>JAZDUA010000689.1:0-692677 GCA_038098605.1 Gryllus longicercus
GCCGCCGCCCCCCTGTCCAGACGCCATCCGAGGGCCCGCCCTGGGCACACAAAGGACCCTACGAGGTTGAATGACCCGAGGGGCATTCACCCACAAGATTTATGTAACGCAGTAATGTGCTTGGGCACGTTAAATTATCATCCTGTAACTCATGTAAATATTAGTTGTAATAAGTTGACCTTCTTCCTAGTCATAAGTCTTTTTCTATAATTACTAACAAGCCTAATTTTCTTTTCTCTTTAATTTTCCTTTTCCATTGTTAGTGTAAAAATTGTAATTTCCCTGGTGCAATTTTGTTTATTTTTCGCCCAGGAATAAAGTGAATCATTTTACCAGTGAACAAGTGTTTATTTTTGTTGTGTTTCTCTTGTACTGTGTAACAGTTCCTTCCATCACCGATCTGAGCTAGCGGCAGGGTCGCTAATCGATTCCACAGGTAATCGGTAGTGTTACAATATTGAACTTTCACTTTCTTCGTATGACGAGGAAGTATTAATTGTAGTGAGCCGGAAAACATTTTACTGCCGGATATTGTGTAGTCAGAAATACTGTTTTCTAGCATTTCGAAAAATTTGTTGACGACTTTCTGTCTGTCCGTCTGATATCAACGCTAACGACTAAACTGCTCAGAGGATTTTATCCACTACAAATATACTCCAATTGATATTCTCGATAGAACTCGAGGCTCCGCACGTTTCACAAATAGATTTTGATTTTTGGGCGCACTTGAAATGAAGTATCAACATCTTCAAACGTTTCTCAAAAAGAGCTCCAAATTGTTGGATTCAGCGTAAAAAACTTTAAAAATTATTATTTTAATTGAAGTACCTATTTTTTCAAATTTTGTAAGATAAATATTTAAAATTAGAGATTCCAACGAAAATGAAATGTGCACGTTTCTTTCGAGAGTTCTTCACACTACATGAAATTTATTAAAAAAATGTTGAGCAATTTTTGGGAAAAGTTTGAAAATGATGTTGAGGCGTAATGTAAAGTATCCCAAAACATAGAAATATCAGTTTCAAACTCAGAGAACCTCGAGTTTCTTTAAATTGACCAATGAATGTCAATTTTGAGGGAACAAAGACAAACTGGTTTAGCGCGAGCTTTGGCCCACAGACGGACCGTGGGACGGCTAGACATGTGCACGAGCAAATAATTGGGACTGACAGACTTTTGCCGTTAATATGTTTTTCGGTATCAAGGACCCGAAAAATATAGATTTCACATTTGTTAGTATTTTTTTCTAAATATAGGAAGAAGATGTATCCATTTCATCGTTACCAAGGTTCGGAAATAATTTTTCTGCCGAAAATCGCTGTTTTCCTGCGCACGATTATAAAACTTTCTCTTCTTTCGAAGTAAGGATAAAAAAGTAAAACACGTAATCTTATTCATCTGAAAGGCGAAGAGATATTGATTACTTTTTACATGTCAATTCTGACAATTAAATCGCTATCTTTATTCAAATATAACATCTACTTTGATGTTTTGCACTGTAATGAAATTAAATATAATTTGGGTGATTTAAAAGATTGAGCTGTGTTCCTACTTAAATTTTTGACCGCATCTTTGTGTAGCAGTTCTGATATTAAAAAAACGAAAAACGTTTTATGTGAGATCATTTATTTAAATGCTAGTGACATTATAGAGTAACTGCTATCTTGCGATTGCAAACGTTAAGCTTCCGCAGAAACTGCAGCTTATCACCGCCAGGACTACAAGATCTGGACCTGTTTACGAAAAAAGAAGCCACTGTTGGAAAATTCTCGCTTGAGAAATTATCCGCTCCGATAATCCGACCCATCAGGAATTTCATCGACGAATGCACGAACATTAGCGAGAAGACAGGAAACCTCGTCCACTTTTCTTGCGACGTTTGTGAGAGAAACTGACCTGAATACGTGCTGGACACCGAGGAGATTTAATGGATAAAACATCAAAAGGTTATAAAAAGGTAAAGAATTTTCAACATATTAAATTACGTCGCTTTGTGAAATGAAATATGAAACTTTTGAATGATATATGTAATGAGGAAAAGTTGCACAGAAAGAAAATCATGCGAATCCTAACAAGAAATCTATTGCATTTTCTGGGTACACTTTAAACATTATACGATGTGAATACTAATAGGAAAGATTCTTTTCGTATAGAGTTTTTGTTCTGGTTATTCTCTTCGATTTGAATTCTAATCTGGAACTGATTTCAATAATCGTAATCTGTAACCAATCTACTAACGGAGAAAGGTTATAATATAATCTCTATGTTAGTATTCAACAAGTTTTTGACTTTACTTTGTATTAGACTCGAAAAATTAACTCAAAACCCTCAATTGCAGTGTAAACATATTCTCGACCGCAATTATTCTTGTATCATCTATCAGACATGACACGTATCGAAGAAAAACAATTGTTCACTTTAGTCACCCACTTCGAACCTCCTATTAAGAAAGGAAGGGCTCTGACATATTTCTTGTGTATTGAAAACATATTGATTTAACAAACATATTGATCTTATTAATACCTTCAGTTACAAGCAGTTAACAGTGAATTTCAACAGACAATTTCCGTCTAAATCGATTGATTGTATTTTATCTGGTGATAACTCTTTCTAATTATAACTTTTATTATACATGTAAGAAATATAATCACAAACAACTTTAGTTACGGAGGAATAAATTTGATAACAAAGAATTGAGAAAACTATCTTTAAAATCACGAAGTGGGGATGAACAAATATGAACGAATACTTCATCGGAGCGGCTATGCACCTCTGGGACACAAAACGAATTTATACCATCAAACATGACAACGAGGATGAAAAGAGCCCCAAATATGACGTGTGACAAATAGGATTGTATCGAAAGCGACAAGTTAAAATTCTATTTCAAGAAGGCTACAAACCTTTGAAATAGCAATTAGCACGTAAAAATCATACTGGACTTTGACAGAACTGAATGAATTTCCACTAATGGATTATACATAAACTATACACCCTTAGAACAAAGAATTAAATTTCTGTGAGTGGGTCGAAACGCATTTCACGGGAGATGAACGCTGACCGGAGTTAAAATGTGGCATCAGAGTGCAACTACAGCATCTATGAAGTTATTTTCACCTTTAACAAATACTGACATTGCAAAGCTACGACATTGATAAGGTACAAATGATAAAGGAAGCGACTTTTACTAAAGATAAATAATTGTGACTTAGAAATTTGCATACATAAAGTAAAAACATTTAATAAATAAACAAGGAGAGAGAGAGAGAGAGAGAGAGAGAGAGAGAGAGAGAGAGATGAAGAGGGAAGGAGAGAGATAGAGAGGGAGAGTGAGAGGGGAAAGGGGAGAGAGGGAGAGAGACGGAACCACACTGGCGAAAAAGTCTTTCTTCTATTGAAATTTTCGCAGAGAATAGCGTAGAACGTTATAAACAATCACGTGACCAGTAGCATATAAAATGTAATACATTGCAATAGCAAAGTATTGCCGGGTCCACTAGCTGAATATCAAATATACATTACACATACAAATATAGAGTCAATAAACTAACATTGAATAACATGTTCATTAAGGAAAAGCAAATATCTTCGACGCACTTCGTGCTCTAGAAGTTTGTAACATTTATCCCGATACCCTGTGTAGTGTGCGTAATTTTCCTATAAGCATAGTCTTAATTTTACTATGGAAATTATTTTTGGTAGTCAGTCCAAGATCATTCCAAGATAATTAAATTATATAGTAACTGTAGTTGTTTAATGAATTTTACATTTTTACTATGGAAATTATTTTTAAGGGCCATTCAGTTAAGGATATTTTGCTAGAGGTAAAGTGTACTATTTCAGAGTAAAGTATCTTGACTTTTTGTCTTTAAATGCAGAATTTGGAATGTCAAATGTTATCCACAAATATGTTTATTGTACCGCAAACAACCGCTACATTCTAATCAAATTGTTAAATTGAAATATGTACGAAATGCAGAAAATAAACAATAATAAATTTACGACAGTTAATTTCCGAAGTGTTTGAATCGGAAGAATGAGATGGTTCCCGCTGTGAATTGATCGCCAACGAGACGTCGCAGGGGACACTAATAGGGGGCGAAGGGCAAAAAGAGGGTGGAAGCTCAGAGCGGGGGAGAGGGCGGGCGGCGCTGCAGCTATCGGACAACGCTGTGGTCGCGGGCGCCTGGCAACGGGCCAGGCCGGACAGGGCTAAAGCCACTCTCAGTCATAAACCCAATAGCCCGGAGCAGAGAGCCCGCCCGCTGTTGCCCCCCCCCCCCCTCGCCCTCCGCCCACCATTCGCGAACGCTCCAGGAGTGACGAAGCAGGAAAAGAATACGAAGAGGAATATTAACAACATATTCAATTTCAACGAATTTCTTTTCGATGTAAATCTGTGATCTACGAGATCTCTCAGAAATTATTGCGGAGAAGTGAAGGAATAAATATAGTTGCAGACGGCCTGGATAGCCGATATCGCTGAAGGGACCGTAGTTGCCTCGGCTCGAAAGGCCGCGGGTACGAATCCCACCTCGGGCATGGACGTGTGTGTGTGTATTTCTATTGTCCTTACATCTGATTCCCCAAAAGTTTCCCCGAAGTAAAACGTAGTGATAAATGATCTAGCTGTAAACAAAGCGATCTTAAAAAACAAGTTTCCACGCGCGTCAACTACTTACAAGCTTGACCACTTAGAAAAAAACTAGACTGCGTATGCGCGAAAAGTTGCGGAGGGGAATGTTCCCTCACTTAGAGGCCCAACTTCCCCGTCTGAGGAGGAGCCGCCACCGCCGCCACCGCCGCCACCGCCGCCGCCGCCTCGGCCTGCGAGGGCGGAGAGAAGACAGTCTGGCCTTGACAGACATCCCGAACTCCAGAAAGTTATCGTTGCAGGCGTACCTTAACTTCAACTGAGCTCCCTGTCGGGTGGGGCGATGGATTAGCCACTCTTCCTGAGGTAAGGGACTTCATGAATTTTTTTTCTAAGTGGTCGATTTATACACATAATTAGTTCCGTTAGCACAGTGCATGCTATATCCCAAAAGATGGTGTTTATAGCCAGAGGCAACATACGTGATATCCAGCGACAACGTAAGCTTCAGTGGCGAGGTTTTTCCTCCAGCTGTATAAAGATGCATAAAATAAGGAAAACACTACAATAGAGTAAAAACAATTCTAAACTGGAATCAGTACTTAAAGTACATCTGGCAGGAAACTAATAAGTGGTAGAACTTTGATAAGATGATCGAAAACAGCTACAACAAAAATATTCCAGTATTTTCAGATACAAATAGGTTCGATCATAACATGCCAAATCTCAGAGTCGTTAGGAAGGGTCAGATATGGATAGTGAAGTGACATTTTTAGCAGATTCCACAGTTGATCAGGAGTTTACAATAACGAAATCCTGATAAATTTGTTTTGCTTTCTCGTCTTACAAATTCTTCGTAAGAAGATAAAGTAAAGTAATCGTGCGTTTGAAGAGGTCGAAGTTTCGCCAGGAAAAACCTTATTGCCGGGTTTTGGTTATAAAAAAGTGGATAAAATCTGTTGCTAAATTTTGAAAACAAATTCTCTAGCACGTGGTGTGGCCAGAATCCATGATTTGTTTATTCTTCATACTGAAAAATTGGCAGCAAAGCGTCTGTCTGTCCAAGCGTGGTCAACGATAGCGCCTAAACTGTTCAGTCGAGCTTTTTCACAATCGATATTTCTCAATCGATATTAATGAACTTGTGGATTTGGGAGTTTAAAACGAAAATTTTTATTTTTGAGGGTATTTCACATAAAACCTCAAACACATTTTGAAAATGTTTTCAAAAACAGCTCCAAATGTTTTCAATAATTTTTGTGTTGAATAGTGTGAAGAACTTAGAAGAGAATGGTTTAAATCTCATTTTGTTGACATCCTCAATTTTTTAAAAATTACAAAAAAAGAATTAAAGTCTGCTGTACAAACTTTGGGTATTTAAAAAAGGGCATGTACCTTTTTTATGTAAAAGTTAGTTGTTTTTGCGTAATTTGTGCTTGAAATTTACGGTTTTTTCTTCTTCAAACCGCTCTATTTTTTTTCTTTAAATTTTCTCCGTATATATAAAAAGGGACGGTAAGAAATCTGGTGCTAATTCCATTTTCGGGTATAGCTAGTTTTTTTTCGAAAATTACAGACGGCAATTTTACAAGAACAAAACTGAAGATTGAGGTTTTTATCTCAGGCAAAGTCTGTTGAACAAAAGTACCTCTTTTAACTAGTGTGTCTGCCGAAACACATACTTTCTCGCAAGGTTTTTAAACGCACCGCAATTTTTGCAGTTTCCAAAAAAAATTTAAAAAAATAGAGCAATACCCGAAAATAAGACCAGCACTACATTTCTTACCACTCTTATTAGATATGTGGAGAAATTTAAAGAAACAAATTGTATACGTATTTGAGAAAGTATTAGTTTTTAAATTTCGAGTCCACATTAGGCAAAAACAAAACGTGTTTCAAAAAATTGTACATTACCTTTTCTACAGAGGTAATTATGTGCGAATGTCTTTGACTGAACCCAAAATCTACAAAAATGAAGATATTTTTGCCTAAAAAAGTTTGTAGTAGAAAATTTGATATTTAAATAAATTAATAATAAATAAACTAATGGTGCGATGGTACTGACTTTTAAGCGGTAGTTAGTTTTCTTATATTTTTAGGCTGAACTAGGATTTCAGTTGTGACTCATTCTCTTCCCAGAAACCACCTTAAGTTGCCTATAAAAATTTTTTTTCACATTTTCTCAATTTTTTTTGCTTCCTGATGCTAGAACTTTTTTTTTTTTTTAAATTTATTGTCTACCTGTTCAACATACATGTTTTTCAGGGATGTGAATACAATCATATATAACTTTTGGATTATTTCCTAACTGTGGGTGCCCTAGACGGATGCGTTAAATGTTTTTGGTTGTTATTATTATTATTAATTTAAATTATTGCGGCAGTAGATTGAGAGTACAGAGAATGATCGTTGATAAGATTGTTCGATGAAGGTTATATTATTTGAGGCCCATTTTCTGCTATTTTATGGTGGTCTGAATCTGTCTTTAGGGAAGCGTGAGTTGATTCGTAAGTTTGGTTCTGCTGTGCGTCCAAGGTTGAAAATGGAGGTGCTGGGAGATGAGGGGAGTGATGTGAAAAAGTCTTCGGACAATTTGGTAATGTGTTCTTTTATTGTCGGAATTTGCAGTTCGTGGTGGATTTGCTTGTTCGAAATAAACCATGGCGCTTTAATTATAGTTCTTAGCGCTTTATTTTGTATAGTTTGCAACAGGTTTAAATTAGTTTTTGCTGCATTTCCCCATATTGGGCATGCATAAGTCATAGTTGGTCGAATTATTGACTTGTAAATTAACATTCCGGTCTCTATTTTAAGGGAGGATTTTTTGTTAATTAGTGCGTAAAGTTGGGAAAGTTTTGCTTGTGTTTTTGTTCGTGTAGTGTAAATGTGTGTTTTCCAGTTTAATTTTGTATCAAGTTGCATTCCTAGATATTTCGCTGCTGTATTATTTGCGGCCCAGGGAATATTTTCGTTGTTCAAAATTAACTGCGGAGGGGTGAGGGGATGTCTTAGGGTAAAAATTTTCGCCTGTGTTTTATCTGGATTTATTTTAATTCTCCAATTTTTTGCCCATTTATTGAATATGTCAAGGTCGTCTTGTAAGTTATTCCTAGCTGTCATAACGTCCCCGTGCTTGGAAGAAAGTGCGGTGTCGTCAGCGTAAAGCGCTATTTGCGAATCTATTAGGTGTGGATAATCGGATATATATAAATTGAATAATACCGGTGATAATGGGGACCCTTGGGGTAGCCCTGCTGAAATCTGGCGTAAGGATGATATGGCATCGTTAATTTTGACTTGGAATATCCTTTGATTTAGAAAACTTTTAATAATTTGGAATAAGTAGTCTGGAGTGCCTATTTGTCTTAATTTGTAGAGAAGGCCTTGATGCCATATTTTGTCAAACGCTTTGGTGATGTCCAGGAATATTGCGATAGTGTGTTGTTTGGCATGGAATCCTTGCGCTATATATTCGGTAAGCCGTAATATTTGATGTGTTGTGGAGTGGTTAGGTCGAAATCCAAATTGCGTGTCTGGGATTACATGTGTGTTTGTCAAGAATTTTATTAATCGTTTTAGTATCAGTTTCTCTAATAGTTTCGACAATGACGGGAGTAGGCTTATTGGTCTATAGTTCGCTGGATCTTTTGGATTCTTTCCTGGCTTTCGGAAGGGTAGCACTGTTGCAATTTTCCAATCGTTGGGAAAGTATCCTAATCTTAATGCTGCATTAAATATTGCTGTAATGCCTGCTATCGTATTGTTATTTAGTTCTTTTAGAACTTTATTAGAAATAAAGTCGTATCCTGCAGATTTCTTAGTTTTTGATTTTTTGATTTCTTGTTTAATTTCTGATGGGGATATGTACTTTATATTGATTGGAGCTGTATATAGTGCTTTCTGATTGAATTCTTCTACTTGTTTATTAAAGTGATCGTTTTCGACTGGGTTTGGGTTGAACGATTTTTCCAGGTAGTCAGCTATAAGAGATGTTTTCTCAAAATCAGAATTTGCCACTTGTGAACCTAGTTTTATTTGTGTAAATTCTTGTTTTTGTCTTTTCATTCTATGTATGGTAGACCACATATGCCTAGATGACGGGTGAATTTCTTTTAGAAACGTCTGAAAGCTTGCATATCTATGTTGGTCTAGTTTAGTTTTAACTAGTCTCGTCAGTTTGTTTAATTTTCTTTTTAAGTCTGATCGTCGTGTCATTTGCCAATAGCGTCTTAAATTGTGTTTACTTTTGATTAGGGTTATGATTTTTATTGGGATTTGTTGCTTATTTATTGGGTTTGTTATTTTGAGATATGTGGTAGAATTTGTGAGGGATCCTTGTATGTTGCTGACTAATCGTTTAACTTCATTCTTTAAGTCCTTTTCAGATTGAATGTTTTGCGGATGTTTGTAGTTAATTTTTAAAATTTCTCTGAATTTAAACCAGTTAATTTTACCTTTTTGCTGTTTATAATAAGATGATAGATAGAGAGGATGAAATGATATGATTATTGGATTGTGATCCGAATCTAGTTCAGGAATTACTTTTTGGTATAGCGGAAAATCAATATTTTTTGTGATGAGGATATCTAATATGTCAGGAATTATATTATTGTTGTAAGGGTAATGGGTGGGTTCTATTGGAGCCATAATACTTAAATTGAGAGTGGTAGCTAGATTTAGTAAATTTTGCCCTTGTGGGTTTGTTGTGTTGCATCCCCAATCGCAGTGTTTGCTATTAAGGTCACCTATTAGCATGATATTATCGTTATTTCCAAAAATTTCATTATATATTTTTCTAGGGAATAGCTTATTGGGAGGTTTATACGCCGATATTATAGTTGTGTCTTTGTTATTTATTTTGGTTTGTATTGCTATAGTTTCTAGGTCGTTGCTCGTAGGACTATTGATTAACGTATGTTTTATATCTTTGTGCACTAGTATGGCTACTCCTCCTGCGGCCGTTGCTGAGAGACGGTCGTTGCGATAGATATTAAAACCTGGTATTGAGAACTTGATTTGAGGTAACAGGTGGGTTTCTGAAATACAAGCTATTTTTATGTTGTGGCTTGTTATAAAGTGTCGTAATTGATTTTCTTGCCTTTTTATTCCGTTCGCGTTCCAGTTGAATTCCAATTGCTAGAATTCCAATTCCAATGAATTCCAATTGCTAGAACTGGAACAACAATACGCTTATTACTACTAAGTAAACTATTCTCTTAAACGTTTTTTGCACTATTCAATAACAAAATTTAGCCAATAACATTGGAGATATTTGTTTGAAAATTATGATAATGTCCCATGGGCTTCATGTAAAGCACACATCAAAATTAAAATATCGGTTTCAAATCTCAGGGTCCGCGACATCAGCTAAAGCGATTGAGAAATTTCAATTTTGGAGAAAATCGGCAGAACGGTTTATGCGCCAGCGTTGTGCCCAGACGGAAACACAGACACGTTTTGCCTTCAATCAATTTATCGATGTGAAGGACGCACAAAACATGAATTCTGGTTACACCACGTGTTAGAGGTTTTTTTCAAAATTTAGGGTCTGGATTTATCCACTTTTTCCTTACCAGGGACCAACAAAATGAGTATTTGTGTCGAAAATTCGCTATTTTCCGGCGCACAATTACAATACTTTCACTTTTTACGCTAGTAAGTGCGAGAAAGTAAACATTTAATTAGATATTTTCAGAAATTTGAGTTGAATGAGAGAGCGAGGTAATTTATATTATGTGATTTAGAAGGAATGAAATATATATTTCGGAAATCTTGAAAGTATTCGTCGAGGAAATTGGTATGTTTGACCTAAATAAAGGTGTGTGTTTGTTGTAAATCATCTAAAGAGTTTAAGAATGTTTAGCTGTGATACTTTATTGAAGAGTTCTTAATATCAATTTTTCGTTCATCGTGTAATTGTGTGTACCGAGGAGTTAAAGAATTTACGGATGAACTTATTTTGGAAAATGTGATTTTTATTAATGTGAGATTTGGTTACATAAGTGTAGGTCGAGTGGTATACATATCATATATAAGATTGGCAGTATGTAATTGTAGATGAGATTTATAGTTAATACAGTGGAGTTTATGGGCTTTAATGTAAAATTTATGAATTAAATTTTAGTGTGTAAATTCCATGTAAATTTTGAATCTAAGGAGGGACCAAGGTATTTGATAGGAGTCTTAGAAAAAATTCAAGATATGGTTTGATTGTATAATAATAACTGACATGGAATGATAGGTTTGCAAAGTGTAATAAATTTGGCTTGAAGTAGTGATGAAAGATTAGCATGTCGATTTGTGGGTCAAAAATATTTGACACGTTCATGAACGCCACAATTGTAATTTTGAACTTGTAACTGAGATAACTGGAATTGAGGAGTATCTTTTGGTCATAATGGTTGGGCTGATCCTCAATTTCCACATGACCGTTTCTCAAAGACTACATCACCCGTATGTAATTCTGAGAGTACTGATTTATGGACAAGGCCGAACGTGCTATGCCGTGCAATCCAAAACAAAGTACAGAATTCTCTATTGATGTTTTTAATCTGTCACACTCTAAAACAGTTTTGCTGACGTGTGCCCTTATTATCACAGAAGAATTAAAATCCCTATATGGAAAATTTTCAAAAACAGATTTTTTGAAGAAATATCGAGTGTTTCCGGAAAATTTCCATTTTTAACTTACCTATGCATAGAATCGTTTCCAGAAATTTCATGAGATTATTTCTATCTTTTGTATTTTTAGATACATTATTCATGAAATACGTATTATACATCTGTAACGGCAATTTTAAACACACGCAAAAGTTAAAAAATTGTAAGTTGATTTAACTGACTGTAAGTGAATGAGTCTATGTACTCTGCCTCGTCACAAAGTTCAAAGAAATGTATAAGCTGTTTCTAAATAAAAACTATATACTGCAACGCACATCTCACGAGAGAAAGAGTCACATCTAGGCGTTCGAAGGAGCGCCTACTGGGCGAGCGTACTCGAATGATTCCCTTGATTCACATTGGGCCTCGTAGTTCGCTTCTGAGGAAGCCTGTCTCTGAATTACAATCCGGACAATAATACAAATCAATTCCACGGTTACTAAAATGTCAACAACATTAAAATTACATATGGGAGAATTAAAGTGCAATATTTATTCATATGTTAAAAAATCAAAGGATAACCATAAAATAATCAAACTACATTTTCAGTGCACAGAGGGAAAACACATTTGCCTCTATTGCAAAACAAGCTGTCCCTGTCTGAGGTCGCGTGTTTTCAGTACAAGCTTGCGGCCAATGATTCGGGAACAGTGATTTTACGGTCATTTTCTTGCTTTAGGGTATTAATTGTTTTCTGAAATGAACCAAACTACGGTCACGTTCTCGAATTAACCCTTTTGGTGGGAAAATCACATGGTTTTTCCTCTCAACTACTAACACAGCGTTTTCAATTAAGAACATCGGCCTATTATGAAGAAGGGTATGAAGATTTTTCGTGGGGGAAAAGATTTGACACTCGCGTTTGCTGAGAGAAAATACCACACAGCGAGAACCTAAGGTTTTCTGGTTCTCCGATACGAAGGCTTTTGCCATAAGAGTGGTATGACCTCGTTTTCTGACTTTGGAAAATTGACCATTATCTAAAAGGTTTCCAAATTGAAGGGCAAAAGGAGATATCAAAGTGCAAATTGCAACTTAATCAATATATTACCTGGCTCCTCAAAAAAAAATGTTGAAAACCTCTAGGGCATATTAGGGAGGTCGAGGGATCACATTTGACTAAAAGTCGCTAAACATATAGAGGAAAATTTCTTATGAAGGAGTTACACATGTGACATTTTACTCCTATTTTTAGGCAACCCCTTATTCACAGATGTATGGCAAATCACATTATGACGCCATCAAGGGGATTTAATGTACCTAACTAACGGCGTTGTCCAACAATCAGGAGCAAATGTTAATGCATGTATGTTTGTTCCATTTAAAATTTATTTTGGGAATATCTCGAAAAGTGCGCATTAGATCAAGAAAAGAGGGTAATAAAAGTTGTTTGTATCGTCAAAGGCCATCCAATGACACCTAACTACCGCCACCCCTACCCCTCGGGGCTGGGGAGAGGGGAAATATTTGATTGGTAATCCCATTTTTATTGCAGATTTTGGGTATTCCGGAAAATACACATCTTTTTAATTCAACGCTTTTTTGTTTCATAGTAGATGGCGCTGTAATCGACAAAAAGAGTTAAATACAAAAGTTACGTGTTTTTTCTGATAATTCGAATTTACTACAAAAATGGCTGTACTCATTTTTTTTCCACACTTATCAGCGGAGAAAAGATGTGGAGGTTGAGTTGGGGGTTCTTGGATGGACCCGACGAAATGGACAACTTTCATTTCCAGGTTTCTTCATCTGAGGCGCAGTTATTCGAGATATTCCCAAAACCAATTTTAAATGGAACACCCGGTTTAACAATGTTATATGCAAAATCTCACTCTAATATTCGCAAAAGGGACAATTTTGAACTTCTTTCCGTACCCTAGAAGTTTGGGATACTTTTCTGAAACAATCTGTGATTTAAACCGACATTACATTTTTATCTTATTTTGGGTGCGAATCTGAAAAGGTACATTCAAAAGATTGGCTTCGCGGACATTTGTATATTTTCCTCGAGATACAATAAAGCGAATCACGATCTAGTCAAAGTGGCTGATTTAAATAAAAAAGAATGCGATACTTTAATGATTACATCTCACAACTGTTTAAAATAACTTTCGAGGTATACATTTGCGAGTGTGCTATTTTTACTCCCACGAAAGTATTTCAAATTTTTTCCAATAATTTCGGTGTTTGGATTTCTTTAGATTACTTGGGACACAGCGTTGAAACTCCTTTTATCATCTTCCCACAACGAGTCACCATTACTTTCTTTGCAAGTGCTGTATAAATTTTATCTGCATTACCTGTGTGTGCTTTTCTCTTTTCTCCTGTTTCATCGCTTTTCTCGTGCTCTTTCCTTCATTATTTCTTCTTACATTCTCCGCTTGATAGTTATTTTCCATCTAAAGCTCAGAACTGATTCTTTTTTTCGATCTCTCCTGCCAGGTTTCTCATTATGTCTTTACAGACCTTTTCCTCAACGCAACTTTTCCTGATTGCAGACCCATCGCAAAGGGCGTGTCCCTCAACTACCTTCCATTCCATGATCCATTCCACCCATCCTCTGAACAAGCGAACGTTGTGTTTCCGGTTTCATCACAATGCTACCTCCTAGATCACCACCGGTGTCGTCATCGTTGTTAGCCGCCGGCGCCACCATCTCCGCCAACGAAACCACTAACGCATCCGCCGCCACCATCCAAATATGCTTCCTCCTACCATATTTACTCGTAATTCCCTCTTCTTTCGTTCCCTCATTCCTTCCCCCCTGCGCCTTCTCTCCTCGCCCCCTGCCCCGTTCTGTTGCTCGGCAGCCTGCTGCAGGCGGCGCCGGCGCCGGAGTTATACAAGCCTCAAGGGCCGGCGGGCGCCTCGTGTTGACTTTTAAAGTACCTCTGCGTGCACCGGGCTATTAGCGTCTAGGGCGCGCTGGTGTCGACTGTGACAGCGCCGCCGCGGCCGCGCAGCCTGCCGACGCCTTTCATAAAGTGGAGCGGAGCGCTGTGGCGCGGCCCGGAGGGGTGGATGGGACTGCGTGGGGTGGACGAGGCTGGGTGGTGATGGTAGGCTGGAAAACGTTGGGCGTGGTTGGGGGGGTTGGGCGGAGTTGGGTGGGGTTGGGCGGGGCTGGGCGTAGCTGTGCGGGGCTGGGCGTAGCTGTGAAGGGCTGGGCGGGGCTGGGCGGGGCTGGGCGGGGCTGGGCGGGGCTGGGCGGGGCTGGGCGGGGCTGGGCGGGGCTGGGCGGGGCTGGGCGGGGCTGGGCGGGGCTGGGCGGGGCTGGGCGGGGCTGGGCGGGGCTGGGCGGGGCTGGGCGGGGCTGGGCGGGGCTGGGCGGGGCTGGGCGGGGCTGGGCTGGGCGGGGCTGGGCTGGGCGGGGCTGGGCGGGGCTTGGCGGGGCTGGGCGGAGCTGGGCGGGGCTGGGCGGGGCTGGGCGAGGCTGGGCGGGGCTGGGCGGGGCTGGGCGGGGCTGGGCGGGGCTGGGCGGGGCTGGGCGGGGCTGGGCGGGGCTGGGCGGGGCTGGGCGGGGCTGGGCGGGGCTGGGCGGGGCTGGGCGGGGCTGGGCGGGGCTGGGCGAGGCTGGGCGGGGCTGGGCGGGGCTGGGCGGGGCTGGGCGGGGCTGGGCGGGGCTGGGCGGGGCTTGGCGGGGTTGGGCGGGGTTGGGAGGGGTTGGAAGGGGATGGGAGGGGTTGGGCGGGGTTGGGAGGGGTTGGTCGGGGTTGGGCGGGGTTGGGCGGGGTTGGGCGGGGTTGGGCGGGGTTGGGCGGGGTTGGGCGGGGTTGGGCGGGGTTGGGCGGGGTTGGGCGGGGTTGGGCGGGGCTGAGCGGGGCGGGGTTGGGCGCGACATGGCGGGGCTAAGCGCGGCTGGACGTGGCTGGGCGGGGCTGGGAGGAGCTGGGCAGTACTGGATGGGGCGGGTGGGGAAGACGGGACTGAACGGGGAGTGTTGGGCGGGTATGAACCGGGTGAGGGCGGCGCGTGGTAGGCGGAGCCCGTCGAGACAGGGCGCCCGGGAAAGGAGTGTGTGTTGTAAAGCAATATAACACTGCGTCACGTGAATAAGTGAAGGCCAGATGCCTCTGAGGAAATGACCGACGACGAACAGACGGATAGGGCGGTGGGAAGAGGGCGATGAGGGAATGGGCGGCGAGAAGAGAGGGAATGATGAAAAGGAGAGTGAATGAAGACGGAGCGGCGGCGAGAGCACGGGGGTGGAGTTGGGGTGGAGGAACGGCCGAGTTGGCACGGGCGGTGGTGCGGGCGGTGGTGCGGGCTGTGGCGCGGGCGGTGGCGTGGGCGGTGGCGCGGGCGATAGAGCGGGCGGTAGAGCGGGTGGTAGAGCGGGCGGTAGTATTATATCTGGCCGTACTATATCCGGCGTCCGTATACCGGAGCGTCCGTGACCGTCCATTGAGCGTCCGTATACCGGACTTCTCAACCTGAGAAGTGAATTTTATCATCATCACACAGCAATATATACTGGGACATTGCAAGGCAAACGCACACTATACTCTTGGCTGGACCGAGAATGGAACCCGGTGTTGCGTAGTGGAAAGCGAGCACGCTCACCAAGAGGTAACCACGAGCCGAATAGGTAATGATTACACATATAAATTAATTGATTCTTTAAGGTGGTTATAACGAGATACGTGTTCCGTTTAACATGGCTTTTTATTGTATTAATCCTTGGGCTTTTTTCCAGCTTCAGGAGATGTTGATTGACTATCCACGCTGGGTACTCACTACATCCCTAATGGGGACACGTGTTAACCTTTTACACTACACACTGCAGTCTTCTCAGTCTGTGGTCAGCAGACTCAATAAGGCCTTCTTCTACTACTCAGACTACCTGAAACACCAGGGGAAAACAATAATGTCCACGGCAGGACTCGAACATTCGACCCTTTAGACCGAGGTGCTGTGTCGCCAGACGCTCTAGCCACCTCGTACATAAAGATTGGCTACATCCTACTCCGTTCTAACCTATCGAATTCTGGTATTCACCCCAAATGGTCTCACAAATGATCTCAGAATAGAAATTAATACAAACTCATAAAGAAATATGTGCATGAGAGTTTATGTTGAACTTTAGAAAACACACTACAGGAACGTCAAAATATTGATACTTTTCTAACCCGATTTTAATTGGTTTAATAAAAAATCTTAACAACAAAAATAGTCGTCACCAGGTAATGACATTTAATTATTAAATTACCACATTCATAAGTAGAAAGTACAAAAAGGTTTTGTATTGAAATTCCAATACCTTTTCCCTTGAGCCGCATATTTGAAAATTTAAATCCAAATACAACACAATTATCCACCATCGTAATGTAAATAATTCCCAAATTCCCAAAGCCTATCATAAATTAATTACTCGATGAAAATGAAGAAAGAGCTCATAAATAAGCATACACCCAACTTAAGGTGAACAACTCTGTAGTGACATACGATGGCGACGAGTGAAAAATTTTGCTTTCACTAGATTGATTGATGGATTGGACATTGTTTCTGTGCACGTCAACTGCTAAAGTCATTAGTGCCTTAAAAGTAGTGCATTTTTTACCGTGGGATATGACGGCGATCTTCTCTCGCTGGATGGCGAGATCCGGCGACTACGCGCACGTCGGCGACAAGGGTTTTCCCCATCCAGGTATCTCCCAGCAGCACAGCACCACCGCAGCTGGGTCAGGTTTTATGCTGCCACTACTCTCCTGACCCGTGTGGTAGAGCAGTGCATGTGAGGTAAGTAATGCGTGTAATTACATGCATGTAAGCGTGTGTAAGCAAGGGGTGATGATAGATCAAAGAAGGGGAAAGAAAGATCGCGCCCGGTGCCTGGTCAGTTTGTTAAGGTACTGCTCCGGAATTTGCCTTGAATTGATCGTAGCAACCACCGATCAGAGCAGCCGGCTACAAGAATTCTCCTCCCACAGAGGGTTTCACTAGTCATAGGAAATTGCCAGGCTAAAACCGTACATCCCCGAACTGCCCTCCCCATTCCACCCGCTTTCGCGTCTCCGCCTCCCCGCCCGCCGGCTCACTTCCCGTCGCGCTGCTCCTGAACCGCCGCCGCCACTGCCACCGCCGCCACCGCCACCGCCGCTTCGCACACTGATGAGGCGCGCGGGCGTGACCCGGAGGAGGCGGGTTCGAGCACTCCGATCGCGGGCGGTGATCGAGCAGAAAGGCGCGGGGGGGGGCGGGGGGCGGGGGGCGGGGGCGACCGCCGCGCCGCACGGACGCGCCCGCGCAACCCAATGAGCCTCAGAGGTAGACAGAACCCCGGGGAAGCGATGGAGAAACAAGGAGAACAAGGAGACAGGCGCTGCACTCAACACTCACGGCTCGGTCCCTCCTCGCCTTCAAACACACATTCTTCAACACGAATTCGGCACACGACCGTTCTGACTTCCTTGGATTTAATTGATTGATTGCGGATTCCAGGCGTGTCAATTCTCAAGGTAATTTGTCCCGTAAGAGTAGTGAATGTTTTAATAATTTTTTGTAAGTTTTCGAGCAACCGCTGGTGTTTTCAATTTTGTGTAATGAAGTCTCATTGTAGAAAATATTGCATTTGTTATGAGTAACCCAGCGTTATTTACGTTATTGAAATCATGTCAAGCCTTATTTTTTGTAAAATTAGACTGTAAGAGGGTAATTAAAAATAATATATTAGTGAAGCTAACCCTTCTTCGATGGTCATACTCTAATAAACCTGTTACTCTGGCAATGGCCATAAAACCTGCACGTGGACATATTACCTTCACATTGCAATGTGTTTGTAAAGCAACAAAATATTAATGAAACACTTTTTTGTGATATAAATATTTCAACTTGAAGCAAAAGTGCTAAATTTCATAATGCCGTTGTTAATTTTGCAAAATGTTGAAATATATAGACAGGAAAATTTGAGGTGCTTATTGAGGCCATATTTCCTTCACAGACCTTATTTAAAACTAAAGGTGCTAGGAAGCAGGTACTGTGGCAAAACAATAACGGTCATGTAAAATCATAATAAGAAATTTTTACCCATATTAACACAATCATCGGCTGCTTGTAAAACTCATTACAAATCGTCGTGAATTGGACGTAAACATTTAATTAATTTAAAGGTAATGCATCAACACAAATTAGATAATCCAATATTCCGTTCCATACACCAAAATAACTACCAAACAATAAAAAGTTATTCTCAGAATTGCAGATGGCCTTGTCAGAACATTCCCACCTCTGTATTTCAACCGAATTACTCTTTAAAGATTGTAGAAAAAGTGCGGTATATTCGAACTTTAGTTTCGAAAATTTGCAAACATCTTACGAAAGTGCTAATATTTTTAAACAAATGCACATGAATTTATTCAAAGATGAAAGTAAAAGTAGTTAATGAGCGTGTGATAGGTGTGATTGAGTCGTAAATAGCTTCAAAAGTTTGTAAGAATGAGTGTGCAAATGACTCGAGAATCGTCTAGCCCATTGAACCGCGCTCTGCTCCTGTGTTAGATGCGTGTATCCGATGCCGTCCGTGAGGGGGGTCTTCTTGGAGCGTGTAACCTCCGTGCCTGCTACCTGCAACGCCACAGAAAGGGATGGTTGCACCAACCTCTGCTTCCGACAGCCAAGGCTAGCGCAAAAATAAATGCGAAACTAATTTTTTATGTCCGAGATTGGTAGGATTAACATCAAAAGCACATTTCGTAAAAACTAGTTTATTCTAAAACCCCAAAAATAATCCAAGTACAAGCAGAAGTATCACCATCGAAGACTACTAGGTAGCGGTCATCCAGCTTGGAAAGAAATTAATCGGCGGATAGGTATTCCTACATGCATCAGTAGGGGGGATCACAGGCACAAAATAAATTTAAGGCCGCAGAGAACAGATGTGGGGAAATTTTCTTTTACAAATCGAACGATAAAAGAATGGAATACATTGCCTGCAAAAACCTTTGAACCCTTTCCCCGTAGCGTACAACAGTTTAGGAATTTAATTTAGGGTATTACTAAATAAATGAGGGAATTACCTGACAATAGTAAGTTATAGAGCGTTGCGTCAGTAATATATTATGAAGAGGTGTCGTGCAGTATAGAACAGAGAAATAATGTAGGAAGTGATTAAAGCGTCATAGTGAAGTGTAGTGAAGTGAAGTGTAGTGTAGTGAAATGAAGTGTAGAAGTGCAGTTAAACTAAAATTCAGTGTGGAGTTTGATTATAATGGGGAAAACTAATAGTTATTAATGTTTATAAATATTTAATTATAATTATATTTTCAAACGAGATTCGAACTCAATACCTACCAGGAGATGACTGTCCACTCTCCCGGTGCATGGCAGCTCGGTTTTCTGTGAATCAAATCAATTTGTTTCCGTAGGTCCGACATTATGTCGTCAAAGAAATTTTAAATATTTTGTTGGGTAATCAAAACTTATTATTTCTTTGCTGTTAAAAAGAAAACAAGAGCCTTTGACTTTTAGCAACTCAATGAGTTTTGTTTGAATTTTGGAGACTCCATTGAAATAGTGATGTTCTTTGAAGTTAATATTTTTTTCTGATTTCTGGTGACATTTTGATGCACAAATGACGTGAGACACTTAAAAGTAACGATACCTATGTATAGGAGTCACATAGGAGTAGTTTTAGATTTCAGGAAAGGGAAGAAAATACGATCTCACAAAATTGGAAAGGTTTGAGACAAACTCCTTTAACGCTTCGCACCATAGAAGGATTCGTCATCACCATCGAGAGCGTAATTTTCGATTCATACAGTACAGCAGAAAAACACCACTTTTGCATCGCTGTCACCATAAGAGACTATACTTCATTCTTAACTTCGGACGCGCTATAGGGACCAAAGTATTTTTGCAACCAAATGTATGGAAATTTAAGTTAAGGAACTGATAAACGGCTGCACTTTAGCCGTAACAATGTTCAGCATGTTTGATCAGAACCAAAATAAATAAATTATTGTGTTTGTTTCAAATCGAATTTAATACTATTGGTGCATAGCATATTGTTCCGTTAGTTACACATATAATGAAAAGAAGTACTTAATATGTGGTTAAAAAATTGAAAGCTAACGACATGCTGAGGACAATACATTGGTACAATTAGATTGAAATAATTCATTGCAATTCTGATTTTTCTGCTTAATTTTCAAAATATTGTATTGTTTATAAATTTGATGTACGTAGTATTGGTGGAGAAAGCATTTTAATTTATCATTTAGTTACTAAACTATCAAAGACATATCGAAAATATTTAAGTGAATGTCATCCAACTTCTTTTCAAAAAAGTGGTCAATTCAAACAAATGACAAGTATCGCTTTAACATCCGGTTTAAAAAAGTTCGTTGAACTTAATCAAATCTTCGCTATCGAGAATACATTTTAATTTTTTAGTAGAATAAGTGTGTAGGGAATTTGCAGGCAATTTGTAACGGCAGCAAAGTTGATTAAAGGTGCTTCTGAGACATCTTGCTGCGGTTGTCAAAATGGCCTTCCCGAGAATTTTGATTCTCAGGAAGCCAGATGCTAAACAAAATTAATGAGATGCCCGCGAGGAAAAAAGTAGTTCCTTCAAGTTGGCAGAAAGGAGAAGAGGAGAAAACGCGACTTGTGACGGCTTCCGATAGCGTGTCAAAGAACAAAAGCGCATCGCAAGTGAAGTGTTAGTCCTCGGAAGACTCGCCCCGGAACGAGACGTCTTCAAAGGAATCGCTTAATTGTAATCCTTTCTTCTTTTACACTTGAAGTACCTCCGTTCCTTTAAGAAAGGTCTCATTACCGAGATTCGTGTGCACTAATACTTTATTCACAAAGGATGCGTCACTATGACAGCTGCTGCATAATTCATTGGAGTGTTTCTATGAAAATATTGACAATTAAAGGTACCAGAAAAAAATCATTTTACAAATATTTTGTAATAACTACACCTTGATGTTGAAAGAAAAATTAATAAAATTGCTGTTGATTTATACTCAAACACAGCTTTACTAAAAATTAGGTTTTTCATATTTGATTTCATTTACTTTGGCAATAGCCAATAAAAGCTCTATGCGACGTATGGGAGAACTAAAACTTTACGTATGGAGGAGATGTATGACTTTTTCTTTATCAACTTACTTGACAATTTTACCCTTTATTTAATTACACATTTGTCGCATAGAGTATGAGAATGAACATATATTATTAAATATGTTAAATATTATTATTGGTCAGCGGTTAAATGTACACAATAAGTGATGTAATTAAATGTGCCAATTTGAATATGAATAATTAGTTCACATACACAGAAGTCTCATTGATGATATCGTTAAAGTTAAGAAACGTGTTTTACGACGGCTACAAAGAAATTTATTATTACGAAATGAAGCTGATTTGTATTTAATAATTACAAATTAATTTCAGACAAATTCGTCAATGTTTATCTGCATTTAGATACAAATTTAATAGTACACTGATTCTGAAATACAATATATAATCTTCCAGGACATTTCTTACTTAAACAGTTTAAAGAGGTATTTAAGTGGCACACTCATTTTAAAGAATATAGTCGTTCAAATTTTGGTTTTCCTACTTGGATAATTGTTGAAATCTCAGAACTTGGCTTAACGACCAAAAGTCAAAAGAAAAAACAAATTGAAATACATTTCCAAACGGTTTTGAAATTAGGTTTCGAATCCCTACGTTTTGCTGAAAGAGCCATGAAGGCAACTCCGACGCATAGGCCTTTATAACTTACGCACTAGACGCTGGCACGAAACGGTACGCACAACTTCACAGAATCCACAAATAACCCCCAAGGGAGTTATAATAGGCCCGAAGTAATTAGCGCTCCTTCATTTTCATTTGAACTTCATTATGATAATCGCGCCCATGAATACGGGCGAAGAGTACAATTGATAATGGACGCAATGAATACGTAAGCTTTCAACGCCAGACCGCTGCCTCCCATATGAATCACCGAGGGCGGGCGCGGCGGCCGGGCCCCGGAGGCGTCTTGGGGCAGGGTTGCGTGTTCAGAGCCCGGAAATTTACGAGTCCCTTCTGTGATTTGGGCGGGCCCTGCGGGGAAGGCGCGCCGAAAAATCTCGCTCAAATTTATGAAAAGGGGCTAGTATTTGGCGGCGAGGAAAGAAATCTCTTCTTGTTCATTGGCTGCCCCCTCATGTGTGCGTGTGTAGTGCAAATTCATGGCTCTATCGCGCCTCCGCTTGCCAGCGCCGGCGAGGCGACGCCGTGGAGGCGGGAGAGGACGGCGCGGGAGAGGGCGGCGCGGGGGCGGCGCGGGGGCGGCGCGGGGGCGGCGCGGGGGCGGCGCGGGGGCGGCGCGGGGGCGGCGCGGGGGTGGTGGCGCGGAGCGGCGCGGGGGTGGTGGCGCGGAGGCGGCGCGGGGGCGGCGCGGGGGCGGCGCGGGGGCGGCGCGGGGGCGGCGCGGGGACGGCGCGGGGGCGGCGCGGGGAAGACGCGGAGACCCAGTGAAATATGAACTACGCCCCCACGGCGCAGGCGGGTGAACGCCGAGGTTCCCGCGCGCAAACCCTGAGACGAGGGCTGGCGTCACACGTCGCTCAGCAGAAGATCTTAAGGTTCTGTGGAGTTTCCTCACTAGCTACACAGCTGTGTCCTATTCAGCCACTGTGGGGGAGAATTCTTGTAAGTGGATCGGTTTATTAGCCATTCCGGGCGCGTCTACTGCTAAGGTCATTAGTTTCGCAAAGGGAGGTGTCTGTAATCTTGCCCCGCTTGTCGAGATCCGGCGCCGACCTGCACGTCGACTTGCGATGTTTTCCCCAACCAGATATCTCCGTCCAGGGAGAAACCGCCCCAACTGGGACAAGCTCTAGCTCGTAACATGCGTGGTAGTGTAGTGCATATAAGTGTAGGTGCGTGTACGTAAGAGATGCCGATAGGGCAATGGAGAGGAAGGAAAGATTGCGGGTAGTCAGGCGAGAGTTTCTTAAAGTATTCCTCCGGCATTACCCTGGAGTTTATCTGAGAAACCACGGAAAACTGCCGATAAAAGCAAACGGTCACTACAATTCTCCTCCAGACAGCGACTGAATTCCACCTAGCTATCTAGCTAGTGTCGAAATTGCTGGGATTCGAACTTAGAACTTCCCAAACAGACGCACTGCAGTTATTGCTCTGAACCACCTCTCCCGGCCCGGAAATATTGAGTTTCATTGTGCAGAAAGCAATGTCTGCATTTTCTCCTCTCTTATGAATATCTGAATCAAATTGAATGATTTCTTACACATGAAACTGAACCAATGATTGTGGCCATTTATGGAAGTACAATATCAAATATTTATAAATGCAGCACTATTTACAACGTAAAAGATTTTATAAGGTAATAGTAGTAGGTAAAAATTAATTTTGATGAAGAATTTTTATGAAAATGAATGAAAACCACAAATTTTCTGTACATAAAGCATTTTATTTAGTATCATTCAAACCTGTGAACATAGTATTCGTAATTAGCCCAAAATGTAATTATTTTTATCCTACCTTCCAAACTGTTTGGAGAACGTGTGAAAGTTATGCATTTGCCCATTCTCTTATTCAATGAAATAACACAAAATTTAGTTTGAAAGCAAAAACAGAAACCAGAGACTTATCGCAAGTAGAAAGTTCTGAAGAGAACCAGACCACACAACGTAAGGCCATTAATTAATCTACTAACCCCCATGAACTTTAAACACAGTGCAGCCTCTCTTCTGTGCAACGTTCGCTTACTTATTACGCTTTTAATTTTGTCCTAAAGAAAATCGTGTTCACATTTCCAAGCTCTTCTCTTCGTGTTGACCCATTAGTTTTGAATTTAGTCTGCTAGTCAGCTAATGATCAGATGGTTTATTTAAATAAAGGCCTCGGGCAGTAATTACACTGTTACAAGGGGAAGAAAACAACTCCGCACTAAAAAATCGAATCTATCACGTAACAAGCGGATCTCGTTACAATATCTATTATGACGGAGGTTCGACGAAAGTTCGCAACTTGGCTACAAAAGAACGTTGCTGTAACGTAATAATGCAGGGCACGTTACATCAAAGTATCGGTCGCCGAGCAGTGACAATGGAGGGCGGCTGGCAGCAAAGGAAGGGGGAACTCGAAACAAGTTGTTCGTCCCACATTTCGACGGCGGTGGAGAGAGAGAGGAAGTGAGAGCAAGGGGGAACAGAAAGATGGAATCGGGTAGTACCGTAACTAGTCCTTCCGGGGCCCAGGTTCAAAAATCCTTCAAAAAATGGTATCCAACTATAAAAAGTGTGCTGAAAAGTAGTTAGAAGAAACGTTTATTAATCATAATGAATAAGAAAATTCAGAATTAAGCCCTGCGGACTTAGTGTTCAGTTAGGCCAAAGAAATTGTTTTTGTTAGGGGGGAGGAGACGTGATTGATCCATTAAGTACAAAACTGTACCTTACTCTGTAACACACCTGCCCCGCAAACTGCTTTAAGCTTCAGGCAAGACAGAATGTGTTGTAGTGATCAGTGGAAACAAATGCTTAGATGAATAAATACATAGAAATGCAGAAAAGACATAATGAACATAATAAATATAAAACACAGAAATGCTTAGGTTCTATCTTCACCCAAATTGCAGTCTTTAAGGAGAAAGGTCTTTCGAGGTGATGGAGCCGATAATTCGCAAGGAAACAGGAAGCTGCTACTCCCTTTCCCTTGTAGCCGCCCCCCCCTCCCTGCAGAGGCGAGGGTGGGGGCGGAAGTACGCGTTTAGGGAGGGGCGGGGGTGGAGGCTGCGAGGGACACAAAATGCAATTACAAACTCAGAGGCAGCTCGAATATAAAGCGCTGAGCAGATAAAAGATAAATCCCGTCTTCTTCAGTCATTTTTAAATCCGGGACATTTTTTTTTGGTTTTCTAGAGATGTTCATTCACTTCTTACTAGCCAGCTCCGTTCAATTTTTTTTAGAAAAGTGCAGTTGAATTTCATGGGCATGAGTGATTTGCTGGTTGTATAAAATACACGAAATCTAGAGAAAAAGTATTTTGCAGTACTCAAATACTCTCAACACATCCAAATACTGCTTACAAATACACCCATACGACTCTACGTATTATGTACACCTATGAGATATCACGTATTATGAGGTTGCCGAAAATAAGCAAAATTTACGAAAGCAATCAGTTAAATCTTTAATATTCAATTAAGTTGGTCAGTAAAATAGTGTTGCCTGAAATCAAGTGTGCCAATTAAGGGCAAATCTGCAAGTACGACGAAAAATAGTATACGTTACACCGGTGGAACAAACCTCGCCGCCATTCCGACTCACTCACAAACGGAATGACGTAGACCGTTATGTCTCTATGTTTTTGGCAAGCCCTAGGACGCCGTTGCCAAATTTCAAATACTGAAAATATTTTATCCCCACCTTTACAAAAAATTGTTATAGTAAATGGCTAATTATATACATCAATTGTTAAATATTTAGAATTTTCATAGATAGAGAAGCGATTTCTTCTAAGGTCGGCCGTTGGTGCTGTGTAGGTACCGAAACCGTAAAGTGCCAGTGAAAGTAAACCGAAAGGGCAAGTTGTGTGTGTGTTTGGGGGGGGGGGGGTGAAGGGAGGGGGGCGTGGCGCAGGCGCCGGCGCTGCAGTGTCGTAGGTAGGCTGACGGGTCTTAGCGAGATTTACCCACCTGCCCCCGAGAATTTATACGCCAGGGTATCGAGTTCTTATTCGGCTCACGCTGGGTCGCAGGGTTCACCTGGAACAGGCGACAATGAGCAGAGCTCAAGGCGCGATGATTTGTGGGCTTGCCGCAATCTCCTCTGGCACAGGACTGGGAGTTATTTGTTGAGAAGGAAACAGCAAGAATTTCAAAATGTAGAAAGATCCCCCAAGAAATGATAAAGAAATACGATCGAAACTGATATGTGATAGTTCTGAGAAGTAAAAAAAAATGTTAAATGATGAGGGTATACAAGTATTAATTTATTTAATATGCAATATTCTCACTCACCTCCTTTTATTCAATTCAATCGTTTCGCGTTTTATGTTTATTTTAAAGAAGTAATTCAATGTATGGAATAGTTTCAGTAAGAAACCTAAATTATTATCTAGCCTTCCAAAGGTGTACGAAATAGCTTCAATTGCTATCAACAACTCTCTTCTTTTTGCTTATGATAGTCGCTTTGGAGTTTCGTCTGAAGTATTCGTCGCTATATTAGAGGCTTTCTGGAGGCAACTACAAAATATCCGTATTAGATGGTATTTAAATTGCAATAATAATTTTTTTTATATAATTTATTATTTCGTTTATTGTATTCAGTTTTGGCTCCCGTAATTCATTAAACAAAGCTTGAATCGTCATCATTCTAAAATGCCAAATGTTACGTTAAGTTCATAAGAGTTTGTGAGCAAAACATAATAAATAATTTACTGTTTCTGGTGAAAACAAAATCATGATAAAGTAATTATTTCAAAATGTCAAACATTTTCGTAAATTCTGCCCTATTTCTTCATTACGAAAATTTGGTGCAGGGCTTACTAGGGCTTCTGCAAAACGTTTACCCTTCCCATGGACTATAGTATGACTGGCGCCAGTCCAGAAACATTTTTTCTGAAAATTTTTAATTCGTTTGTATCATAAATCATAAATCACGTCATTATCGCTTCACTTTTTTTAAACTGTCGAGTCTTCGTTAATTCCAAATATTCTCCGCACGATTCTCTCTCGTATTCCTCTCTGCTCCCCTTTCCATTTGACGAATTTATGTGCGACGCGCGTGTCTTCGGCCGTATGCGTCCCCCGCGCCCCTCGCCCCGCCCCCAAGCCGGTCGCTACCGGGTGGGCGTCGGCCATGTGCTGCGGGAGGACAGGGGGAGAAGTGTGTTGTAGCGCGGGCTGTGAAAGGGGCAGGGGAGAAAGACAGAAGTGTGTTATAGAATGGTCCGCAAGAGTGAGGTATGGTGGATGGTTTGGAGAGAAGTGTGTTGTAGCGCGGGCAGTGAAGTAGGTGGGGGTGGAGGAGAGGTGTGTGTTATAGAATGGGCCGTGAGAGTCAGGTATGGTGGGGTGTGGTTTGGGGAGAAGTGTGTTGTAGCGCGAGCTGTAAAAGGGGCAGGGGAGAAAGACAGAAGTGTGTTATAGAATGGGTCGTAAGAGTGAGATATGGTGGATGGTTTGGGGAGAAGTGTGTTGTAGCGCGAGCTGTAAAAGGGGCAGGGGAGAAAGACAGAAGTGAGTTATAGAATGGGCCGCAAGAGTGAGGTATGGTGGATGGTTTGGGGAGAAGTGTGTTGTAGTGCGGGCTGAGAAAGGGGTGAGGGAGGAGGACAGAAGTGTGTTATAGAATGGGCCGCAAGAGTGAGGTACGGAGGATGGTTTGGAGAGAAGTGTGTTGTAGCGTGGGCAGTGAAGTAGGTGGGGGTGGAGGAGAGGTGTGTGTTATAGAATGGGCCGTTAGAGTCAGGTATGGTGGGGTGTGGTTTGGGGAGAAGTGTGTTGTAGCGCGAGCTGTAAAAGGGGCAGGGGAGAAAGACAGAAGTGTGTTATAGAATGGGTCGTAAGAGTGAGGTATGGTGGATGGTTTGGTGAGAAGTGTGTTGTAGTGCGGGCTGAGAAAGGGGTGAGGGAGGAGGACAGAAGTGTGTTATAGAATGGGCCGCAAGAGTGAGGTATGGTGTATGTTTTGGAGAGAAGTGTGCTGTAGCGCGGGCTGTGAAATAGGGGGTGGGGGTGGAGAAGAGAAGTGTGTTATAGAATGAAGTACGAGTGAAGTATGGTGGGGTGTGGTTTGGGGAGAATTGTGTTTTAGCGTCGGCGGTTGGGGTAAGGTGGATGTAAGTGAGAAATGTAGCGTAGCGCCGCGGGCCGTGAGCATGCGTTGGGGTGGGGGTTCTGTACGGCGGGCCGTGAGAGTGAATGAGGAGGGTGAGGGTTGTAAGATGTGTTGTTAGCGTGGGGTGGAAGAGTGGAGGTTGGTTGAGGGAAAAGTGTATTGTAGTGAGGGCAACGAAGATCTGGTGTGTCGGAGAAGTGTGTTGTAGAGCGGACTGCGAGAGTGTCGGTAGGGGAGAAGTCTCTTTTAAGGCTGGCCGTGGGATGGGTAAAGGAACGGAAGATGTGTCTTGTCGCGAGGGAAGATAGAGTCGGTGGGATGACATGTATTATAGCGCACCGTAAGGGGGTGGTATGTTAAGGGAGGTAGTAAAGGGAAGAAGTGAATTGTAGTAAAGATCATGAGGAGGGAGCCGGGAGGAGGTGGGGCGAGGTTAGGCGTGGTGGGGCGGGGCGAGGTGTGTGTTGTAGCGAGGGTCGAGATGGTGGAGTGTTGGTAGCATAGGAGTGCGTTGTACCGAGGGCCGCGGGGCGGAGTGGGGCGGGGCGGAGTGGGGCGGGGCGTGGCGGGGCAGGGCGGGGCAGGGCGGGGTGTGTTGTAGCGAGGACCAAGATGGTGGAGTGTAGGTAGCCGAGGAGTGCGTTGTAGCGAGGGCCGGGGGGCGTGGCGGGGCGAGGTGTGTCGGTGCGATGCGGCGCACGTTTCTCATTAAACAATAAGAGTGCGCGCGTCGCTCTGCCTCGCCGTCCCTCATCGCCGCGCGGCGCCCGCGCGCATCTTTATGAAGCCGCGCCCTAATTGCGCTGTTTGCACGGGGGGGGGGCGGCAGGGGACACAGGCCGGAGGGGGGAAGGGCGAAGGGATAAAACGCGGGGGGAATAAAGCGCCAAGGATAAAACGCACAAGAATAAGGAGTGGAGGGATAAAGGGAGGAAAAATAAGTAGCGGGGGAAAAAGGCGGAGTAATAAAGGGCAGATAGATAAATTGTGGAAGAAAAAAGGGTTCAGAATAAAGGACAGAGGGATAAACGGTGGAGGGATACAAGGAAAATGGGTATAAGGCGGGGGAATAAAGAGCGAATGGGTTTAGGGCGGAGAGATAAAGGACGGAGGAATAGAGGATGGAGGAAGTAAAGACAGAGGACATAATGGTAAATGGTTATAGCGAGGAGGGTTAAAGCGTGGAGGAATAAAGCACGGAGAGAAGAATGGTGAACGGATAAAAGACAGATAAATAAAGATCAGAAGGATAGAAGCGGAAGGATAAATGACGAAGGGGTAAAATAAGTATGAAATTAGGGGAAGAAGAAGTGGGAGCAATAGTTTGATATGTAAACGATGATGAGTGTAATGTAGAAGTGGATGAAGGTGAGTGAAAAGTGATTGGAAAGTAAAAGTCGGCGGGTCTGACACTGGTAGGGATTGTGTTGGATGCAAAACGTATAATACATGAAAAAATGTGTGGCCAAATTGAAATCGTAACAAACGCATAGACCTTAATACCGAAATAATGTGGACGTCGTGTAAATTCTAAATCAAGAAAGAAGCAAGGAAGAATCGAAGAAAAGGGAACAACATTAATGGGAGATGGAGCATCGCAATTACTCCTTGAAAATTATTTCCTTAAACACACATCTACATTTCTCCTCGTGAATCTGGACGAACTCTGCGATGAACATGGGGCACGTTTCTAGCAGCAAATGTTTGTCATGGAGAAGAGGTTTCCGGCAAAATGAGGTGCAATTATGCTAATGGATTACGGCTTTACTCTGAAATCTGATTTCTGAATATGATAATCAGGAGGAAAACTGGTGAGTTGAGGTGAGTAATCTATTTTCAGCGACTAATTTTATTCGTCCCTTTTTAACATTTATTCCTATGTTTATCAGGGCGTGACAAAAAAGTGAGAGAAGGAGAAGAACTGCTGACATATTTCACGATCGGGGAATATCAATTTGGCAGAAAACCGCCGTGACGGTTTAGGATCTAGCATTCTACAGATGGATGAAGGGACAAACAGACATTTTGCCGTCAAACAATTTTTTAGTGTCAAGGACAAATTGTGGATTCTGACTACAGGTATATAAGAAAGTAGTTTACTACAATATTTATCCACTTATGCGTTTACAAGAACCCCATAGTAAGCTGTTTCTGAACTAATAATTATCGAACAGCACAACAATACTTTATCAGTCGGGTGGACAGAGACGGACAGAGACGGACAGAGACGGACAGAGACGGACAGAGACGGACAGAGACGGACAGAGACGGACAGAGACGGACAGAGACGGACCGAGACGGACCGAGACGGACAGAAACGGACAGAGACGGACAGAGACGGACAGAGACGGACAGAAACGGACAGAGACGGACAGAGACGGACAGAGACGGACAGAGACGGACAGAGACGGACAGAGACGGACAGAGACGGACAGAAACGGACAGAAACGGACAGAGACGGACAGAGACGGACAGAGACGGACAGAAACGGACAGAAACGGACAGAAACGGACAGAGACGGACAGAGACGGACAGAGACGGACAGAGACGGACAGAGACGGACAGAGACGGACAGAGACGGACAGAAACGGACAGAAACGGACAGAAACGGACAGAGACGGACAGAGACGGACAGAGACGGACAGAGACGGACAGAGACGGACAGAAACGGACAGAGACGGACAGAGACGGACAGAGACGGACAGAGACGGACAGAGACGAACAGAGACGGACAGACGAACAGAGACGGACAGACACAATGTGGAAAAAATGGACATTAATGTTTTCAATTATAAGAGGTGAATAAGAACTCGTTCTTGTCAGCCACCCCGCTGCGCGTTGTGTTAGGCGCTATTTCGTCGCACTGTGCAGCGCGGCTGGGGCGCGGCGCCCCCGAGTTAATTTGAGAAGGGCGCGTGCCGCCCTCGACACACGCGCCGCGCCGGCAAGAAGCCGGGACAGTAAAACAGCCAATTTCTAATTGTTTCAACAGCTTAATTCAGTTTCTCTTTGCGCCCTTCGTTAGCGAACTTCTGCGTGCCTCCGCCGGCGTCCGCCGCGCCCTCACGCCCCCGCCCCCCCCCGCTGCAGCAGCGACCTCTCCCCACTCCGCTGCGCCGGGGACTGAGCGCCATAAACGCCGGGATCCAACGAAAGTCGTGCTTCATGTGCACACCGCGCATTAGAATGAGGAAATGTAAGGAAGACGTTTACGCGAAGCATATTGCATGTTCCCTTCTTTTAGTACGTGAGAAAACAAAAAAAATAAGCATGATATCTAGCAAGAAATGTACAAACAACATGCTCATTTCTTCAACGAGACTATTTGTCTACAGTGGAAATAGATACGTTTGATATGAATTATAAATTTCTAATAGTTTTGATTTCTCTTTTACGTTTTACCACAAGTTAACTACTTTTCACTTAATTATGCACAAGCTACATAATTCGTGTGGAACACCTTGTATGGTAAAGATTCAATTAACATCATGATATTTATGTACCCGTTAATCGGGTTTCATAAACTGATTTCTGGTGGTTTCAAGTCCAAACACACGTTCAGCAGTTCCCGACATAGAAATTTTAAAACTTTAATAATGTACTGAGTTTATCAACAACAAAAACAAGTTACATGTTAGAATGTTTTATCTGTTGTAAACTGTATTACACACTCTAGTCTCCGGTATACTGCGCCACGCACGGTTTAATTGAGATTCTGGGACAACATATAGCCTAACACAGCAAAATGAAGCTATGATATCGGAGAACTACAACAAAGAAGTACAGACAAGGATTGTTTTCTGAGAAATTTGTATAAAAGTTATCAACGGGAGGACAACTTAGTCATCTGAGAGATCGCCCATGTATGCTGCAGGGTTAAAGAGCTGGATAAAAAATGCCTTGAACATTACATTGTACTCCATTTTCATTATTTGTCACAGAACTGAAATACAAGCAATACTCGTAAAAGCACAAATCGGTGTTCGGAACGCGGCCATAAATATGCGAGTGGAGAGGATGGTTGTTCAGATAGAACCGAACTGGTCTAACAAAAGGTGAGTGGAGAGGACGTTGGCAGAATCATTTCAGGAGAATTTTCATTTCTTACTACGCTAGATTCCTTGCATTTCCGCAGTTATAGAAACTGAATTTCTTTCTTTCCATCACTTTGAATGCTAAAACATCATGTTCAATATTTAAATTAACAAACGTTTCTTCATATCTAAGAAGTTTCTCTCTCATTACCTTATGATTTGAAAATATCGGAGATGATACTTCGCTATATTTCTTAAGCAATCATTTTACAGTGAAGTAAATTTGCTCAAGTTTTTCGATTTTCATTCCTAGTTGACACATTTCATTTGCTAGAGATTGCTTCCCATTTAATTTAATTTTTAATTTTACCACCCTCTGTCGCTCCAAGAACAAACCATAACGTGTTCTGTCAACGTTAATATAATCAACACTTCATCATTTTTGAAGTGTCTTCCCATTTTCTGAGACCTACCCCGTCATTTTTACTAAGGTTGACCGTCCTTGACCGTCCGTCCGTCCGTCCGTCCGTCCGTCCGTCTCTCCGCCCGACTGTCTATCCGTTTGTGAACACTACTAGTGCCTATACCATGCGTAGGATTTTTCCATATTGAGTAACACCCTGTCCATCTGGTTTGAGTCGAAGAGTTTGAGATTTTGAAAAACATTCTTTGGTGGTACTTTACATTAAGCTCTTCAGACATTTTCAAAATTTCTCGAGAACGACTCCATTTTTTCTTTAAGTTTCTTGTAATAATAGAGTAACATACAGTTATAAATGTGGCATAGGTCATATTTTCATGGTTAACTCTGAATTTTTGAAAATTTAAAAGTATTAACATTTTTGACGTCTTCCTTCAACGACAAAATTTATATTGTCTGCGTTCAATTGAGGGGATTTTGTCGTACAGACGGACAGACGAACGGATGATCAAACAACCAAGGAACAGATGACAGAGAAAAGTTTTGGAAATTACTCAAAAAATATTTGAAAATTCTTGTTTTTAGTTAAGTTTTCACAAAATAGAAAATTCGTTGCTCTAAAACTGATACTGGAAATGCGAAATTTTGCTAACTTGATATCAAGCTAGCCCAACAATTAGATGGAAACAAGTAAGACAGATGAATAAAAAAATACGCAGGAAATTGTCACTTTTTAGTTTATCGTATACGTAGAACGTGTACTGTAAGGTGTAATATAGAGGTACAGTAGTAGTAACACACAGACTGCATGTGTTCTTGGTGACCCCCCTAAGGGGATTGTTAGAAATCGCAGCAATTATAAACATTTTAATTTAATTTACTATTGCCCACTCTCGGCCACGAGTCGGGTATATTTCACATTTAATATTATACGTCTCCAACATCATCGGACGCCGCCTCGCTCAGAGCAGCTCGTGGGACTTCGCCTGCCCTCCCCTCCCCAACCCCCCTCTATCCCCTCCCCTCCCCTCTCCACCCGTCCCAAGCGGATGACGTCACGCGTCTCCTGCGCGCAGTCATCCGCCAAGCACCCACTCAGTGGATGACACCAGGGATTCCTCTAAATACAGTGAGCCATGTGTTTTATTTCAGCGCTATTGTGATACATGTTTTCAACTTCTTCCAGTTTTAAGCTAAAGGTTAATTGCAATGATTTCAACCAGTCTTAAACTGCAAATGCCTTCAGCTATTACAATTATTTAAACATCTTTAAGAGAAAATGTAGTTGCAACTATATGTATTTTTTTAGTTAATATTTATTACAGGTTTTTCTCTTCAATTAGTACATGCCTACTGAAATCGCTCAAAGTAATAGTGGCGTCCTCTGTAGATACTAACATTTACAGGGAACGCGTCCGTGTCGTCTTATATCAGGTGGTCTTACGAGTTGATAAAAAAGCTGCTAAGGTAATTGGAAGGGGGTGAAGTCAATTCACTCTACCTCATCAGTCCACAGACTCTCAGTCAACCCCCACCAGGGATATTCAAAGCATTTGGATGCCAGCATTGTTTTTTTAATAGGGAAGGAATTAGGGCACTAATAGGGTTTAGGACACTTCACAGAGGTTTGACTAGCCCTTGTAAAGCAGTCAAGATCGTTTTGACGCAACAAATTTCACATGGGATTGTTCGGAAAACGAACCCGAACCTCCTTGGTAAAAAGGCAAGTGACTTTCATTCTGAGCCACGAGTTGGCATACGAGGTATAGAGAAAGTTAAAAAGAAAATATTGATATTGGAAAATAGGTAAATCTAATTGCATTTAAGAAATGAAAAATCAAGGTTTTCAAACAAAAAGCGAAAACGTTAAGGAAAAAATTCATTATAAAATGTTTGTAGGAAGCAGATGAAAATAAATTTTTGAAGTAAGTTGGTCTGATATTGGCGTGGCCCGCCTGTAAGCGTGATGAATTATTGAACCTATGTTTGGAACACGTAATATATGAAGGGCGATGTATTTGAATAATAATACAGGACACCATAAACAAAATTTCCAGTATTTTTGTTAGTAATAGAAATAATAGTTAAATTTAAATTTTTTACAGATGCAATGAGCTGTCGAGAGCTGTGGTGATACCAGTAATCTCGAGTAATTAGTACGAAATTAAGAGGTCCAGCGTCAAAAGATTTCGGAGGCGATATTTTTTCTTGGGGAAAGAGGTTGAAACAAATTTTCTCTTGTCATATAAGTGAAGAAATTAAACACTTTTATTCAAAATAATTAGGTTCCGCAGCTCTTACTGTCTTTGATAGACAGTTGTTGCTATGTTTTTATAACCAATTTTTTGTCAAATGAAGTGGCTCGAACAAGAACGTTCTTCGATATGGACGTTGAGTCGATGAAGGCAAATGATGGCGAATTTATGCAAAAGAACCATACAAAGTTTGAAAAATAAACATTCATACTAAGTATGGCAGAGAAAGCAAAAGCAATTTTCAAAGGTTAACACATTTTCTGGCCGTACAATAATAATCCACCTTCCTTAATATTTTAGTGACTATAATATCGTTGGAAAATATATTTACTGATCAATTAATAATCATTAAAACTCGAAGAGATTTTTCCTCCGTGAGGAAACATTCGTTTTTTCCCTCTAAATTCTTGAAATAACACTGGAACACATTTTCTAAGTGGTAGATACACAATTTTCAACCACGGACAAACGAAGGCGAATGAAAAGGTTTCAAATTTCCGTTTCTGTTACTTTTGACGTTTTTTTAAAATGTCGGAAAATACGTTTCTTTAACAATAATTGTTGAATCGTAACTAAAAAGAATTGTCTACAGGGCCAGGAAATGTGATCAAAGATGGAGATACAAACCCACAAAAAATTTCATTTTTCAACTGGACTTGGGGGGCAGATTCACAACTTTTTTGAAATTTAATTTTGGCTCATTCATTAGAGGCAGAATGATCAGAATATGGAAAACAAGATATCTTAAAAATATAAGACTAAAGAATGCAAATCAAAACTTCAAAATTTCCAAAGTTTTTGCAACTTTTTGAAAGATTTTAGAAATGGTGAATCAATTAGTTTTTTTCTTGATTTTCTTTAATGAAACATTGTACTCATTTTCTACGTCATGGACAAACATTTTACATAGATAGACAAATAAAGGGAATGAAAAATTTTTGTTTCTTGGTAATTGATAATTCAAAAAAATGCTAATTTTTTTTTGAAATAACATTTGAACCGAAGCCAGCGAGAATTTTCTAATTGTTGGACAACAATCGACAAACGAAATAAGACAAATATTTCATTTTTCAATATCTTTGGGGCCATCTTGACGATTTGGGGGTTCAATGGTTTTCCAGCATTATCTGATAGAGGAAGTGAGGTGAAAATGGCGGCGGAGATGGTGTAACGGTTAGCGTATTGGACTGTTATACCCAAGTTCGGCGGGTTCAAACCCGTGGATTTTAAGGAAGAAAAAAATCCTTCGTACGACTTCCTCCGGAGGGGAAGTAAAGCTGGTTGTCCCATCTTAGTAGATTTAATGCATGTAAAAGATCTTCAAGCTTAAATGAAGCAAGCCTCTGAGCTAAATTTAAATCGCCTATTTCGTCACCCAAGAAATACCTCCTTTCTCCACTAGTGGGTGAAAGGAACGTAGCGAAATTTGCGTGGTCAGACGGAAGAGCGGGCGTGATGGCCCAAGTCTCGCGACGTAAAAATAAGGCATCAATTCAATTCAAAAAGTTTACTTCAATGGCGGTAAAACGATTCACATGGATAAATTTTAAATTTTCAATTAAATAAGGCATCAATTCAATTCAAAATAGTTTACTCCAATGGCGGTAAAACGATTCACATGGATAAATTTGAAATGTTCAATTAAATAAGGCATCAATTCAACTCAAAATAGTTTACTCCAATGGTGGTAAAACGATTCACATGGATAAATTTGAAATGTTCAATTAAATAAGGCATCAATTCAATTCAAAATAGTTTACTCCAATGGTGGTAAAACGATTCACATGGATAAATTTGAAATGTTCAATTAAATAAGGCATCAATTCAATTCAAAATAGTTTACTCCAATGGCGGTAAAACGACTCACATGGATAAATTTGAAATGTTCAATTAAATAAGGCATCAATTCAACTCAAAATAGTTTACTCCAATGGTGGTAAAACGATTCACATGGATAAATTTGAAATGTTCAATTAAATAAGGCATCAATTCAACTCAAAATAGTTTACTCCAATGGTGGTAAAACGATTCACATGGATAAATTTGAAATGTTCAATTAAATAAGGCATCAATTCAATTCAAAATAGTTTACTCCAATGGTGGTAAAACGATTCACATGGATAAATTTGAAATGTTCAATTAAATAAGGCATCAATTCAATTCAAAATAGTTTACTCCAATGGCGGTAAAACGACTCACATGGATAAATTTGAAGTTTTCAATTAAATAAGGCATCAACTCAATTCAAAATAGTTTACTCCAATGGCGGTAAAACGATTCACATGGATAAATTTGAAATTTTCAATTAAATAAGGCATCAACTCAATTCAAAATAGTTTACTCCAATGGCGGTAAAACGATTCACATGGATAAATTTGAAATTTTCAATTAAATAAGGCATCAATTCAATTCACAATAGTTTACTCCAATGGCGGTAAAACGATTCACATGGATAAATTTGAAATGTTCAATTAAATAAGGCATCAACTCAATTCAAAATAGTTTACTCCAATGGCGGTAAAACGATTCATATGGATAAATTTGAAGTTTTCAATTTCGTTGACGCGGCCGCCGCCGGCTCGCTTCTCACGCGGTTTGATGCGAGGCGACAGCAGCGCGGAGTGCTCCGCCCGCGCGCTCGTCTTCGCGCGCCCGCCGCTCAAGAGACCGCGCGCCCCCTCCAGGGACCGCGCCGAGTGCCGCCGAGTGCTCGTGCACGCGCGGGCCGCCCGCGTCGCCGCCTCCCGCGCAGCGCCGCTCCGGATTAGCGTCCGTCGCTGGATATAGCCGCAGACGCTCGCGATTGCCACCTAACTCTCTTTACGTAAAACACCGGGAGAGGTGGCTCACGGCATCATATGACGTCAGCTGCAGTGCCTCTGTCCTGCGTTCGAGTACCGGCAGCGGCAGGAGTTTTGACTCTGCTAGGCCGAGCTCTGGAAGAGAATTCTAGCGACAGTAGTTTCCCGCGGTTTGTTCGACCAATACCAGGCGAATGCCGGAGTAGTACCCTAACAAACGGGCCACGGACAACGCGCGATATTTCCTTCCTCTTCCTTCTTTTACTCGAGATGTGGCAGTTGTCTTCTCCTGCCGGATGGTAGATTAGTAACCGATTTATCTGTCGGCTAGAAGAGTTTACCAACCAATAATCTATCACTGGTAGGGCACCGCTTCAGCTAGTGCAAGATCTAAGCCCCCGACCTGTCTCCTGGAACTTGTGGTAGTGTAGTGCTTGTAAGTGCGAATATGTGTAAGTAAGGGTGACGATAGGACAAGGAGGAGGAAGGAAAGTTTGCCCGTTTGTTAGTGTGCATCTACTTATGCAATTAGGCTGCTTGCTTCATTCTTTTCCTTTCTTTTTGAGTACCCATCATATTTAGCTCTTTACCTTCCTTCAAACTCGGACCGTATAAATAGTGAAGCACGCGATATTCGAGACAGATACAATGCGAGGCCATCATGCCTGTGTGCCAACTACATTACATATGCCTAGAGTTGGTATTTTCAGGCGCCAACAATACCTGTAATGCTTTGGAAGCAATCTACCACAAAAATATGTCATGGTATCATTATGTAATGCAACTTTTCTTTTTAACTCGTGAGAGTCTCAAACCTCAAACCAAATCCGCTAATGTTTATTAAAATAACTGGAATGAAGCGCTTTTGTATTATCATCAGAAGTTTAATTTACTTTTATTGTAAATTATGTTAACTTAAAGATCTAATGAGATATTTCTAGGGTTCAAAACTATTTCGTTTTAAATGTCATTAATTAGATAGTGCTGAATGGACCCTGTGTTTAGAATTTTTGTGAGTAAAATTACGATTTTTGCAACAAAACAGAAATACCTATTAACTATTTTCAAGAAGTATCTAAGAGGGCTACGTCAATGTTTTTCGTTTAAACGCGGAAAAAGAAAACATCCAATGTTCTGCTGTTGATAGAGAACGTGGGAGTGTGGCCAGCCCAGTCCCGTCGGCTGCCTGCGTCTTTCAGCCGCTTGGAGATTCGGGGATTCCCTGCAGCAGACAGTGCGCTCTGGCGGTCGCAGCGGCGAAGGCCGGAACCAACCCCAGAGCTCCCCGGCAAGCAATCGCCACCAGAGTGCGCGCGAAACTTCTCCGACGGCCATTTCGTAAAAAACGTCTCTTCGACGACCCGCCACAAAACGAACTTTCCCTTGTATCTCATTCATGATGATTCAGACGGTTTAAATTGTATTCAAATGAGAAAGGAGGGAATCTCCGTACCTCTTTATCCCATAATGATGTTCTTAATAAGCGGGAGTAGAATTAACAGTCTGGAGCTGAGTTTCGGCGTTTCCCTACCCCATTCTTCCCCGCCAATAACCCCTCTTCTCTACACCCCGTTCCACCACTGCGGGCTCAGTTCCCGCCGCATTGTCTTAACTGAATTCCAGACGCGAAATAATTGTAGCGGGGCTGCTCTCCTTGTAATTAGAATTTGCCCCATCCAAACGCCTACCAACTTCTTTGGCCGTCCCAAGGAGATTCTAACCTGCCATGGCGATGCACTTTTAAATTTTTAACGAGGAATTTTAATCCCGGCCATTCATGATCGTAATATCTCTTAATGGTATCTTAAAAATCTGGCCATTTATTCCGATCAAAAGGATTCGGAAGAGCTTTGATACGTATTTTCAAAAGATATGCCAAAGATTTACCAAAGTGAATGACCCTTGCTTTTTTAATGCAAGGTAAATTGATAATTTCTTCTTTTTACATTTAATCTATTATGCATGATTATTTTTGCGAATCACCTTTTTCTTTTTCTCGCCGTTATCAAAAGTTTTTATTAGTGGTATAATTTGTGAGATATAGCCATGTTTTTTTACTGAGGTTGGAGAATAAGATTTTTCTACCCAACAAACATCTAGAGTTGACTGAAGTAATTTGAAGAAATTCTACAACGAGTTTTGTAAAAATCGATGCAAAGATGAAAGTGATCTTGAAGAAATGTCACAATAAGGGAATAGACATTAGAATAAACTAAAGGTCCTATATCACATCAGGGACTTTCTTTTTTTACTTGTGACGATTACGTACAATTATAATATTTTAAAAATTCATTCTCCTAATCTTTTTAGTCATTTACTGCAAATCTACTTTCACCAAACTGTTTTTGTAAAGAACCAGACATTATGTTGTGCGTATGATATATCATGTTTTTTTCTATTTACGGTCTGGTTCACTTGAGCTAAGGGATCGTGCATTTTCCCAATGTATGATTTAACAGGGCGCAATGTTTATTTTACTCAATACGTATTCTGTGATCTTCTAGCGTGGGACGGCCAGAGGGACGGCCAGAGGGACGGCCAGAGGGACGGCCAGAGGGACGGCCAGAGGGACGGCCAGAGGGACGGCCAGAGGGACGGCCAGAGGGACGGCCAGAGGGACGGCCAGAGGGACGGCCAGAGGGACGGCCAGAGGGACGGCCAGAGGGACGGCCAGAGGGACGGCCAGAGGGACGGCCAGAGGGACGGTCAGAGGGACGGCCAGAGGGACGGCCAAAGGGACGGCCAGAGGGACGGCCAGAGGGACGGCCAGAGGGACGGCCAGAGGGACGGCCAGAGGGACGGCCAGAGGGACGGCCAGAGGGACGGCCAGAGGGACGGCCAGAGGGACGGCCAGAGAACGGCCCGGACGGAGGGACAGGAAGACGTTGTGCCATAACCCATTTTTGGGGTATGCCCAATACATGATTTTAATTCAATGCATTATCATAAGTGTTAAATACCCAAGGATAATCAGAATGGCGTAAAACTTTTTCTCCTTCCTCGTCGTCGCGTCCAAAGCAGAAAAACACGCGCGGCCAGCGACTCAGAGCCTGAGACAGAACACTCCACGCTGGGAACAACGTTCTTTGTGCGCTCACTGCGACGAGCGACCTCATTATCTTCCAGGTCGCCTCTTTCGCCGACCACACTGAGCACGCGTCCTTGCTAACTGCAGGGAGACAATGATTCCTAATTATCTTATTTTTGATTTCTCTCTCAGTTTTATTGAATCATTCTAAATATGTTCAAGGTATAAAATTTGTTATTAATCGAAATATTTGTTTCATGATCTTGACTCATACAAAAAGTATTATTATTATTAATTATTATTATTATTATTATTATTATTATTATTCGATTGTCACCAGTTATTGTAATTATTCGCAGGATGAATCTATTATTCCATTCCTCTATTCTCTCGCATAGCTTTCACTTTCACGTACACAATTTCGGACGCCAAGTGTTCTCAATCTTCACCATCGCTCACCGTCACTGGCCCGACACACACGACTCCCCGTCGAGGCGCAGCGGTGCGCTGCAAACTCTAGCCAAAGGCTTCACGCGGGGCGGGCTGTTTTCCTGCGGCAACAGCTTTACAGAGCGCGCCAAATTGGATTGAAGATTGGCGGCGGGGCATGATGCATGGGCGCAGGCGTTGTGGGAGGGAGGGGAGGGGAGGGGAGGGGCGAACGAAGGAGTGGCGCGGACGGGCGTCGCTGTTATTATATTATAGGCTCGCTCGCCAGCGACGGTGCGAAACTTCATTAATTATTTCATTAGCGCGATCTCTTCAGTCGGGCGGAGAAGGCGAAAAGGTGCGGCGAAAGGAGGTGAAGGTGGGGGTGGGGGGCTGGACTCCTGGACTCAGAGGATTGGACTCCTGGGCCCAGCGGGCTGAGGAACACAGGAAGTGGGAAGAGACCACTGCGTGGCTAGGATACGCCGTCTTGTAGGCTTATGAATGCTTTGAGAGCGTAGGCTTACGCGGGCAGAGGCGGTAGCTACTTGGCTGACCGAGAGACGCCGCTTTCTAAGCACAGGTGCCAACGTTTCGGCCGCCACACTGCGGCCTTCATCAGGGCGACAGACAAGTAAGTATATGAATACTTTTCTCATAGATAATTCAGGAGTTCACAACCAAAGTAGAACAAATCCATTGAGCATAACTTTGAGAAATTGACCTTCAAAGCTTTTTAACTGATATACAATTCCAGTAAAATATTAAAATAAAACCTTTGTAATAGACGAAGCGTTGCACAGACTCTCAAGTTCATAAAACTGCTCAAGAAAGTGGAATAATGAGACAGATAGAGTGCTCGTCAAAACCACTCCGCATTTGTGTTGTATTAATATTTACCAAACTTTACAGGGACACTACGACAATTCTGTAAAAGATCCAAAGACGACAATACTACATGTTTTGGAGCTAACTGAAAACTGGAAGGAATTTCCAACTTTATTTAGTACTTAATTATCAACGAAATGATCATTTCACCTCTCCTTTGCCTCTGACCTCTCCTCGCGAATGTTCCGGAGCCGCAAAGGCCGCCTTCCCCAAAGCTGACAGATGCAAAGGACGCTACAGGAAATATTGTACTCGTATATTTAATTTAAAACCACATGTTAGAAAGTAAATTTTTATACTCAAAATATTACCAAAAGGTTACATCATTACATTCCTCATTTTATAATTTATTAATTGCTAGTGAAAAATTGTTAAGTGAAAACCCCATTTCGATATCGGACACCGTTTCGAAGTTAAGGGCATGGCTCATGGTTGGTGGGACTTCCTGAACATGACAAACATTCCTTGAAGTACATTGCAAGTCATTCTGTAGTCGGCTGTTGATGTTCCTCTAGAGTAAAAATAGAGGTATTGATTAAATATGTGTTTCCATTGTGCAAGCCCATTGTTTACATTTCTGTAGCTAATAAAGAAATGTATATTGATATTTCTGGATTATTTCTATAACTTGCAATTAAATACTTTTTTATTAATGTGTTGTGTAGTGTCTATAAAAGAACAGAAAGGGCTATAATCTCTATACAAGTTATAGTACAGATTACATCTGAGATTGTATATTTCACAAATGTAATTTCTTTTTATATTTGGTTCTTTATGTAATTTTGCAACAGATTATTTTCTTTATCTCCTGAATTTTCTGTATTTTTTTTAGTGCAAACTATTCCCCCTTCCAAACAATTTTAGGATGAGCAAATTCGAGTCGCGTAAAACATAGTAAGAATGCTCAAGCAGCGTTACTTACCTTTCAGTGATAGAAGTGAAAGAAAAACTGGGTTCTCTTGTAAAGAAGATAAACGTTATCGATAATATCATCTTTCCGGATTAAAAATTCACTGGTAATCTAATATAACTGGTATTAGCATTTGAATTCAGAACTTTTTTTTTTCAACACGAAAGCTGTAATCCGTCATAAAATTGAGTGTGCGATACTTTGGCTATCATTTAATGTTGCATTTAACCAACAAATCGTATTACATCATCTCATCTCTCACTACGATTACATTCAGCTAGTATTCTGTAATGGCCTAATAATCTCGATAATCTTATCAGGTTTACACACCCATTAATTTGCTTGTCCATTCACCATGCAATTTATGTGCACAATCTGCAAAGATTTTAAAGCTTTTGGCGAACCATTAATTTTCGAATAATGATTATAAATACAGTTGAGACTTTTGTGGGAATTCCGTGAATTTTCCGTTCTTTTAGATTTTAAACTAATTTTACACAATAGTATATATCTTGCTGAACTCTACAGAATACTACAGATATTTACTTGTAAAAAATGCAAAAAGTATACGTGGTAGAATAATGATGAAAACAAACAAATTCTCGTAGATTTATTACTTTATACAGAAGTCCTAAAAATGTCAATGCATAGTTTCTTCAGTTCTTTTTTTTATTATAATTAGCTTAACCCGTTGTGAAAACCCTGTCTTTTCATGTGTACCAATAATGGCGCAAATCGAGAAACAAATAACCAATGAGAACTTATTTCCCACATCGATAGTCGAAGGGCCGAGTACGTCTTACTAAGCGTGACAACTAAGTTTTTTAAGCGTAACATAACCAAATCGAAGAGGAAAACTCGTTAAAATATACGAAACAGTACTGATTGGGAATTAAAATATTGGGTAAACATTTCCCTGAATGTTAAAATAAACGTCCTTGTTCAAATGGCAACCTAAGGCTTTTACGAAATGACTCCAGCAAATTGATGAATGAAATTGCCAGATCTTTTATAAAAAGTGTACGGATATGTCATTTGTTCCACTATAAATAAATGCAATACACTCGGGCATGTTACTGGGCGGCAGACATTTTTTTTTATTTTGACAGCCAATTTTGAAATTATCTCTCACTTTTTCACACTTGAAAGGAAGTGAATGGCAAAGAGGTTACATTGCAAATCTAATTGACCAATATTACGAGCAGCGAAGCTTTTTGAACTTGAATAAGCACATTTTAACTCGATTTGATAAGTCCGCAGTATCGTGTTGCAATGGTTTCGTTCTATTCGACCAGTTAAAGTAGAGTCGTCGCCACCTTTAACGACGTATCCTTTGGAAAGATTCTGTATTACACACTGTAAATTAATTAGAACTGACTACACACCTTGATAGCACTTTTAAGAAACTACACATGAACAGTGAAAGGGAAAATTAAATACCTTTATTTTATGTAGAGAATCAACGCAATAAAACAATTACTATTGAGCGTAAACATAACAAAATAGCCTCTAGTTAGAATTCATGATACCATTAAATCTGAGAAGTAACTCAAAAGGAAAATAACATTTAACAGTATTTCAAATGTAACAACACCTTCTAACAGTGAAAGGGAAATATACCCACATTGATCTAATTTGGTGAATTGAATAAATAATTTAGTGAAATAAAATCTAAGACATATTTAGACCCTATATCAATGCCGACACTTAGGAGAGGCAGATTGAGTAATTGCATGACATCTTGAATCAGGGCTCGAAAAATTGTGTTATACAAAACATATAATTAAAATTAAAAAAAAAATAGAAATGGTAATAAGATTTTAATCCCCGCTGTATTGCATATAATATTTTCTAATTAATATGAGACTAATGAAGTATTTTCTAGCCGTTATTTAATACTATGATATTATACATACTAGTTTACAATAAAATGTGTGTTTTTATATTTTAATTTAAACATAAAGTAATAACTGAACTTAAGCACACTCAGGTCCTGCCCGGCTCCGGGCCAAACGATACCACTGGTAAGACAGTGCCCTCACAAAACATACATAAGCAGATGTCATATTTACAAATATACATACTTAAGGAAATGCCATATTTACAAATTTATAAACGTTGTCATTGCCAACAATAGTATTTAATATAAGAGCAGCTTTCGATGGCTTAGCCACCGTAGCTTGGGTTCGTCACCATATCAATTGAACCATAGTCGTCTGGATTCTGTAGCTTGCCCAGACGTGTCCCGATTTCAGTTGGTAAGAGCTGATGGTAAGGTTCGAGTGTGGCGCAGACACTGCGAAGCCATGGACCCAATGTTTTCAACAAGGCACTGTGCAAGCGGGTGGTGGCTCCGTAATGGTGATGGCTATTTTTACAGGGAATGAACTGGATTCTCTGAACCAACTCAACTGATCATTGACTGTAAATGGTTATTTTCAAATACTCAGAGACCATTTGCAGCCATTCATGGATTTCATGTTTCTAAACAACGATGGAAAGTTTATGGAAGAAAATACACCATTTCATCGAGCAACAATTTTTCGCGATTGGTTTGAAGAACATTCTGGTCAATGCGAGCTAATGATGTGGCCACCCAGATTGCCCGACATGAAATACATTGAAAATATACGGGACATAATCTAGAATTCAGCACAAACTTCTGCACCGCCAACACTTTCAGAATTATATAAGGCAATAGAGGCAGCTTCGCTCAATATTTCTGCAGTGGACTTTCAACGACTTTTTGAAGTCATGCCACGTCGATTTGCTACCTTTCGCCGGACAAAAGAAAGTCCAACAGGATAGAGAAAGTATCCCATGACTTTTGTGGCGGCAGTGTATAACCCCTAAATACCCACCATGGGCATCATATAATCTCACTCTTGATCTTTATCCAAAGAATTGATGATCCAACTGCCATCTAGCGGTTGTTCTTGTGAACCTCGTCAACAAATATCAAAATCATCACGTTGTACATTTCAAAGGCACACCAGAAACTTAGTGACAGGGTTTATTCATTTAATATTCTTGAAAGACCTTCCATATGGAGTTCAGTGTCTGTAATACCATATACCGTGCCTAAAACTACGCATTTTAATGGCAATTACCATCGACACATTTAATCGTAATCGGAAGTCCATTATTTTATATACATATATGCCTAATGTTCCTCACAGTTATCATATACCATTTTAATGCACACCAAACTTAGCAACTTTCTTATGCATTTATTGAACCTATGATTCTTCACATTACTAGCGAAATAAAAGCCAGAACGTCAATTAACTATTTCATACCAATTATATTGATTACTTCTCTGTAAGAGAAGACACATAATAAAATGTTTTATTTACATGAGGACTATCTGAAGCACTTTAGTAAAGGAATGAAGAAAAGTTGATAAATTGAACCAACCAATTATAAAACAAGTAAAATCAACATGAAAGTCTACAAATTATTTGCCATTCAAACCTATGAAAAGTTTTCCTCCTGTCGGAAAGAGGTCCTTCTTTCACGTACTCGATCAGGCAACACTAAATTCTCTCCCGGCTATATACTAAATAAAAACCGAACCCATTATGTGTTTGTTCCAACAAACTGATGAGTTTTTATCACATCCCTGTGAAATGCCCCGAATGTATTTCCATCATATCAACAGCCCATCATATTCCATCCATTTTTACTATTCAGATCACGAATCTTTAACCAACAGTATTTCTCCTGCGTGTGGATAAACATTTTGCAAATTAAAAAAGAAAGTAACCGAAAGAAAAGGAAGAAGGAGCAACACTGCAAAGCGGCGGGTGACGGGAATCTGCCTGTTTGCGAACTCGGAAAGAAGGCCGGGTCAGCTCGTCGTAAGCCGACAGGCGAATATTTTAAGCAGCTCTGAGTTATTGCTGCTAATTGCCGCGCGGAGAGCTCCGGGCGTTTCGTTTTCTTTCCAGCGCTTCTTCCCCCCCCCGCTACGCCTCGCGGGGCTGCTCCGCGGCCGAGGAAGCAGAATCCATTAATAATTTCCCCCGGACGTCCGCTGCGCGCAGAACTCGTAATTCCCGCGTCCCGCTGCGCTGGAGAGCGTCGCTTGCTGCGCCCCGCAGGTGCGTCCCCGCTCTCGGGCTCAGTTGCCCGAGAATGTCTCTGTCGAATGCAAGGTGTTTTACTGGTTGATTCATTGATTGGTTCATTGATTGGTTCATTGATTCATCGATTGATTCACCGATTGATTCACCGATTGATTCACCGATTGATTCACCGATTGATTCACCGATTGATTCACCGATTGATTCACCGATTGATTCATCGATTGATTCATCGATTGATTCATCGATTGATTCATCGATTGATTCATCGATTGATTCATCGATTGATTCATCGATTGATTCATCGATTGATTCATTGGTTGATTCATTGATTGATTCTTAGTGATTCCGGATGCATCAACTGCTAAGGTCATTAGTACCGTAAGTGTACTGCATGTTCTTTTTCTGAGATGGCGGTGGTCTTCTCCCGCTGGATGTCGAGCTTTTACTGATTGATTCATTAATTGATTCTTAGTGATTCCGGATGCGTCAACTGCTAAGGTCATTAGTCCCATAAGTGTACTGCATGTTTTTTCCTACTGAGATGGCGGTTGTCTTCTCCCGCTGGACGGTGAGGTCCACGCCGAACTACTGTCGTCTACCGGATTTTCCCCCAACCAGCTGGGCCCCGACTCTGCCAGAAGTAGCTCTAATCTACCGACCAGTCTGTTTTTAAATAGGTCGATCCGCCATGGTGAACTTTGAATTTTCATTATGATATTCGAATTGAGTGACCTCAAAAAACCTATTATATCTTTTTTTTACGCAAGTCCATTCTCATTTGCAATTATGTCCAGGTTTTGGGCCCGTTTGAAACAATTTGCACCTCCGAGATTGGAACCGAGGACCTTTCAGACAGAGGCACCGCAGTGATATCAGATGATGCCCTGAAACACCTCTCTCGGTAATTTTGTCTAATGCAAGCCGTTTAAAAGGTCGGCAACCAGCGAATGCAAGCTAGTCCGTAGTTTGAAACGTTTTAGCTTCTGTACATGGTTATAATGCCTAAGCAGCAAGTAGAAATATGTAATTTTCACATTTTAAAAGAGTGATGTGAACATATTTAGCAGAACTTATCTCACAAAATGTTAAGGTTATTTGAATACCTTTAAAGGTAGAGAGAATAAATATTATCCATAATTCGCGTATTTGATAGTTAATAAAATGGATGAGTGAGAGAATAAATAATAATTTTCTATTAACAACATGGTCATGATTATACATTTTTGATTGGAGACGTTTATTGACTATAACGAAAATACTACTCATGCAGATGATGAAAATTCACTATATAATTTCGTATTTAAAATTGTTTGTTTGACACGTTCTATATTACCGGTAAATTATACTGTTTATGTAGTTAAGCCATAACAGAATATTATCAACTCATTTCAAACGTGTAAAACAATTCATAATTTCTGACAGCGTGATTAGGTACACAATGTGAATTTAACGTGCACTGATTAGTAAGATAATGTGAATTTAATTTTTAAAAATTAAAATATGTTTGATTATGTATATTTAAAATTCGTTTTACAGGCGAGCAACAATAAAGCGTGACTGAGAGGTTTTTAATGATAAACAAAAACATGAAAATTAATTACCAGGAACAAATATATATATTTAGTTCTTGTAAATAGAGGAAAAATATATTTCTCCTTATTGCATTTTCTCATTTTAAAGTTATATAAATGTGTTTATTTATCTACAATATATAAAAAAGTAAAAGGTTAAAATTAATACTTATGGTAGGTATCTGTTCATAACACTAATTTGTGGAATATGCAGAATTCATGTTGTACTACGAAAATACTTGCTCGGATATATAAATACTTGCAGCCAACGCATTTCAGTTCGAAAGATACTGGAAGTTGAGAAATTCACTTTGCTGAATCAGACCAGACGTTTAGTACATAACTGCGCACATAATTATCTTAATTAGCCATAATTTAAATTTATTATTACATTTATTATTTCAGAAACCTTCATTCCGATTATGTAAACGTTGTTATAAATAATAGAAACTTTTTCTTTGTAACAATACAAATAAGAAAACAATAAAACAAAAGAAGTCTGGCGGAAAGAGAACAATGCTGCAAGTTACATTGCAACAAGAGAAATTGAAGGGGTCACAGCAGTAATGGTCTAAACCTTTGATTATGACGTTGTTTGTTGTTTAAGAAGGTAAAGTAGTTCTTTAGGTTGTAGATCGTTATTGGACAGTTCTCTCTATGAACTTAGGTGTGAAATCATTATTTTTCCCTTCACAATGTTTACCCCACCACAATAAACATACTTCCCTCTTCTTAAGATTCTTGTCCACCTGATTCATAAAATTTTTATTTGTGGCATATATCTGAATATAAACATAATTACTCTTACGATTAGGTATTAACAAAATCAAAATTATTTTCTAAAATATTTTATTTTAATTATTTTATTGGATATGCCCTTTTATTCTTCCAAAAATAGTGTGCGTTTGGTAACGTCGTAACACAAGAGCCAGTAACCATTTTTTATGATTCCTTTTGAATATTGTTATTTACTTCAGTGCGTCAGCCTTAGATTCAGTGCGATTCAGATATAGATTCAGTGCTACAGCTTCAGATTATACTTCAGTGCGTCAGCCTTAATTTTAAGATTGTTAAGAGGACTAGTATGTATTTTATAGGGGTTTGAATTAGAACTTGAAATTATGACATCTAACAGTATAATACATTATTGCTAATATGCATTTACTAACAAGTTAAGTTTATGCACACGAATTGACTTTCTGCTATTAAAAAAATTATAAAGATATTTTCACAATTATAATAATCATGACATTTCAAGTTGGTCTAAATCAGTGAAAAAGTTACTTTGGGGAAAAGCCACATACAGATTATTTAGCTCTACAGTGCCCCAGGATTACGATTTGCCTTCCACTTTAGTTTCCTTGTCTCTTTTCACCTTTTCCTGCCACATTAGTTTTGCGAATAGAAAACTTGACATATGCCAGTCCGGATGGCCGAGATCGCTGAGGCAGTAGCCGTTCCGATCTCGGACCGAAGGCTCGCGGGTTTGAGTCCCGCCTTGGGCATGTTTCGTCCTTTCACCTCCTATTATCATATTGTGTCATTCTCAAAGTTACCATACTGTTACACGCAATAGTGGTCGCTAATGACTTAAAAGTTAATGCGACCTTAAATTACAAAAAAATAAATAAATAAAAAATAAAAAAAAGACGTGGCATATGCGCGGGAAATCGGAAAATTACAAACAAATAAAAAAAACTATCAAACTTAAAAAGTAAACGGTTTTAAGTACACATGAAAAATAGACATCCCTATGCATAAGAAACGAAGAGAAATTGCAATTTTTTAGGGAAAAAGGTCATTTTGTGGGAGACGAGTACCTTATGAGAAGTCACGCACGCCTATTTTGCGCTGACACTCTCATTCAACGTCTAGTGTTTGGACAAAAAGCTTGAGCGCTCGAGGACGATTGTGAGATGAGCCCTCTCAGCAGGTTTCCTCTCCAAGGGCATGGCCAACGTCACTGCTGGACGAGCTTTCAATGGGGCGGCGTCGGGGCGCCACGTGCGAGCGACTGTGTGACGCCCTCTGCCTGCTCTCTTACGGCCAATAACTCCCCCCCTACACACACACACACACACACACGGCGCGAGGCGGGTAACGAACCCCGGCGTCTCCGGGAATCTCGGGGCTCGAACCACAGACACGTCCCCCCCCCCCCACACACACGCAGTCAAGGAGCGCGCTAACGCAATTTCGCTCCATTTGCCCTTCCATTTCTGTTGCCCCTTAATCAAGTTAGACGGCGAGCAGACAAAGTTATTTGAATTTCAAACTAGGCAGGGGCTATGTTGAATGTGGGTCATGTGGCTGACGTATCTCGGGCGATTCCCTAATTAGAGCCGGGCCAAATCCTCCCCCAACAAGTGTCATTTGTTTCCAGGGCTTAGGCGCTGCTGGGGGGCGTGGGGCGACGCCCTGAGGGGTAGGAGACGACGGATGGCAGACGCTCAACGTTCGGGCGGGGGCGCCAGGTGCGGCCGGCGCGGGGGCGGGGGCGGGGGAGAGTGAGGGATGGAGAGGCCCGACGCACCGAATCAGGTCCGCGGCGCGGAAACAGATCGAAAAAATCCCACGAGCGGACACGTCCTTTCTCGAGGAGCGGCGTTTCTCACTCTACGCTCCGCGAAACTCCGGACTTCCAGGGTGCTATCAGAATACACAGCAAACAATGAAACCAAGCATAAAACTGGTAGAAATGTTAAACTCAAGATACCTTTTATTGTCAATAATTATAAAAATATCACAAACACGTTTTTACGATGTAACTTTCATAGTGCTGGTTCAAATTCACTTTCATTGGCATCCCATTTTATCAGAAGAAAACCTAGAGCCCGGAAGTTCAGGTATGTATTTTACCCAAAATTGGTAGGCATAAAAAAAACATTTATTTTTTTAAAAGTAGGAATGAAAAAGGCATTTATTGAAGATAAAGAACGGGTGAAAATATGTATGTAAACAACAAAATTCATATATATAAAAGGTATTATGTAAATTATTAATAAATAAAAGATTAACATTTTTATTCTAACACAAAAATTTACATTAGCACTTAACATGTAAGGAAACAAACAATTTTTCTTGGAAAATCTGGATTCCACATGGCCGTACGGTATAATGGCTACGAATTTGTTTTATTTGCGACGCCTTTTTTGGAATGGTTTTGTGGACACCCTTTTGAATCTTAAAATGCCTATACAGAAATCAGAAATATATATTCTTTTTTCGCACTTGCGTAATCACTAGAACAGAGAATGGTATATCATACAAAAAGAGCTGTTCTCAGAAGTGATCCGAAGCCATACACGAAGTAGGGTTGGATACCTCGTGAGCGACCAAAGTCTGTGGGCATCAATGAAAAAATAAACTAGTGTTGCAATAGAATGGCGCAGCCTTTCCCGTATTAGTTTTCTCTATCCTTTGGTCTTCGTTAGCTATTCGAACTTGCCACTTACTCTTTCCTCTTGCTGTCTATTGCCGCCATTCAAAGTACATTCTTTTAAAATTGTGTTAATTTTTTGGTGTCCTAATAGTAAAATGGAAATATTACTTTAAGAATATTAAAGTACAGTAAAATCTTGCCCTAAATGGCAATTTACTTTGAAAAATTTGGAGCCGTTTTTATGAAAATGGCACTTAAGCGCAACAGTAAATTCAATATTTCAATAACATTTTCACAGAAAATTTGACAATTTTCGAAAAACTTCACTATAATAATGTAAACACATTGACTCTAATGTAAATATTAACGTAAGAGACAGGTAAAATTAAATAAATTTGTAAATGTTTGTTAAGTTTGAAAATGCAAAAGAATATTGCAGGATGGTGTTTATGCCAAATTAAAGAGTGCATTTAGCAATATTTTGAGTATGTATCAATATTTTTAAAACAAAATCTACACTCTTTCCTTGCTACACGTTAAATGGTTTTACTTTGTCCCATGTTCCCCTACTTATGAACCAGAACACACATATTATGATAAATTTAGAGGCGCCATTGCCAGAATATGCCTCTGTACACGATTATAGAGGAGATTGGAACGTGCAGAGATTCTAATTAGGGTTAAGGCGTATTAACAAATGCAGAACCAATAATGATAACGAGTCCTAAACGCTAAAGCCAATGTACAGTCTATGAGCTGTGTTATAATACGATATGTCCGGATACAAAAACGAAACTTTACCTCTCCAGAATCGTAGTAATGTCGCCACAAATGAAAGTTTCTACAATTTTCGACGGAAAACTCCACTCCACCTCACTTTACAGAGAAGTCGATCCATGTGTTCACCTACGCTTCCACAACGAGAAAGTCTTTTTTCTTCACTTCAAAGAGTAGACACACGTGCCTGTTCCGTCTTTATAATATACTTACTTTTTATTTCGTCATCATTGTTAGCATTATTATTACCACCTTTTCTAGGGTCCTTCGACATCTTTTGACAGTTAATCGATAGAGCATTGTCAAATGGCGGATTCTATTGGCGTTCATTTCTTCGTATGTGTTATCTCTAAGTGTTGGTTATAGTAGTACAACGAGAGTGTATGATTATGTATTACTTCTCAACTCTCCATCTGACTGCAACGACTCCTTGAAGTAGTAGGGGTTTGACTTTAGTGAACTTCCCTTGTCGATGAATGAAGCAAGGAGATAATCACTAAACAGTTCATCACGTAGTCACATTTATAAATTCAACAATTACATAGAAATATGTTTCCTCTTTCGCAAACCATGTTTGATTCCCTTCATCATCTTACCATGACCACTATGTTCAAAATATTTACTCTATTCTTTACCATCGATTGCGCACAATAATCCGATAACTGTTACATTGAAGTGATGTAATTTTTTATTGTAGTTTTCTCGACCAATGTTAGGATTTATTTGCTAAGCTGCCTGATTGTTCCGATTATATAGTCTGCAGAACTTCTGAAGTATTTTCTGGTATTTTCGCATCCTTTTAGTACAATATCTATTTTGACACGTTCTCGATAAACTGAGAAAACCGATACTTCATTTGTGGCAAGTTTATTGTAATCCTATCAGTATTCTGACTGTGGTCTTTTACCTGCATTAATAACGATTTCGTAGCAAATTATGGATAAATATTATTTACAAATCTTCTATCAATTTGATTCTAAAATTAAAGCCAGATAAACAATAACCATCCTCATCAAACAATCAGTTTACGTATGTCATGAAAGTGGGAACTGAGCCGACTAATAGGCACCCAGAACCCCATAGAATATTCTAGAAATAGCTAACTGAACCATGTCATAGGGTGACACGCATGTGACCAGAAGGCACGTACACAGAGGGATGGTAACAAAGGAGAGATTCCACCGAAAGAAGCTGTTTTGATTTTTATCGAGTAAAGACGCATTTCATTAAAAACCTAGTAGATCCGTTACTACTTGAAACCGAAACTTGAAAGCTACAAAGTTTTCGTCTAACCGGAAGCCATTCTCTCTGCAACTGGTGCATTATTGGGAACTGTTATCAAGCAAAATAACCACGTCTACGGAATTTATTCCGTTCCGCGGAGGAAAGCCAGAACATCCGAAAAACACTTGTCACGGGTGAGCAACCTGCTACGACGAGCATTCCGATGCGGGTAGAGTGTCGTATGACGGCTCTACTCATGGAGAAAAAACACACACCATCATCGATCAGAGCGAGGGCCTTCAATCCAGTCATCGGCGCGTGCTGCGGACCCAAGACTGATTCAAGCCCGCGCCAGCCCTTGGACTTGCGACGTCACCCCTCGTCTAGCGACATCACCTGGCAAGCGCGATTTGAGCGCGAATCCAGGATGGCGACGAGAAATTCTCTACAGCAAAGTAAACCAAATTTCTTTCACTTTAGGCCCCGGTCCAGAATTAAAAGACTGAAACGCTAGTGGACAAAAAAGGGGACTGCGTATTTACAAAGACATTAAATGTCCATGTAATAAAACAGTATCATTTTGAATAAATGTGTTCCCTCCATTTTGAAGGATAACACTTAAAGAACGAATTGAATATGTTGTTATTTAATTAAGAGAATGCACATCCTCCCATCCAAGAGTGACTCACTCCCTTGAGATCTCTTGGCCTGCGCCTTGGTCTGAGTCTGCAGGAGGCAGATTAGTATCGTGCTAGGCGCCCACATCTAAATAAATTTACCGCGAGCGACCTGACATTCCCCACTATGTCGAACACTCACGTGTCTCGACCCAATGTGGGACCCTGCTAGATGAACAAATAGTACGCGTAAGTCACCGGCGTATCCGACGGGTAGGTTAATTACAGTGCTGACGAATGGATAGTAATTGGCGTGACGGGAGATTGGATTTTATAATTGTATAAGTTGAAAAAGTATTTAAAAGCAGAGAATTGAAAAAAATCATCGCCAGTCACTCAGATAATGAGGTTTATTGATTTGCATTTATTATTATTATTATTATTATTATTATTATTATTATTATTATTAGAAGATGAAGAAGAAGGAGAAGAAAGAGAAGAAGGAGAAAACGTTACTTGTGTGATTATTGCTTTATGATTCAACTGTTACTATTTTTACTGTTTTACTGTTGTTAGTATTGTTATTCCGAGGAGCAGAGCAACACAGTGCGTGAGAGGAATCACTCAAACAATTCGGATCCGTTAGAGATACCAAGATAAAACAAACAAAGTAGGTTCCATAAGTAATACTTATAACGTGTTTAAATTTCATGTTGATAGATTTAGTAGGTTTTGAGATAAATCGGCTCATACAGACGGACAACAATTGATTTGATGTGAGATTATTTTTTAGTAATCGCACAAGCAAGATGGAAAAAATTTTAAAAGATGAAATTCGTAAACCATAGGCAGGCACTTCAGATTTATTTATCTGCATTGATATAGTTTCTTTTATTTGTTTTTACCCCCAAATTTTTACGAATCACGAGCTGAATGTAATTCTATTAATCAATTTCTGAATTCAAAGCATTCTTGCAAATGGCACACCTGCTGTCAGCGCTTTCCACAACAATACGTTGCGGATATGCGCGCATAGTCGCGTGGCTTTTATTGGCAGATTCGGTGATATGTTCCTTGTCGTTAGTCTTTGTAAGGAATGGTGAAGTTATTGAAACGATGAAACGGCTCTATCTGTCACTGAGGATCTCTATCTTCATTTATTTTGATTTTGACGTACGTACAGTGAAATAATATTTTATATGGAAATCGATGCAATGAGTCAGCGTGGAAAATATTTTGAAGTCTATAAATATGAAGAGAAATTGTAAAATACTAATAGTAAGTAATGTTCAAATTATTTTGCTCGCCTTTTCTCTATTTTTAGTGCAGTTATGTGAACGATTCAGTTGCATACAATACGGTGAATACGAATTGTGTGTTCCAGTAATATTGCCTTAATTGAATTCGTAATATCTCTCCCAATAAATCGATTCACGTTTGAATTAATAGAAGTTGGTTATCAGAAATTAAAACCTATACTTGGTGCTGAATATAGTCCATTGTCAATTCAATTCAATTTATTAACAAACGAATATATTTTCTGACGTACACAAATCGATAAATACTCTTAATGAGATTATAAATATGGATTGTAGGAGTATATATGAGAAAACATTTTATCTTTCTTTTGAATTCGAATAACTCTGAAAAAATAAATTTAAAATGATTTGAAGGGAATACAATGAATTGGTCTAAAACTGTCATAAATCCATGCAAACCATCCAATTTTTTCTGACATTTAAAAACGTCATTTACAAATGTATCGTATCTCATTGTTATTGAGGAAACCTAATGCTTTTTTATTAATAAACAGCAAATTAGTTTTTCACAATTTTTTTCTGCAAAGCCTCTTTACTTTTGTATAACGAAATACAAATAACTCTTCTAAAAGAATGTCTAAACCCACTTTTGCAGGGTACTTATTAGTAGAAATACCGACACCAACCGATAGGAAACGGGCAGTTTTCCAAACCCACCCGTGAGTTCAACCCCAGCATCCGACATTCGTCGTCACTTCCGAAACGTTTTGCGCGAGAAATCAATACTGACGAATTTTCGGGAGGTATTGGGTTTGAACGTTATCAGGGAGGAAAAATGAGCCTTCATGCCGCTCTGCGGGGCTTAACCGCCTCATTCTGCCCCTCTTCTCCGCCACGCCCTTCACCATCCGCCCCCCCCCCGGCCAGACGACGTCCTGTCGAGTCGCGACGTGACGGGCGGGGGCGCCGGTGAAAACGGAGGCGAAGGGAATATGGAAAGAAGGGCGGCTTCGCTTGCAGGCTGCAGGCGAACATGCGCAGTGCAGGAAGTAGGATTCTAGAAGAACGTAAGATTGACATCGAAAGTATTTTAATATGCATTTAAACTAATCAATATATTTTGGAAAGTTCACTTTAAAGCATTACGTTAATATATAATGTAGATTGTAGTGCAATGTTATAAATGGGGGAGTCTGGCGTTCTGGTAGAATGGTAGAAAATTTAATTGTTTCTCGAACTTGTAAAGAGCCTCTTCTTCGGAAAACAAATAATTATATAACTCAATGAACCTTTGGAGTCTATTCACAATTCCTACATTTCAGAAAACTCAAATGTTTGGCTAGAAACAGCCTAATATTATGCACATTCATATCAACCATGACAAGCATATTTTTAATTCTTGAGTGGTTTTCGGCTTTTCTAAATCAAATAAGAACTTCCTGCTTGGAAAGTATGCTCGGAACCTCAGAACCTTTACTAAGGAACTACGGCTGCAACAACAGCACGTACTTTCTCGCATTCAGTTTACACCATTATTCGTAGTGTTCCTTCTTCTATTCGTGGAAAAAAATTGAAGAAATATTTTGAAGCGGTTTTTAAAAGTGCGTCCCTTCTATATTGCATAAATTTCAATTACAAATTAGACAAAACTTTTAAACCATTTTTCATATTTCATATTGCGTTTTAAACGCATGTCCTGTCAAATCAATTATTGAAATTCTGTGCACCTGTGTGAACCAAATTAAGTAAAATAATAAATATATATCAAGATTAAATTGAAATATAATATAACCAGTAACCATAGAAGTAACTGAGATCTCACTAAGGATTCTGAAATTATTATTATTCCATTTTACCTTCTCGCTTTACTAATTCTTCCTAAGAAGAAAAGGTTATATAATCGGGCGATGGAAAACGCCAAAAACGAAATTTTCGCCAAAAAAGTCTAATAACTCGGCTCTTGTTACGAAAAGTGGATAAAGTCTGTTGCTAAATTTAGATTAAAATTCCTCTAAATCGTAGAGTAGCCTGAATTCATATTTTGTTGGTTCTTCATACCGAAACATCCTATATCCTAGCGTCTTCCTACCGGCAATACGTCCGTCTGTCCGTATTTCTATCCGTCTGAGGTCAAACACTAGCGCCTAAACCGTTCAACTGATTTTCTTTAAAATTATTAGTCCCTGCTTGATCTGAACGGACTGTAGGCTTTGAGAGTTTCTAAGGGATATTTTGATTGTTGAAGGTTTTTTACATGAATCGGACATTTACTTTTTAATGCATTTGCCTGAATTTGACCCATGCGGTGTTTCTGCGGCGTAGTTTCTGCGGCGAGTGCCGGCACGTTAGCTCTGGGGATCTGAATTCTGAGCAAAAAAACATTTTGTAGCTTGAAAACACTTGCTTATTTATGTAGTTATATAATGTTGCGGCGCACTTAGAAACGATGCTTTGACAGCACCACTAGTTCGCGTAGTTGAATGATGAATAATGATAGATTCATTATTTGGAGTTTCCGATCACGTTAACCGCCAGTCATTATCACTGTAAATGTAGTGAATGTTTTTATCACAGACGGGGCGGTGTTTTTCTCTCACTACATGGTGAGAGCAGCTTGCGATGCTTTTCCCTTCCTGGTATCTCCTACCAGCGGGGAGACAAGCCCCTGGCTGGAGTCTCAACAGGTGTGATTGAGTAGTTCGTTTGAGTGTGTGCGTGTGTGTAAGTAATAGATGAGAGAATGGCGAGGAAGAGGAAGGAAAGATCGCGCGCGTTCTGGTCCATTTGTTAGGGTACTTCTCCAACATTCGCCTGGTAGTGATCGGAGAAGCAACGGATAATGCTGAACTGAGCAGCCGGCCGCTAGAATTCTCCTCCAGGCAGCACCTGAATTATACCTAGCCAAGGAGCTAATGACGAAAAGCTTGTCACTGCCGAGAGTGGAATAGTAAGACTCCCGGTCAGCGGCATTGCAGTGACATCAACCGATGCCTTGAGTCACCTAAACCGTGCGGCGACTGGAGATTGTTGGGGCGAGGGAGCGTTGCCTTCGCACCTGCCGCTCCGCCAATCGCATCACTCCTGCCTCCATCAACACGTCTCCGGTGCGGGTGGGGGGTGGGGGGTGCGGCAGCTCCGCGAATTTCCGCCCTCGGGCCAGAGAGGGCTTTGGGCCGACAAAACGAAAGAAGTCCGCGGAGAATAAAACTTAGCCGGCGAACCAAATTACCGAAGAGGGCCCCTTTGACGTGCCTCAGCAACTTCTAATTGCTCTTAATAGCGACGCGGGTCTGTCTACGGCCAGCCGAAGGCAGGCGTGGTGGGGCGGGGTGGGGCAGGGGTGAGCGAGTGGCCGGCCTGCGGACAGAACGAGGGAAGGCAGTGTTGTTACAGCGGAATAGGAAGGAAGGAGTTGTAGTGCGGGGCAGAGAAAGACACGGAACTAAGAGACAGCGCTAAGGGAGCGACTCGAGTTCAAAACGGGGGGCAGTGAACGCACAATGGCGAAGTAGAGCACGTCGGTGTGCGTTTTGGAGGGTTAGGGGATGAGTCGAGGGGGCGAGAATGATGTAAGAGACGGATGTGCTTATGTTCTCGAGTGGGTAGAAAGTTGCCCAGAGAGGCCGAAATGCACCGAGAAGATGGCTGCTATATGAACTTTACAAGTATGTGTGTGTGTGTGTGTGTGTACGACTAAAGTAGAACCGCACGAGGAAGGGCGCCCCAGCTTCCTCTTCCACCTGGATTTCGGAGAAGGGATTGGTTGGCGGCGGGCGCAAGGGGTGGCGGTGAGGGCGGTGGCTGCCCGAATGGGCGTGTGTGGCCTGCGGAGAGCGTTGCAGGCAGCCTATTGCAGCCCCGACTGCGACGTAAACCACGGGCTGAAACTAACGTAACTACTGGATGCGGCACGTACTTTCTCGCCTGTATTATCACGCAAAGTAATGCAAAAAAGTACCCAAAATTTTCGAAAAATTATTTCAAGTCCGTTTTTAAATTCTATCTTCAAGGAAAATATTTCATTGAGACAAAAATCTCCAACTTTAATATTTTAGTTGTAGTAAGACTTCGAAACACTTTTGAACTTTTGAAATTTTCAAAAAAAAACCGGGGGTTTCAAGGAACATGGGCCGTGCCGAATGACCGAGATCGTTAAGGCAATAGTGACGTAGCGATTTCGGACCAAAGGATCGCGGGTTGGAGTCCCGCCTCGGGCATGGTTGTATTGTGTTCGTCCTTTCACCGCCTATCATCAAATCGTGTCATCCTCACAGTCACCCGTTACACGCAATAGTGGTCGCTAATGATCTGGAAGTTGATGCGACTATAAATACCAAAAAAAACCGAACATGGGACCTGCATTATACCAATAAGCGTCCATCACACTATTCTACAAAATTTTATCAAAAACGATAGAGATTTTTTTTAATTTGGAAAATGTCCTAGGTATTTCTTATAACGTACCCTAAAAAATTAAAACATCGGTTTCAAATATAAGGGTGGCAATATCAGCCAGATTAATTAAGCGATATCAATTTTGGAAAAAAATAGGCTAAACGTTTAGCCGTTAACACTGTTCACAGACGGACGAAGAGACGGACGGACTATTTTACGTGATTATGGACGGGCCTAAGAGAACGCTGAAATTTTCACGAAGCGTTCAGGTGGCAGTGTCGAGTTCTTTCTAAACTTCCGAAAAGCTTTGAAAGAAGAAACTACCACTACAGATTCAGAAAGTCATATCGAGAACAATCCTAATAGATGAAACAGTATACAAGAAGTACCCAAGAAAGTATGTTCGGAAAATTGAACCTAGGAACCGCTGTTGACTCATTGGTATGCAACCTTCCGATCTTCCACCGTAGTTGTCGTCGCCTTCCTCGCCATTGAGGCCCGTAACGGGTTGTTGTTTGTTCCTCCGCCACCTTTCCCAGGTCTCTGCCATCTTCGTCGCATTCGGCTCCCTCCACCCCCACTCCCGAACGCAACTACCAAAGCCGTCACCGCACCTAACAGTCATTCCCTCTCGCTTTCCGCGTCAACTCCTCTCTCGCCACGATCACAACTGGCAGTATCATTTGGACTCCACCTCGCCCATCAGTGCCATTCATTCAGTGAGCCTCCTCGAAGCACTGCAGTGCCTCTGACCGAGAGTTCCTAGGTTCCTAGGTTTCTAGGATTTTAGATACTAGCTTCTCAGCTAAGCCGAATTCAGTCGTTGCCAGAAGGAGAATTCTAGCGGCCGGCTCCTCTGATTGGTAGTTTTCCGTGATTTCTTCGATCAATACCAAGCGAATGCCGGAGGAGTACCCTAAGAAACGGGCCACGGATCGCGCGAAATCTTTCCTTCCCATTTCTTGTCCCTTATTTACACACTTAGATGCACTACACTACCACACATGTCCGGGAGAATGATACGGATCTTAGAGCTTGTCCAGGCTAGAGTGGAGCCTCGATGTGGAAGACACCTTCTTGGGGAAAGCCTCGCTAGGTGACGATAGGTCGGCGCCGGATCTCGCCATCCAGCGGGGAAAGACTCGCCACCTCCAAAGGAAAAAAAAAATCACTAAGTCATGATCTCATCAGTTGAGGAATCATTAACAACCAATCCGCCGCGTCCATCAAAGTCATTCCTCCGCTGAGCCTCCTGCTCGCAACGTCTGCCGCCCGCTCCGCCCGCTTTCACATCCGGCCCGGCCCCGCCGCCGCCTCCACCGCCGCCTCCCCTCCCGCGCCACCGGTCGAGGAACGTGCTACAGTATTTAGTTGCTGCAGTGTGGCAGGGAAGTTGGCGGCGGCGGCGGGGGCAGGGAGGAGGCGGGCGCGGCGGAGTCGGTATTAAGTTAGGGTCTGCAGCCCCGCGGCTAACGAGGCACGCTCTCGGTCGTCGCCGGGCGGAGGCAGAGGCACCGGCGGGCGGCGGCGGCGGCGGCGGCGGCGGCGCGGGGCGGAGGCGCAGCTAATGAGCGGCTAATTCTATCAGCGCTGCGGACAATGCGAGCCGGAAGCCGCCGCAACCGGCGCAGATTCGCGCAGTTTCCGGCCGCCGCTCTGCAGTAGCAGTAGCAGCCCGGGGGGGGGGGGGGCGGGGGGCGTAAGGCAGCAGGGGAACACAAAGGAAGAGGCGACCGGAGGCGGCCGGAGAGATCGTGCGCACGAAACGCGCGGAAAAGTATGTTAGCGCGAGGACTCACCTAGATAAAATTGATTGATTGATTTGTGTTTCGGGGCTGACAACGATTCCGTTCATTTGTTTTTGATTGATTGATTGATTGATTGATTGGTCATTCAGGGCGCGTCAAATGCTAACATCGTTAGTTCCGTAAGTGTAATGCATGTTTTTCATCGGTGGGTGGCGGTGATCTTCCCCGCTGGATGGTGAGATCAGGCGCGGACCTACAGTCGGCTAACGGGGTTTTCTAATTCATGCATCTCCCATCAGCAGGGCACTGCCTCAACAGCGAATATCTCTAAGCTCTCGATCGGTCACCCGATCAGTGTGTTTCCGTGGTCTGCGTAAGTGTAACGGTGTGAATGAAAGGGGTGAGTATGGGACAAGGAAGAGGAAGGAAAGATCGCGCGCGATCAGTGGTCCGATTGGTAGGGTACTGCTCCGGCATTCGCCTGCTATTGATTGGAGAAAACACGGAAAACTACCGATCAAAGCAACTGGCAGCTAGAATTCTCTCGCAGACAGCAATTGAACTCGACCTAGACCTCAGCTGAAATTCTTCTGCCGGTGAGACTCGAACCTATAACCTCACAGTCAGACGCACGGCAGTGACAGTTGTGCACCGGTGTGTGTTTATTGGTCCCGTACATGTTGGGGATTTGGTATTCCGGGAAGTGGCTGTAAGGCTGGACCGGGCGATTCGGTGCCGACCTGCACGTTGACTTGCGGCGATCCCTATACTACGGCAAGATATACTACCGCAGCCCGGATGAGCGCTAAGGTGGCGTCACAGTGGAGCCAATTTGGTTCGCAATTTTGGCCCACCGACGTCCGACGAAGATCAAAGAAAACAGATCTTTGTCCGATAGCCGATGTTTCCGGACACCGTATAAAGAGATCGTTCCGCTTACCTATGAACATTTCTATTTCCATCTCGAGTTTGAACGAACGAGGAACGTCGATAACAATGGTCGACCGAAATTTTGGCCCACTGTGATCGTCGCCTGCGCCTGACTGGTCACCCGACACGTGTGGTTGTGTAGTTGGTATGTGTGTCTAAAGGGGGAGGAGGGAAACACGTCTTCATCATGAAGGCAACGCTGTCTGGAGGAGAATTCGGACCGACTGTTCAGATCAGACATTTTCTTTGTTTTCGCCGATCAATACGAGGCGAATGCCGCAGCTCAGATCAGAGGTTTTCTTAATTTTCACCGATGAATACGAGGCAAATGCCGCAGCAGTACTCTGAAATACAGACCACTGACCACGCACGATATTTTCGATATTTTCCATGCCCTATCCTGTTCTCTCAATCACTCACACTTCCACCTTCGTGCACTGCACTATCAGACATGACATTAGAGCAGTCCATAGCTTAGAGCTTGTCCGGCTGGTTTGCTGCTGTGCCGGCAGAGATACCTGGAGAGGGAAATTCCCCACAAACCGACAGTCGCGCCGAAAATTCCCCGCAGGTCGGTGTTGGATTTCACCATCCAGGTGAGTAGGAACATCGCCTCCTGCCTGGATAAAACACTTACACCGACGGAACATATGACAAAAATAATTGACGTGTCCGAAAACATCCATCAATCAAAGAGAAAAAAAATTGCGCTCGGTCCATGGCCGTTTGTTTAGCGTTCCTCTGCGATACTTGCTGATTGATTTTCAACAGAGCCACAGAAAACTACCGGTTAGAGCTACTGCACGCTAGAATTATTGAATTGAATTTGCCTTATTTTACGTGGCGAGACTCAGGCCATCAAGCCCGCTCTTCCGTCTGAGCACGCAAATTTCGCTACGCTCCTTTCATCAACTAGCAGAGAAAGGAGGTATTTCTTGGGCGAAAAACAGGCGATTTTGAATTTCGCTCAGAGGCGTCATTTAGGCTTGAGAATCTTTCACATGCAAGTAAATCTACTAACATGGGACAGCCGGCTTTACTTCCCCTCCGAAGGAAGGCGTACGAAGGATTTTGTCGCCCCAAAAATCCACGGCTTCGATCGGGTTTGAACCCGCGAGCTTGGGTATAACAGTCCGGTACGCTAACCGTCACACCATCGCCGCTAGAATTGTTCTCCAGGCTGCGGCTGAATTCGACCTAAATATTTTGCTAATGTCGAAAAATCCGCTATTGTCGGGTCTCGAACACTACCTCCCTGGTAGTCACTGCAGTACAACAGTTGCCACCATGAGCTAACTCAACCGGTGAGGAGGTGGAGCTTGCTGCACAGTAAGCGTGTGCACGGTGATACGGATGGATGCACAGGATAGATGTTTCAAGAGATCGGTGCAGAGGAAGCAGAAATGAATTCTGCAAATTCCACGACGCGCGCGCGAAGGAGATGAGAAAGAAACACAAGGAAAGCGATAAAGGAAGAATTCGCTGGTTCTGCGACGCGTAGCGGGCGTGCGGGTGGCCGGCGGGCGAAGGGCGATAGGCAGAGGGCGAAGGGCGATGGCTGAAGGGCGATGGCCGAAGGGCGATGGCCGAAGGGCGATGGGTGAAGGGCGATGGCCGAAGGGCGATGGCCGAAGGGCGATGGCCGAAGGCCGATGGGTGAAGGGCGGTGGCCGAAGGACGACGGCCGAAGGGCGATGGGCGAAGGGCGATGGGCAAAGGGCGATGGCCGAAGGGCGATGGCCGAAGGGCGATGGCCGAAGGGCGATGGCCGAAGGGTGATGGCCGAAGGGCGATGGCCGAAGGGCGATGGCCGAAGGGCGATGGCCGAAGGGCGATGGCCGAAGGGCGATGGCCGAAGGGCAATGGCCGAAGGGCGATGGCCGAAGGGCGATGGCCGAAGGGCGATGGCCGAAGGGCGATGGCCGAAGGGTGATGGCCGAAGGGCGATGGCCGAAGGGCGATGGCCGAAGGGCGATGGCCGAAGGGCAATGGCCGAAGGGCGATGGCCGAAGGGCGATGGCCGAAGGGCGATGGCCGAAGGGCGATGGCCGAAGGGCGATGGCCGAAGGGCGATGGGTGAAGGGCGATGGGTGAAGGGCGATGGGTGAAGGGCGATGGGTGATGGGTGAAGGGAGATGGGTGAAGGGCGATGGGTGAAGGGCGATGGGTGAAGGGCGATGGGTGAAGGGCGATGGGTGAAGGGCGATGGGCGATGATGGGAGGGCGATGGGAGATGATAGGAGGGCGATGGGCAGTGAGCGGAGGACGAAGTACGTTGGGTGGAGGGCGATGGGCGATGGGTAGAGGGCGGAGGGCGATAGGCGAAGGGCAATGGGCGAAGCGCGGAGGGCAAAGTACGTTGGGTAGAGGGCGATGAGGGCGGAGGGGCGGCGAACGCGGCGCGAGATCGAGTCGGAGCACGTGACGTGGAGGGTCTCGGGGGCAGGAAACAGAGATGCGCCCGCGAATGAGCGTGGAGGGGGGGGGGGGGTTAACGGGTTGAGGTGGAGCAGACGCGCAGAAAAGTGGTTTATTCCTGCGAAAGGGAAAGTGAGCGCAGGGGTGGATTAGTGGACAAACCTAATGTGTAAATAGAGGGATTTGCCGATGATGTTATTGGATATCGGTTCTGGGTATTTCTGTAATAACTTGAGCTATCAATGCACTTCATGTATTGCTCCATAAAATCAGTTTAATTTAGTGATTGGAATTAGTGAACGATCATGAATAACACTATGTTTTTTAACTTTGTAGGTTGATAATATACAAAAATCTTTTTAAAAAAATTTCAAAATAGAGAGTTTTTGTCAATGATGTTATTGAATTTCTGTTCTGGGTATTTCTGTAATAACTTGAGCTTTCAATGTATTTCATGTATTGCTACATAAACTCTGTTTAATTTAGTGATTGGAATTAGTGAACGATAGTAAATAATAACCTGTTTCTTAGCTTACGTAGGTTGCTAGCATACAAAATTATTTCAATACACACTTTTTCATATCCAAACACTTTTCCACGTTCACAAAGTTTTCAGTCTCTTTAATCGACATTGCTGACCGTCGTAGACATTGGCTGTGGCAGGCGAGCGGTGGACGCAGAAGGGCTGAAGAGCGGGATAGCTTCGCATGCAGCGAGGGAGGGGCAGCGCGGAATGAGTGGGCTCTGCAGAGGCCGCACCGCGCCGCGCCGCGCCCCGCCCCCCGCCCGCCCGCCGCGCTGTCATGTCCTGCTCGTTACCGGCTAACGATGCCTCAGAGCTGCGTCCGCCTTCCTACGCCCGATGTGAGAGGCTTCGGCAAAACTTCTCTCTTCAGTCCCCGCCCCCGTCCCACCGGCCCTCACCGCACCTTATTCGCCCAGCCCCGCCCCCTCGCGCCTCTCTACACCTCTTCCGCACCCTCCCCGCGCACCACCGTGGCCCGCGCCCACGCCCGCCACTCTGTGCCCCCTCCTCGCTCAGCTTCCGCCCGCCTCCCCGTCCCTTGCGCATCGCTTCCGCCCTGCCCCACCCCGCCCCTCCCCGCCTCGCCTCCCCGCTCCACTCCGCCCTGTTCGCCTTGCGCCCCGCCCGCCGCGCCGCGCCCCGCTAGCCCAGCCTCGCCCCGCTCCGTCCCGCCCCGTCCCACACCACCCGCACCTCCCCGCTCCGCCACATCCCACCCCATCCAGCCCCACCCCTCTGCGCCGCGCAGTCCTACAACGCCCCGCTCCGTCCCGCCCCGTCCCACACCACCCGCACCTCCCCGCTCCGCCACATCCCACCCCATCCAGCCCCACCCCTCTGCGCCGCGCCGTCCTACAACGCCCCGCTCCGCCCCACCCCATCCCGCCCCTCCCCACCCCATCCTGCCCCATCCCGCCCCATCCCGCCCCATCCCGCCCCATCCCGCCCCATCCCGCCCCATCCCGCCCCATTCCGCCCCATTCCGCCCCATTCCGCCCCATTCCGACCCATTCCGACCCATCCCGCCCCATTCCGCCCCATTCCGCCCCGTCCTGCCCCGCCCCGTCCTGCCCCGCCCCGTCCTGCCCCGGCCCGTCCTGCTCCGCTCCGCCCCGTCCTCCTCCGCCCCGCCCCGCCTTGCCCTCTGCAGTCCGCGCGACGGCTCCGCGCCGTGGTTCGATCCCGCACCGGCCACCACCACTGCCGCTGTCGCTGCTTCGCCGCAGGCTCGCAATACGCACACGTCGCTGAAACCCCCCGGGAAGCCAGCTGCACGAGAGGGCGACAATGCGGAGCTGTTTGGGCCATCACATAAAATTCAGAGCTCTTTAAGAGCTCTAGGATGGCTAATGTGCATCGTACTAGCACAATTCCTGTGGTGTGGTCCTAGGTTCTATTCCTGGTCGAGGCAGAAATAGGGTTTTAGAAGTCGTCTCAGTTTCTGTAGACGTGTGACGAAGAAAACCTCAGGCAGGTGGAGTTTGCTAGTGGTGGTGAAGGGAATTACGTAATGTTCGCCACATGTCTTCCTTAGCCCCAAGCGTGGGAATTAAACTACGCCCAGGCAGATGACAGCACGTTTCGTCCACCTAGCTTTATCGATACATTAGGTCACGCTCGAGAAAATAACAAGATTTGCCAGTATGCTCTCGTATTTTATTTCTGTTTCCGACAGGTGTATCTTACGTTTAAAGTTATACAAATAAGTGCAAAGGCATTTATTTGTAAAATATATGATATTTTTAAATGATGTTGATGCTATTTTCACTTATATCACAGTGATTGGAACACAAATAAACACGACGCTTAAAATTCTACGATTCGTACAGAACGAAACGTACTAAAATATATTTGAATGGGATTTCAGAATGAATTAATATATTGGAATTTGCGGTGTTTCTACATGATCTATTAATATTCTAAATAAACTGGAATAAACTGGAACTGGAAGTTAACAACTCTCTTGACGTATTTGTAAAACGTATGTCACTTCAAAGTTATTGTTCAATATAATATTCAAATCAATATAATATTGCGGAGCGTTTAAAACCATTGTGAGAAAGTATGTGCATTGGTAGCACTACTAGAGTTGTTTTTGAGAAATATACTTTTCGGAAAAACATTTAATGTGGATTTGCGTAGCAGCGTATTTGCTGCTACAGACCTTTTAAATATCCTTGTACACAGAACCACATTATCTAAAGAAAAAGAAAAAAAAACAAGGAGGCTGGTGTCCATCACTTATCCCCCCTCCGTTGGCATGCGTGTGATAAGAGTAATAGATTTATTTTTTACGTGTAAAAATTGTCATTACACTAAAGGAGAGGGCTTACGACACCGTGGAGACATATTACTCCTTTAAGTTATTTTCGCAAATGCAGAGCCTGTGTGCAAACCTGTACAAATTTTGCAACATACGAATTGAAAGTTTTAAATTAAACATACTTTGAACTAAATAATGCATAAATGGGCACAGCATAACAGCGACCACACAAATAAACAATACATCACAAAGGATTGACAAAAAGTTTTACAATTGAACAAAAAATTCAACGCAAAGTAAAGTCATTGAACTAAAGTAAAACTAGAATATAAAGTACTTTACAACACAATAATAATTTACAGAGCACTATGGGTATATATGAATAGTAAAAATAAAAGAGATTCTGATGAAAATTACGTAATTAATAAGCGTGCTTTTAAACTTCAAAATTCTCCCCAAAAAAGAGAAAATGTACAGACTGATCCCAAAATTGAACGAATCGTATTAATGGCACAGTCGGGAGAGGTTTTAAAGCACTTTCATTTCAATTGAAAACGAGTATGTTGATGCCATGTCGATGACTTTTAGATCCATCCGATATCATCATCATCATCATTATAATAAAACATTATTATTATATATACTGAAGAGCCAAAACAACTAGTACTGCTATGCCTACTGAAATAAAGAGATCTGGAACCAATCAGGATACGGCATCTGGGCAGCAACGCCTCTAAAACAGTCTTGCACAGATGTTAGATCGGTTATTGCAGCTACAATGCCAGCTTGTCATGATTTAAGTGAGTTTGTAGGTAGTATTACGTCGGCGCAAAAGATGTGGGGCATATCATCTCCGAGGTCGCGATGAAATTTGGATTTGCCCGTATCCCCAATTGACAAGTGTACAATGAATATAGGGAATCAAGTAAAACATCAAACCTCCGGCATCACTACTGCTGATGCAAACTGATCGTGCAAGAACGGGATCGCCGACAACTCAGAAGAATCATTACAAATAACAGAAGTGCAACCCTTTTGCATATTGCTGCCGATTTCAAAGCTGAGTCATCAACAAGGGTCAGCATACGAACCATTCAACAAGACACTGTCGATATGGGATTTCAGAGCCGAAGACTCACTCGTGTACCCTTGATGACTGCATGGCACAAAGCTTTACGCTACACATCGGCCCGTCTACACCGACATTTAAGTGTTGAAGACTGAAAACACGTTGCCTCGTCTGACGAGTGTCGTTTCACATTGTTTCCAGCGGATGGACGTGTACGAGTATGGCGACAACCTCATGAATCCATGGACCCTGCATGTGAAAAGAGGACTGTTCAAGATGGTGAAGGCTCTGTGATGGTATGAGATGTGTGTAGCTGAAGTGATATGGGATCCCTGATACGTCTAGATATGACGCTGATAGGTGACACGTATGTAAGCATCCTGTCTGATCACCTGCCATTCATGTCCATTGTGCATCGTGAGGGACTTGGGCAATTCCAGCAGAACAATGCGATAGCCCACACGCCACTGCCCACCAAAATCCCCAGACATGAACGTTATTGAGCTTATTAGGAATGGCTTGCAACATGCTCTTCAGATGAGATCACACCCTTGTACTCTTACGAGTTTATGGACATCCCTACAGGATTCATGGCATCATTTACCTCCAGCACTACTTCGGTCGTTACGACCATGTCTACGAAGGACTCAAACATGCAGCCTTCTCGGCTAAGATGACGGCTGCCGCAACCGTGTGCGCCACGGGGACGACTATATGAACTTTATTAATACGAAGAAAATAAAAATTTGATGTGCCAAAATTACGCACAACCTGGCAGGTTGTATCGTGAGCACAGACAGCAGCACAAGGTGAGAACAGTGGAAAGGAGCCAGGTAGGTTTGTGAAGTTCGGTGTTAATGCAGAGTAGGGCAAAGCAGAAAAAGGAGGAAAAAGCAGAGCACAGCAGGGCAGGCCACGTCAGGCCGGTCAAGGGAGAGAATTCATTATATACACAATGCACTCCTTTTAATTTTTATATAGATGAATGTGGTAAATAAATGTCCAAAAGGATTTGGCTTTAAACTACTCGTGGGATTTCATCGCTCGGGTATCCATTGCTTTTTATAATTTTCATATGTAGAATCAGATAGAGAAAATCATAAATTCAAATAAGAGAAATGAAAGTGTATTTAAAATAATTCTGGTCTTTCAAAATAGCGTATCATGGTTAAATGGCTTCTAGTGTTTTAGTTGCTTTGGACTGACTCCTTTTATGTCCTATTTAACAGTCCTATTAGATTTCAATGATCTCTGAAGAAAAAATAAATCACCTATCGCACGACAGACCGTCGACGTATTTCGTCACCAAAAATCATCCCAGATCCGTATATGATCATTTCTTCGTCTTCAGAGCTCAGGTCGAAATTCCGCGCTAGAGGAGCCGAGGCGCGCACGGGCGTTTCTGATTTCTTGTTCATTGCGGGCGCTTTTAAGATGTAGCGCTTCTAACTTTTAAGATCGTTGGTTTCGCAAGTGCAGTTCGTTGCAAGCATCTTTTTTGCGAGAGGTGGCGGCGATCTTCACCGCTGGATGACGAGATCCGGCGCCGACTTACAGGTCAGCTTGCGGGGTATTCCCCATCCAGGTATCTCCCACAGCGCGCCACCGCCCAAACAGAGACAAACTCTAAGCTCCCGACCGGTCTCTAGGAATGATTAGTGTAGTAGATGTTAGTGTGTGTAAGTTAGGAGTGTAGGTAGCGCAAGGATGATGAAGGAAAGACCGCGCGATATCCGTAGCTCGTTTGTTTGATACTGCTTCAGGCATTCGCCTGGTGCTGATTCAACAAAACCAGGAAAAATACCGATCAGAGCAGCCGGCCATTGCCATTCTTCTCTAAATTCGACCTATCTATGAAGCTACTGTCGGCACTGTCGAGACTCGAACTGTACGTTCCGCTGAGAGGCAGTGCCGTCACTTCCGGGCGGCTCCTCACCCAAGAACCCGTCAATCCTCTCTCCGTTTGTTTCCTGAGGGGGCGAAGGCGGACAAACGGCGGGCGGAGGCGGGCTACGGCGGGCGCTGGCGTGGGTGCGGTCTGGCGTGCGGCGGCTGAACGATCGAGCAGTGTGTGGGGGGGGGCGATCAGTGCGGGCGGGTGGGCGGAAAGACGGGCGCGCGGGCGGGCGAGTGGGAGAGACGAAGGACGGGTGATTGGACAGGTGGGTGGACGAGCGAGAAGGCGAGCGGGCAAGTAGGTGGGCGAGCGAACGGGCGAGCAAAGCGGTCGGTCGGAAGGGAAGATCGGGAGAGCGAGCGGGAGAGCGAGCGGGAGAGCGAGCGGGAGAGCGAGCGGGAGAGCGAGCGGGAGAGCGAGCGGGAGAGCGAGCGGGAGAGCGAGCGGGAGAGCGAGCGGGAGAGCGAGCGGGAGAGCGAGCGGGAGAGCGAGCGGGAGAGCGAGCGGAAGAGCGAGCGGAAGAGCGAGCGGAAGAGCGAGCGGAAGAGCGAGCGGAAGAGCGAGCGGGAGAGCGAGCGGGAGAACGAGCGGGAGAGCGAACGGGAGACCGAGCGAGAGAGCGAGCGGGAAAGCGAGCGGGAAAGCGAGCGGGAAAGCGAGCGGGAAAGCGAGCGAGAAAGCAAGCGGGAAGGCGAGCGGGAGAGCAGGCGGGCGGGAGAGCGGGCGGGCGGGAGAGCGGGCGGGCGGGAGAGCGGGCGGGCGGGAGAGCGGGCGGGCGGGAGAGCGGGCGGGCGGGAGAGCGGGCGGGCGGTTTCGGGCGGGCGGTTTCGGGCGGGGCGGCTACTTTCGGGCGGTGGGCGGGCAGTGCCGGCAGTGCGGACACCGCAGCGAGCGATAGCGGACCGTTTCATTCCATTAACGTCCCCGCGAGTGCAAATTCGTGACGCGAGGACTCGTCTGCGCAGCGAAATTGCCACATCGGGTGGAGGCAAAGGCGGCCCCGCGCGCAGCGAGCGCTGGCCACCTGGAGCGAACGAGGCTTCAAAGACCCTACTGGAAAGATCATCCTCTTGACGAAAATGTCAATAAGTCCGATAATTATTGAATAAAAATACGTTTATTTAACTCTAGAATCTCAAAAATGAAAAAGAGAAATCAAACTCTCTTATTAATAATTCATTGCAATGAATGTAGTGCACAATTTACTTTACCGTGAAATTATAATTTGTAATTTCCAACATTTCTGTATTATCAAATTATTTGTATATATTTTGGACACAAATGACCCTGAACATCAATCTCATTTACCAAATCATTTTCGGAGAGTATTGGGAGAGAGAAACTTCGTTCGTAATATTCAAAGCAGAGCTCTTCTAAAAAACCTTAGTGCTGATAGGCCATCTGAATGGACTAAGACAGAGAAAAAGGAAGGCTTTTGGGGAAATTTGCAACTACATTCTTCTTTCCAATATTTCACGACTTCTGATTCCCTTAAACTATCAATAATATCTTTAATATTTGCTTGAATTTTGACGATTTATATTGAAAGCCCATCTTTATGCTTTAATGTATACGCTTCAATATCCTCAGGATTAGTCATTCTAACAAAATATTTTAATGATATTTTTATTTTGAATTTTGAAATATTTCAAGGGTTTTCTAGCATAGACTCTTTCACTGTGCGAACACAAAAATCAGTAAGAAAACGCATACGCTCTTCAGTGGTAATCTACTCGTAGGTGGAAAAGTCAGAATTTACATAACTATTCATTAATTACTGTTATGCAAAGCACATATTAAAAGTTAATAACGTTAATATGAATAACAATTTCTTTTGAAATATTTTGGTGGCAACTGTTTTCTTTCAAAAATTTTCTTTTCAAAAATAAAAAGTCAAGCACCAGGAGTTAATTCACGAACTGAGAAAAAAAAAGTCAAATATAAATTAAATCAGTGTATCAATAAACAATTAATATATTAACCCATTAAACCATAACATTATTTATGAACCACGATAGAGATCTTGAAAGAAATATGTTTTTATTTCATCAATAATTAACAGATAATATACTAATATAACTTAAGATAACTTCAATATTATATAAGCAACCAATAATGAACAAATAATTAGGATTTTTAAAAGATTTGGTTACTTTATTTGGTTGACAAAAAATGTTTGATACATTATGATACCGCTAGGCGTTCTCATCTTTTAACCCTTCTATAAATAGACTGTAAACCACTGAATTTGCATGAGGAAAGTGATGACCGAGACGTGTGGAAGTGTAGTAGAAGAGCTTGGGGATAAGGGCGACGGCGCCAGAGATTCACAAAATGGCGGTGTAAAAGCCTAGTGGTACATTGTCGCCGTGTTCTAGGACATAACTTTTGAATTTTAATGAAACAAAATATGACAAATAAAAATAATTTTTTTATCTAAGCCACTATATAAAATAATTAAACGCGAGATTAAAGTTTGCAATAATAATTAATTCGGACTTTATAGCGTTAATCAAATTGAATTGTTGTATTATTAATTATTAACCGATTTGTTGTATTAAATGTTAACTATGAACTGATGAGGAAGAAAATAATAATACATATTTGCAATATGAAAACAAATTAAAGAATTAGAGTGAAAAATTATTATTACGAATCACTGTTCAGTCTTCATCTAATGAATCCTCGAATAAGGTAACGCCATTTACATCTTGAGAGTCTCGTTGACCAATATCTAGCAAATTAACTACTTTTTATTGAATTTTTTATGGGGGTCTGTTGAAGAACCCTGGAAACGTGCAATATAATAATTAGATTTTATGAGTAGACTGTTCATGAGAGCAGTACTAGTGTCTACTCTTGATGTTTTCCTTGTAAAAAGTCCTTTGCACAATTATGTTATACACTGTGAACTTTTGCACAGTAAATAATCGTACATCAAAACAACCTGAGAAATACTAAAAGGCATTCCATTCCTATATTCACTACATTAAAAAAGCAATTTTCTGGAAATGTTATAACACCTTACAAAGACCCCAATTCATGTCAGAAACCAAGTACCACTCGCAGCACTGTGAAGTCTCATTTCCAACATCGTATTAAAAAAATAATTATATTTATATTGCTGCTTCCCTCAGTACCCAAAATTGTTAATGCTTCAGATTGTTATTACCATCAAAATGCCTTACTCTCCTACCCAAAGTAGGAGACACTTTTAGATTCATAGTGTTGATGCGACCATCTTGTCTGTTAGAAATTCACCTTGCAGCTATCGTGTATCAGACCCGCACGAGGAAAACGTGGTCGATTCAAAAAAGAATGGTCAGCAAAAGCTGAATCACGACAACCTTGGCCAAGAAGATGAAACCTCCACTTACATCGTAATTTCATAGTTCGAACGAGATCCAGCTATTCTGAGAAGGTGTGTTCATCTCGACGCTGTTATTTCGCGTGACGAGGTGATTTCTGGGTTTCCCTAATGCGATTCGCGCGCTGTCTGGTGGGAGGAGGAGGAGGAAATGCCGAAGTTGAGATCCAAGAAACGAGTTGTTGGGGGCCGCGTCGGCACAGACCGCGAGGGTGCGCATGCGCAGTACCAAAAGCGCGGAGGAAGTCGCGAGACGCAGCGGTTACTGGCAGGGAAGTGTTATCGAGGGTTGCGCAGCTATAGCACTTGCCATTAAGACGGTTATCGGCTATTTGTTAGAAGAGTATTTTTCATCAGACTCCCTTTCTGCTCCGCCATCAGCCACTGAAAGCATCTCCTGGAAAGTACAAACAGGTAGGTACAAAGATTCTACAGGATCATATGAAGTGTACTTCACTAGCAAGTGTATTTCAAATAGTATTTAAATATAAATATATTAAATAATTAAATCATACTAGGAAAAGATGACGCTTATACAAGTTAGTACATTAATACATTATTTTTTAATTTATTATTTTGTTGATTGTGAATAAAATCCGCGTTTAAAAGACTTTACATTTTCTTTAAACGAAATAAATAATACGATATGGATAGTATTGGAAAACAAACGCAAATAATAGAAAAATGTATAATAGTAATTAATAAACAGTATGGTATTGTAATATTCTATTAATAAATAAAATTATTAGTTTGTATTTACGCGAACGAAAGGCAGTTGTGATTATCGCCTTCTGTTTTGAGGGCTGCGTTACAACAATATATTACAAGTAACAATGACCACTAATTCGTATGGGGTACAATTTTTCCAATTATCAGTGTTGATACTGCAAGAAAAAGAAAATGGATAGAAAAAAATTAAAATTAATATTTTTATATTCATCAAAATTACTCGGTTTTTACGTGTATTTCTCGCCATTCCCACATCTTATTAACAAAGCGAAATAATCTTTGTTTTCACATTTGTCACAACTAAAGAACGCAATTTAAAATGATATAACTTAAATAATAAAATAATAATATTAATAATAATAAAAATACAATGAAATTTGAAATAATACCTAAATTCTAAATTACGTAGCATCCAACTAAGTATAATCACCATACATTTTACGTTCACTAAGCGCACTAAATTAGGGGCGGGCGACTTATGTTTATTGCCAAATTACACAAAAAATACTCATATTTTCAAAAACTTCATCATGACCTTATTTGACGATCTGTTCAGGGAGAACACATTTCATGAATTAAAAAAATGTATCTTCATAATTGTAGAAAGACGCGGAAAAATATTTTTTTACACTTGAACTTTTAGTACTGCAGGTTGCAGGTTTAACCTTCTTAGGGTTTAGAGGATGTTAGGAATTCTCTTCTTTCAACCGCTTTTCCCGTTTCTTCCCACTTACATGGCCCTCTGTACAATGAATATACGACAATGCGTGGTGAGCGTCTTGCTTCAATCGGATACATTTTTACCCAATATTTACTGTTATTAAAGCCAGTAAATATTGGCACTCATTTGGAAAGAAGGATGAGTGAAATTTAGGACCGCCACAAATAGGTCATCACCGGATAAAAATCCCCAGCTCTGCGGTTTTGAATTCAGGGCCCTCAGGTTAGCAAGCGTGTGTCCTAACCATTTGATTTTTTTCATTTGGTTTGAAAAACCAGAGTTTTCAACCAACATGAGATCTGCACAATTTTCGTAAACGTCCTTCGAACTATCAAACAACAAAATTTTATCAAACACCATGGAGTCATTTCCTTGAAAATTTTGAAACGTTCCGGTGGATTCATGTAAAGTACCCCCAATATTAAAATCTCGATTTCAAATTGAAAGGACTGCGATATCAGCCATATCTATCAGGGAATATCAATTTTATTCAATTTTATTAGTAATTTATTTTGTTATTTAAGGTCGCATCAACTTCTAGGTCATTAGCGACCACTATTGCTTGTAACGGTATGGTAACTGTGGGGATGACACGATGTGATGATGATAGGGGGTGAAAGGACGAACACAATACAACCATGCCCGATGCGGGACTCGAACCCGCGACCCTTCGGTCCGAGATCGCTACGACACTACTGCCTTAGCGATCTCGGCCACCGAATCGGCGTTTGTAATTTGTTTATAAGATTTCCCTACACAAAAAACTCGGTGAATATCTATTTTTGGGAAAATCGACTGAGCAGTTTAGCCGCTAGCTTTGTTCACGGATAGGCGGACGGACGGACAGATGGACACACGGACGGACAGATGGACGGACGGACGGACGGACGGACGGACAGACGGTCAGGCGTTTTGCTGTCAATAGATTTCTCAGTATCAAGGACCAATAAATCATCAATTATAGCTACACCACATGTTAGGGGCTTTTTTTCTAGATTTAGCATCTGGATTTATCCACTTTTTCGGTGCCAGATCCTTGTAATAAGAGTTTTTCTGCCATAATTAGCAGTTTTTACGCACAGCATTACGTAACGTTCTCTCTACAACGGTAAATGTAGCGAGAAATTAATAATGATCAAATATTACAATGTTATCACCAAACAGTGTCTACGTGGGTAAGGTATCAGATCATAAAACTGTTTGTTTCAGTTTATTGGAGTTTAAAGAATTGTCTTTGAATTCCAACGGCGATGAGGCAATCGACTCTACAGATTGTGTGTATAATAATCACGACCTCTGCCGTATCGATCGCAATGGAAGACACGGAGTCTCCAAATGGGCAAGACTCCGTGGCGACCGAAACTCCGCAGATGAATTACACCAGATACAGACGCTACCATGCCAATGATTCCCTCCTCGGTCAACCTCTGCCTTGCAGCCGCCCAGAAAAGCTCTGCTTCCAGCACAATCTCTTGTACTCCCCTACATGGAACAAGTGCGTAGCTCTGGGAGATGCGGGAGGAAGTGACTGCGAATTTGTTGCAGATAAAAAAGAATTTTTGCACGGGTGAGTAGACAATATTGACACACTTCGGCAACCAAACAGTGTTCTCACCTGTGTGAGCATATATTCTAGCTCAAGATGGTATTAGAAGTGGTTACAGCAGCATTGCGTGATTGAGAACTTTAGCACTTTTAGCTCCATATGTATTACCTTATCCTTCCCCGGGGCATAAGTGCATAAAAAGATGCACACTTAAAAACGTCTAAGATTCAAAATTTTCTAACAGTTTTTAAAATAGGTATTTTTTATTAAATTGAAAACAATTCTTATTAATAACATGTGAGAACACATGCCAATTAAAGTCTATTGATGAAGATTTTAATTTTTGAAAATTTGAATTTTGTTTTATGTTGCAAAATGGTGTTATCAGTATAGCTCTAGATTTTGATTATTAGTTTAGAGATTTGCCCGGACACACTAATCTCTTTTTCTCCTGGCGTGGGTCGTGCGCAGGTCGGGCCACCTGGTGGGCGTGTGCGACGCACAGCCGCTGCAGCACTGCCCCAAGCGGCTGGGCGTGCGAATGGCGTGGGACGGCGAGTGCTATGCGCACTCTCTGGTGCGCGACGAGCTCTGCGCATGCGCCGAACTCCCCACCCTGCACCCGCTGGGCGGACGCGAGTGCCGTTGCCACAGCCCGACGCCCTCCGGGCCGACAAGGTAATCTGAAGACCCGTCGACACGCTTCCTTCTACCCAAAACTAGGAGTAACAACCAGGTAATCCGCCAGACCCGTTGACACCGTCGGAAAAATATTAATTTAAGCAAAACGTTCTGATATTCTGTGTATAGGTAGAACACTTTACGAGAAATTCAAAGGTGCCAACCAGACTGTAAACAGACATATAGTTTCGAAGATAAACGAAATACAAAAAGGAACCTCGAGAGATCGAGTATAAAATACCCCCCCATTACGTGACAAAATTAGAAATGTATTAATTTTACCGAAACCTGATATTCTGTGTATAGATAGAACTCTTTACGAGAAATTCAAAGGTGCCAACCAGTATAAAATCAGACAAACAGTTTCGGAGACAGACGAAAAACAAAAAGCAACCTCGAGAAATCGAGTACAAAATACCCCCCATTACGTGCCAAATTTCAAAAAATATTAAATTAGACACTGCCATCTGATATTCCGTATAAAAGTAGAACACTTTAACAGAAATTCATAGGTGCTAACCGAACTCCAATCAGACGAATAGTTTCCGAGATAGACGAGAAACAAAGTGTGGCCTCGAGTGATCAAATACAAAACACCCCCCCATTACGTGCCAAATTTCGAAAAACATTAATTTAGCCACTGCCATCTGATATTCTGTATACAAGTAGAACACTTTAAGAGAAAATCATAGGTGCAAACCAAACACCAATCAGACGCATAGTTTCCGAGGTAGACGAGAAACAAAGTGTAGCCTCGAGTGATCAAATACAAAACACCCCCCCCCATTACGTGCCAAATTTCGAAAAACATTAATTTAGCCACTGCCATCTGATATTCTGTATACAAGTAGAACACTTTAAGAGAAATTCATAGGTTCTAACCGAACTCCAATCAGGAGAATATTTTCCGAGATAGACGAGAAACAAAGTAATGCCTCGAGTGATCAAGTACAACACCCCCCATTACGTGCCAAATTTCGAAAAATATTAATTTAGCCACTGCCATCTGATATTCTGTATACAAGTAGAACACTTTAAGAGAAAATCATAGGTGCAAACCAAACACCAATCAGACGCATAGTTTCCGAGGTAGACGAGAAACAAAGTGTAGCCTCGAGTGATCAAATACAAAACACCCCCCCCATTACGTGCCAAATTTCGAAAAACATTAATTTAGCCACTGCCATCTGATATTCTGTATACAAGTAGAACACTTTAAGAGAAATTCATAGGTTCTAACCGAACTCCAATCAGGAGAATATTTTCCGAGATAGACGAGAAACAAAGTAATGCCTCGAGTGATCAAGTACAACACCCCCCATTACGTGCCAAATTTCGAAAAATATTAATTTAGCCACTGCCATCTGATATTCTGTATACAAGTAGAACACTTTAAGAGAAAATCATAGGTGCAAACCAAACACCAATCAGACGCATAGTTTCCGAGGTAGACGAGAAACAAAGTGTAGCCTCGAGTGATCAAATACAAAACACCCCCCCCATTACGTGCCAAATTTCGAAAAACATTAATTTAGCCACTGCCATCTGATATTCTGTATACAAGTAGAACACTTTAAGAGAAATTCATAGGTTCTAACCGAACTCCAATCAGGAGAATATTTTCCGAGATAGACGAGAAACAAAGTAATGCCTCGAGTGATTAAGTACAACACCCCCCATTACGTGCCAAATTTAAAAAAATATTAAATTAGACACTACCATTTCATATTCTGTATAAAAGTAAAACACTTTAGGAGAAATTCATAGGTGCAAACCAAACTCCAATCAGACGAATAGTTTCCGAGAGACGAGAAACAAAGTGGATTCTCGAGTGATCAAGCACAAAACACCGCCCCCCATTACGTGCAAAATTTCGAAAAATATTAACTTAGGCACTGCCATCTGTATACAAGTAGAACACATTAAGAGAAATTCATAGGTGCAAACCGCTTCAATCTGACGAATAGTTTGTGTTGGTAAAATATTAATTTAAGCAAAACGTTCTGATAATTTTTGTATATGTCGAACACTTTACGAGAAAGTGAAAGGTGCTAACCAGTCTCTTATCAGACAAATAATTTTGAATATAGACGAAAAATAAAAGGAACCTCGACAGATCGAGTACGAAATACCCCCTCATTACGTGACAAAATTGGAAAAATATTAATTTTAGCGAAACCTTCTGATATTCTCCGTATAGGTGGAACACTGAACGTGAAATTCAAAGGTGGCAACCAGACTCCAATCAGACGATTAATTACGGATATAGACTAGAAAAAAAAACGATTATACAACCGTTTATAAGAACCCCAAAAAGGTGCCTAAAAATTCAAATTCTCATGAAAATAGATAAAAATGTCTAAAAATATAGGAAAGTATATTGTGGCCAATCCAATTATCCGAGACTATTTCTCCAACAACACTTTATCCACACCATTCTGAGGCCTTTCACCGGCCGAAATACAAAATGGAAGAAGGTCGCAGATTGGCCGCCAATACTTTGGCATGTGTCTAGGACGCGGAGTCTCCCGGACAGCCATGTAGCTACTGACTTCGGTTACGGCAGCCTACGCACTCCCATTACACTAAATGTTCTTCGGTGTGAGTTGTGGCAGAAACATGCTGCTAGAACAGCCGAAGGAGGAGGGGCGCTACGTGATGCCAGACCTGCAGTCCCCCCAGCGTGACGACAGCCTCTTCAGCGGGTTCTCCCTCCCGGCCGCGGAGCGCGCCACCAAACTAACCTGCGGGCCCGACCAGCAGCGTTGCTTCGCCCAGAGCGCGGTGTGGCTGCCTCGTATTGTAAACTAACTATAACCAATATATGCTATAAACATCTAATGCTTGCGGAAAATATTACTCTCGAAACTTTGTAAAATGTCGAAGTTAGTCGAACTACCACAGCGTGATGTCTTTGTGGGTATTTTTATGTTAAAAGGTTTTATTTGTACTTCACAAGTTCACAATAAAAATAAATTTTAAGCTGAATAAACTTTTATGACTTGTCCATCGGACAGAGGAAGTTACCGAATAAGTATCTAATAAAATTTTTGTTAAATATTTATGTCATAATTTTAGATACAATTATCGACAATCTGATTTTAATGATTCTTTAAAGTATCGCAACGACAGTTTCCGTAAGTTAGCACGGGAAGTGAGTCAGCGGTTCGCTGGGCGAGTGAGCCCTGGACTGCCGTGGCGACGCGACCCGACTTTTCGGCGAACGATAAGACGTCTGCCTGGTATTATAATGATGTTGTATGAAACAAAAGTGTGAATTAAGAAGTTTATTTTTTTCAAAAATATTTCAAATAACAATAAATGTTCTCCGATGTATCTTGTGGCAGCCAAACGGCACTAGAACAGCCGCAGGAGGACGGGCGCTGCGTGGTGCCCGACCTACAGTCCCCCCAGCGCGGCGACAGCCTCTTCAGCGGGTTCTCCCTCCCGGCCGCGGGGCGCGCCACCGAACTATCCTGCGGGCCCGACCAGCGGCGCTGCTTCGCCCAGGACTCCGTGTGGCTGCCCCGCAGCGAGCGTTGCGCCACCCCGGCCCTCCACGCGCCCGGCTGCCCCGAAGGCCACGTGGCGGGGCTGGCGCGCGCCGCCGCGCTGCAGGGCCGCGCAGAGGGCGCCTGCGTGGCGCCAGACGGCGGCTGCGAGCGCGGGCAGATTCGCATGGCCTTCGACGGGCGCTGCCACGACGAGCAGCTCGTTCGCCTGCTGGCGCCCGGGACCCTGGTGCTCAACATGCTGGGGGAACACGACTTCAGAATAGACTACTCGTGGGGGGAGGCCTTCACCTGGTTCAGCCTTTCTGTCGTTGATGACACGTGTGTATTGAACGTGACGATCCGACATTTCTTGGCGCCTGCACATGGCGTTTTCCCTCCTCCACATTGGGTCACGACGGACAGTCCAGAGCTAATCGCAGCCATCAACGCCAATCGACCTAGCCCCGTTTGACCACCAAGAAACAATATCCTGGTGCGATAAGGCGTTGGTAGACATTCGTCGCAATTGTGGGCGTAAAATCTAGATTATAAGATACCCTTTAGAACTCTTGAAACCTTAAAATCGACTTAGTTGTTAGAAAGTATTTTTGGTTATTTTCTGGGAAATATATTTTACGTACATTTTAAATTTTATTTGCTATATTCGGGGATCTAATATGGCTAATTCTAATATGGTTTATAAAAATGTGAAATATTACAAAATGTAGCCTAATATTACAATTTGTTATATGTCTGAATTTCACCCAGCTTTTTTAAAACGTTTTCTGTAATTATAAGGTGTAACTTACGAGTGTTTACCTTTATAAAGATATGGTCTTCTGTTGCGACAAAAAAAACTGTATGTGTTAAATTGCGTAAAAGTTTTTATTGTTTGACATTTCGAAAGAAATATTTTCTGACATCAGGCCTTTGTAGAATCCATTGATTAATGTAACTTCTATAATCTTATTAAAAGTAATTATTTAATTAATTAACTTATCCACTTCTGCTCTCTAAAATAAATTCTTTCTCCACATTGTCACCTTCGTTACTCCCACCTTCTATATAGTTTCCAGTCGAATGACTCGAGCAAAATAACTAATTTTGTTCGACATGCAACATTCGGGTTAAAAATGGATATTACTAAAATTATTACTACTGAAGTGGTGTGTATGCTGTAATTCAGACGCTGGGATTGTCTATCCAGTACAAAGGAAAGCTAAGTACTTTTCAATTGTTACACAGAGATAATATTCTTTTAAATAATACTAAAGAATTCAAGTATTCGGGCAGTTAATGTTTTACTAGATATTTCACAAATTAATATCTTTGACAACAATCAACAAAAAGAAACACTAAATCTCACTGCAAAGCACAATATAAAAAAATTCGTATACAAAACACAGTTTCTATTTATACTAGAACACAAGAAACATATAGTTCAATAAAATGTTTTAGTAGGTGTGCACACTATTCACATCTGAACTACTATGGTGTGAAGTAAAATCTCTCAATTCATATGTACGAAGTTTCAATCATTGAATCGCAAATAAAGGTGCAACTTAAATAATTCTTAATAGACTGACTTGTGAACTTTGCAGAATTATTGCAAGTGAATTATGAACTAAAGAACATTATTTTACAATCGTTAACATCGTAATAAGTGACATACTCTTTTCGCTAATTTCCACAATTGTATAAACAAAATTACAATAAATTTCTGAATATACAGCGATCTGGTTTCAGTCACGACCGTAAATTGGTAAAAAGTTCATTAGCGTCTGACCTCAATGATACGTAACAGCTAGACGTAACGTTTAACGAAGTTTTACTGTAGCTTTGAAACAACTCATAACTGAATGTACGCAACCTATTAAACAAGGAAATCTGCTACCACAGCGCGTTGTGAAAACGTTTTGACTCACGGAACCATCCCACGTCGCACTCAATTCGAAGCCATCTTGCTTGCTGACGTCAGCAGCCAAAGGTCCAACGTTGAAGAGTTCCACCCATGACGCTCTAGCAAAGCTGTCACCGAATTCGCGTGCTGCCTCGTCCCATTGCTTTGCGTTGAAGCAGGCCGTGTTGTGATTCTCGTAGAACCAAAGCGAGAATATAAAACCAGCTTGATGAAAGTCCATATTCCACCAGATATTAAGCCGGGTTGGAAAATGCATACTAAAATCCAGGCATGGAATTTGAAGAGAAGTGGAATAAGAAATGGTATATAAAAAAGCTGTAGGGAAAAATGTTCCTTATTAAATAATATTTTTAACATGCTTAAAAGTGCACGCCTAAATGCACTTACTTCATCACGAGTGATTTATCAGTTTTTCTTGAGCTTATATTTGCATCATATTACCTATTTCATTTTCAATTAAATATTTAAATTTAGAATATTATGAAATTATTACCTCTTTTGAGCTTTTAAAATGTCGTTTCTGTAACGTCAGAGCACCAGCTGGTTTTTCTCTGGAAACACGTTCTTCGGGAGGGTCACAAGCAAAAATGGCCAGAAATTCCTTTCTTCTCGCTAATTTGCGACTTTTCTTCAAGGAAATTTCTGATTGGCTGGTTCACTGAAGCGTATATTTCACGGCGTCTGGAAATGTAGCGGTGCTCTCTGTCGGTTACCGTTGGTACTTGACCGACTGTACAGCCATCATAGGCAGTAAGCAGAGGACCAATGAAAGATTGATCGTGTAATCCCGAGGTAGCGGGTACAATACGAATTACAAGGATTAACACTCAAATGGACATGAAAGTAGAATTGTAAACGTAAAACAACCAATATCTTTTATAAACACCTCAAAACTTTGTCAAATATTACGAAATAGCACAGTGCGACTCTGTGGGTATTTTTATGTTAAAAGTTTTATTTGTGAAGTGGAAATTCACAATAAAAATAAATTTTAAATATTGTATATTTGTCCGTGTTGTCTATTTTTTTGGACGAAATGTTACAAAAAAACAATAAAAACAAATACTTGTTAATTGTTTGTTTCATTATAATATTAAATTTATTTTTCGTCAGTCTGATGAATCAAATCGTAACGATTCATATAAATATCGAAAAGAGAATATATTTTCAATCACATTCATATTCGAGTAAAGCCGTCTTTCTTTCTTAACTGATTTTCATGTGCATATTGATATATAATACACATTTTTTATATAAAACATTTACTCATTTATTACAAATGATGGTGGCAACTAGAACACTGAAAAGTATAAGATTACGTAAAAAACACGACGGGTATATTCGAAAGGGAAAATATAACTACACTTCAATATTCGGGCACTTCTGCGAGATCCTCGTAATTTGAAATAATTTCCACCTTTGCTGGTAGGTGGCGGGATGAAAACTTAAACACGAATCGGAATATCACAGTTTATGTTTAGTAACATTTCGAGGACAAAAGTGGCTCATCCACGAAAGATGGGTCTCAAAAGTGGAAACATTACGTTTGAGCTTCGACAATTAGTAATTTTCCATTATGACAAAGGGTCTACGCAAAGAGAAATAGAGCCACGCGGATGGCCGATATCGGTAAGGCAGTAGTGTCCGTGATCTGGGCTGTCCGGGTGACGCCGCGTCGAAGGCTGTGTTGCCATGGAAACACAGCCTTCGACGCGGCGTCACCCCGACAGCCCAGATCACGAACATGACTCTGGCCGCGGAAGCCTACGACTTCAAGGCAGTAGTGCCGTAGCGATCTCGGACCGATGGATCGCGGGTTCGAGTCCCGCCTCGCGCATGTTTGTACGGTGTTCGTCCTTTCACTCCGAATCATCATAATGTGTCATCCTCATAGTTACTATACCGCTACAAGCAATAGTGATAGCTAATGACCTAGAAGTTGATACGACCTTAAATAACAAAAAGAAAAAGGAGAGAAATAGTAGAAAAGCTTAATATCTGTAATAGTACGTTTAATGACATAATATAGAGGTTCATGAAAGAAGACCGGATTGAAAAAATATCACAGAGATGACGTCCACTTAGGGTCAGTAAAAAAGGAAGGACGCATGTGTTTTTTTTTTTTTTTTTTTTTTGAGCAATGAAGAAAAATCTCAAGGTCAGTGCTCAGATGTTAGTCGAACTGCGTGCATCACCTAGGACGTCCACCCATCCGGTAACTACGCGCGAGTTCTAAGAAAGGTTAATATATTAGGCAAGTAGCTGGGGAAAAAACTTTTCATCTGCGGGGCAAATAGAAATAGAAGGTTTCAGTTCGTATTTGTTTCAAGTGTCGTATTTGTTGCCGAGAATAAATTTGAAGTGTTCAGATCATATGGAAGGCAAATGGTATGGAGAAAGCAGAACTATTCGCTTAACCCGTCAATGCACCGAATAATATTACACTTAAATACTTAAAGGGCCCCTGAGGACCCTTCCAATAATTGCAAGGCCGACGGGAAAAGTGAAGTAATTTTTAGTATATTTTCAGATAATGGTATTTTATTTCTCTCTGTAGTTTACAACAGCTGGTATTTTATTTATTGTGTAATTTTTATTTTCAATTATTGCAAGTAATAAATTATTTTGATTGTTGTCCTCAAACATTTCTTACTCATTTTGTACAAATACTCTTTCTCTTTCTGTTCATTTCATGCGGTCAGCTATTTCACGATATTCGCTGCCAAATGTTTAGACAAGGGCTCGTCATTTTACCTACCAGAATATTTGATACAATGCAATTGTATTCTCCAAATTATCTTTAACCATATTTAATAGGCTTATTCCGCGTTTTGAGAGAACATCAACGTTTGCTTGTTATCAAAGTATATGCACCTTCGAATGTCTTAGAACCTACGAATACTCATTGTTGCTGTAAAAATTGGATCTTCTTTCAGTCAAAAAGAATTGCCTTCAGCTAGTAATCAAGCTCTTCTTAATTCAATTTTTCGCACATATTCACTTAATGAAGATTCTTTTTTTATGATCGCCACTTCCTGCCCCATTTACAATAGAAACGTGTTCCCACTTGTGGCAGAAACGAAACTAAGTTTCGTATTGAACACCTAACTCAAAAGAGAAGATGGCAGAAAGTGAACGTATAGAAGAATTCCATTGGCATAGTCCATTGTCGAACTCGGTACATTTGTCGTCAAAAAAATACCTTCAACTAAGCAATAGAACAATAGAGGGCTTTCATGCCTCGTACGTGGAAAGTACGACAACCTGCAAAAAAATGATATTTCAAAAAATCTATTAATTTTCGTTAACTCTCTTTGTGCCGTTCGTAAAAAAAATTGATAGGATTATATTTCAAGAAATAATATTATCGACAAGCAAAACACAAGAGACGTAGAGTGATGAAAAAAAAGTGACGGGGCTTTTGAGTCCCCGTAAGTGCATCGACGGGTTAATGGTAAGAATGCCATTCCCACAGTAAGCCATGGAGGAGGGCACGTGCTGTTTTTGGCTGCCAGTGAAGTTTCAATTGAGGCAGCCCCAGTGACAGCAATGATGCTTTACATGAATGGATTTATACATTTTTTCACAAGCTTCTTGAGAAACAACCCAAAAATTAAGCCAGGCAATTGCTTCCATTTCGCAAACCATTCGCGACAAATTCAGAGTGCACCGCTGGCTCCCGGCTCCTTTGTGTACATGAAAGGGCGCTAGCGCGGTAGAGTGGGAGGGGACTGTCTCGGGCGAGCGCGGGGTGGGGGCGGGGGCGGGGCGGGGGCGAAGCGAAGGCGAGGTGGCGCTGGCCTCTGCTCCGCAGGCGATTATTTAATTAAACCGCCCGGCGGACGGCCCTCGCAATTAAACGGGCGAGGCGGCGCGACGCGGCGCGACGCGGCGCGGCGCGGCCCGGCGTTAGCCCGGGCGAGGCCGGGTCCAGGCGGGAGGCTCGCACCCCGTCACATCGGCCGATGGGCGCGGCCGCCCCCGCCCCCGCCCCCGCCCCGCACTCATCACAGGGCGGTGCCAAGGGCCGCCAGCCGAGCCCTGCGCGGAGGCGCCCGCAATTGAAGGGACGGAGTTCGCGCCGCCTCGCCGGCTCTTTCCGGGGCAATCACATGCGTCGCCGGCGTGGCGGGCCTCCGAATCATTCCACGACGCCTTTCTTTTTAATTGAATGAAGAACGTTTATTTGATGGTGATGACAGGCTGTGGACGGTTATGCGCCTAATCTATTAAATCTTCTGCGATCACGAGAGAGTAATTGTCGGACAGTTGATGTAGAGCTAGGGGCTGAACGATGAAACATTTAAGGGAATATTTAGATTCCCTTAACCCTGTAAATGCGACCAGGACGCTTCGGAAATGAATAGTTCTGAATTTTACCGTATACAGATTTTTCTTTGATCTTGTCTATGATTTAACCAAATTTATTGATCTTTCTCGTATTTAAGTGAATGGCAATGTGACTTCGAATTATATTATTCAAACAATAATATTACCTGTATCCATCCTGTGATTAGTTTTGTTTATAATTCAGGAATTTTTTTATTCGTAATCATTAAATTAAAAAGTAAAATAGTATTTTCTTAAAATAATTTGTAAATAGAATATAAACCAAAACGTAAATGAAGAAGGAAAACAGAATAGGACAAGGAAGAGGAAGGATAGTTCGCCCGCAGTCCGTGGCCCGTTTGTTAGTGTACTGCTCCTGGTGTTGATCGGAGGAACCACGTAAAACTAATGATCAGGGCGGCCGGCCACTAGAATTCTCCTGACAGCGACTGAAATCGACTTAGCTATCTAGCTGGTGTCGAAAATCCTGCCACCGTCAGGACTCGAACCCAGGATCTCCGTCCGCGTCATAGGCTTTGCAGTTTCATCACTCATCAGTAAATATCAGAAGTAATTTACAAATATTACAATAGAGAATATTAATACAATATAACTTTAAATTATTTTATAATATCAATAATGATTACAATGATAACTATCAAAACAATAATTGGAGTAACTCTTCAATTTTTAGATATATTTGTAACGAATAAATACATGACTTATTAACAATACTGCACTCCACCTCTCAACACTTATAGTGCACTTTAGTTTCTGCTTCTGTAATGCACAACACTTCACAACTCGTGAAGTGCACAACTCCTCACTACAAACTCTATATTAAAAATAATTGTATGGTGCATTTAATAGAGCATATAATAAATTAATATTAAATAAATTAATAATTTGTTTGTATAATTGTGTTGCAATTAGACTGAGGTAAAACCACAACATGTTCAAACCAGGACATAGAACAAACCGATATTTGTGAGAAAGACTTTCATGTATTGAAATTTTTGCAGAGCGTAGCATAAAACGTGATTCACAATCAGGTGACCAGTAGCGTGTGAAGTGTAAAATATTTCAATAGAGAAACATTGCCGGTTCCACAAGTTGTACATAATTTTCAACTCTGGTGTGTATATAATGCCTGTTTTTTATATACATTGAAATATTCACGATTTTTAAGATTCACCATCTTGGAATTAGAAGTGAGAATGAGATTTCATTTATTCCACTGGAATATGCTGGTTGAAAGACATGAATACATTATTATTTGTCTATTTCTCCTACGTATATGGGAGGCTTGCCAAATTCTCAGGGCTTGCCAATGATTTCTTCCCCGATGTACTAACCAAGAGCAGTAGATTTTTGATTAATTCGACAAGCCCCTTATTCGGGACAATCATGACCCTTTGTCTACGCGCGTTCTTTTCTGACACGTTATTACTCGCGTGGCACACCCAGGGCGCAACAAAAGAACGATTGTTTATTCAATGACAAAGTCAACAATAGCGTTAAAATGGTGAGATTTAATAAGAAACATGATCGATAATTTCATGAAATCATATTTACTGTTCCATTATATGGTATATGCGAAATTTACAACGTGAAATAAATTGTAAATATTTATAAATTGATGTATAAATGATAATAATTCCAATAATATAATAATGAATATTGTTGTGTAATAAATCGTAAAATATCAACATTGATATAATAGTGTAAAATAATAAAATGTGAATAGGCAAAGAGAAGTAAATGTAATAATCAAAAAGAAGTAAAACTATAAAAATGTATTTGTACAAAACATTGATCATGTTTTGATGCGTTTACCTCATCCCTAGTGCTTCCAGAGTGCTCCCTATCAGGCAAGTTATAACAAAAAGTTTATATATTATACAACGAGAGAGAGAGAAAGAAAGAGAGAAAGAGAGAGAGGGAGGGAGAGAGAGGGAGAGAGAGAGGGAGAGAGTGAGAGAGAGTGAGAGAGAGTGAGAGAGAGAGAGAGAGAGAGAAATGGAGAGCGAAAAATTATGTAAATTCAGACAAGGATAAAATGAAATAAAACATTTAAATTAAATAACACTTACTGAAGCAAGTAGCACAAAGCATGGCTTTACAAATTGCACATTAGCAATTTAGGTCCTCAAATTGTGCGCTGGGCGGCTTTTTCGCCCAGTTTTCCTGATCTTTCGAGCGAATGGTGCTGATATGGCCCCTTGTGGACAGAAATATAACCTCCCTATCTGAGCACGTCTTTTAGAGTTTGAGGGTAATACATCTATTCAAATTATTGCACTCCATGATTTCAAGCCAGGACGTTTACCACGATTCCTTCACAAAGGGCACGAAGAGGAAAAATAGCTGAAGTCAATTCCTGAATTGCCTTTTCATATAGTTTTCATTACACTGGAGCGAATTTTTCTTAGTATTTCTTGCCAAAATGCTCATGTCATCTGTGTTCAGAATTCAACTTGTATATGGGTTGGGGTAGGGCTCCCAGAATTTCAGAAAACGTGCACAGAATGTACTTGCCTCCTTAGCACGTCACACATTTTTAACTGTTCTTATCGTTAAATAAATAACTGCGATAAATAAATAGATTTTATGATATGACACTCGTATAAAACATAGTAACTATTTCCTAAATATCAACTTTATAAACCAAAGAGTTATTTCTGGTGGAAACTGAATTGAGATACTAGTATTAGTGTTATACTTCAACACCAACACCAAATAGATTGGGAAGAGAGCGCTGGTAGGTGAACTTGAGCTTATACGGAAAGTAGTCCTATCTCCCCCTTTGGTCTTCTTCGTTCGTTCTCTAGAAGTTTTCTCACAAAAACTCTGACTACTATCAATGCCTTCCGAGGGCAGTTTTCCACAGCGGGATGACTTCTCTTCACCTTCTTCTCTTGAAGCAGTGATCTATCAGCTTTCAGCTACTCGAATGCCATAAATCAAATCCAGTCACGAAAGCAAAGTTGCTGCACAACAATTTACCAACGAAAAACTACCATTCTTGAATTACCAAAGCTGCAATAAATAAATTTTTATGTTAATTACAAAAATTCATTACTTACGTAATACTTCGATATATTTTTTGCGGGGGGTGTTTTTCAGATGCTATATTGTTTACTGAACATTCCATCATGGAAGGACTATTTTACTTATTTTCCAAAACATTTGAACGTTGTCTAACGTTAGCAGAAAGTGCACTCGTGAATGTTTTGGCTTTAGGCGCCCGTGTTTGGCTGATAACCATCTAATTATAAAATGGTACGTGCCGGACTGAAACTAATAACTCAGGGGTGGAATAGTCTCCTCAAAAGTATTGCGAATTTTCCAAAAAATCCCCTTCGAGAAGCGGCCTCGCCCACGTCCTGGCGCGGGCGATCGATTCTCGGGGTGCCCCAAGGCTCGGCTCCGCGCCCATGCACTATGCACGGCCGCCCGCCGCCCACTCGCTGAAACTTTGAGCGCGCCCCGCGGACGAGCATTCTTCTCCATTGGGATTTCATTTGTTGGCTGTAATAATTAACGCGTGCGCGTTTCCAGGGCGGCCATTTGTCGCCCCGGGCGATAACGGGGTGGGCGGCAACCCCCGCCCCTCTGTGTTAGCTCTCTTCGGAGATGGCTAGTCTTAGACTCATTCCTCGCCTAACTTCTCGAATACGACGTTCTCGAAGACTCTGCCTTCACATTGTCGAATATTTGTGTACTACAAAATGGCGGATGACTGAAACGCCTCTTTTCAATTTATTGTTCAAATTTATTCAATCTTTCTTATTCTTCTTTTATGTTTTTAAAAAAAATCACAGCACAATCTCTAATAAAACACAGACGCGCTTTCTATTATACTGCCTTCAATTTTTGCGTACTATCAGGTAGTCATCAAATAATACAATTACTCAGTGAATTACAGCGTTTCGTAGTTCAGAGAAAAATACTCGCTCGGACGAAGCACAAAGTACAATCTGTGTTTACTGTAATAATCGAGGGAAACATTATTTTTCATTTTCCGCAAAGTTATTTGTAAATTGTAATTACTTTACGTGCATTTTACTAATGTACATGCATGAGTGCAGTTCTCATGAAATTCGCCAAAGAGCTTAATTTACTCTCTACTAGCAGATTAAGAAACGTGGCAAACAACCCCTCACTTAGCCTTCCTCAAAAGGACATCATTGCAACTTTCCACTTTGGGTATACATCACGTAACATAGCTATTATTCAGTTGAATTTCTTCGTTACTGTCATAAATATTGAACCACTTGTCCGGTACATCATTTTTTCCCAACAATACATCTTAATTCTTGTAACACTACCTTCCAACGTATTTAATATCACTCCAGCGCTGCCATTTCTTCTCAAATATTTTATGCTCCTTTCACAAACGTATTGCTCACATGGTTCAAATCGACCTCTCCGTACAGTTTGATACACCTCGTCTCTTCTATCTCAAACGACCGTTAAACCGCTGACTTTTCCACCATATTTTCCCCACTGTTGCCGTTCCTCTTGACAATTCAACCCCGCAATTCTCCCCTCTTCCGCCCTCTGGCTGACCGCCCGCGCACGCCGCTCCCCTGAGCGCTCTCTGCCAGTCCCCCGACGCCGCAAGGCGCCTTAATTATGATACATTGTGTACCGTGTAAAGCGTCTTCGCACTGCGCGGCCGCCCCCGCCCCGGGGCCGAGTTCGCTCCCCGCCAGCCCGCCCCCGCGGGACGCGCGCGCTCAACTACGGCCTTAAATCCCGCTAACGCCGCGTTCGCCCCGCCCCGCCCCGCCCCGCCCCGCCCCGCCCCCTCCCAGCCCGTGATTCACAGGACTCGCGGTAATAATGTTTTTCATTTGCGAAACTTTTATTCCGGAGACAAATGAATGCGAACTATCGCGTGAATCGTGGGGCTGCGAGCGGGGAAGAGGCACGGAGCTGAGGAGAAGCTGGGAAGTAGAGGGGCGGGCAGGCGAGGAGGCTGGGAAACGGGGAGGTGAAGCGGGGATGTGGTGAGGCGGGGAAGCAGGGAGGTGGGGGTGGGGAGGTGGTGATGCGGGGAGTCTGGATGGTGTGGAGGCAGGGAGGCGAGGAGGTGTGGAGGCAGGGAGACGGGAAAGCGGGGAAGTGGGGAGGTGTGAAGGCGGGGAGGCGGAGAGGTGTGGAAGCAGGGAGGCGGGAAGGCGGGAAGGCGGTGAGACGGGGAGGCGGAGAGGCTGGGAGGCGTGGAGGCGTGGAGGCGAGGAAGCGGGGAAGCGAGGAGTTGGGTGGCGGGGAGATTGGGAGGCGGGGAGGTGGGGAGGCGGGGAGATGGGGGTTTGGCGGCGTGGTGGGGATGTTGGTAGGTGGGGAGGCGGGGAGGTGGGGGTTTGGCGGCGTGGTGGGGATGTTGGTAGGTGGGGAGGCGGGGAGGTGGGGGTTTGGCGGCGTGGTGGGGATATTGGTAGGTGGGGAGGCGGGGAGGTGGGGGTTTGGCGGCGTGGTGGGGATGTTGGTAGGTGGGGAAGCAGGGAGGTGGGGGTGGGGATGTGGTGATGCGGGGTGTCTGGATGGTGTGGAGGCAGGGAGGCGAGGAGGTGTGGAGGCAGGGAGACGGGAAAGCGGGGAAGTGGGGAGGTGTGAAGGCGGAGAGGTGGAGAGGTGTGGAAGCAGGGAGGCGGGAAGGCGGGGAGGCGGGGAAGCGGGGAGGTGGGTAGCGGGGAGACGGGGAGACGGGGAGGTGGGAAGGCGGGGAGGCGGGGAGGTGGGGGTTTGGCGGCGTGGTGGAGATGTTGGTAGGTGGGGAGGCGGGGAGGCTGGGTGTCATCAGGGAAGCAACGGGGAGAGGAAGCGAGGGTTAGGGAGGGGGATGGAGTGAGAGGGGAAGAAGTGGTGGAGAGGAGGAGAAGAGAGATGGAGGGTGAGAAGCTGTGAAAATGAAGGGCGAGAAGCGGTGATGAAGCCCTCAAGGGTCCTCGCGCCAGAGCGAAGCGTTTGGAGACAAGCTCCTGCGCCCACGGACAATTCGATCCATTATTTTGGGTGGCATCTGCGAGTGAGGCACTACAGAGCGGGATTGACATTGAACACTGGAGCTATGAACAATAAAACAAGCTTAGGGGGCTCAGAGCATCAAATGAAGTACCTGCAGTCCCTCTGGCTGGTCGTGAGGTTCGAATCCCTACGGTGGCAGGATTTTTGACACTAGCTTTAGAGCTAGTTCTAATTGAGGCGTTGTCAGGAGGGGAATTCCATCGGTCGGCTGCAATGATCGGCAGTTTTCGTTGTTGTTTTTTTCGATCATCATCAACACGAATGCAAGAGCAGTATCCTAACAAATGGGCCACAGATCGCGCGCGATCTTTCCTTCCTCTTCCTTGTCCTATCCTCACCCCTTACATAAACACACTTTCACTTACATTGACTCCACCATCACTCATGGGAGACCGGTCAGAAACGTACAGCTTGTATGGGTGCCCGGCTGGTGGGAGATGCCTGGATGGGGAAAATCTTACTAGCCGACTGTAGGTCGTTGCCGGATCTCTCCCTTCAGCAGGGAAATATCACCACCTCCCGAGGAAAGAAAAAAAAACAACAAACAATGACTTTAGCAGATGACACGTCCAGAATCACTAATCAATCATTTAGTCAATTACTGAATAATAAAATATTTCTGCTATATTTCTGAATAATAAAATACGCTGCTGTCGAGTAGATAGTCTTGGAGCAGCATTTGTTGATCTGGAAAGGTACACGTGAAGGCTGAAGTTTCTCTTTCTCATTACATGATTGTCAGCTGTGTCATAAGCAGAGACACTGAACGTGCGAATTTACTTGAAATATAACGTATGAAAACTTGGGGATTAACATAATCAAACATTTGAATTATTCAGTAAAAAACAGAAACAGTTTGAAGTTTTTTGTGTTTACAGTATGGCTCAGTATCTAACAAAAGTACTGACAGATATCACATCACCAGAGTTACAAGCCCTCACATGACCATGACATAGTTTTCCGTGAATTTAAGCACGAATTTGAAATTAGTAGTGTTGATTCTAATCGGCTCATTGAGATGCAACCCATCAGATACAGCAGTGTAGCTGAGTGTCGCGCAATATCAAACAATATTAAGTTATTTGCACTTTTCAGAGAAAATCTATACTATTACATTGCTTTTGTATTTTGCCCGTTATCGTGTGTATTTAAGAAAACCATCAGCACATTTCACGCGAGGAGAGTATAAAGAAATTTATAGATGAAAAATTTAAAATCAGATTTGTTCTATATTTTGTGCTTAAACTGCTTCCTATTTTGTTGAATTTTAGCTTACTATCTCAGAAAAAATATATTTCGAGTAATTCGATAAAATCTACGCACGTGGAGTTCTTCTAATTTTTAGAAGTCTGGAAGAAACATGAAAAATATTTTTCAAAAACTGATTTTCTCACAATTTCTAGTATATTTTTGTTTTAAAATAAAATCTAAAACTGCTCAAATGTTTTCTTCCAGCATTTGTTTTTACAAATAGTGCTTAATGCACTGTATCAAATTACACAATCGCCCTTTTGTTGTATTCGTTTGTCTTTTTAATAATTCCATAAATATAATTTTCTTAATATCATTCTCACTTATCCCTTATTGGCATGACCCACGTTTTGTATATATAGTATAGTGTAAATAAAAGTGTTTCAAATTATGCCTCATAAAAATTCTCGAAAACTGGAAACTTTCAGTGAAAATGAGCTCGAAATTTTGCAGTAGCTGAAACGCTCAAATGCTATTTTCTCGAAAACGGACCCAATTATTTTCTTTAATTTTTTATACAAAGAGTCTAAATGCACTGAATAATATAACATCATTGCTACAGTAAAGTAGTTTTTTTCAAAATTAAATAAACAGACTTTTGGAAATGTCTCTAACGGAGTCAATAATTACATTACGAGAAATTATTTTTCATTTTCGCATTTGTGAGTGCAATTTATTCAAATAGTTTCTGATGATGTATCACAAAAATCGTAAATTTTGGGTAAAAATGAGCTCCTGAATGAACATTTTCAGTATCACTCAAGAGACGTTTTTGAAAAACTTTAACTTTACGGTCTCCTGGTCGGGAACTGATAATTAGTGTTCGGATCCGGCAATAAGATTCAAAGAAATTTCCAAAAAGTATTTTTGGGTGCATACGTCGTAATATTATTGCTCGATGTTAGCAACATTAGTGTTGCTACCTTTAAGTGAACAAATGAATTACCAAGTAAATATCGCGACAGATTTCATTTTAGTTTTCATACGTATTATCGTATTTCTTAAAATTAATTTGCAAAAGCCTCCGAAGAGTATTGCCTTAGAACTTATTAAATTTGATGAATTTCAAATGAATACGAAGAAAAAACCTGTTAGTAATACCAGAGAATGAATGTTCTTACGGTTGACTTGTCACTTATACGTATTCAAGTGTGAAGTACCAATTTTCAACAGAGTGTGACCCACAACTTGTTCTTGTTAAACTTAACTAACACCTTAAACACATAAACTAACAAAACAGTCGCCTTTTCATGTTTATACAGATACGCATACAAAACGATTAACAGATCAATTGCAGAAGTAAAAGTAAACACAAATTAAACTGAGTTTGTAGAGTTTTAACCTCTTTAAGAATTATGAAGAAAAAGAGAAAATATGGACATGTTAAGCAAATATGGGGAAGAATGAAATGCACTTGTAGAAGAATTTACGACAGAATTTTCGGAACCAATTGAAAATTATCTTGTACCAGAATTTGAGAAGAATACAGAAGAACAACTTCCAAGTGATCTTTTATGTACATTTTCGCAAAAAGAGCGTAAAAATGTATCAATTATTAATATATCAATCAACTATAACTCTTCGCATCATCAGTAACTATATTTTTTACAGCAATTATAATTTTGAAATTGCAATATTACCAATTCATATCCTGTGTGGACGTAACATAGAAAGCCACTGGGTTTTGGAGTTTTTTGAAAGGAAGTATAAATTACCAGATACAAGGTTTCATTGTCAAGTCTAATGCCAAATACTATGAGAACATATTTGAACAAAGATAAGCATGAAAGAAATGAAGTATGGAAGAAATTTTCCAAACATGAAAGCACTTTTAAAACTGTTTACAGCGTCGGCTACGCCACATTCAACTAGTTTAATAATATTATAAGAGATAACATAAACATGTCTTGCCCCTGGGGTCACAAAAGCGAAAACGGCCCAGCATTTGCTTTAAGCGGTCGGTAGAAAACAGAGAAAACAAAGGAAGGGAATAATCTAAACATTATAAAACAAAGTAAAATATTTGAAAAACTTCAAAAACAGACGCAGAAAATATTAAACTTTGCCAGAAAAAAAATTATTGTAAATATTTTATTTTCGCGAAATGCATCAATTTTTGACACAAAACCTCAAATACTAAAGGAAAATAAAAAGCCAGAAAGGAGTCATTAGGCACACAACCACCCGGACAGATTGACCGCTTAAGGCAGATGTTATTTAGAAATGTCATGTGCCAAGGGCAAAATATGCCTTCAGTAAAAGTCATGACTTGTAAAATCAATATTGAGTTAGAATAAGATAACATGGAATCATTGTTAATTAAAATTTCTTATATTTAAACTATTACATACGTAATTTAAAGAACTGAAAAAGTGTAATAAAAACAAAACTATTTTTTTTAAAAATTCGCTTAATCATTACATTTTACCTTACAATTTGCAAATTTTTAGTACACACTTTGAGACTAGCAGAAATAATGAAGGAAGTGATTTAAGGGTCATAGTGAAGCTAAGTGCTGTGCAGTGCCAGTGCAGTGTGATCTGAATTGAACAATAATTCAGTACGGAGTTATATTACTTAAGATTTTTTTAAGGTAAGTAAATGTTTTATGAAGTCAGTTTTTATATTATTATTATTTTACTATTATTGTTAGTCTTATACTAGTTACTATGGATTCTGGTTTGCTTTCATAGACTTTCTTAAAAAAACCGAAACATCTTTTGTCAATATAACAAGTATTGTTAAAAATGGCATTTTTTTAAAGTCATCTTCTTAAAGATGTTCATTTATACTACTACGACACCATGTTTCGACGAGGAATAAAAATTTGTTTTATAGAAAAGAAAGTTACCTTCCTTGCAATGGTAATACCACAATGGTAATTGCAGAAGAAGAGAAATAGAATTTGTGAAGATGATGAGTTCGATACATTTAATATCTTCTTTGCCCTTTGTTTCAATGCCAACTTACCTTCCACTTACTGGCAATGGCGTTCCTTGAGATGAATTACTACAAATCATATTAAGAGAAGTTTTTGCGCAATTTTGCGTAAAAGTTAAGCAATTTTTAAACAAGTACTTTCTCAAAAAACCTTTTCCATTTTTTCTTTAAATTTTTTCTTTGTGAGGAGCAAAGATTGAAATAATCATTTTTTGCAAACTCTCTGTATTATCAAACTGATCAACAAAATACATAGGAAGATAATGACATTTCTGATAAAGTTTTTCTTAAATAAAATGTGTTCTCATCAATGAATATTAGAATCGGTTATCTATATTTTTTAAACGAGTATTTTCTGCATAATTGCCATGCAGTTAATGCAATAAACATTTTTCTTCCTCAATAACGACTACAAATTTTTTCTTTCGATTTTTTCGCGAATTGAGCAATGGACATTTTATTTGACTTCTGAATTAATAAAAAATGCAGAAGTAGAAAATAATGTAAGATTATGCTATTTTGACACCACTAGTTTTATATATTAATCCAGTTTACGAATGGTATAGTCGTCCTGGAAATATTTTGCCTAACAAGTCTCTTGGATAATATCACTATAGTATCTTTAATATATTAAACAGTATTTTAATGTATGTTTATTTCCCGTCTTTTGAGGTTTACATAATTTTCAACTTCCGCTTTAATATTGCGTAAACAGAGTCGTTTCCTGTCATGCAATCCTGAATGACTGACACTCACGGGCGGGGTCAACAAATTAATCTTAATTACAAACATCAGGGGACGATATTAGATTACACGCCACGAGAAACGAAATCATTAGGTAAAAGCATCGACACGAAAATGGACATCGGCTATTTCACATCGCTCGCTGCCTCAAAAGTCAAATTAAGTTGCGCAGGGCACTCCATTAAACGGTCCCCGATTTGATTACGTCAATTTCCCACCACAGGTCGGCCGCGTTGTCGCGACAATAGCGCTCTGGCTAGAAGTGCGGTGGGCGCGCGCATTGTCCGGAATATAAACTCTGCACCGGAATGCATATTCCCCCGACGGCGCGGTAATACAGCAAAAGCAGGTTCCATTACGTGGCGTTTGTAATTGCCTGTTGCTTCGCTTTGTGCAGGAGTTCGCGCACACGTCCGAACGGTGAGTCTCGTTACTTGTGTCGGAGTTGAACCCGCGTGGCGGAAAGCCATAGCCCAATTACCAGAAATAAGTGTAGGCGTTGGCACCAGAGCGTCTCGCGCGGTTCGGACCCTCTGCTTCTCATTCGCGCCGCAAGGGGGATTTACGGCGCTCGCATCGCTCAAATGATCTTGCGTGATGCGAGCTCATTGTGGAGAATGATATTCTTGTTCTGGGTGTGCTCGCGGTTCTACTAGCGCTTTAGTTTCAAGTAGGAGGCTAACCTGGAAGGTTAATTGCTTCAATTGCCATCCTCTCAAAACTTTTGTTTCATAACAATTCTTTATGTTTGTAGATCCAGACGTGGATCTAATCATCGTGCTGGTAAAAGTGCTAACATCAGAAAATATGTTGGTAACCCAAGCTGCAGATTGTAACGGAAGAAAACACAATAGCGTACTCGTCACAATCATAGCATATGCTCAAAGTCTGTTCTCTTGTTTCCCAGTGGAATTGTTGCTATCGACATAAATGAAATTTTTAATAGAAGACCCTGATTCGGCTAGAGAATTTTCTGTTCCGCTATATTTTAGATATGCTTTCCTCATTGTATGCACAGCATCCTGATTTTCGTTATTCTATATTAGTACCATTTTAGTTTCCATTGTTTTAAGTTCATTAGTACCAGTGTTTCTATTGTTAAATATCAATAACTGTCTTAATATATTTCATTTCAACATACTTTACACAAGATTATTTACAACATACATCATCTAAGACAAACAACTCTTTCTTCAATATTGTAGTATTGAAATGATAACTTTTAGTAATTTTCAAAAATACGGAATTTCGCCAGAAGAATACTAACTACAAAAATTATAAAGAAATTGAAGCAGTTTTTGAAAGAAAAATTGCCTGTATATCGCACAAAATTACACAAAAACTACTAGCATTTTCGAAAATGCTAACATTTGTGCATGACCTGATTTGAAGATCTGAATGCTCAATTTGAATCTAATTTTCATTCAAAAACTTTCGGGTCTTCGAGAAACTACATGAGATGATTTGAAATCTTGTAACCACATAAGGAAGAACTACGTAAAAATGCCCGTAAAGAAAAATTTATTTAAAAAAATGCGTTTTTCTGGTTTATGAAAAATCACAATGCCGTTTATGCCATTCTTTTAGTGCATTTAGCTCTATCCGTACAAGAAGTTCAAAGAAAATATTTGGAACTCATCGTGACAAATGTTTGAGCGTTTCTGAAAATACACCATTTTGAGCTCGCTTTCAAGGTTCACGTATGATTTTTTAGAAACTATCAGAAATCATTTGAAGCACTTGTACTTACATGTGCAATTCTGTATTTTGAACGCTTGTAATAAAAATATTAACAAGGTGAGAGATATTTAAACACACTTTTGTGTAAATTTTAATTATTGAAATATATATCAACACAGCGTTTGTGATATGTCATTCGCAGGATTTAGCACTAGCCCTAAATAAGTTTTAAAATATTTGAGCCGTTTTTGAGAAAATCTTATAAACATTATAACATTGCTCACATAGAAATAACGCGAAAACTCTAACATTTAGAAAAAACTACTTGACTTTAATTAAATAACTATCTGTGGAGAAAAACTTTCATTTGAACGACTTAGTCGCTAGCTGTTCGTTGACGAGCAGACAGACGAACTGACTGGTAGGCCGTTTGCCGTTAATCGATTTTTCGGCGTCAAGGTTGGGTGCGGTGTGAAGCCTTGTGCCGTTAATCGAATGTTCGGAGCCTTCAAAACTAATACGATGCAAAGCCATCTCGGCTAGTAATAGCACGATAATTGCATGTACTAATAATTACCTTAGCAACAATATAATTACAAAATACAACTGCACGGTCGAGATTATTTTTTTAAAATTTATTAAAGCTTTTCAACTTCTTTAAGGAAGTTATTTTCTTTTCTTAATTTGTATATTCACAGAACATATTTTCAATACATTAATTATTTTTATTAAAACAGTAGATATTAATTACTCAGCATTACTTCAATTTCTTGCATTAATCTTATACTTTAATAATACATGATACCAGAAATGCATATACGTATTTCATGCCTGTACTGTTGGGTTGACTAAGAAACATTTTAACATCTAATGGTAAAAATATCTTAATTTTCTTCAGTCTTTTAATTAAATATTCCCTTTCCTCTTTGTATTGTGTGCATTGCCATAATACATTATTTAAATCCTGAGTATAGTATCCACACGAGCATGTTGGATCAGATGTTAATTTAACTCTAAATAATGAAGAGTTTAAACTACAATGACCAGCTCTACCTCGGTTCACCATTGAAGCAAAATCTCACTCAATAGGTTTCCCATGAAACCAAGGTATCTCTGCGTCTTTATTAAATGTAAAATATTCCTTGCCTTTGGGGTTAGCTGCTTGCTTAATACTCATCGTTTCCTTTCTAGCACTGCTCTTAAAAATATTGTATAAATCCGAATGAGGTATTTTTAGTTTTGAAGGTATATTATATGTAGAATTTTTTGCCAACATGTCAGCATTTTCATTTCCAATAATACCTTTAGGTGCAGGTATCTATATAATATTAACCTTTAAATTATTATCTGCATGAAATTCCTTTAACTTCTTTTTTATATCTAGTAAATAATAGACCTTAAATTGACTGTCTTTCTTTCCAAAGTTAATAGCACACTAAGGGAATAAGTAAAAACATTAACATTTCTGTGTCTATGTTCCAAAGCTATGTCCATTGCATCTCTAATAGCAATACATTCTGCTGTAAAAAATGATGCATATGGATGCACACTTCTAATAACGTGTAAATTAGTACCTGGGCAGACACATGCAGTTCCAACTGCTTTGGCATTCTTAACTTTGCTTCCATCAGTAAAAATGAACATAGCTTGTGAATTGAGTTTTGAAATAATTCATTAGGGTTCTTTGCTTCTAACAATTTTCCATATTCTTTGTCAATGTCTACCTTATACAATATTGTCTCATAATTAAACTTATATATTGGAATATTTTTATCAGCAAACACTATTTTATATAGACATTTTACATTTTTAATGCACTGTTGTAAAACATGAACTTTTTTCCCCTTTATCAGTTGTCATATTCTTATAATAATTTTTAATCCCTTCATATGTTACAGACTTTTGTGTTATACTCTTAATTAAGAATTTATTACATAAATATGTTACACGATCCTCAATTCTCAATAATTTAGATTCTGCCAACAGTACAGTAGTGGGAGTACTATTCCTGTCCTAAACCTTTCTAATTTAGACTTTAAAAATTTGTGTTTAGGATAATAAACAAAGCAGCCATAATCTATTATACTTCTAACAAAGCTCTTGTAACAATTTAGTAAAGTACCAGGCTCAGCACCCCACCATGTACCTCTGAGAAATTTAATATTTATTGCTCTACAACATTTTTTTGTGTATATCTTATGTGTGGAATAAATGTTTTTCAGAAGTCAAATATTAGACCTAGAAATCGTACAGATTCAGCAGATTTTATCCTGCATACATACTATTAAATATGTCCAATAGCATAAAGTGATATCTAACAGAAAAATTAGTTAATACTTCATAATTAATACCATCCCTTTCTGGAGCAGAGTTTTTGTTCCTTGTTTTCATGGCTCTGCTATATTCTACAACATTGAAAGGTATTTTTAAAAAAGGGATTATTTTGACACATATGCGTAATACTGGGATTTGTGGTAACCAAATGCGGGCATATTTTTGATAATGCACTAATCACTTTTTTCTTGCTGTAAATTTTCCTGTACACTATATGACCTAATGTTTATCCATTTGTTTTTTAGTATTTTAGGCTTATTCCATGTATATGTTAAGCTAGTATTGATATTAATTGTTTTTGCAAAGTTTCTAAAGCTTTCAATTTTTTTATGTTTAAATATTTTTTTGCACATGCAACCTTCCTTTTATTTTCAATCAGATCTTTCATTTCTTTGTAAATTCCCATTTTATGTAAGCAGCCTTCCTTAACTCTTTCATTTTATCACACTCTTAATCCCATCAGGGCACAGGATTATGATTACTATTAGCTGTTCCTTTTCTTAGCCAAAGGAGTATTATCTAGAATAGCTTTATTTACAGTGGCTACAAAAGTATTATATTTATCAGTACCAGAGGAATTAACATATTTTGACATTCCAAATTGGGAGTGTTTTTCTTGAAGTGTTTTCTCACTTTATCCCAGTCCGTTTTCTTTGTGTGGATTTTAAATGTTTTCTTGTGATAATACATTTTTTCACATTAACATTTATATATAATGGGAAATGATCTGATCACCAGGTTTTATATTCAACGTTAACTTGAATTAAATGCGCAATGTCAGTTGAAGAGAATACTAAATCAATATTATATTTAGTTCCTGTAGTGAAATCCACATAGGTTTTTGAGCTAGAATTATGCAAAAAATGATTAAGAGTGTTAACACTATTATTCGACATGTTTTCATCTGTTTTATAAAGGCGTCAGTTCCATACCTGATTGTGCGCATTAAAGTCTCCCATGATTATACTATTACTATTTGGAAAAGCATTTACCATTATTGAGCACCAATCTTGTTGATTTAAATTATATTTTGGTGACAAAACAAGCAATGATATTCAGTTTCTTTCATATTAGTCATTTTAATTCAACATAGTTCACACAAATTGTATGGATATTTTAGATCTTTTATTTCCACAAATGCTATATTCTTCCTTAAAAATAAATATTATTCCTCCACCTCTTTGTAGAACCCTATCTTTTCTTGCTATTACAAACCATGGGAAATCAATATCACTTTCACTTTTATTTTCTGAAAGCCAAGTTTCAACACAAATAACAATGTCCATATTAAATATGATCTTCTGCAGTTGCTCTGTTCTCCTGAGGATACTTCTGGTATTCCAGAATAATATTCTTAAGTCCCTGCTTGTTATATTATGTTGACTTGGCCTTCTATCCATAGCTAGATTTTATTTTCCACCTCCTCTGCTGATATTTCTGATTCTTGTTCAATGTTTAACAATTTTTATTATTGTTGTTATTCTCCTTTTAACATATTTTTTATTTAGATGTCTATGTATTTCTTGTAGCATGACAACCAATCCAGGTACATTATCTGTAAATTGTTTGGCTAATGATAGAATATCATTGTATGCAAGTTTATGTGATTTTACAATAAACTCTATCGCACTATCCATTGGTATGGGAAAAGTTACCATTAGTGTGCCTGGTATTTTAGTTTGAACTTGTTTGATGTGTTGAACCAGATCTACAGGAACTGTTGAAGTTTTCACTTTCTTATGCATATTGTGAGTTCTTTCAGGGGTTTCAATATGGTATGATATGCTGGAGTTGTTGGATGAATGCACTCTTTTTCCTTTGTCATTGTCTTGAGTTCTGATTATTTCTTTTTTTGGTTGCATGCAGTTTTCCTTGTTATTCTCATTAGTTTGGGAAGCAGTACCTGCAGTACCTGTGTTATCATTATTAACACTGTATTCCATGTTTTCTTGAAATTTGTTAAAAACCTTTTTATCCCCTTTTATATTTTCTTCAAGCATGGTTTCCTTGGTATTGTTATCATCAACCAGAATGTTCTCCATAACCTGCACTTCCCTTTCATAGTCATTGTTTTGATTTTGATTTTCATTTTTATACTTTCCAGATTTTCAAAACCCATTCTTGCTTGGTCATGTTTATTGCTTTTGCAATATTTAGCCGTATGTTCCTCTTTTTGGCATATGAAACAACTTATTTTATCAGTTGATATATAACAAAATATTTTGTAGTGTCATAGCTAATAGTCATATGTTCTGGAAGCTTTTCAATTTCATGCGGTTGAAGATATATTTGTCTTCTGAAACTTAATATATGTTGATATCCGGGATTGTTTATTCCTGGATTTATGTACGTAACTGTTGCACTGGTGATTATGTCAAATTCTTTGAGTTTATCGATTAAAACATAGTATGGTATAACTGGTCAAACATTAGAAAAAATCACTCTTTTAGTTTTTGTGATCAGTGATCATATTTCCAATTCGCGATTTTTGATCTTTATTTTATTGTTTCCTTATTTAGTTACATTGTCTGCGATACTTGGGTTAGCAAGGTATGAACAAACTCTACCTTGAGATACTCGTGATAAGTCACATTTTCAGGACCCACTATCTGACCTACCGCAACAGTATATTCCTGTACATTGATTCCTTCCACTGCGTCAATAATAATTGCACTTTCTTTCTTTGGATACATATTATTCTGTAGTGCGTTGGCATACAATATGTGTTGTTGATCTGTTCTGGCTTTTTTAGTTATCATAACTGTTAGCTTATCTATTTTCACAGGTTATTAATGACAGGCAGATAAACTACCCCCACTTCTTGTAACCTTTCCTATTGTATAACTAAATGTTGCACCTAAAATTCACAAACAGTTTGCTCAGAAAAAAATTCTCTTAATCTATTCTTACTGAAACTCGCCGCACTTCACCGATGCGTACCTCATGGTGGTTGGAACCCGACCTGATCTAAACCGGTCGAGTTTATGTTTTCGTTTCCGTTGAATCTAAAAAAAATGCTATTTTATAACTATTTGCAGTCAGTGCATCAGAAATAACATACATTGGTTTAGAAAAATCAACTTACAGGCAAAAGTTCTTTTCATAATGTATCAAGTCGTTTTTTTTAATGGTAGAGATATTTTTATTTGAGGTGTGAACGAAAAATATTTAAAAAATGTAAACGATTACAAAATTATGTCATGTAATCTAATATACACGATACAATCATTGTCATGTAATAGTTTTGAACAAATATCGTGTTTCAATAACAAACATGAAAGTATTACATGATATGCAAGGATAAAATAAATTGACCAAGCGCAAATATTCAAAAACGCGAGAAGTAGGCGCCATGTTTGTTAGCGCACCTCAGCACCGCAGTTGGCGCGCTTTACATCGCTCGTCGCGTGTAAGCAGTTCTTAATAGAATGTCGGGGGTGAAATTGAATTTATACGCACGCCGCACTCTATCTGTTTCTGCCATCGAGCCCACGCGTTTATTGGGCCGGCGCCGTGCGACGCGGGACGGCGGCGGGGGCGGCGGCGGCAGTGGGGGCGGCGAGGGCCCGCGCCGCATTGTTCCGCCGAATGACGTACAGTGGCGTCGGCGGCGGCGGGGGCGGGGGCGGAGGCAGAGGCCGGGTCGGCGCGCGCGGCCGCTGCAGATTAGTGGACAATAATTTTCACTTGTCATTTGATTTATCTGGTCGGACGTGCTGAAGTCGACGCAAGGTCCGGCGGTGGCGGTCGGGGGCGGCCGACGGCGGAGGGGGTGACGACGGCCGGAGGGGGAGGGGAGACACAACTGGACCGACCCCCCCCACGGCGCCGCCGCCACCAGCGTACACAAAGAATGCCACGCCAGCTGCCCCTGACGCGGCGGCCACTTTAATCATCAATACGACGTGGAGAGGGCGCCACAGCCGCCGTCACCACTCCCTCACCCCTGCGGCCAGCGGCGGGGCCATCCGGGCCAGGGGTGAGGCAGCGGGACCGCTCCATACACGTCCGACATGAGCCCGGACAACGGGAAGTGTGTGTTTCGCGCCTCACTTTACACCATCGGCCGTCGAACCTCGTTTTTTCCTTCCATGGCCGATCTGGCGGCCGGACGCTCGCACTGTGACCCCGCCACTCCGCTCCGCCTTGTCGCGCCTCGCCACGCCTCTCGCTCCACGCCTTTTGCGCCTCGCCTCTTGCACATCGCCTCTTGCACCTCGCCTCTTGCACCTCGCCTCTCGCACCTCGCCTCTCGCACCTCGCCTCTCGCCTCTCGCACCTCGCACCTCGCCTCTCGCACCTCGCCTCTCGCACCTCGCCTCTCGCACCTCGCCTCTCGCACCTCGCCTCTCGCACCTCGCCTCTCGCACCTCGCCTCTCGCACCTCGCCTCTCGCCTCTCGCACCTCGCCTCTCGCACCTCGCCTCTCGCACCTCGCCTCTCGCACCTCGCCTCTCGCACCTCGCCTCTCGCACCTCGCCTCTCGCACCTCGCCTCTCGCACCTCGCCTCTCGCACCTCGCCTCTCGCACCTCGCCTCTCGCACCTCGCCTCTCGCACCTCGCCTCTCGCACCTCGCCTCTCGCACCTCGCCTCTCGCACCTCGCCTCTCGCACCTCGCCTCTCGCACCTCGCCTCTCGCACCTCGCCTCTCGCACCTCGCCTCTCGCACCTCGCCTCTCGCACCTCGCCTCTAGCCTCAACTCTAGCCTCAACTCCACTCTAGCGTGCCTCCGGCCTCACCTCCGGCCTCACCTCCGGCCTCACCTCCGGCCTCACCTCCGGCCTCACCTCCGGCCTCACCTCCGGCCTCACCTCCGGCCTCACCTCCGGCCCCACCTCCGGCCTCACCCCCTGCTTCGAATCCAGCCTCGCCTCTAGCCTCGCCTCTAGCCTCGCCTCTAGCCTCGCCTCTAGCCTCGCCTCTAGCCTCGCCTCTAGCCTCGCCTCTAGCCTCGCCTCTAGCCTCGCCTCTAGCCTCTCCTCTAGCCTCTCCTCTAGCCTCTCCTCTAGCCTCTCCTCTAGCCTCTCCTCTAGCCTCTCCTCTAGCCTCAACTCTAGCTTCAACTCTAGCCTCAACTCTAGCGTGCCTCCGGCCTCACCTCCGGCCTCACCCCCTGCTTCGAATCCAGCCTCGCCTCTAGCCTCACCTCTAGCCTCGCGTCTAGCCTTGCCTTCGGCCCTGCGTCTAGCCTCGCTTCTTGCTTCGCCTCCCGCCTCGCTTCGCGGCTCGCTGCGCACCCCTCGCGCCGCGGCGCCGTCTCCGCGCGGCGAAAATCAATCCCCGCGTCGCTGCTGTCGCGATTTGTGCGCCACCAAATCAAGGGGAGGCGGCCGCGATCTTCGGGCGCGATATCTCGTGTTTGCGATCAAATTTTACGACATCTGGATTTTATTGTGGGCATCCATTGTAATGGTTCGGTTGAAACGGCCTAATACTTGTTGTTTTTTACGGTGATTTCTATGGTTCATATAGATGGAAATGCGATCGTGTTTGATATGCCGGCCGCGGATTTGTTGGGGGCCACAAAGCACGAGACCAGAGGGAGGGAAGGGGTGTTGTATTGTGCGGGTGGCTGTTGTACCGGTGCCAAATTTAGGTACGTCTCTGGGGCATCGAAAGTGTTGCGCGGTGGACCATCATGGACACAGTAGATTTCAAAATTTGTTTTTGCAAGGACAACTGAAAAGGCATTTTCACACAAACGACCAGCATATATTATTTTTAGATGAAGAGGTGTTTTATTGAAACAATTTTTCACCATGTTCGGAAACAATATTTGCAACATATTACAATTCACTCTATGTATTTCATGAATTTTTGAAATACCTTAAATGTTTCTTTGCTGAAGTGTGTATCAGGGTTTACAATAGCACATTCTGACGTTTAGAACCAAAGATATACTCTGTGCGATTGGCTAAATTTCGAAAAGTTGCTAGTTACAAAACGAAATTCATAATTTCATTGTCGTTTTTGCTCAATAGTTATAAGTAAATCAATTATTTTGTAATCTATTTACAATAAATATGTATATCTTCAGAGAAGTTTGTTATCAAATCATATTCTCATTTCGTTTGAAATTGAGAGTATGTAGGTAATTCCTATTATACTGATCCCATCAATTGATTGATTTTTAGTTATTTTTGGCACGTCAACTGCTAGGGTCATTAGTCCTGTAAGTGTAGTGCATGTTTCTCTCTGGAGGTGGCGATAGTCTTCTTCTGCTGTATGGTGAGTCCCGCGCCGACCTACCGTCCGCTAGGAGGGTTTCCCCAACCAGGTATCTCCCACCAGCGAGGCATCCGGCAGGGACAGGTTCTTAGCTACTGACGGGTCTCCCGGCATGTGTGGTAGAGTCGTGCGTGTAAGTAAGTGTGTGTTTGTGTAAGGGGTGGGGACGTAATGGGACAAGGAAAAGAAAGGTGAGATTGCGCGCGGTCCCTAGTCCGTTTGTTTGGCTCTTGCATTCGCCTGGTGTTGATCGGAGAAACCTGGAAAACTATCGTTCTGTGCAACCGGTCGGTAGAATTTTCTTCAACAGCGACTGAACTCGACCAAGCTGACAGGCTAGTGTTGAAAATTCTACCGCCGTCAGGACTTGAACCTAGGGCCTACCGGTCAGAGGGATTGCAGTGACATTGATTCCCTGAACCATCTCTCCCTGCATAATCCCATCAAAATTTGAAAGCAGGATACGTGTTTTTGAAGTATTCCCGTATATAAATTTTTAAGGAGAAATAAAAAGAAGGGCCTGAAACACTTTTACTCTCTCTCTACTTCTTACGCAGTATACAGAAAGTTTGGTAACTTTGCGGGAAACGACGGTAAATTTTCGATGGAAAACCCCTTTTCTCTACCAGGTATCTCCCACGATCAGTGCACCGCCACAGTTGAAACAAGCTATTAGATTTTGACTGGTCTCCCGACATGTGTGGTAGTGTGGTGAATGTAAATGTGTGTTTCTAAGTTAGGAGTGGTGATAGGACAAGAAAGAGAATTGAATTGAATTGAATTAATGCCTTATTTTAAGTGGCGAGACTCGGGCCATCAGGCCCGCTCTTCCGTCTGACCACGCAAATTTCGCTACGCTCCTTTCACCAACTAGCAGAGGAAGGAGGTATTTCTTGGGCGAGAAACAGGCGATTTTTTGAATTTAGCTCAGAGGCGTCATTTAGGCTTGAGGATCTTTTACATGCAAGTAAATCTACTAACATGGGACAGCCGGCTTTACTTCCCCTCCGAAGGAAGGCGTACGAAGGATTTTGTCGCCCTAAAAATCCACGGCTTCGATCGGGTTTGAACCCGCGAGCTTGGGTATAACAGTCCGATACGCTAACCGTCACATCATCGCGCCACCATCGCCCCGAGAAAGGAAAACCTGGTTCGTGGCCCGTTTGTTATGGTACTGCTCCGTCATTCGTCTGGTGTCGACTGGAGAAACAACGGAAAACTACCGATTAGAGCAGCCGGCCGTAGGAATTCTCTCCAGACGGTGGCTGAATTCGATCCAGATATGTCGAAGATCCGAAAATTCTGTCGCCGTCAGAAGTGGGACCCTTGGACCTTCCGTTCAGAAGCCTCAGTTGATGCCTTGAGCCACATAAGTCGGCCATGGCAACAAGCATTCTGGCAGTACAATTGTGTGAACATTTGATGCCAATGCGCCCCACATCCTCGTTTGCTTTTGGAGTTCCAGTGACGGGGCTCACGTGCCCGTCCGCCTCCACCGCCGTTCGCCGAAGCGCAGTGTTTGAGAAAGCAATGAACGGAGACACGTGTCTGCTGCAAATGATTCAGCCCTTACGACGCCAAACAACGTAATGAATCACGATTCTCGCAGCGCTGTTTCCCCGTCTTCTTAGCTTGTTAATTTTATTTGTGACGCAGTTTACTTGAACCATTTCCAGCAGTCCTCGCCAACGACACGCTGAATTTTAGTGACCTCGAGTCCCTTACTTTTATCTTTCCATACAAGTAGTTTTGATGTGAATGCTTTTTGAAAAAAAATCAACGATTTTAGAAACTAGGCTTCTGCTAAAATATAGTGAAAAAGAGAAAACGAAGTTACCACTCGTACCTTCCTCCATAATTGTAATGATTGTACCGTTATATTGTTGGTTGTAGCACGATAGCCATGTAGAAGGAATAATAGACACTTGGATCTTGTCAGATTATATATAATGATATTTGGGAATTGAATTGAATATGAATTGAATAAAATGGTTCAAAAATGGAAATATAAATTTTAAAGGTTTATTTTTATGAAGTGTAGCAATATGAATAGCAATATTCATACATATTTGAATAATACTCATCCGATCTCGGGGAGTCGAATTCACTAAGGAGGATGCGACTTATCAATTTCGGTTCGAAGTATCGCGTTTTCGAAATCTTGCTCAGGTATGGATGATTGTCGTGTCGTGGCATAGTTAGAGCCTTTTAAAACCATATACCACTGTCTGATAAAATAAGTTTTCCTTTTCTCTGCCCATACAAAAGTCCGTGAGGGCGAAATCTCAGTATGGGCTGGTAGAGGATGTAACGACATTAAGAATACAGACTACGTAGTAGACGACAGTTGCCTTCACCGTACCGCCCTGATACTCCTAAATACACCACACATCCCTTGCACCTCATGGATGAACGCTTGATTAATAATATGGCATAGATTCCGTGGTGGTAGCAGATATCTTGTGGTAATCCATGGTATTGTAAAGGAAATAATCTCCACAAAAGTTTTAATAATTTTATTAATAATTTAACACTTTTCCCATCCTCAGTGGATCTCTAGCAAAATGGAGAAATGAAAATTAACTTTGGAAAATTATTAATAAAATTATTAAAACTTTTGTGGAGATTATTTCCTTTACAATACTAATATGGCATAGGTTATATTATAATTAAAGGGTTTGGAATTTTGAAACTAGCAAAATTTCAACTTATTTGTAAACATTTCTAACCCTCTTACACCTACTGTAATATATTTATATACATTACTTCATAGACATCATACCAGAAATTTAAAAATAAATAAATTTTGTATGTATTGTTATCTTAGTTTTCTAGTTATAGACATCTTTAAAGAACCGCAGAAGTTAGTTTCAAAAAACACTTAATAATAGTCAACTTTTAAAATTTATATTTCAATTTTTGAACAGTTTTTTAAATTCACATTCAATTTAATGCACAAACATTGTTATTATATATAATCTGTCAAGAACCAAGTGTTTATTATTCCTCCTACACGACCACCGCAGTACAACCAACAATAACTCTGGTACAATCATTACGCTATTGAGAGCATAGAGTTTACACGAGAGTGCCAATAGTACGACCGTGTACAGCGTAAAAATTTGTTAATAGGGTGAGTGAGAAGCAATCGCGTTTTGAGAGCTGATCGTAAAATCGTGGTTAGTTTTTTGTGTGCGATACCGTTAAGATGATCGCGTGTGTGACTATGTCAGGGACAGGGGAACAAAAAACAGGTAAGTGACATTTTTTCGAATTTCGAATAAATGACAATTCCATGTAGATAAATATCGACATGTAAGAATCTTTCTTGAAAAAATGTATCATGATTATCCGCGATGATTTTTGTTGCTAACTACGCTGTTTAATTTTGTACTCTCAGAGCGTTGGCAGCAGTGTTGGGGCACTGGCCTGGGTATTTGGGACAATGGCACAATGTTTGTTTGGGGGAGCAAGTATATCACAAAGTGGCCTCAAATAGGCTACATCTTATTTAAAAAGACACTGCAAAAGTGTTAGCAGGTCATCACGACATGTAATTACATACAGTGATTGCTGTAGAGGTCAAAACCTAAACAAAAATATAGTTACATTTTGGATGGCAGTAGCCAAAAAATTACAGCTTTGAAACTAAAACTTATGTTCATAAATTTCTAGAGCCAGGACTCATATATGAGGGGTGACCACGTTTTTGCTTTAACCGAGAAACAGAAAAATTATGGAGAAAATGTGCATTCCCTCTCAATGGATGGAAGTGATTAGGCAGACTTCAAGATTATTCACTGTTCATGAAACAACTGCTGCTGATTTCGTATCAGTGAAATCCCTGGTCGCAAAATCAATTAAATCCGTTGTTTCAAAAGATGCAGAAGGAACTCCAGCGAAAGATACAGTGTATCCGCATTGAAAGAACGAATCCCTAAACAATGTTTTTTAAACAGACACTGGATGCGGACGTGCATTTCAGAAAGGTAAACTTAAAAAAAATGTAGCTTCTACAGTAAACCTCGAAAAACTGTTCCGAGGAGTGAACATTAAAAGCGAAAAGTATTAACATCTGGTGCGGCTTAAAGACCTGACTTCACGTGTTTTCCACGCTCTTTTTGACAATTCTCCACAGCCAGTGTCTGTACAAAATAAAAAGAAAATTTCTGACAAAACCAGAACATCTAACAGAGCTAAATCTGGCCAAAAGGGAAATGTTTATTTATTTCTTTATGCATACAACTAAAAACATTATATGTAAAGACGTTTTGAACAATTTTTAAGGAAGGGAATGACTTAAGTCTAATGAGTGATGTTCATTGAATGAATAAGTGTAATAATCAAGAATATTAAGGTTTCTTTACTTTTCATGAAATATCTCGAAACTACTGAACTACAGCAGAAAAATTAGTGATGCAATCGCATATACTTTCTCACACTATTGCTAAATTTGAAATTTTTGAAAATTGGGAGAGTCCAAAGAAAATGGAACCAGCACCAATCACTTAAGCATGCCTTCTATCCGTAAAAAATCATAGAGAGAAAAAATCGAGCGGTTTTTGAGAAAAAAATGTTAGTAAATGTAAAAATAAATTTTTCAAACGAAATTTCACCTTTAGAACGAGCATTTACTCTTCTATAAAATTCTGAAAATAATATTTCAAGTCTACCAATAAGAAACCGAAAAATTGAGAACATTTAAAAAAATGATGATAGTTTGGGCGGCGATACTATCAGCTGGTAAGAGGATGGAGAAAGACCGAAAAGCTAGCACAGAGCAAATGAATTAGAAAACTAGTACGCGAAAGTCTGTGTCATTCTGTAATTCCAGTAGTTCTTTTTTCTTATTCTTTTTTCTACATATACACTTATACACGTACACACTACTTGACACAGAGAAATGTAAAATATTCATTAAAATATTAAAATTTCTAATATACTATCAAGAGGATATAATTCCATAAATTAGTGCAAGAAATGAAGGCGATTGGGAGAAAATTGCAAAATAACTGAATGAAAAGACCTTGACGTGAAGCGAAGGGGGGGGGGATGAACCCAGGCGGGGCTTAGAAGGCTGCGGAGGCAGAGTGTTCTGTATTAGGTCACATGAGGCCTAAGTGGATGACAGACAGTTATTTAACCCACCGTAATGAAAGATACAGTGGGCCCAAGCGCCGGTGGCGAGGCCGTAGGGGAGCGTGTACAACCGTCCGGGAGGCCGAGAACGTAGAGGACAGAGCCCAAGCCTAGAACGGTTGGCGGCAGACAACGTTGCGTAGAAAGGGCGTAGCCTTGCAGGGTCGAAGCATGGGGTGAATTGAATTGAATTGAATTAATGCCTTATTTTACGTGGCGAGACTCAGGCCATTAGGCCTGGTCTTCCGTCTGACCACGCAAATTTCGCCACGCTCCTTTCACCAACTAGCAAAGAAATGAGGTATTTCTTGGGCGAGAAACAGGCGATTTGAATTTAGCTCAGAGGCGTCATTTAGGCTTGAGGATCTTTTACACGCAAGTAAATCTACTAACATGGGACAGCCGGCTTTACTTCCCCTCCGAAGGAAGGCGTACGAAGGATTTTTTCGCCCTGAAAAATCCACGGCTTCGATCGGGTTTGAACCCGCCAACTTGGGTACAACAGTCCGAAACGCTAACCGTTACACCATCGCCGCCACCGTGGGGTGGGGGTGGCGTGGGGTGGAGAGAGATCTCAGAAGAAAGCCAGGACCGTTGCTAGGCGCACTTGCGCAATGTTCCGTAGTGAATGGGGAAGAACCAAAACACTGCCAAGGGTCGTTGTATATGAATAACTTCACTAACTTGTAGACGCTCGTACTGCACACACTTCACACGAGGGCCTTATACCTCCCACATAACGTGGTGGAAACCATTTCGGTGGCGCGTTCTCGTGCAGCACCTTCATACAGGAACGAAAACACGAACTGCTGCCAACGACACTTAAAACGTTCATGGCTGCCACGTGAGTTCACGGGTCGGAAGCAGACCTGTTATGTTGTAAAAGATAGCTCCGATGATTACGCTTTCTTCAGCGATTTCTTATATGTGTAAACTAAGAATAATTGAACATATAAAAGGCACTATTCCTATTTCTCACAAATTTGCCAATTTTTATGTGCGGAAGTTGGCTCGCCTAACCTGCAGCTGTACCTAGCGCCTTCTAGAGTAGCACCCTTGAGCTTTGTCCCGTTTTGATGAAGATTTGCAAGGCCCTGCGTCACACGCCACTTCCTACTCACACCTCGCTCCGCTGTGCCGGAGTTATTCACGGCCGGCCAATGAGGGACCAGCCAGGCCATACGCTCGGTGGAGCAGCCGGGCGCCGCGTTATTGCTGCGCTCTGGTGGTGGCTACCGTAAATGCTGGTTCAAACGTCCGGCGCGTACACAACAGAGGATGTGACGCGCACGGGGCAGCAGGAGAGGTTGTGGCGTTTCCGCACAGTGCAACATCCAGAAGACGCATGCAGGCCGATGACCCTAAGCCAGCGATGTCACGGTCTCCTACTACGAAGCCACGCTTCATGGCACCGTGGCATGCCACGATCTTCTCAGAGTAACTAAGGTCGGGAAAGGAAACTATCAGTAGTAACCCCACCGTTTTCCGATGATGATGATGATGATGATAATGATGATGATGATGGCGTTGTCAAAACCTGCAGAAGAATGAACCGGAGATTTAAATATTTTGATTTAGATTAGGACGAAGAGTTCCTGTATAAAAATACTGGTACACGTGAAAAATGTTTATTGTGCAACCAATTACTTCAAATAAAGAAGAGTAACATACACAAATGCAGTGAAATGAATCATAAGATTGATTATGAAAACGTGGTTGGTAAAGACTAGAGATTTAATTTTTAATTAAATCTCTAGTCTTAGAGATTTAAAATTTACTAGAGATTTACTACAACAATGTTTAAATGTAAGTACAAATATTAATAAAAACTAACAAAACGCCTTAAATTAATAATCTAAACCCCGCATAATCGTATTGCATTTGTAAGGCGTAAAAGCATTCAGGGCGTCTTTGTGAACCTGCTGCTCTGTCGTGGAGACGTTTGGAGAGACTGTTTGGTGGGATGATTGCGTCGTGCTACGCAGCAAATGGTCTCCTGCTGGTGGCCTCGAACTTGAGTTCACTGTTATACGCTTCTATGGCCTAGTGAAAGCGATAGAGATAGTGGGGCATTAAGTGAGGTCGTGGGCGAGAGCATAAAGTGAGGGAGTGTACACTGGTGTGGTATGTGAACTGTCATGATCATTAGTCCAGTAGTATAGTTCATATTGTATCTCTAGAGGGGCGGTATACTTCCCCTACTGGAACGTGAGATTAGGCGCTGGAATATACGCAGTTCATGGCAAACCCATGCAGGTACCTCCTCCAGAAGAACACCGGCCGAGCCTGAGCAAGTTCCCTACTGCTGCCTCTACACATGCTGCAGTGTCGTGCATGGAAGTGAAAATGCCTAAGGGAAGCGGAGTGGACACGTATAAGAAAGGGAAGATTGGTGCTAAGAGCAGCTGGCAGCTAGAATGGTCCTTCGTCCACCGTCGAGTCTCGATCTCTCCGACCTACCTGTCAGAGACGCCACCGCGAAGTGAGAAAGGGAGAGTGGGTTGGATGGATGTGGGAAGGGATGGGAGATACGGAGAGAATTGTAACGAGTATTATGATTCTTATTTTAAAGAATATTACGTCTGCTTTCTTGTTAAGGTCAGAAAACTATTACAATTATGGCTATTATTAATAGCATGGGGTTAGGCGCATGGCAGGAACAGCTGTTAATGACATTGTTGGTATTGATTGTTAGCGATTCCGGGCGCATCAATTGCTAAGGTCATTAGTCCCGTAAGCGTAGTGAATGATTTTTTCCTCAAGAGGTGGTGATCTTTCCACACTGGATGGTGAGATCCGGGGCCGACCGACTACCGTCGGCCAGTGGGTTTTCCAAACCAAGTACATCCCATCAGCGGGGCACCACCCCAGCCGGGATAAGCTCTAAGCTCCTGACTGGTCTCCCGGAATGTATGGTAGTGAAGTTCATGTTAGTACACGTGTGTGTAAGGGGTGAGGATAAAACAAGAAATAGGAAGGAAAGATAGCGCGCGATCCGTGGCCCGTTTATTAGAGAGAAACCACGGGAAAACTACCGATGAGAGCAGCCGGCCGCTAGAATTCTCTTGTAGACAGCGACTGAAGCCGACCTAGCTATCTAGCAAGTGTCAAAAGTCCTGCCACCGTGGGGAGGGGAACCGTAAAACCTGTGTTTCAGAAGCACTGCAGTGACATCAGTTGGTATCCTGAACCACCTCGCCTGGTTTTATGGTTATTATTTCAAAAAATATATTTACATCTGTTGTCTTGTTAAGGTTCGAAAACCGTTACAATTATGGCTGGTCAGGATCAGGAACAGCTATTAATGACATTAGTAGTATTGATTAGCTAATGTCGCTGACAGTAAGAGTGTGAGGGGTGTGCGACATTAGTACCCTTGCACGCAACGGAGGGACGCAGGGGCGATGCTGCAGTGGTCGGGAGCGGCGGGACGTCGACGTCGGCGTCGGCGTCGGCATTCCACGAAAAGCCGCAGAGCGCGGACCTCCGGCCTGGCTGGCGACGCGTGATGGGCGTGCCGGCGCCCCCGACCGCACCAGCCCAGCTGCGAGCCATTAGGGGCGCTGTCAATGAGAGGCGCGCGTTGCCAGAGGGCCGTGCTTGGAAACGGAGCGCGCTGCTGGGAGGAAGTAAATACGGCGCGGCCTTAATGAACACTCCCAATGCATCAAGCACAACTGTTGCTCAATCGATTGCGTTTAAATTATTACTCGTTTTGGACATGATGAAGCAGCGGGAATACGCATGCCCGTTTTATGACGAACTTCTTCACGCTTAGTGCAGTGCTCCAGGAAAGTCTGTAGTCACCAAACCGAATCAGAGCTCTTAGTAGAAATTGCATTTATTTTGGCAGTTACCAGATCATTGGGAAACGAGTGAAGGGGACAACATTCCCAGTCTGTTACGATTGTGGCGAGCACGCGAATTACGTTTCCAAGCTACAGCACGCACTACCATCATAATTTCTATTGTAAGCACTCTCACCAGCAAGGTACCACTGCTGAGAGTCTTTCCCGGTGTTCTGTATAGCATCTAATTGCATAGAAACTGTTTTGCAGCAGAAACAATTTAGTTGGCAGTTTAACTTGTGCATCGATTTTAATTTCTTTGTGTCATCAGAATATCTTGTGTAAAATAATGTAATACCCGTTTTATGAGTGATTTTTTGTAGTGAGCTGCTGATACTGACACCATGACTGATGAATATCATTACTATATCGAGAGTTATAGTTATAAAGAGGTAACTGAAACTATTTCCTGTAATCCCTATACAGTATTCAAGTAAGGCTCTTGAGTGTGCAGATGTGCAGATGTGCAGATGTGATTGATTCCATTACTCACGACTGGACCACTTCCCGTGCACCATTCGAGAAGTATGAGGTGTCACTCGATCTCATAATGGGGACCTGGTAATTGGCTTTTGGATCCGGCTAGAAGATTCAAAGAAATTTCCAAAAGCACATTTTGTGTGTCTTAGTGCTACAATCTGTCATAATGCAAGTAATTAACCCAACGCCTCCCAAACCGATCTATGCAGGTACCGTTAATTAAACACCAGTACTTAATGCCATTTCTAACTTAATACGAAGTAGTTTTCTTTCGCGGCATTAGCAACTGATGTTGACATCTTTAAGTAAAAAATTGAATTACCAAGTAAATCGTGCTGCTGTCCGATATCAATTTAAATACGAAACACCGTAGTTAAAAAATAAATTTGCGAAAACCTACGAACAGTATTGCCTTGGAACTTAATAAACTTGAATAATTTCAAGTAAATATGGAGAAAACAAAAATGTGAGTAATGCTAGAGAACGAATGACCATTCTTAAGTGCAAATACCAATTTTCAAATGAATGTTGCCCACAACTTATTCTTATTAAACTTAACTAACACCTTATTCACATAAACATTGAAAACAGTCGCCTTTTAATATTAGATTCGCATGCAACGCTAGATTTGCATACAAAACAATTAACATAGCAATTGCAAAAGTAAAAGTGACAACAAATTAGATTGAGTTTGTGAATTTTTAATCTCTTCAAAACTTAGAGAGAAAAATATAGAAGTGTTAAGGATATCCGGGGAAGAATTAAATGTAGTTGTATTTGTAAAAGATCTTGCGACAGAATTTTCGGAAATAATTTGGAACGATCTGCATTGTTGCATTTAGTATTTCTGCTAATGCAAATATGCTGTGTGCATTTTTGTGCGTATTAGCAAATAAGCATTGTTGGTACATGGGTACATTAATTCAAATTTGGCGCCACGCTTCGAACACCTCAGTTTCGCTGCTGTTTCAAGGCATATTAGAAAACAGATCATACATTTCAAACTTCACACCACCGAGAGCTTGTTAAAAAAACTCGCAAACTCATTTTTTGCACAAAGCTCTTTGAAATCGATTGTCAACCGCTCCAACTGGGTCGATAAAGTCACCAAAGGTTGCACCCCTCCTGGGCGCTCCGCTTAAAAAATGTCGCAGATCTCATTTTTGTGTGATATCAACCTTCTGAATTTTCGAAAATTGTAGAATTTAAAAATAATGTTAGAAATTATGCGCTAGTGCTGCACCACTAGATTAAATCGAATATAGCAGGTTTTCCTGACTAACATGTAGACATGACTATGGTTTACTACAACATTCTTAGCTTCGTGTTAGTAAACAAAACACATTTCAATTACGTTTTCAGGAAGATATTTAACATTGGGTTGTCTGTGAATAGTGATTGTACGTATTGTTTTCATAAATTGTAAATGTGGCTCATTTCTGATTTGGTCGCTCATTTCGGCTCATTGTGACTCATTTCAGAAAATTAGTAGTGAGTCTCATGAAAGAATTCTTATATTGTGGGGAGGAATGAGAAGGCAGTGTAGTGGAGGGTCAAGGGTGGAGGTAGGAGGGAATCCGGAGGGGGGAGGCAAGAGGTGTGGCGGTGGCCGCAGGGGCGGGGTGGGGAGGGTGAGGAGGGTGAGGAGGGTGAGGAGGGTGAGGAGGGTGAGGAGGGTGGCGAGGGTGAGGAGGGTGAGGAGGGTGAGGAGGGTGAGGAGGGGGGGAGGGTGAGGAGGGTGGGGGGGGTGGGGGGGGTGGGGGGTGCAGCGGGAGGAGGCGTGGCAGCGGGCAGGGGCGGGCCATCTATCACGCCGTCAGGGCGGCTGCGCTGCTATTGATGCACGGCCGTCTGCGGCCCCTGGCGGAGGCGCTCGCAACGCCTCCAGGCGGCGCGCGCTGCATTCACGGGGGCGGGGGGAGTGGGAGGGCTGGGGAGCCTCACTGCCCTGCAAATCCCTGGCTTGAAATGTGAAACGCATCTGCAGGAGAGAATCTCGATTTACGGCTCCCACGGACAGGAGCGGAAGATTCGCAGCCTACGCGGAATGTCCCCGGCGGAAATTTTGCGTCACTTGTGGCCTAATGAACACGTTCAGACCTGGGCGGCAGCGGATTGGAAGCGTTTAACTTGCGGCGGATTTTGTTTCGCGATCGTACGCGTTTTTCTACTACCGCTCGAGTTAAGCTGTGTAAACCAAGGCGAATATTTTCAGCTCGCCTGTGAATCTGACAGGTCTGAACGGTGAGAAAAAGTTTTATAACAGTGTTTAGTACTTTTATTTATTTTAAATAATATTAAACTTTGATTTTAAAAATGTTTGCTCTAAAAAATGTGTACATTTTAGTGATGAAATATTTTAATAGATTCTCTCTCTCTCTCTCTCTCTCTCTCTCTCTCTCTCTCTCTCTATATATATATATATATATATATATATATATATATATATATAGTGTGTGTGTGTGTGTGTGTGTGTGTGTGAAATTCTCCAAACTTTTTCCATTTTACGTCAAAATTGTAGGCCCCTTTTCTACGTTTTCTAACGAGATATTACCAATTTGAGGGTAAATCATAGATAAGAAAAAACGACATGCCTCAGAAAACACTACAAGAAACATGGCATTTCTATCCCCTGAATTAATAGAAGCGAGCGCTTCTTCCGTATCGGCTGAGGAAAACTGTCACAAAACCCTGACTCATAATTGACGGTGTGAACTGACCAAGCTCTCTAGCTAGTGTCGCAAATACTGCTACCGGGGGAGTGGAACCCTAGGACCTCCGGTCAGAGGCCCGGCAGTGACATCAGATGATGACTGCGCCGAGGGAGGGGGCGAGCGAAGCGACGGCAGTGCTAGTGTGAGCCACCCAAGCACCAACCTTGGCGGACGCACGACGAACTTCACGAAAGACTTCGACACTCTGCACAAGAAAACCGTTCACAATGTTTATACTTATTCCTGTTTCTCCTACCACACGTACTTACGTAGTTAAGAGAATTGGATCCAAATAATCGATCACCAATGATACAGGCCCACACGTTGAGGGAGGACCACATAAAGTGATGAGATGGAACAGTTGCTCGAACGTTTTCATATGCCCATACATGCTGCTGTGGAAATTTGTAATGCCACAGCTGTGGACTGTCCTTCATCTGTAAATAATGTTAAGGCAGGAACGTTCGAAATTGCAGCACACTGCTTAAAGAAAACACTGACAGAACCTAACTCGTGCATGGAAATCTGCTGATGACAGAGCCTGTGCACGTTGCAAATGATAAGGATACAACTGATGCTTTTTCAACAGGCTCCAGACACTTGTATGAGAAACATTCACTTGCAACGCTAACCTTAGTGTGCTCATAGGAGTCGTGACCACAGCATTCAGAATACACTCTTCTACAGCTAAAATTGTAGATCTTAATGTCCTCTTTCCAAACCAAGAGAGTTAAATTTGGCGCCAAGTACATACATACGTACAAATAAATTCCGATTTCCCCTTCTTACGCACTGTGTATGCGCGCACAATTAGCGTGCAAGCTTGCCAACTGCAGCCAATGCAGTGCAACGGAAAACCAAGCTGGGATACGAGATTTTAGGAATCTTTTTAACTATTGGACCATGGAGTGACCAATTTGTTTTTGTTTTTTTTTACTTTTGGGGTAACTGTAAGGGGAACACAATCACACACACAAACATACTCATGCCCGAGGTGGGACACGAACCCGCGATCCTTCCACCCGAGATCGCCAGTGCACTACTGTCTTAGCAGTATAGGCTATCCGGATCGTTGTGGGGTACAATTTATCCCTCCCCTTGCAAACCTATATCTATTTGCGTGTCCTTCAAATCAATGCCGCAATATCCATCAGGGATTTGAACGTCCATAGGTGTGCTAACTGACCGTATTATAGCAGGTACGTTACATAGAGATGTGTCAACACAATGTTCCCCTGAACAGACACCACAGTAACCGGAATTTCGTACCCACGGTGACGCTCCGCAGAAGATCCGTCGCGGAAATTCTCGATGCGCCATTATTAGTGTTTGGAGAACCACGATGACGCCTCATTTCACAAATCACACCGGAGCTAAACTAGAATCATGTGGGACGCCATTCCCTTCCCGAAAACACACTCTTCGAGCAAATTGAGTTGCAGTAGAGGTACGATGTTAAACTATCACCAATCAATGGATACTCTCAAGAAAAGTAAGTTAGAAAACAGGGCAAAAGGTGTATCAGTGGACAAATCTGAATACACGTGTTATGACAAAAAAACGTAAATCTTATTTCAGCAACTAAGGAAACTACGTGATGACTTTTATTGAAGTTCATTTACGTATTCAGGGTATTGAAATCTATTATTATAGTGTGTTTGTTTTAAGTTGGAGAAAATTCTATTGTTCCTCAATGTTTTCATTGGTTGTAACAATAGTGTCTTCATATTCACAAGGTGAGTCGCTGTAATTACTTCTGGAACTAACATTTTTCTCTTCAATTGAACTACTTTCTGGTTTTAGTATCATTATTGTTGCTTACCAAAAATAATGTACCATATAAATTTTCTTCATGCGATTCGAGACGAGCCAGAAACTCAACATCAATCATTACGGATATCCTGAAAACTACATACATGACAGCATCTGATTAAAGGAAGAAACAAAGTCACAACGTATTCTTTTAGTGTAATCAATTTGATAACTATTTATTGACTACATGCAAATGACTAGAACGGGCAAGACCAGATAATTCACATGCACATCAGCAACATAAAACACTGAAAATATCCAAGAGGGAAAAAGTCTAAAAGAGATATCAGTGCCGAGATAGGAATACACAATTCTCACTAGCAAACATTTCTGTAAGCACAAAACTCCCATCTGGTTTCAATTTCATCAGTGTATTAATTTCAAAGCACATCATTAACGAGAAAGAGTCTGCTAAAGAGAAACTACAAAAGAGTCTACTAGCCTCGCGGCAAGATTTTGTGGCACAAAAATAAGTTTGATGCAATATTTGAATAAAAATGCAAAGACGTTGCTACAACAGCACATGTAGGGGAGACCGGGACAGGTTGACACACGGTTTGGTTGTCACAAGTTTCCTTTCTATGGCTCCCTATCGAACTAAACTCAAATCACAGTGCAATTACATTCCAAGGTGGAGTTCACAATTTCGAGTTTTTGGCGATAATTTTCTAGATGCTATTGTTGTTTTTGTGTTTTTCCTGACGTAAGTATTCATTTATTGATACAAATTAACGAACTCTATATTCAATAAAATCTATATTTAAACTATTTACTATTATTTGATAACATTTGGACAACGATATTATGTAGTAAAATTGGTATTAGATGCAGTGTTTGTTTTTTTAGCTCATGTCCTGTTCGAAAGGATTGTGCGGGGTTAGTTGTCACAAAAATGTGGGGATGGTAGTCATATGTGATAACCTATCCAGGCAGGTATTTTCAATAGTTCTTATAGATTGATTTAGGTAAACATGGAAAGAAATTATGAAAAAGGTTCCAGACTCTAAAAGTTCCAGGCATGCTTGCAGCAGTGAGGAAAATAGAAATAGAAACAATTCACGCACACGAGTTACGGAAATGTTAACAGTTTCACCAATTAAAAGAAAGCTTCAAGAATTAGCTGAAAAGCAAAAAGAAAATAAAAGAAAAGTCTCTTTAAAAAAACTAAACATAATGAGAATGCAAAAAAATATGATAGTAAGGAAACCGCAGGAATAACGAAAAATTTCAATTAGTGACAAAGAGAATTATGATAGATTATGTTTAGTTTGTCTCTCCTGTTTTCTAACAATAAACTAAGAAAAATTGAACTTGTGTATAGAATGTAAGAAGTGGGTTCATGAATAATGCACCCTTGAACCAAGTAACTTTTATTCTTATCAAAATTGAGAGAGTGCGCTCGAATGGGACAAGGCTTATAACTGACATTTTCTTAAATATTCCGTTCCATGAAAATGTTTGTGTCTAAATTGGTCTTAAATATGTTCTATTGCTTTATCAATATCATAGATTGATTTTTTTAAATACAAATATTATTACACGCCAATTAATGTCTATTTTTTTATCTAACCTAACCCGTGGCAATCAACCCGGAGAGGTCTCAAAAAATTACTTTATGAGATTTTTAAGAGTACAAATTAAGAGATATTTTTAGTGTAGTAAATCATTTTTTGCCAAAAGCTGTTCTTTCCACGTGTACTTATAACTAATTGGCATGTTGGTTAAAACAGAGATCCGAGAATTTAATAAAACTTGCCCTGAATATATTTCTCCCTGATAGAGTACGTCAAACACAGTTTTTAATTGTTTCTTGATGTTAAATTAAAAATGAACGAAGATTTAGAAGATTATCAAGAGTCTTGACGCAAAAAATAACTTTTTCTGTCATTTTATTAATATAGAAAGGTGGAGTGAGACCGTTGGACGAATTACAAAAGAATTTGAGTAAGAGATAGAAATTTTAGAAATGCAAGCGTCTGATATTTTGAGTGTGACCATTTAGTTATTGTCACAGTATTCAGACAAAAGGAGTGAATCAGAGCAATTGCTCCCTGATCATCAATGGCTGAGTGGATGAGGAAAAAGAATACGTTTAGGAATTTCCAATAGATATTACACTGATCAAAACAAAATATTTTGGAAGTTAATCAAAAGAAGATACACAAACTTTTAGATTGACTCGATGGAGAGTTGAATTTATCTCTTCAAATAACAGAAGAATTTTAAAAAAGTTCTTTTTCGGATCAGTATTTTCGATTTAGTACATACTTCAATAGGTCCGGAGAGCTGGACATAATTTGCATTACTGACTTGTAATGTCCAAAGAACAATGTTATAATTTTGAAGTCTGCAAAGACCTCCCCAGAAAATACTAACTCTAACATTCTAAATACTTTAATGCTCGTCATATCAATATAATGTATATAACAAAAACCAAATTTTATTATGCCACTTCTAGAGCAATAATTTCCGGCAATGCGTTCCCCTCCAACGAACCTAGAGCGCCCTACGCTGAATAAATTTGCATTTTAAGCAGAGGGGGGAAGGGGGAGGGGAGTGGAGCGGATGAGCTTCCGTCGCGCAGCCTAAAGACGGGAGGGGGGAGGGGGCGCTTCCTCAAGGAAGAGCGAGCAGAGCGTTCGCGGGGCGCTGAAGCGTTCAACAAATGCTCCGCCGGCGACGAAAAAACACTTCGCTGGGGCCACGCCCCTCTTTCCTTCGCTCTCACTCCCCTGCACGCCATCGCCCGCGTCCTCGCCCGCGTTCTCGCCCGCGTCCTCGCCCGCGTCCTCGCCCGCGTCCTCGCCCGCGTCCTCGCCCGCGTCCTCGCCCTCACTCCCCTGCACGCCATCGCCCCTGCCCCGCCCCTCCTCCTCGCCCTCGTAGCAAACCCAGCCCCCTCATCCCGCCTTCGACAATGCGCACGTCCTCGCCCTCGCCATCAGTCGCCTCGTCACACTCCTCCTCGTCCTTGCTCCTGCCCTTGCCACCGTTCCAACACAAGGCCACGCCCAAAACATCGCCCTCGCCCATACCTTTGCCCATACTTTTGCCACCACGCCCGCACCCGTCACCTCTCCCGCCCACAACTAGCACCCTCCCTTGCACCACGCCTTGCCTTTGCCGTCTCACTCCCCGTCCACTCCGTCCACATTGTGACTTCTTCAGGCGGCCTTACGACAGGGCCTTTCCCATGCCCTGCTCCTTCAGCAGCCCCTGCGCTTTCTGCTCTGGATAGACTGTGTGCATTAACTGATGTTTTCACCCTCGAACAGTAATGTTTATTTCAACAAAACAGCGATTTATAATGAATTACTTTACATTTGCACTGTATATTTTTTGAAAGACCTAATATGCTTGTAACAAATAATGTTCTTCAACTTCCGGGTCAATGACCCTCATCTCGATCAGGTTTTTGTTCAGTTTCCCTGATCCATTGAGCAAATGCTGAGATGGACCCTTGTTTTGCATCTGAACGTTAATGTAGCTTCACTATGCGCGCGTTTTGTTGAACTCTCCTTCTGCTTGTAGTGGTGGGAGTGGAGGTAAGGGCGAGTAACTATTTTGTTAGCAATACAGAAAATAAAATTGGCAATTCATTTAATAGCAAGTTGCAAATAAGTTTTCTATAACTCGGTCTATAAGTTCTTCAAACGTCGTTACTGTCCCGGTCTTTTTAAAGGATATTTTAAATTTGTTGTTAACATTTATTCATTTTTCGACTCTATTTAAAGTGATGGGAAGGGATTCTGGAACTCAAGAAAACGTGCGCAGATGATTTTCTCCCCCATACGCCACATACAGTTTTTACTGTTTTTTGACTAAAATCTAAATCTAAAGTGACTTTTCTCCCCGCGGGAATGTCCAATCCGGTGCTGAAGCACAAGCTCGTTGTTGGGGTTTCTCTCTCCATGTATCTCGCTCAAAGGAGACGAGCTCTAACCTCCAGTTTGATCTCCTTAAATGTTTGATAGTGTAGTATAAGTGTGCTCATGTGTAAGTGGAGAGGCGTGAAAACAGAGGAAGAAGAGATCGCGTTCTATTGGTCCTTTGTTTCAGTTTTGCTTCGGCATCCCCTGAACATAAAACTACAGAGAGCGATAAAGTAAGAGCAATCCACCGCTAGTATTTAGACAGTATGAAAAATAGGCCGTACCCCCTGAATTATCATATTCAATACGTATATGCATCGTTCATATCTAACCTCAGGGGACAGCAAGGCTCCAAGAATGTCCGCGAGATATAAAAATGTTTCCTATTCACGTGTTGCGTAACAGAATAGCAACTTTTTACGTTTTGACTTCTAGGCTGTCCGGGTGACGCCGTGTCGTTGGCAGATAGGTCTACGATGTACATTTTTACGTTTTGGTCTTTCTTCGTAAGCAAAGGGAGTATTGTTCTCTTCCGCAGGAAATCAGTGATATGAAACCCTTCCCGGTCCCTGCTAAGGAAAACTAGGTAAAATATTTCTTCTGTGATTTACATCCTCTATCATGTCTTGTAGACATAATCCGTCAGAATTGACGTTTTGCAGTCCTTTAAAAATATATTGATAAATATATTGATAAATATGTTGATAGTGAAACATGTCCGTGTACTTGTTTTTGTCTGTCTAGCTTCCCATTACTATTGAGAAACGTAATTTCTAATAACTATTGAAATGTGGGCATTATTCTTATACATTTGAAATTTTATTTTTCACTGCACTTTTTTACTTTTTAAATCAATTTTGATTGAAAGTACAAAAATAGCCCAAAATTATTTTCAAACAATTCCCGATGAATATAGAATTACTCGGGGGTCGGGGCGGGACAAAGCAGGCCGAATGAGAGAGTACGCAGATTAGGTGGCACAAGGAAGGAGGGGGAACGAAGGGCGGGGCAGGAGGAGACGGCAGAGCGGAATGAGCAATGAGCTGGGACAGATAAAGTTGGAGAAACAGGAGCTGGATAACTTTCTACAGTATGGCCTCTTCACGACGCGCATTACGTAACGCTCGTGTGCAGTGGCCCTTAACAGCAATGCCTAAATCATCAGGGCGGCATTGTTACTCAGTAAGTCCTGGTGGAGCAAGTGGATGGCGAGGTAGGAGATAGAGTGGAGTGGATTGGAGGAAGCGAGAGGAGCCGAAGGAGCTAGAGGAGTGGAAGTGGAATATGCTGGAGGAGCAGGAGGAGATAGGAAAGCGGAGAAGGCTGGAGATGCAAGAGGAGCTAGAGCGGGAGCGGGGGAAACTGGAGGGACTGGAGGAGCTAGAGAAGTGGGAGTGGAGTAAGCTGGAGGAGCAGAAGGAGATAGGAGTGGAGTAATCTGGAGGAGGAGCTAGGGCGGGAGGGGGAAACTGAAGTAGCTAGAGTGGGAGCGGAGTATGCCGGAGGAGCAGAAGGGGCTAGAGGAGCGAATGCGGAGGGAGAACTGGCCGAGTGGAACACATGACGTAGTGGAAAGCGCTGGTGTGGAGTGGAGTGGAGTGGAGTGGAGTGGAGTGGAAATTGCGGGGCGAGACGAACAAAGCGTTTGGGGGCAGGGAGATTCTTGGAATGGGTTAAATACCTGAGCGCGACTTGGAAATGAGCTAGTTTTGTTAGAAAAAAATCGTATATTTTTATTTTTAGATGGGCGTAATCTAGGTTACTGATCAGCACAAACGAGGGGCATCTCAGCATTCGTTCCAAAGATCGGTGGGAAGCGACAAAAACACGATAGAGAGGTGGGATAACATGCATGATTTTTACATAGGAGACGTGTTACAAAATGAAGTTTCACTAATTTTTACACAAGATTTATAATCTGATAATTTACATGATTTAACTAATATGCCAAAACAACACAATATACAAGATACACATTTGACAACTTGAACAATTGTACATGAAATAAAACATAACCTGAGAATAATACAAAGACATCAATTTAAAACAATTTTCTTTCCAAGATTTCAAAACTTTACATAAAGTGTCACCGTTTACAGTACTTCACTCTAAATTTAAACATTATACAGTCTCTTACCATGTACCCAAAATTTATTGTACACTTTATAATAAAGTGTATTATAAACTTTCGTGTTGTTCCAAAATTACACCGTGCAGTACCCAGTGGTAGTGGCAGTAGCAGTGGTAGGGTAGTGGTAGTTTATTTATAGGTGTTGATATACTGTAATAGTAAGGAAAGAGAGAAGGTAAGGGGGCGGCTGCCCCTCTAGAATATTTCCATATTTTTAATATCAAAAATTTCAGAAGTTTAAATACATGGTAATATAGAACGACAACAATTTCAAATATTTGTATCTCAATTCTAGAATTTGAAATTGTGTGGGACAGGAAATGTTAGAAAATACTATATCGAGGTTTAATACGAGAACACCCATTCAAGGATAGGGAATCAGGAATTTCTCAGAGGTGTCACCTATGACCGGTGAAATCCCGAACTCCCGGTGCATAGAGTAAGATCTTACATTTTCAAAACACAGGTCGCCGACGAAGGGAACGCGACCCGCCGTAAGCCTTCTACGAAAGCTGGGAGAGAGAGGTCACATACCACACTACGAAATCATTTCGCAAAGAGCTGTTGCGTTAGTAATGTTGCCGCATTGGTTCACTAATAGGTCGGAACGAAAAGTTTGAGAAGTATATCAGAAATGGGTTCTGTTAACTAGGATGTAACATTTTACCATTTTTTATGGATTGTGTTTATTATTGGATCGTGGAGACCCATTTCTTATTATACCATTATAAAAATGCTTTGTATTTTCTTGTGGAGACCAATTTCTTATTGTACCAATATAAATGTTATATTTCCAACCAATGATTTCACCATACATTTGTTGTAGTGCACACTCTTAATCTAAACACTGCGCAGTCAATTCAGTAAAATCCAAAAATTTCAACTCTTAGAATTTGTGTATATATCTTACCATAGCTTTTTACTTATTCCCATCAAGTTCAATTCGTTGACATATTTATACTTTGTCTTACCATTAAGTAGAAAATATTCCAACACCAAAAGGAAAGAATTTGTAATTAAAAAATACGACTGTTCTTGTCAATAAACTCGACAATTATTTCGTTTGTAAACCATGCGCTTCATTTCTATTAGGGAATTACGTGACATAATGAAACCTTAACATCTAAAAACCATTCACAAATATCCTGAATACGATAACACTGTTGTTCAGAATCAAATTTCACTTTTTGTACCATTGCGTACCATTTACACCATTCACTTTTTACAATATACATTTGTTGTGGAAAAGTACCACACTGCGAATATACCGTAGATATTTAGAAAACCGCTGAAAAATAATTTTAGGTCATTACATATTATGCAATGTGCTGTAATTTAAGCTAAAAAATGTCATCTCTACCGTAAAATTACATTTCGTACAGTATTAAGTTGCACTTTCATTTCACGCAAACTGCGTTAGGTATCTTAGTCACTTAACTCACACTGAACTCGTGACAAGAGGTCCTACTCAAGTCTTTAAATACCGTCCTTAGTAGTTCTCTTATTTGTTACAAAACACACACAGTACCCCAATTTAAGTACTGAGCGAATAGACATATTGATCTTTTTTGCTTTACCTGTAGAACATTTTTTTTATTTCGATACCGTGTGGCCATTTTATACGGATGACGTTTTATCATGACAGTGAGAAACCTTTGGGTTGTTACACGAAGCCAAGCCAACAACTCCAACTGGCACCTGAGAATCATTTTCGTTGATTTTACTACACAAGTACCACATTTTATAACCAACAATTAACTTCTTTGTTACATGCACACATTTTGCTCTTCATTACACCATTTCATTTTATTTCATGTTGATATACGTTGATTTAAGATTACGTTTTCTCGTGAAAGTTTGAAAAACCTTAATTCCATTGCGTAGACAGAATACCAACAGTAGTTCGCATCTGCGTATCAGTTTCTTTGTTTTTCGAAAGTATCACCAATCTCGTAACCAACAATGTCTACAAATTATATACATATACTTTTTACCTTCATTACTTCATTTATTATGAGATTGTTACCGATTTCTGCAACGCAGGGACCGACAAAGTGTGTGGAGACTATGACTACGTGTTCCAATTCCACCATACGGATGGGTGTACTACCATAAGATAGTGCCGTCATTGGCTAACCATACCACTACGTAATTCTTTAGAACAAACATCCCTTTCATTATTATACATAAAGATGTCACAACTTACCAATGAGTCTACAATGGGTGCGACGCTGGCGTTAAGGTTTGGAGTAAATTTCGAGAACGCCGCGGCTAAAGCTGCCGGTTCAAATACCGTGTAAGAAAAGGGCGTTTTAATCTTTTAGCCGTGGCTTTTTACTTCACGCTTCAGCAAATACCATACCCGAATATTATCCTTTGAATCATTCTTGATGTAGCTTCGTTTACAATCCAAAAGCAACTTTCCAGCCTGTATAAAGAATAAGAGAAAGGGCAACCCCGACTGGCCACCTGACTAGGAAGGGAGGATATAGCCAGGGTTACTCCCTGGTCTATACTCAGTTGAATATAGCAAACACGCATTACACCATCTACACCATTCGTTCGCCGTAACTTGTACAACATGGCAAAATACCTTGGAAATGATGTTTTTGCTTACAACAATTCACAAAACTACGTCACACGATTTTGAACTTGCTATACGCACACAAGCTGATTTCAATCTAACCATCAGGGTAACATGGTTCCACCATTTACAAACAAACTTGGCCTAGAATTTATAGACCATACATTAAAAATCCTCAAATTAACATACGAGTGTTTAAAAGAAAATGCATCTTCTAGATGAAAGCCAGCGTCAATTATCCGGTTCCAGGAGGAAAGACAGTCGACATCAGAAGATACACTTCTTAGATGACTGCAAAGAAACATTGACGTTGGAGTAGTATCTATTGACAAAAAGCCAAGGGAGCGATCAAGAATTCACAACCTAAGCTTTTTGTCAATTTTCGATTATCCCCGAGGAACAATGAAACTTGCCGCAAACTGAAAACGAGTTTACTATATTCTCGATGTGGTGGGCCGCAAAACATTTCCTACGTTCTGTTCACGTTTCGTTTCTCAAAATCGAAACAAAACTTGAAACTATCAAGTACAAAAATTGCACGGTGGTTTCAATATATTACATGCTCATTGCACGTGCGCTATATAAGTATTTAGTTATGACAATGAGTTATACAGTATGGTACAAAGAAGTTTCGTTTGGACACAGTGAACCAAAGGAGCGAACATGAAGTATTTGAGTATTTAGTTAAATTTATTTCCTTACGGCAGTTCGAAATAAGAATTTCATTGGCCTCTCAATTTCAAAACATGATAAATATGGCATTTTCGAATTGCTGCAAGCCAATCTAACATGAGAAGATGCAAATTAGGACCGATTTAATATCGTAAGGGACCCTCTACAAGGTCAAAGGTTGGGGATTCACTAAGAATAGCTAAAAAGCGCCACCGTTTATATGAAAATATGCTTAACTTATACGTTTTAAAATTTTTTTGTATATTACTTACTATGAAGTAAACTATTTTAACATGGGATGTTTTAAAACCCACTCAAGACTGTTTGATATTGAATGCCAAGAATGCAAGCGAGAATGAATGCCGAGAATTCAAGACTGAATATTAATATATTTCTAGCGAGGTTTCAAACGTTTACGGTCTTTGGGTACGGGATTATTCTGAGATAATAAATTGCACTATCTTCTCTAATATAAAAATAAATACATCTTAAATGCGTTCCTCGTTATCACTTTTGTGCTAAAAATTCAGGGCGTCATAATGAAATTTCGTTAGCACACTTGGCACTATGTCACTAATAGTCACATAACATATTAGCTCTATGTAGGTAATACATTGTGTAGAAGATAGTGCGTAGGAGGTAGTTCGAATTTGAGGATTATTACATATTTATGCTCTGCGGCAAAACAAAGTTCATTAGTTTGTAATTGTTTTTAAAGTAATTGAAACTTACCAGATCCCGCAACCACTTGTATCGAAGACTCCACTCTGTAGAACACCTTCCAGCATTTGGAATGAAGACTTCTTTGCGAGACCGTTCATTTCCGACCGGCAGTCGAGGCTGAAAATAAATCAAATCTGTTATTGATTGAACCATTATCACTTTAACGTCTATCATTACGAGTAAAAGCAGCCTCAGTCTGCAATTTGCCTATAGAATAGACATTAATTTAGAGCTTTTGAGGGAAATTTATTCGGTCGCGTATTACGAGTTATACATTACGTTAAAATAACATCTCTTTTTCCAAGGACATCAATGCACATGACATAAGATTAAAGAATGTTTGAAACTTCTGGAAAGCAAAATAGTCCACTACCTTGAAGCGAAAAAATCAAGTTAGTTCAAAATAATTGTGGGAAAGCTTTTCACCTAAATTAGGTACTGCAACAAATTTCAACATTAGTAGTTTTGCGTTAAATTAACTATTGCAGGAAATCAAACTAGAAAGTTTCTCGTTTTTTAGTAGTTTTGAATTGTGTAGAAAACAGCTCTTTTTTCTACTTGTTCCTGCAGCCAGATATTTACAATATCACGTCTGACAGCCAAGTTGGTTACAGTACAGATTAAATATTTCTTTTCATTACGGTGTGTTACGCAGTAAACTAACAAGATTAAGTTGTTTAAAACGCTCCTATAGGAGAGTCTCTACACCAACCTGTGTGACCTCTGTGGGCTGCTAGTGAAAACATCGCCTACTCATATTTCATGCCCTAAGAACACCAAGTTTATGTCGTTGGACAAGGAGGCTGATGGTTAAAACTTCTCGCCTCAAAACTATAAAACTGCTGGGACACTGTACTGCAACACAGACAAATTTATGTGAAATTATGGATTAAGCACACACTTTCATAACCTTCAGAGCGATAGTTCAAAATGTATAAATTTTATGTATGTTACCATTCTTCTCCAAATTCATTGCTTTGTTCTCTCTCCTGAGAAGGAAGATAACCGCTTTCCCTCTTCGTGTCGATCCTGAGTGGAATGTAGATGCTGTGTTAAGCTAGTGCCAAAATCACACGAACAGTACAACTGCATGTTGGGCTGCATGACGTATCGAGGCGTTGCGTGGTGCGCTGCGAAAGTGCATCGTTGACTGGTTGCACCTGAAATGTAATTTGTAGGTGGTGATTAATTTGATGCGATTGGCGGCTCCGTGTCATCCACATGCTCGCCAAGCTTTTTTCAGAGAGATGTGAATCCATTAGCATTGGGACTATGTCCCTTAATGAATACAAATAAATTAGTAAACTGTGAATTGAAGCCACCAGTGGGTTCATGAATGGGTTCCGCCTACTAGACTTCCCCACTGCCTTTTTTGTGATTCCTCGACGCGTGTTTCTGTCTAGGACGGGTTCCCATAACACTTAGCTTCATGTAATTTTCATTATCTTCAATAACTGTTTATAATAAATATGAGCTCATGGTCAATTCTCAGTCATTAAATACTATTAAAGAAACAATGGGTGTGAGTTACTCCGATGTTCTTTTAGGGTCAGAGCTTACAAAATGCGAATTGTACGAATATGATTTCTGAGTATCTTAGGAATGTGAGGGGTTGCACAATTGTAAATTCATCAGTCTAATGACAAACAGTAATCCCCACAGCTATACCTTACTTGGTACTTCGAGAGACGCCGCGTCCTAAGCACAGGCATGACTGCCGAATAGTTGGCGTAGGACGCGATGGCTTTCTAAAGCAAAGTAGATATTGACATGGTGTAGAAGCTTACGCATTCAAGATCCATAGTGTTTCTGGGGGTTTCGGAAAACAAACTAATACATTTCGGGAGAGCACGAATTGCCCTGCATAATTGCTTATAAATTACTTTTAGAATAATTGATCGTGTCCCGTAGTACGCATTAATAACCAACACATTACATAATAATAATAATAATAATAATAATAATAATAATAATAATAATAATAATAATAATAATAATAATAATAATAATTATTATTATTATTATTATATATTTATTTAATGTTGTTCAATTGAATATAGAATTTTAATGCGGATTATTTATTTTATAGTACAGCAGACATTCATGATAAATTTTCGGGCTTAGCGAGTGCTTACTTACTATATTAGAAGTACGAGTGCTTACTTACTATATTAGAAGTGAATTCTTCACCTAACGTCACCTATAACCTACTTCCTGTCGTCCCAAACTTCCTCCGTCTCGTCGGGTACCTCACACCCGATCTTTGACCTCCCACTTTGGTATTTGTCTTCGTCTTGTTCGTACGATCAAAGCTTCAGCGCCGAGAATTCTAGGGCTTTTTATCAGATACCAACAAAGGCTGAAATCAATCCAAAATAAATTGAGAGAGTTTATGGTTATGAGTTGGAATGAAAGACGAGGAAATTAAACTCGAATGATGTCTACACATGCATATGAAATTATGATGACGTTGGATGAATATTAACTCAAAGATGAGTAGTTACGAGAGAAGTGTACACGACTCATTCTATACGAACGGTAGTACGAAGTCCACAAAAGCCTTGAGACATGAAACAGGACCGGAAAACCGTTAGCCGTTGAGCTTTTCTAGGGATGTGCTTTTGATGGAAAGGAGAGTTGCTGATTGTACATGAAGTAAAGTATTCTCCAAGGAAAACGAAAAATTAGATGAATGTGGTGAGATGAAATGTTATAATTAACAAAAACACAAAATAATGAGGAATACTAATGGCAAAACAGAAGTGTGTTTACGAGTATCAAATGTCAATATTGTTTCAAAAAGAGTCAGAGTTTGAGAAAAAGGTGTGGAAGTGGCCTAGTGAATCTAAGGAGAATAAGAAAACTGTTATAAGTTTATGAATTGAAAAATCAATGAGGTTGGGAGAGGAAAATTTTGAAGTGACAACACGGGATAGAGGGATTTGTGGAGTGAATAGCTTTTTTCTAATAGTAATGTGAAAATTTGAAGAAATATTAATGTTGTGGAGACAAAAGCAGTAAGGTAGGAATTAAAGATTAAGAAAAACGAAAGAGGAAATTAGAACATAAAGGAATAGATTAGAGGAGAAGAGTTTACAGACTAGTAGATGTGAAAAAAGGGGAAAAGGAAATCTGGACTAGGTGGTGCCAACAGAAATAATATAAGACTGTGGGAAAAGAAAGAGGCGTGCGGAGACATGATTTGAACATAGAATTAAAGTGCGGGAAAAAATATTGGGTAAAAGTTTTTGTTAGAGAATGCCTTATTGTGCAATGACGATTACTAGGAAAGTTTAATCAAAGAGGTTTAAGGGAGGAATTATGTCGGAAATGAAGAAGGAAATGATGGGGTAGGAAAGAAATAGGCCAGTTTGAGAAGGGCAAATGGGCAAGGTCCAGAAGGAGGATTGATAGCTTATGTAGAATATGATCTTTAGAAGGAATTAGTCATTGAAAAAATGTAGAGATTAACCTCATTTCAAGGGGAGGTTTTAATGTAAGAGTGGGAGCTAGATATTGAGATGAGAAGGTAAAGAGTCAGTCAAAAGAATGTCAAGGTAATTAATAAAAAAGGTAAAAATGAGTGCTTAAACATTAACACAATGGTTGTAGCAACTTACCTGTATTTGAGCCAAACATTTAATAGCATTTCTCTACCCAACGTATCCACGGCAAGTCGTCTAGCGCCTCAAGTGGTTCAATAATAAAACCAAAAATACTCCAATATTCTGAATACTCTTGAACAGTGCGATTCGTTTTCATGGAGTGGTAATGTCCATCACTGGCCGAAGTAAAATTTTGCACGAACATTAATGTGCTGTCAGAATGGTCAGAATTATCATCATGGATCTCAAATAGATCTGATATAACTCCGTAAGTAATAAGTACTCCTAAAGAAAACTCATAATTCTGAAAAATTAACAAACATACAAAATTGAGTTAATGCTGGTACAACAATTAACATATACCAACTTGTAAAGATAATTTAATCTCGCTGTTTTGTTATATCTACATACAAAAATTCTTGTATTTTGGAGGGAATTATTTTTAAAAATTATAATAATTTAGTGTGTATTGCCAATTAATTAACAAAGCACTTAAAATATTTTAATTAAACAAAAAATGGAACAACTTTGTGAAGCACTGACAAATTTTTCACACCCTGTTTATTATTAAACACCCTCTCAAAATGCCATTAAAGGTTGCGACGTGAATTTTTGTCCAGAAGGAAACTTCTGTAATCAATGAGTATACTTTGGTTTGTTTATTAAGTATTGCCATACTTACTCTTCCAAACGAACCCGAAACGTTAGTAACCTTCAGGGGGAGTGCAATTTTCAGTCAAAATACCATTCTAGACTGTGCATTAAGATACTCGTTTACGCAAACTTCATGAAATTGATGTAAAAAAGAATTTTTTTTTGTTTCTTCGAATTTTTTGTTCGTATTTTAGTTTCAAATCCTTTTAATTGGGATTCTTAGTTTTTCAGAAATGGTTTATTTTCTGCGATTCTGTGTAAGTTCTTTGCATCTCTGCTGTCACTGCTGGAAACTAAACATCAAATACTTTTTACGACATTTGAATGTTCGTGCATCCTGACGAAGCAAAACTATTCGTTTACCCTGAAATACAAAAGGTATTTATAAGCCGTTTGTTTCAATATCAATGCACTCTATATCATGCAAAACAAAATTGAGTATTGGTTTAACTGTTCGTATAAATAAAGAATCCTTTTCAACTTACCATTTCCAAGGAAAAAAATATATTGGATAGATTCATGTCTTTCAAAGCCAAGGGATCTACTGTACCATCGGCTCTTGTCCTTAGAACCAGTTTTGGTCTCAATCTGCTACTTTCTCAATTCTCTCTTGAGGTTTTATTTGTTTCCTCCAAATCTAATTGGGTTTCATAACAGCCCCATAAGATTTATTTCCATTTCGCCAATATAGATCCCTCGTAATGATTAACCTAGTCCAATTTATCCAAATGTCACGGGGTGAATAATAAAATATTTAATAATAGTTTACTAAGAGAATCTAGCAAGAAGAGAGCCTGTGAATTTGGGAAATAAATGTAATATTAAGCAATACTACGAATAAATGTGTTCTATACATAGAATTCAACTTAAATATACGTTAGTGTTGCGATCTCAGAATTTAAAAAATCTTGCACTAATATACCCATTGTACACGACAGTTTTTAAACGTGTATGAAGCTGACACCTTACGAATCTGAAAATTAAATATTCTATTGAGTAATTTTTTACCAGGACAATTCATGTAATATGATACAGATTACGAATTCTGAGAAGTAATATTCTATTGAGTATTTTTTTTACAGTGACAATTCATGTTTCAAGATGAAACAGCTTACGAATCCTGAAAATATTTTTTCTATATAGTAATATTTTACTACAACACATGTAAGAAGACAACTGAAGTATCCTGAAAATATATATTCTATGAATTAATTTGTACTACAACAATTCGTGTATGAAGAGGACAGCTAACAACTCCTGAAAGGAATGTTCTGTATTTAGTACTACTTATATATTATGACAATCCATGTAACGATGATACAGCTTAAGAACCCTGAGAGTAAATATTTTATTGAGCAATTTTTTTCTGCAGCAATTTACCTTACTTTATACTGCATAAGAATATTTAAAATAAATGTTCTATCGAGTAATTTTTTACTATGACAATTCATGCAACAAGACAATACAGCTTATGAATAATGAAAATTTATATTATATCGAGTAATGTTAACTATGATAATAAAATGATTATTCAGCGAATGAATCCTGAAAATGAATATTTTATTGAGTATTTTTTACTGCGACAATTGAAGATGGTAGAGCGTACGGATCCTGGAAATAATTGTTATTTTAAGTACTTTTTCACTACAATTAATGCCACTCGATACAGCTTACGAATCCTGAAAATATATATTCTATCGAGTAATGTTTTACAACGTCAATTCATGTAACAAGATAGAAATTACGAATCTTGAAAATAAATGTTCAATTTAGCAATATTTTACTACAATTTATGTATGAAGACCACAACTTAAGAAACCTGAAAATAAATCTTTTATCGATTAACTTTTTACTACGACAGTATGGAGATGACAGCTTACGAATCATGGCAAATATTCTATTGGGTAATGTTTTACTGAAACAATTCACCTAAAATTATACAAATTACTAATATTTTAAATAAATGTTCTATTGAGAAATGTATACTACAAAAATTCATGTAACAAGAGAAAACAGCTTACGAATCATGAAAATAAATATTCCATTGAGGAATTCACGGCAATTCATGTAGCATGATACAGCTTACCAATCTTTAACATAAATATTCTATTTAGTAATTGTTTAAAATGAAAATTCATGGAACGATGATACCGCTAAAAAAAACCTGAAAATAAATGTTTTAAGTAATTTTTACTACAAATCGTGTGACAAGATGATACAGCTTATGATTCCTGAAAATTAATATTCTATTTAGAAATATTTTACTACGACAATTAATGTATGAAGATGTCACTGCTTAAGAATCCTGACAAATATCCTTTTACGCAAATTTTTACTGCAACAATTCACCTAACATGATAGAGCTTTAAAATAAATGTTCTACTGAGTACTTTTTTACTATACAATTTATGTAACCAAGACGATACTGCTTACGAATCCTGAAAATTAAATTACATTAAAATAAATTAAAAGTAATGTCTCACAGTCACAAATCATCGAATAAGAATATACTGACTTCAAATCCTGAAAATAAATGTTACATTCGGTTATCTTTTACTACCACACTTCACTGCACAAGAATACATAGCTGGGTATAACGAAAAAAAATAAAGAGTAATATTTCCACATCAATTCACCAAACAAGATTCAGTCTTCCTAATTTTAACCTTAAATTGTACTTAGAGATATTTTTTACCTCCGTAGTTAACCTTATAAATTTATATTACAGCAAGTTTCCAATTGATTAATTTTGTTCGATTTCAAGTCGTCTTTTTGGAGGTTTCGTCTGCAACTGCGTCAGACGATAGCGGAGGGAAGTAATAATCGTTGAAGATGCTTGAGTCTTGTTGGATAACTTCCGACTCTAGGCTTCTCGTTTGGTTGAAGTGTGAACTGTGACGGCATTTACTATTGATCAGCTCGTGCTCTCAAGTAACGCTGGCATTCGTAGTACGTTGATCACGCGGACCTTTGCCTTGAGGGGGTTAGGTTATTTTCTGCCGGGTGAAAATCAATTTTGAAAGGACTGGTGTTTGTTTTGCTTAGTACAGGCTGCCGATCGAGGTACGTGTCAGCCCGTTCTATTGAAATTTTTGGAATGCACGTAGATTTTTGTGATTTTCCATTGTAGGCGGGCGTGGTATTTCGAGATAGAGGAATATAACTTATTAAAGCAGATGTGTTCCTTCCCTGTCAGGGTATGCTTCGCAATTTCAGATTTTTCTACATCCCCAAATCGGCAGGTCCTTTTGTTTACCGAGAAGGGTCTTAACATTCCTTAGCATTGTGCCGAAGAACACCCCTCCGCGGGGACTAGGTATACAATAAAACTGTGACTGTAAGAGGATTTCTGTTCTTTCTAGTGGTGATTCTGTCTAGTGGGAGAATATAGCTTTGATGTTGGGCCCATAAGAGTCTCCCCAACCGGGTTGGTGATTTTCACATACTGGCATGTTTTGGGGGTTTCCTGATATTCTGGGCGGTTGCTTCTGTTGTATCTGGAGCACATGGCTTTCTTTACTTCCTGACACGTGTACCAATCGGTTTCAGGGAATTGACCAAGTTACAGAAGTCTTCCCGTTTTCTTTTTCGCATATTAATTCGACGTGGTCAACCAGTGTTTTCATCATCGCTCTTCTGACTAGGATGGTGATTAGATAGTTTGTTTAGTTACCGGTCCGTGTGGGTAACTTTCCTTAATACTACGCCTCAGAGACGCGTCTTCCTTGTTTATTCTTCAGAAAATAATATGCAAAATTTCTGGAATTCTCACAAATGATGAAAACTGAAAGAAATCGGGTAGCTAAAACCAGAATACATCAATAATAAACCACTATTAGAATAATTTAAATTATACACAAACTTCAAAACCAAGCGCTTTCCAGGTATTCAGGTTTTATAAACACAGCAGATTCCTGATAACTTAATTGTTTGACGTTGAGTACGTGCCGATGAAATTAAACTCTTAGACTCGGCCTAACCTTATGTCATGTAAAATATTTGTCAATCACAAATCATAATTAAGAAGCATTTATTGGTAACGTTAAATGAAAATAAATGTTGATTATTTGTAAATTACTTGCTCAATAAAACTAGCAACTTCTGTGCAAAATGAAGGGCTATTGAAATTGACATATGACATTGGGAACTGAAGTTGTAAACGGGTAACTAAAAGAAGTTGCATAAAATAATAGCATGAAAGCAGAATAAACGTACTAAATTTTAAAAGCCTGTATTGTCCTGTCAAATATTCTGACAGCTCTGTAACCACATAGAACCAAGGTATATTGCGACTTAAATATCAACCAAACATTCTTCAGCTTCAAAATTAAACTTACTGTACATAACTTAATAACTTCAAATAACAATTCATACGAGTAAATTACGAATCAATTTTTCAACGACAATTTGCCTTTTTAACAATTTAATTTATTAATTAAAGTCACCTATTGTACAAATTTCCACCACCAAAGTTAAAATCGTAGACTAGTACAGCAAAATATAAAAGAAAGCTAAAAGGTAACCAATATATTTTAATTGATAGCTAATTACGTGTACATGCAAGGAAAATCTCTAATAATGTAATCTATTGCATAAAATTCAATCACCAAAGTCTACTAAGATTTGACTACTTACTGCAAAAAATAAAACTACTTGGAGGCAACGAATACATCATAAAATGCCAAGTACATGGACATGCAACCATTTAATGTCCGGAAGACAGGGTGATGACCAAAACTGTGCGGCCAAAAGAGTTCCACACAAATTTCTTCGCCCAACGACGGCGAACGAGCTAGTTTCACAACACAGACTGACCTTCGGTGTTCAACTCCCCGTGATCTAGTGACAACGCTTAAACCCTAGTGTAGTATATTTTCTCCATTTTTATTTAGAAAAAGAGTTCGTTTCATCGATGAAACTTCTTATTGAAACTTTTTTAACCTTGGTGTTTCTTCTATCAACACTAATCTGACGTTTTCGAAATATTCCAAAACTATAACCAAGCATTACCTCTTCTCATAAACAAATACTTCCTCAAACATATGCTTGTAAGTCAAATTTTATATCTGTACTATTTTTCCAAAGCAAGAACGTGGATTTCTGTGTCTGCAGAAAGAATCGCAAACACAGTAAAGTTTCAAAATATATGAAGTTGCCACAAGTAAAATATTTTTTTAAATGTATAATTTAATATCTTGTTAAGTATATTAGTTTTTTAAATACTTAAGTTTTTACTTTAATTTGCTATTTGCTCTAAGAAACGTGACCCCCCCTTAGTGATTTCCTATATCGGCAAGCAATTTCTCACCCGAAATTGTTTGCTGGGTTTATTTTCAACCCGGTGCTGTATACAGTTGTCAGTCTGAATCTTAAACCTCGTAGACGGGGAGATTCTAGATTGCAGTTCTTACTGCGGCGAATTTCAGTCACCATCTAAGAAGCTGGCCACGATGCAACATGGCTGAGAAATCTTGAAAGAAGCTTTCAATTCAGGAAATGTGGGTACAGCGCATTCAATTATGGCCATAACTGTCGGGAACGGTAGAGACAGAAAAGGGAGAAAGGAAGCAGAACTTACTATCTAAATTGTATATGAAATATTCACATCTTTAAATCTACACACTATATTAATATTCACTTATTCAGTCAATGATCACATTAACTCCCTACTCACACGCAATCTACATATTCCACACAACACTATTTTTCTTCTCTATCACTAATACACCAAATCTGAAGCTTCTCATCCTGCTGAGCACTAATATGGCACTTCTATTTTTTCAGTTTCACTCCATGAATAATCTGTCCGCTGTTTTCTTTATCTCCTCTGCACGTATTATTGGTCTTCTTTTTTTTCTTCATTAAACAATTCTCTAGTGTGTTCCAGATGTGATGGGTGTTCAGTGAAGTGATTCATTCATGCCTTGTGACCTATTCACTTCACTTCAAACGTTGAGTGATTTTCTTGAAGTCTTCTTTTTCTTCTTGTCTCTATATTCCTCGTAGTATTTTCGGTTTTTCAGCTATATTCCAATTTTCTATTTTCTGCTGTATTTTATTTTTAATTGTTTATTCGTTACTTATTTGATTCTTTGTTGGAATTTACGTTAGAATTAACGTTGTGAGTACACAGCCGTTTACGTTTTCTCTTTCTTTTCTGAATAACAGGAATTCCATAACTTTTTCATGTTAAAGTTGTCCGTTAGTAATTGCTATCTTAGACTATTTAATAATTTATTTCTAAATTTATTCTTTAATAGGGCTTTTGCATTAATGTATAAACTAAGGCCTTTTCCGTTTATTGGAGTGAAGAAGTACCAAATATTTACTTCCTGAGGTAAACTTTCTCGATTTCTCCTTAAAATTGAACCATAGGGGCGTGAATGAGTGCACCGAATTGAATTTATGGAATGAAATATTAACTCTTTGGAGTCGCATGGACTTCAAGAAAATGTTTCTAATGGCAGGATAAATATTTCAAGAAAAAAAAATTCGTTGCATCTTAAATTGTCGATTAGCATGCATTGTTTTGACCAGAAATTTCCTTCTCAATGTCGCAATACTCGTCAATTTTACTGAAGATTTTACAAATTTTAAAGAAGTTTTTGAAAATGGCAAACTAAAATAAGTCGGTGAAGAGAGTTCCGCTTTTACTCACGTAAAAAATCAAGTATAATAGATGTTGGTTAATATATTACTGGTATTTACACCTTTTAATCAAAATCATCTAGTATGCATGCATTTCGTGTAAGTCCTGCGTATGTGGTATGTACGTAAGTGGAACATTAGTTTTGGAAAAAAAAGAAAATCTCTGGGAATGTCAAACATCCTCATATAATCAGCTTATCGAAACAGCGTGTGAGGCTCCAAGTGTTAATTTTGTAGTCTTCCCAAACGCTTACTAGCTTTTGCACTTCAGTTTTTTACGCATTTAGTTTTTACAACTAATTAGTATTATGTTAAATGCTAGGCGATTTAAGTAATCTTACCATTCAATTACAAACAACTTTATTTGTCTGTATTAATATCATATTTATCTTTATAATCCTTTTATCAAAAATATTTCATGTCTCACTTTTAGAAGATTTGTTTATTTATGATATTCAAAGTTTTTTGGAAATTTAACCTGTAAAACAAAGTTAGATTAAACAACAAAAATCTTGGGAATATTAACTACACCTGAGTTGATGGTTTCCAGAATCAAGGAAATCTTTAAAAAGTTTGTTCTACAGAGCTTTTCGTAACATTTTGAAAGTGTTCACTATGTGAAAATGAAAAAAATAGTTATGTTTCAGTAATAACATTTGTGTTTGTTTAATTGGTTTTAAGTAGCGTAGACAAATGCAATAGATAGATTGACAATTAGACTGCATCACATTTCCACAGCCTTTGTAGTGAAAAAAATACTTCACATGTGAACATATTAGTTCTTAGAAATTAAACATTTCCAACATTCTGAAAAAACTTAAGAGAAAGGTTAATTCCAAGAAGTAGTAATAGTAGTGACATTGTCTTAAAATAAAATCTCAGTCTGTTTTAATTTAAGGTTTTATTGTCATAGATAAACCAAACTTACGTAATTTTACATGCCCGTCCACTGCGGTGTTTATTTAATGAAATTTGCACAGAAATGTTTGTCTGAAACAGAAAATATCTTCGTTAGATCTGGCGCCACCTACGGAGATACAATTTTCCTCTTATGCACCACTGTTAAAGTGTAAGACCATTACGTCGATTGTTGAATTTTTCTGCATTAGTTTTGAAATGTAACAAACTTTTGTGAATGAGGTAAGCTCTACCTGAAAAATAGTGATTGAAATGCTCAAGGGGAATCAGGAGGACACAACTATATTCTCCAAGAAATCTTTGTAATTTATTATAGAAGACAATAGAAATTCTTTATCGCCGTGTGTAATATTTTATTTTATTCCAATTTATAGTGCAATCAAAAAAGTTAAGGTTACGACAAAAATATTTTATCTTGCTGTGTCACCATCCGGGACAAAAAGTATATAAAAATGCTTATCGCCCGAGGGTGATTATTCGGCACTGAAGATACTGGCAATTATAACAATTATTTCATTTTATGACCAAATTTGTTTCAAACCGCCGGACATGCCGTACATACAATTAATTTACAGTGGGGATAAAAAGAGTTTGTACCTCTGCATGTGGCACCTGTTCTTCCAGAAAATATTCGTATTTAAAAATATACTTACTTCTTGATCGAGATGTGAAGATCGCGGTAGTCGCGGTTAATCAACTCCCACCCTGTTCTAGTCCGTGTTGTGCCCTAGACGGTCGGCTCCACTAGGCATTTTTCTAGAGAAGTCGAACGTCCACTAACGCAAAGTATTGTGTGCTCCTATAACAGTTGCGAAGCGGTTGAGACTTCGGTCGGTAACGAAGCGATGAGGCAGCCGGCCGATGAAATCCAGAGTGCCGTTGGACGAAATTCGCCGAAGAAGAATTGGTGGTGGTGTTGAGAAGCGTTGAGAACAACTGCCCTCTACGACTCGCCGAAAGAAGCGTTGGTGATTGTGCTGCGAAGCGGAAAGACCAACCTTCTATCAACATAAGAGGAAAGATATCTTTCCCCTATGCTCGAAACAACGTTGCGCCATGCAAAGAATTGGCGAGCAAGACCAACAAGCCTACGTTTCGTGCCTTTGGGAGCATGATTTTCGATGTACGTATGTTTCGGTTACGTTTCGATGCTATTTTTAGCATGATTTCATGTTTTTCGTAGATTACAGTTTCATTCTGAGTGGTGGATCATTTTCGTCGGGCGTTTGTTTTAGCGTGATTTTCGTCGTTTTCGGCGATTTTTCGTCGTAAATATTTGCGTTGGAGGCTGGTTTTAGCATGGTTTTCAATTTCCCGTAGTTCGCAGTTTTATTAGAAGTGCTTAATTTTTATTGGACGTTTGCTTCAGCGTGGTTTTCGATGTTTCGTCGTGTTTGTAGCTATCAATTTGCGTTTGTGTGTGTACGATTTTCAATATTTAAGGGAGTGCGAATACACTTGTGACCTTTTATGTTATTGCGTTTGGGAGAGAGGCTGTTTTAAAGTTCTGTTTAAGTTACTTTTTCGTAGCCTACCTTTATTCGTTCTGTACAAGCCTAACTTCTCTAGAAAACCTGATTTTGACCTTAGAAAACCTATAAACGTTTCAAGAACCATGATGGGGCCAATAGTGGCCAGTGGAGGTAAATTGGGGGAAAGGCTTCTCTACACTTCCCACGGAGTATTTACTAGAAGTTACTGTTGTGCCATAAGAAATGAAAAATGCGATTTAAATTACCAATAATACTCTGAAATTTTAACATTACTATTAATTGCACTTTACTTTCTTTAATTAATAACTTACTTGTAATAAAATTATCTTTAACATCTTTTTAAAATGTCAACAATTTGCGATACTTGTTCAGCTCCTTTAACTTTACACGTTACTACTTCATGTAAAATAAAAACAAAATGCAGCATTTACTACACCAAAATCATGATTTAATATTTCAACTCCTAATTACTTTAAAATGGCAATATCTACTCCATGGGAAAGTGCAGAGTCCCCCATATCTCGTGGGCACAACACGTTTATTAACAACTACCCTCTTATACTATGGAGCGGAGCCAGTGGTCATACGCACAGGAGGTACCCACCCCTCTGATTTCGGTGTGATGCACAGGCGAGGAGGTATCAACGCTTGCACGGCGCATCTCATACATCAACATCACTAAACAATGCAATACTTCTCTATCATAGCAACTTGATGAGGACTTCGAACATCGCTGCTCTTATTCGTGTTGTGAACGGCAGGAGATTTATACCACTGTCCCCTACGTAGTTCGCCTGTAACAACGACGGCAACGACAATAACGACGACGACAACTGCTGGGGAAGGTGCGGAGCGCAAAGACCGAGATAAGGACCCCTCACCCCCCACCCACTCATGATCTCGCAGGTAACCGAACGACTCGGGACTCTCGACTCCTTTGCGTTTAGGGTGGTTCATTTGAGGAAACTCGTGTATACGAACAAATACAAACTCGTCAAAAACAACGAAAACAAAACAAACAAAGAGGTTAAAAGAAGAAAAGTAGGAGGAGAATATAAGGAGAAGAGGAAAAACCAAACAAAAATCTAAAGAGCAGCTCCGTTCGATGTCCTTCTTTATTAACACATTTCATTATATCATTACTGTTCTCTGCAAAGATTATATTGATATCAGGGTCAATACTCTGAACAATGCGGAAGGCATACTACTGATATTAAAACTACTTTACATCGCTGAGGGCGAACTAAATCTACCTTTCAGTTACACTAATTATTACTACTGATATTGCTGAGGGCATTCTAAAAGCTGAAAAATACTTATGAAAGCACTTAATTTTGCTGATGGCATACTACTCAATATTATATAATTGCATTCAATCCCTATCCTGGGCAGCCGTACATTTGCCGCCCCTTGGTCCTCGCCTGCGGTGTCGTGTCCCGCCTCCTGGCGTAGCCGGGCCGGCACCCCACATGGGGCACCGGGGGGGGCATGGGATGGGAGGGGGAGGGGAGGCTCCGCCCAAACCTCGTTGAGAGACAGAGAGCTTGTGGGTCCAGCGCCGCACAGACTCGAGAGGCGGGTTTAACCCCCGCTCCGCCCGGCCTCGGGCTTGCGTGGGGGTCGCGACGGACAGGCCGCAGACCTTTAGCACAGGGACTCTTGCGGAGGCGTAAGGTCAGTCTTGCGCGTGCCCGCCGCCGCCCACGCTCGGAATGTTTACCCTGGCCTGCGGGCACGAAGGATACCGTTAGACGGCTTAACCCTACGCAAACACCGCACACGTTCACTTGCACACTAATTCAAATTTTTGTGCAAGGTCGGAAAGATTAAACTAGCTTGCGAACAAGCAACCAACCATTCAGTTCACAAACCCCACACACATTTCATTGCAAATGTGATAATTCATGAAATTTTGAAATATTGGATTTTTACTGATACGTTAGAACTTATGACCTTTGCTTTGGAGCATGATGTACTATATATATATAAATTTCTTGTGAAAATGCTCATTTCTATCTGCATTCAGAATTCAACTTGTATACTATAGGTTAGGTTGGGGATCTCAGAACGTAAGAAAACTTGCACAAAAAATATTTCTCACCATAGTACTTCTCAGTTTTTAACCACTTTTGACGTCAAATAAATCGATAATAATTTAATTTTGTATTTAAATATTTGTCGGCAATTCAATAGATTAAGATTCACAAATTTTCATTGTTCTTCACTTCAGTATTTACTAAATTCTCAAAGTTGATGTATTTGAATTTATAACAATTCATGTTATCGTGCCAGAGAATAGTAGGCGCGCGTTTCATTGAAAAAGTTGGTATGAACATTTTGTCAATGCGAATAAATATTCAAATAATCTTAGATTCTTACTAGCACAGCTGTTTTCGCAGGCCCACAATTTCAAGAAATGAGAAAAATATATTTGGGGGCAGCCGACGGCTCATGGCAACAATGATATATAATATTTATTCACGAAATAAAAAATAAGCTTGTTCTGCCTTGTTCAAATCCCGAGTTGCAAACTACAGCTTCCCGAGTTGCAAACTACAGCTCCGCTTCCAAAGTACTCGCTTGCCCGCCGCAGCTGTGTCAGTGGCCTTGCTCGTTGCAGCGAGGGAAGAGTTGGGTTGCGTAAGCCGCTGCAGGTTTACAGCTACTCCCGTGTTTAAAATGTAACCTTTTATATTGTACTCGAACTGAAGTCAAATATACTGTGAAAATGCCTGAGGTTGCTAACACTATCAGAAACGTGTGTTTTATTGGAGTGAAATATATCCGATCTCTTAACTATTCTCTCTAATAGGACTATTAAGATTATTCATGGAGTTTAAAAAAAATCACAATTTATAATGTACTTCGCAAATAATTCGAATAAATTCGATGTGAGAATGCCGACGATTGTTCATACTACTAGAGACAAGTGCGCTGAAATATACCTGACCTTTTAACTATCCTCATACAACAATGGTTATGAAAGAGTTGTAAGTTTAAAACTAAGTTGCGCCACTGAATGAATTTGAGTAGAATAGAAAAAGATTTGATTTTCGCGAAAAATTGGTGCTTACGAGATAAGCCGGAGAGACTAGTGTATATCGCATATCGTGCGATGTTAATCTTCATAGAACTATTGCATGCCGAAAAAACGCCCTATTAAGCAAGTCACGTGCTTGTGATTTCGTACGTACCCGCAACCGCCAGCACAGAGCCTTGAGTGAGCGCTTGTGATGGTGAGTCAGCTCTACGAGAGCCTTTCATTAGTTGTGCTCCGACCGACTTGGCCGTGAAATACTCCAGATTCCACATTTCTCGCATTTTAGCTTTTATTGCAGATATCAAGCTTTTGGAAGTCCTGAAACAAAATGAAAACCATTAAAACGATGTAAAAATTGCTCAAATGAGTGTCACAATACAGTAGGTAAAACTAGGTATACGTACAAAAAGGAAACACTTGACAGGAAAAGAATATTGCTAGAAATACTGAAATTATGAATTTCGAAAATTGCAAACAATTGTCTCAAAGTTTTAAGTTGACGAACTTTCCCTAGTATTTTCTCTGCTAGAACATTGTCAACCAGAGAACATGGATAAAAATGTGCTGTAAATTTCATAAGCGTTAAATAAATGTTGTTAAACTAAGTTTCCAATCCATCGTAAGAATTAAAAGGGGTAAATAATTAACGTTTCACAGTTTTCTAAAAAGAAAACTAATCTCAAAACATAAAAGTATCTCTAAACTTTTTGAAGTTCACGGTCAAAGAACAAAGCGACGTGACAATTACGACAGTAATTTCTTCGCCCTAATTCGAAAATGTTCATGGCAGACTACGCCAAGGCAGTGATAATTCTTGACCTCTCTCATTCGCATTTATTTGATACGTTAAAGCAAACACTACAGCTAATTAAAATATCACAGCGACCACCTGTCACTGTAGGATGTACTAGTTTGTAAAATACGACCTGACAAATCTTTATGAACAGATGTGATAAAAAAAGCTACCTATCAATGCGATTTTATCATCGCCAAGTTATCGTGAAAAGTTATACAATTTTGTAAAATATTAACTTTTAGTTCAAGTGACTTGAAAACAAGGAAAGAAACGAACAGAATAAGTTTGAGGCCCATTAAAATAGATGTTTTCTTACAGATTTTTACGTTTTTGAACATCTCTTCAATATAATAAAGAATGTTTGTAATTTATTTTCAATGATCATTTAAATTGCGTTGGTAATAGAAGCAAAGTTTTGGTGACTTATTGGCCAAAACTCCACCTGTTACTAAAATTGCGCTTAAAAATATTTTCTTGAAATATTTTTAACACTAACACACTTTATACGAATTCTTCATGCATTTTTCTGCAACTTTCTTGTATTTTAAGTATTACACGATTTCGTGTTTAGATATAAGGAAGAAAAGGACCAACATTTTAAGCAAAAGAACTGAAATATTTGTTGTTCCAAACAAGGTTTTCGCTTGGAAAATTTATGTAGGACATGGCACTATTTCAACGAGTATACGTTGCAGAACAAGACGTATAAAATAAAGTTCATTTTGATATTGGTCCAAACAAATTTAAGTATTAACTTCACGAAGTAAGGGACTACATTCGAAATATATATTAAGCAGATAATTACTTTTATAGCAGTAATACGAAATATCGAAATATGAAAATAAAAGACACGTGAGTAATCTGATTTACGACCTATGATGTCTGGGAGTAGATCTATTGAAAACAGCAAAAGGTAGATCATTGGTCTTCTATTTAAAGGTCATTATCTTTTGTCAAATAATTATGAATTTCTTTGCACCAATTTCCAATTTATTCCTACTTGTAGAAGTAATGAAGTGGTTGTAGCAAATCTACTGAAAAATCTTTTTGCTGGATATCGTTTCTCTTTGTATACTAGTCTTTTTCAACCAAACACACACCTCATTACTTTCCACAAAATGTATATCCAAGCAAGTATCTATATGCCCTAGATTTACTAGACGTGAGAGTAGTGAATTAGTTATTTTATTCTCAGTAATAATTTTGACAATTTTCATCGCCAAACCAGGTTACTATTTCATTTAAACGTGTGCCCATGGGAAGGATTTCTATTAAACGCGAGAACATTTTTGTTATATAAATTTATCAAAACCTCTTGTTGCTATTTCTATTTCATAATCCCACTATGCATGGTAAAAGTGAAAAGGCAGGATTTTGAAACACAAAAATACTTTCCGAAAACTCACCTCAATACTGGCTACGCACGACCTCTCACCACCACAACGTTCACAGAAATGGCGAGGGGCAGGTTTTCCCGCCAGAAGAAGACAAGGTTTCAACTCGATTTTTCTCGATTCTAGGCGATAGCAGCGTCACACAAAAGAGAGCGATGGAGCGCGCGGTAAATTCAAATTTTTCTTTCTAATTAAGTAATGAACAATTGACGGGGTTGGAAAAAATACCTAAAAATTTTTTATTTGAATACTTCCCCAAAATAGTTTCAAAAGTATTTAAACACGTACACAAAATACATTAGGTTTTGTAAAAAATACATACGTATTTAAAATACTTTAAATAATCAAAATAGAGTCAATAAAATTGAATTATATGTTTTTATTGCAACAATATTCTTTAATTGTCAAATACAATAAATTACAATTGACAATCATACAAATTTCCGAACAATAACTAACTACACTATTCGTATATATGTATTCTTAATGTAATGAGAAAAAAATTAATGATAGTAAACCAAAAAATTCAGACATATCTGATTTAATTGTTCCTTAAAATTTGGTATGAAAGTAAAAATAAGATACATAAATTTTAGTTTCATTATAGTATTTTAAATAATTATTTTTAAATGCGTTTTTTTCATTTATTTAAATATATCTACAAAATACATGGACAAAATACACTTTTTAGAATACAAAATGTATTTAAAATATGTATTTCAAATACAAGTACTTAAATTCTTCCAAACCCTGACAACAGGGAGCATAACATTCTTTGATTCAAAGAGGGAAACGATTCCCATGACTATGACGAAGGCAAGAGGGGGGGGGGTTGAAAAATGTAAGTTATCTCAATATTTTGTTTTGTTAGTGTTTTGTTAATATAGGTTAATTGTGCTTATATTTATGTTTAAAGGAAACCCCTACTCAAAGATATATAAAAACTTTATAAATATTAAATATAAGTAACTCTCTGAATTTTGGAAAATTGTAAAAGTTAGAGCAAAGCTACAATGCATTTATATGATGCCATGATTCATCTCTAGTTTGATATTTAAAGTATGCAAATAACTTTTATATCCTGATGCCGTATACATTTTTCTATGTTATTGTATTTCATGTGAATGTTGCTTTGATAAAATGTTTAACATTGAGAGTTACAGCATGATAGTATTTTATTGCTTGAACTTTGCTTGAGTCTGTTTCTTAGAGCAGCTCATTTGGAACAGCACTTCGTGTGATTTGTTCATTTTCGCTGCATCACCAAATGTTACATCAGCACTACTACAATAAGCTGAATGCACTCTAGATCTTTAGTTCCACCCGGATGAGGCATCAACTCATGTCACGGCAGTAACTTTGACCAGGACGACCTATGGTTTGAGTCCCGATGCTAGCTGAATTTTTGACGCCAACTAGATTTCTAGTTCAAATTCTGTCGCTGTGTGGAGGATAATTCTAGCGACCGGCTGCTCTGATCGGTAGTTTTCCGTGGTTTCTCCGATCAACGCCAGGCGAATGCCGGAGTAGTACCTTAACAAACGGACCGCCTGATGGAGAGAGATACCTGGGGAGGAAACCCCCCATGTCCACGGGTAGTTCGGCGCCAAACGTCACCATCCAGCGAGGAGAGGATCACCGGGATTTCTCGCAGTAAAATAACTACAGTACACTTTCAGCGCTAATGACCATAGTAGACCGACGTTTCGCCCGTCCTGTCGCAGGCTTCTTCAGGGTAGTGACACAATAAAGTTCCTCCTCCGGTGTTGTATCTTTTTCAGCTTAGGGGTCGGGTAACGCGAGTGCGCCGTGATTGGCGGAGAGGTCCCTCTGATTGGCTCGCGGTCTGGGCCAACCCGGGCCTCGCACCCGCCGTCCTAGAGATCGGACGGTGGAGAACAGTCCCCGCGCCGTCAGGAATCGGTGGAAAAATATACTTCCAGGCGTGGTTTAGATTAAGGCCTGCATCCGCGTTCATGTTGTGCAGCCGTCTACTAATTTCAATTGCCTCCATTTACGCGTCTAGGCCAGTATCGATTTTCACTGTGCAGGAGCCGGGTCTTATCGAATTCAATAGCATGTCCAGTGACCTCGGAGTGGAGTGCTATGGCCGAACGGTGGGTTTGGTTTTTGTTATAATAACTAATATGTTCCCTAAGTCGTTCAGACACTGTACGCCCGGTCTCACCGACATACGTTCTGCCACAGCTGCAGGGAACTTCGTAAACGCCTGCCGCCTGGAGAGGTGGTAAAGCATCTTTAATGCGTAAATGACCATAGTAGTCGAGGCTCCAGGAAACACAAATCAGCCCTCACATGGAAAACACTTGTTGTTGCACCTTGGAAACGAAAATGTAAACTAATCTGAAAGTGGATTCCTCCTGCGCATGCTCGTGACCCATCCTGGCCCTTCCCCGTACTCTCCCACTCAGCCGTCGCCCGCATGCATTTGACGACGGTGATGAGAATTAGTGTTTACTTTCTCGCTACCGAGTGAAGAGAAAGTTATGTAATGCTGCGTGAAAAACTGAGAATTTTCGGCAGATAAAACTCTTATGGCCCTGGAAACGAAAAAGTGGATAAATGCAGCTAAATTTAGAAAAAAATAATTCTCTAACACATGGTGTAGCCAGAATCAATGTTTTGTTGTTACTTGATACCGAAAAATCAAATGAAGGCAAAACATCTGTCTGTCTGTCCGTTCGACCGTCCGTCCGTCCGTCGGTCCGTCCGACTGTTGGTCTATCTGTCTGTCTATGAAGAACGCTAGTACTTAAACCGTTGAGCCGATTTTCTCCAAAATTGATAGTTTCCCATCGCTCTAGCTGATGGCGCGGCTTCTTAAATTTGAATTCGATATTTTCATTTTGGGGGTCATTTTACATGAAGCCCCAGGGAGAGTTTCCAAAATTCAAAAAAATGGCTTTGTTTTTTTTAATAATGTTTGTTGTTGGATAGTATGGAGGACGTTTAAGAGAATGGTGTATGTTTCATTTTTGTTGAAAACACTGATATGCCGAAAATTGCAAAAGTTGAACACTTTTTCGGAGTCCATACGACTATAATATTAAAAGTAGAGGTTTGCTCTCTTAATGATATCTGTTCCTTAAGGATTGATTTTGATATAAGATCATGTACAATTTTTCTGCATTTGAGTACTTTTCGCGTAATTTGGCGTAGGTGATAGGTTGATAGTGAGGGGATAAAGAAAAGTAACTAATACATCTATGTCTACGCAGGATTCGAACCTGCAGCGCCCTCAACGCAGACGAGGGCTGCCGCATCCGCCCGCGCCATTCATTTATTTATCAGGCGCATCCACGTGACGTGCGGAAATACTGTTCGGAATCTGAAATTGGCCTCTCCAGGACAACTAATTACAAGTTAATTTGCCCTGACCTACTGTGATTAACAGAGCACACGATGTAGACTCTGTATTGAAAACTAAACGTTTTGCCAATAATGTAAATAATTTACCAATTATTGAATTAGAATCAATTAAATTGCGTTTCGAAACTCAAGGAATTGAAATGTTAAAACAGAAACAATGACAGAGTCATGTCCGCACACTATACTTGCAAGTACGAACAGGCATCTCAATCCTGCTACTAAAGTAATATTTCAGATCTTTTACTTTCCCGCATATTGCTTACACGGTATAGGCACAGAATTGTAAAACTGTGGAAAAAAATCTGGCGATTTTTGGCGACAGATGAATTCTTATCGCCGGACTATGCTAACAAAACTAGAGATGTTCGAACAGCACATACTTTCTCGCATTATTTCTAAGTGCTCCGCGATGCCTGCACTACTACACAACCGTGGAAAAATATTTTCAGCCAGAAAAATTATTTTCCGCACCAAGACTCGACTAAGGTATTCCAAGGTAACTCGCCATACCACTTTGGCACACAATTTGTGTAGTTTTTGAGAACATGGAGAGTTTGCCAAAAGTAAGGATTTCACCAAATTTGTTTTACGTCCATTCTTACATACGTTTAGAAAATGTTATTTTTTGAGAAAATATAATTGTTAGTAATTGCCCAAATTTCTGAGACGAATTACACGAAATCTACTCGTTTGTTTAAAAAATTGTACATTAACTTTTTAAAGGCATACTAGTACATTTGTTACATTATAGGAAAAGTAATAAACAAGGAATATTCTACTGAATGACACAGATTTTCTCCCACTAGTTACTATTTTTATTCTTCAGTCTTAGCTGCCTTTTCTTACTTTGCACCCACGTCTTCTCGGATAGCATCTTTTAGAATAAGTTTTTCAGTTTTCTAAGTTTATCTTATCCATAATGGTACAACTGAAATAAAACTTTAAGAGTATTATGGAAGTGTAAAATGTGGTCGCATTCCCCCTTTTTAATCGAAAAATGTGTAGCAATTTTCATGAAAATTTTGAAAATGTTTTTCAGATTTCGTGTAAAGTAGACTCAGAAATCAAAATATCTGGTTGAAACTCCCAAAGCCTCGAGTTCATTCGGTTGATAATAAATTTTGGAGAAAATCTTCTGAATGATTAAGACTGATAGCGCTGACTTCAGACTGACTGAGGGACGGACACACAGACAGACGTCACTGATTTGCAATCAATGTTCCGGTATTAAGGATCCACAAAACTGGAATTCCAACTACACGTGTTAGGGGAAGTAATTTACTAAATAAAGAATAGGATTTTTCCAATTTTTCATTACGAGGCTCCGATAACAAGAATTTTTCTGCCAATTCACCGTTTTCGTCCCACGACTACATAACCCTCTCTTCTTACAAAATAAGTGCGAGAAACTTAAAGTGAAATTAAAAAGAAACTCGGTTGAATTAGAAGAATCCTAAAATTTGAATTAGTTAATTTGTGTTCCTATGTCAATGTAAGTCGCTCGGTTATTAGAAAAAATATTAATTCAATAACTATATATTGAAGAAATAATTATATAAGTCATTGCCAACAATATTTTTTTTGTTGACAATGACGACTCGTATAATTATTTCATAGTAAATGCTAGCAAAAATTGGCCACAATAGCAATATATTGAAGTCTTACATACGATGAATCTGTGAATGAGAGAGATAATCTTAACGTGATATTTAACAAATAATAGTGATAGTTTTAATTAAAAATTTTAGTAAAATATAGCAATAGAGAAATTGTGCTATTGAGATATATAAAAACATGTTAAAAAATTGCCATTGCAATTGAGTTCGTTTTGCTTCGTTTTCGGCATATTTCAACTCGTTTCAATACGTTTTATGGTTCAACACTAAGTTCGTACAACCTTGTGCGTCATAACACATAACGTTTTTAAGTGTTTTAGGGGGTTTATTCTCAATTTACCAATCGTCTATAAGTAAATACTACTCCCGTTAGTTATTATTAGTTAGTTAGTTAGTTACCCCCGTTACTCATTAGCTTTAGCATAATGTTTCGAAACTCGTTCCATTAACATAGCGTCTCCTATGGTTTCATTCACTCTTCGATATGTCTGCCTTGTCATTGTCCATCCTTTTCATTCACATATTAGTGCAGCCCTCGGCGCGTCCGCCAGCGCCTGCACCTGCGCTCGCGCCGTCACCCGCCTGGGGGGGTGAGGGGAGGCGGAATTACACAGCGGATAACACGGAGTCGCCGTGAACCTCCTCCGCTGGATTAACACGCGTCGCTTGGCCTCGCCTCTTGCCAACCTCGTCTCTCCCCGCCCGACTTCCCCAACACCACCCCTACCCGACTCTCCCCGCCCCTCCTCGCCCCCGCCCCTCCTCGCCCCCGCCCCTCCCCGCCCCTCCCCTCTCCTCCCCGCCCCTCCCCGCTTCTCCCCGCCTCTCTTCCCACCTACGCCCTTCCACCTCGGACCGCTCTGGCCTCACCCCGCCACGCCCCCAACTCACTCATTCCATCCGCCGCCACTCTTCGCCTTCCTGCACCCCTTCCAGACCCCAACTCTCACCTCCTCACCTCGCCATGTTCCCAGCGCATCACCCTTGTCGCGCCCATATCCAGCCCTACCCTGAGCCCGCCTTGCTCTAAACTATGCTCTGGTCCTGCTACTCACATCCACTCTCCCCCTGTCCCTCCGCTCCGCGTCTCTCGTCGCCTTACTCCACCAAGCCCTTAACCCACCATCCCCCTTGTCCCGCCACGCTCCGTCCCCGCCATCGCCTTGCTCCTTCCCTGCCGCGCTCCGTCCCCTCTTCGCGAAGACTAGACAGCTGGAGGGCACGGGCAGCTGGAGGAGGGCTAGGGGGGTGGGCGGGGAGGTGAGCGGCAGGCGGGGTGGGGCGGGTGGGAGCTGGGTGAGGAGGTATGGTTGGGAGGGAATGGGTGCGAGGTGGGGGCGAGGTGGGGCGAGGCGGGGGCGAGGCAGGGGCGAGGCAGGGGCGAGGCGGGTGCGAGGCGGGTGCGAGGCGGGGGCGAGGCAGGGGCGAGGCAGGGGCGAGGCGGGGGCGAGGCGGGGGCGAGGCGGGGGCGAGGCGGGGGCGAGGCGGGGGCGAGGCGGGGGCGAGGCGGGGGCGAGGCGGGGGTGAGGTGGGGCGAGGCGGGGGGCGAGGCGGGGGCGAGGCGGGGGCGAGGCGGGGGCGAGGCGGGGGCGAGGCGGGGGCGAGGCGGGGGCGAGGCGGGGGCGAGGCGGGGGCGAGGCGGGGGCGATGCGGGGGCGATGCGGGGGCGAGGCGGGGGCGATGCGGGGGCGAGGCGGGGGCGAGGCGGGGGCGAGGCGGGGGCGAGGCGGGGGCGAGGCGGGGGCGAGGCGGGGGCGAGGCGGGGACGAGGCGGGGGCGAGGCGGGGGCGAGGCGGGGGCGAGGCGGGGGCGAGGCGGGGGCGAGGCGGGGGCGAGGCGGGGGCGAGGCGGGGGCGAGGCGGGGGCGAGGCGGGGGCGAGGCGGGGGCGAGGCGGGGGCGAGGCGGGGGCGAGGCGGGGGCGAGGCGGGGGCGAGGCGGGGGCGAGGCGGGGGCGAGGCGGGGGCGAGGCGGGGGCGAGGTGAGGGCGAGGCGGGGGCGAGGCGGGGGCGAGGCGGGGGCGAGGCGGGGGCGAGGTGGGGGCGAGGCAGGGGCGATGCAGGGGCGAGGTAGGGACGAAGCGGTGGCGGGGCGGGGGCGAGGCGGGGGCGAAGCGGGAAAGAGGGCTGCTGGTCTTGCGCGTAGAGTGCGGGCGTCGCCAGACTTGCGATCCGCGCACATTATGACACGCTCCCCTGCGACAGTAAATTGCTCTCAGAGAAACTGTCTTCTCATTTTGTGTTCCCTTCCCTTCCTCTTTGTCCTAGCCTTCACTCGTCGCTTTATTTATGCTCGCCATGTTTGTTGCCCTTTATTTTTTACGAGCAGTTGTCCGATGACGAATTTACTGAAATTAATCCATTGTAAACAAGAATAACTATTTTACCCAACTTTTTGTGCATTTTTGTATTTACTTTCCAAGCAAAATGTATTTTAATTTTTTGTAATTTAAATATTTGTAAATGTTTTATATTTAATTCATCTTATGAATGTTTTTTTTACATTCTTGATTTTTCTCTGCGATGTTAAAGTGATATTCATAATTAAAATGTTACATTTTAATGTCATAAAATTCGCGATATTACAAATTGCCACATCGATAAAAAATGTTACAAACTATTTAGCATTCGTTTTTGCAATTCCTTTACTTTTTGAAAAACCTGCATAACCTTAATGAAGACGACGCATATTACTTTTAGGCTGCAGTACTGACAGAACTTTGAAAATGAAGTTTTGAGATAAATAAATTTATAGTTCGTGCTTCTCAAAAGTCCAATTTATTTGCTTCATTTTCGTTAGGGTGACCATCTGATTTGCGCGACCCCTATCTGATGTCATTTAGCGGCGCATGAGGACTAACTAGGATTTCCCGTGGCAACACTCTCCAGTTACTCCCTTACTATACCTCTTCCCTGCCAACACGCCCCTGTGTGGAGGTCCCTCATGCTCCTTGAACGTCAGGCCGAGGTAGCTCTTTCGGCCCATCTCGGTTCTGTACCTTTACAAATGTACAGAAGGCATACCGTGCGCCCATCTGTCCACTTGTGTCGTTACTCTGGGTATAGCTATAGAGATTCTACATTCATCAAGGCACAGATTACACACACATGTAACTGACAAGGGGATTAAGGGAAGATTAAGGTGTGCACAGGTGGCACGTAAGGTTCTAAAACAGTGCAGACACACAAGCAAGCTTCTCCCCCACCCAGCCAAGCTACGCATCACAGGGTAAGATGGTGCACGAATGGTGGGAAAGTCAATCAAATAAAAATGGAAAATTGAACACGTCGATCTCTGCTCAGGATTCAAACCGGCGAACCCACGTACTTCACTTTATTACTACCTCTCTTAGCTATATTTACTGTCTTAGATTTAGCAATAACTTAGATTTAGCAATTACTGACCTAGCAATAACACATGTTGATAGATTATGAAGTATAATCATTAAACGGCTTTATATGGGGGCGGGAAAATAGTAGTCTATAATCGACGTCAGCTTAAATGTGTTAACAAAGTTTTAGAATTGTGCTTTTTAAGGTTGGTAGTTCACCAAACATATTACATGTTTCTTAAAAGCAGATGGAAAATAAGTCTTATACAACCGACCCAAATTTGAAACATACGAAAAGCAAAAGATGGTCTTTGAAGCACAGAAGTCGAGGTCTTACTTGTATTAACGAGTAATACCAAACGTAATTCAATCAAGCTGTGCTTTTATGGGGAGGTAGGTAAAAGGTATATACTCCGATTTAAATGAAGTGGCGCTTCAAGGTTACGAGTTAGATGGTGAAGGGGGTCACAGTCTTCCAACTCCAATATCAAAGCCGTAACGAAGCTCCTGGCTGGCTGTCAATGTCCCTCTCTCCTTCCAGCTCGTGACTTCGAAGCGCCACTACGTTTTGGCCGGAGGGTAGAGATTAAATTAAAATTATGTATTAAGTAATTTTAATAAGATAATTAAAGACCAAGGGAAGCAATCGTAGCACATTCGCTCCCGGGATTTGGCCACTAGACCTTCACTCACATTGCGATATTACTGCCATCTAGGTTTTGCTTTGAAGGAAGAAGTTGTTTCATTAATTAAAATTAATTAAATGAAATTAATAAATTGTAGGATAAAGATTCTTACTAAAATTTCGTATTCTTCAAGATGTATATGTTAGTGCTCTTTAAAAGTTACTATTTCCTCGCATTTTTCATTTCTATTATAAACTGTAAACGTTTTCATTGACAATATTGGCATCGAAAAACATACAAGTAAACAATTAATATCTCTTAATATTGATTATATAAAAATGGTTGTCGGTGTATGTAAGAGCGGTAAACTCCGACACTGTGAGACCGATCTCTATGAAAGTTGGCACATCTACGTGTCTTTTCACCCAGAAGGTTTATGTGCTGATAATTTTGTTGTAAATCTACTGTACGGTGCAGGAGAACAAAACTTCGCTTCATTTCAATTCAATTTCCATTCAAACTGCGCTCCACCTGAACTTCATGGCTGCTGAGTGTTGCCGTGTGACGCAGAGCGATACCGAGAACATGAGGAGGGCAGGGAAACACAGAGAGACGGAGAAAGGGATGGACTGGGACACAGAGGCGAATATAGAGAAAGGGATGGAGAGAATCAGAGATGGAGATAGACAGAGATGCGAGTCAGATAGACTGAGGCAGGGACAGAGATAGGGATAGGGACGATGGGAGAGAGAGGCGAAGAAAGAGAGATGGCGAGAGATGGTGAGAGATGGAAAGAGATAAAGAGGTCGAAAGACAGAGAGAGATGAACAGAGAAAAGAGATCGAAAGACAGAGAGAGATGAAGAGATCGAGTAACAGAGAGAGATGAAGAGATCGAGAGACGGAGAGAGAAAGGGAGAGGAAAGGAGAAAGAGGGAGATGAAGGGACAGAATAATTGTGCCATGTTCTGCTAGAATCAGTTATGAACAAAATATAAAACATACGTTTAAAAAGTTGAACGTTAAATTTTAATTATAAATTTTTTTCTATTACCATAAAATATTAATTCTCACTAGGTACCAAAGGCCACACCAAAGGACCATTCCTTCTTGTTTGATCCGAAGTGCGCCAGTGTAGAGTATGGAGAAAACGAGCGAGGACGCAGCGATGCCGTCCCCCTTCGGTATTCAAATAAATGTTCCCAGTGCCGTCATTACTCCTGGGAAGCCCGAGAGAAACTAGAGCAAACAGGGAGAGGAGGCATAATGGCCAACTAGTGAGGACGGTAACACTGACCCGAGAAGAGGGTATGGCAGTAAAACAGGAAAACGGCGCTTCGCGTAGTGAAATTTACGCCGCGATGACAGCAGATTTACACAAATGTTTATATCAAAGTGATTATTGAATGAATTACATGCAAGTGTTGATTGGAAAGAAAGAAATTTCTATTCGAATAAAACAGACTTTCATCATTCAACGTATTCAATTGAGATTCCACACTAGGTACCACCTCTTTGGTGTAGTAAAAGATACATTTAAAAATATATGAGCAAAAATATACTTCAAGGTTTGCGAAAAACTATTTTTTCCTCACCCTGATACATACAAATTGTGGGTAGTTTTCACAAGCATCTGTACGTTTGAACCTCCAAACGTTTCTCAAAACGTATTTTAATTTTTTTCTTTAAAAATGCTTTCTCAAAGGAAATGAAATTTACCGGTAATTTTTGCACCAAATATAGGCAATTTTAATTATATTAATTTTTTTCTCTAAAAGTGCTCCAAATTGTTCTTTAAATTTTGTTCTCTTATGTATCAAACGACAGTAAAAAATATGGCGTTAGTCTCAATTTGGGCGAACATCACTTTTTCGACATTTTCGATCAGAGGGTCTATAATGTAACCGTCAAGAAATAATGGCTCGTTGAGGCGTTCTATTACTTTTAGCGTCCAAGAAGGGAAGAGATAATGTGTTAGAATTTGGGAACACAATTGGTTTAAGGATTTTTTGGAGCTGATTTCAGTTTAAAGAGATTTCTCTTTCATTTGCGTTCATTGGAATTTTGCGTTCATTGGAAGTCTTGGCAACTGAAAGTTTGCACAGTAGTTAATAAAGCTGCTGCAATCATAGAAATTCATTCTTTGATGAAAACTGTGAACAAAATTACAATCTAGGAGAATTCGTTATCATTGATGAAATGCTTGATCTTTTTAAAGGTCAACGTATTTTTATTCAGTATCTGCTCCATAATTAGGGGAAATATAGGCTGAAAGTGTAGGCAATAAAGACAGCCAAAAATTATACAGTTAAAAGTTTTCGGTGTATTGGGCTACGCCAAGGTGTGGTCCTTACAGAACCTCTAACAAGTGATGATACGCAGTGAGTAGATTGATAAGTTCACATAAATGCGTTCGCAGGTTTCCGCGGCCGGTGTCAATGGCAGTATAGCTCAGCAGTATAGCTCTGAAGAAGGTCACAACAAGATGACCGAAGCGTCAGTACAATTGACCGAGACGCGGCTCATCCCGGATAGCCAAGAATGTATAGATTCACATAAATGTTCACATTAACGGTTCACACAAATACCTAATAAGTGATAATTAATTCGGCAGCAGTCCACCTTCAGAATATATCCTAAAAACTGACATTAAATTTGTCAACACTAAAGAAAAATCAGAAAGAAATTTCTTCAAATTTCGTGCAGACAAATTCCGGGCAAATCCCTTTCAAGACGATTTTACCTTGATATCGTATGTACTAGAATATACGAATATCTTGAATCTAAGACTGATGTAACTAATAGTTAACTGGTAAAATATTTCTTAACTACAATAGAAGAAAGAACGGCCTAGATACAGTAGGAAACACATGTACGTTGTATTCAACTGCGCAAAAGGCAAGTCAAAGACCAATGTTAAATTTATCGAGATCTTGATACAGTGGAATAAATTCACAAGTGGTTTAAGCCAACAATCGACTCAGTTTTTCCATCAGTAGAACATTTTCACAAAATTTGGCGTTTTTAGTAATTGAGAATCACGTATGGTACGCAAGGACAAAAATTACGTTTCAAAATTGGGTTTCAAAATTTTTGATTTTTATAAAAATTCCGACGGTAATATGAAGGATTCGGAGAACTTGACGATCGATGACTCTAGCCACGAATATGGAATAAGGAATTTCAACAAGACAACTGTACGTTGCTTTTTGTGCAAAAAAAACCTTGCTTGGAAAAAACATACTGACCTGTACATTTCATGAAAACATTGTTCAGAAAATGATGAAACAGAATTAGACATTTATGTAAGGCATATTAAATTGAAGTTTTATTAAAAGATGTAACTACTTTTTTATTTTATCAGTTAAATAATAATTTCTTAGCTGTTTCCATTTCTGCTACGTATATTCGTTTACACTACATTAGTTGAATGTGGACCTGCATATTATTTACGTTTCAACTAGAAATTAATTAAATCAGTTTTACTATTATAATATTTTTAAATTTACATTCTTCAACAAAATGTATAAAACAAAGTTTCGGGAATTTGTCTTCCTTCCATCACCTAGCGTTTGATGTTCCATGCTGCGCTGGGATGAAGGTTCCTGATAAATCCTGGGCGAATGTTATCCAAACGCGGTACGGATAACATCTTCCCTGCCGTCTCTCGCCCCGCCCAGCGTCGCCGAGCCGGGGCGCTCGCTCCAAGTGAGCTGCTAATTACGGCAAAACAGCCGGTGGACATGTTAAAGCGGGATAGAGCGCCGGCCTGGCCGAGACACGTCCGCTCGGGCGGAACTCTGTGCAGCAACCGCGCCACTGGGAGCGTGTCCAACTAGGAAGGCCTAGGGTTCAAGCCCTCGTTTTCGACACGAACTGAGGAGAAATCTAGCGGCCGATTGCCCTGACCAAGAGTGTGCGCACAACTCCAGAATTCTCTTGGTATATTATTGTACTTTTATTATTATTGTTATTGTTATTGTTAATATTATTATTGCTTTTATTATTATTAATATTACTATTACTTTTATTATTATTGTCATAATTATTATCGTCATGGCCCTTATACAGTGAAGTGATGTGAAGTGTAGTGTAGTGAAGGGGAGTGCAGTGTAGTGCAGTGAAGTGTTATGTAAACTAGAAGTGAATTTAGAGTTAGCTAGAAATAAATTGGAACTATTATATCGACCCCCTAATTCTAATAGTAAACCCAATTGTAAATGTTGAAAATGTTTAGTAATTCTAATTTTAATTGTTATCATGTTTGCCACCGAGCATTAGCTCAAAGCGAACTTTAATAAATCTATCTATCTATCTATCTAGAAACTACGGAACACTACGCGCCTTTAGGAGTGTCCTCCAGGCAGCGATTGAATTTGACCCAGCTGTGCAGTTAATATAGAAAATGCACCGCTCCGTCTAATCCTAGGACCCTGTTTCGAGACGCCGCCGCGATGCCTGTTCTGGCCACCGATAGATAGATTCATACAATGATTGATTGATTGATTGATTGATTGATTGATTGATTAGTGCTTCCGAGCGGGTCAACCGCTAAGGCCAAGGTGTTTAGTAACGGTTAGCGTACCGGACTGTTGTACCCAAGTTGGCGGGTTCAAACCCGATCGAAGCCGTGGATTTTTAAGGGCGAAAAAATCCTTCGTACGCCTTCCTTCGGAGGGGAAGTAGAGCCGGCTGTCCCATGTTAGTAGATTTACTTGCATGTAAAAGATCCTCAAGCCTAAATGACGCCTCTGAGCTAAATTCAAATCGCATGTTTCTCGCCCTAGAAATACCTCCTTTCTCTGCTTGTTGATGTAAGGAGCGTAGCGAAATTTGCGTGGTCAGGCGGAAGAGCGGGCCTGATGGCCCGAGTCTCGCCACGTAAAATAAGGCAAATTCAATTCAATTCAATTCAATTCAATTCAACCGCTAAGGTCATGAGTCTCGTAAGTGTAGAGCGTGTGTTTATCGTGATAGGTGGCTGCGATCTCCACCTGAATGGCGAGATTTACACGTTGGCTTGTGGGAATTTTCCCCAACCAGTTCTCTCTCACCAGAGCGGGGCACCGCTCCAGCCAGGAAACGCTCTGACACCAAGATTCTGACTAGTCTCCTAACATGTAAGCGTGTGAGTAACTAAGGGATAAGGATAGGATAAAGAAGAAGAAGGAAAGATCTCGCGCGGTCAGTAACCCGTTTGTTAGGGTACTGCTCCAGCATTTGCCCGGTGTGGATCGGAGAAATTGTCAAAGACTATCGATCAGAACAGCCGTTCGCTAATTCTCCTCCCGACAGCGATAGAACTCAACCTATGTAAGCGATGGTGTAACGGTTAGCGTTTCGAACTGTTATACCAAAGTTGGTGGGTTCAAACCCGATCGAAGCCGTGGATTTTTCAGGGCGAAAAAATCCTTCGTACGCCATCCTTCGGAGGGGAAGTAAAGCTGGCTGTCCCATGTTCGTAGATTTACTTGCGTGTAAAAGATCCTCAAGCCTAAATGACGCCTCTGAGCTAAATTCAAAATCGCCTGTTTCTCGCCCAAGAAATACCTCCTTTCTCTGCTAGTTGATGAAAGGAGCGTAGCGAAATTTGCGTGGTCAGACGGAAGAGCGGGCCTGATGGCCCGAGTCTCGCCACGTAAAATAAGGCATCAATTCAATTCAATGTAGCTACAGTCGAAAATCCAATATCGAAATATTCGTTGAAAGATTTGGAGCAGTCTTTGAGAAAAAGTCGATTGAGCTTGAAGATGCGCAGAATTGACCTGATAATCACAGATAAGTATTGTGTTTTCGAGAAACATTATTACACTTCATTCGATGCAGTTGTACTTACAAACATAAAAATGTAAACAAATCGTCGGTAATGTAAATATTAACGACGAGGTGAGAGTTATAAAAAATTTTATTTGGGTAATTTTTGAGAAAACAAAAGATATTCAACGAATTGGGCTTATGTATGGCCACCTTCAAGCTGTCGCTTATGTCATCTTATTCAGTGCATGTAGCATTATCCCCACAAAAAATTTTAAGAAAATATTTTTAAGCAATTTTGGAGAAAATCTTTCAATGATATTTTAATATTGCTCATATATTACTCAAAATACGTGAAAATGATTACAGTGTTTAAAAAAATTTACAGACGGATGGACGGAAGTTTATAAAAATAACTATTTTTCACTGCATTTCCGTTGAAAAGTCGAAATCAATTTTCCGCAGATAAAACAAAACTTCCTCTATACAAAGTTCTGTATTAGTCTTTATACACGTGTGGAATACGAGAAAGAAAACTGGAGGTGCCACAAGGCTACGTACTCTCGCTTCATTGACACAAAGACGTAATATTGTATTATTGGAATTTCTGCCGTATTAGCACCTCAACTGTAATTTTAAAAATCCTCATTCAAGCAATTCAAACGAAATGACTGTGGTGCACACATTTTTGATTTATTTGATAGATAGGAACAATAGTTATTTCTTATTTGTTCAAATAAAACAAATGTGAATAAATTATCTGATATACTCTTTGCGGCACGTGATACAGAAAAGCATGAATAATTTCACACAAGCATTCCACATGTAAAACTAGTCTTCCTCCCATTTATGTGAGCTTCCAATTTTTGAATTACATACAAGAAGTGGTCGAAAATTCTTAAAGTAAGAGAAGAGTATTTGTTCATTCTAGGTTAAATCTATTTTCTTCGCTTATCCTCTATACCATCTTTAAATCTATTTCCTTTAATATTTTAATACTATCCTTTAATATTTAATATTACCTCCAGTATACAGTCATCACAACTAGTAACAACGGGAAAAATTGGAATTTCAATACCCCGTGTTGTCATTTTGAGAATTGACAGTGTGTCTAACCAATCACGGGGAATTCGAATTTACAGTTTCTAATTATTATGCAATTTTTGAAATTTAAGGGGTTTGCCGAAATGGAACCTCCACGACTTTCTTTCGTCGTTCTTTGCTTTTATACTTTCTTTGCTACGCACGGGAAAAGCGTCCACCACTCACGCTACTTTCAATTCCCTGATGGGTAGAGAATTTATTAACGAGGAGAAATAGTCAAGTTTCTTGGAGTGAAAAGTTCTTAGATTTACAATCTTCATCAGTTTCACCTACAATATTGATCTGTTGTGTCATAAGTATCTCAAATCCAAAAAAAATCAGCTAAAATGAAGCAGATTATGAATAAGTTGCTATGTAAAATTCAGATTTTTTATACAGTTTGTGTTTGGCGATCAGATCTTTTTGTATTTTTTCGATGCATAATATATATGTTCACCGTTCACTTTACCAGTTTGTTGTGCTTCACATCCGGCCATTTTTGGTCACTCGCAAGTGGCCGGTGAACATAGAAAATAAACTTAATACCATTCAGGCAAGGTACGTTGACTTGATTTTGTATCCAAACAAAACGTATCTCCTGTCTGAAAGAGAAAGGGAATATGCTTCAGAAAATTTAAAATTAATGAATTTATCACATTTGAGACTAGTATTTGTTTCTTGATATTTTATGATTATCGTTTACATCTCTGAATATATATTTTCAGCTTCTATTATTACAGCTTCTATTATTACAGCTTCTATTATTGCAGCTTCTATTATTGCAGCTTCTATTATTGCAGCTTCTATTATTGTAGACCACCAATAATGCCTCTTAGTTATTTTAAGGTAAAATATTAAGTAGCAAATAGTTAATCACTAATATTGCAGGGTTAAGTTCAAAAAAGATAAAATATATTTGAAAGATAAATGTACATTTTTACTTCAAAATAACAAATGGACATATTTGTTTTTCTATAGTAATAGTGGCAAAATATTGTACATTCAAATAATATTTGTTCGCCAACGACTTTAAGGGCTATTTAATTTTAAAAATTTACCTACAATAATCGCGTCATAATTTCAAACGTCAGTAGCCACGGTGCATTGTAAGTCTACCCATTGTCAAAGATGTATAAACGCCAAGTAGATAAGTCAAATACGTCTAGATATAAAAGTAAAAGGCTCTGGAGTGTTAAAAATATTTTAATTAACAGTTAATGTCAACGGAAAACCAGTTTTGTAACGTGTATATATGAAAAAGTAATTCAAAGTGTCTACGCTATGTTCATGGAGTATTAACAAATACACGTAGAACGAAATTAAACAAACTAAACAGAAACGACACACTAAACTAATGTTTTAACATTTCATTCAGTTTCCTTGCATATTCATTCTTTTCCGTACAAACGTTACAGTAAAGGTACAATGTATCATACCCCTTCATGAATAATTACACTATATTTTATATGACAAATGAATTGTTTAATTTGTAATTCAGTATAATAAATTTATAGTTGAAATTTGCTATGACTATGTTATTAATTTTTACAACGAGCTTACGATTCATTGCAAAAATGACGCACCCTACTCACTGACAAAATAAAGTAGATTGAATTCAAATAGTTTGCTGCCTTTCTCTTTCAAATCATGACAAACAAAACGTGACAGTTCTCATTTACAACAAAACTGACTGAAGAAATGGAGCGTTATCGTCCCAGCACGATCTTTTTCACAAAAAGAGTAGGAGGAATAGACCAAACAGTTGTCCAAGTGGCGAAAACGCCAATCCAAATATACGCGAGCTGCGACGGAGCGCTATTACCCGACTGCAGCGCAGAAGAAACTTTTAGCAGTTCCTAAACTGCAATAAAACGTAAGAAAACACGCGGGCGTTCCCCAGGGTTCCACGCTGCAGCGCCCGCCCCTGCGCCGGGCGGCGAAGGCGGCAGCCAGGGCCCCAGAGGAAGCAGATCACTATCTGGCGCCGACTGTGGACTTGTGGGAAATTGAATGGCTTCCGGCTCGTCTTTTGCGCCCGCCCCGATAATATCCTCCCCTTTGCCGCCGCCGGCCGCGTCCCCGTCCGCGCACGCAGGCCCCCCAGGCAGCCCTCGGCGTCGCCCCCAGCGCCCGCCCCCACGGTGGGGGCGTCGGCGGTGGTGGCGGCGATGGTGGCGGAGGTGATGGCAGAGGTGATGGTGGCGGGGGCGGCGGGGGCGGCGGGGGCGGCGGGAGCGGCGGGGGCGGCGGGAGCGGCGGGAGTGGCGGGGCGGCGAGGGCGATGAAGTCGGTAGGGCGGCGGAGGACGGGGCGGCGGGAGCGGCGGGGGAGGCGGGGGCGGTGAGTGCGGCGAACGCAGCGGGAACGGCAGGGGTGGTGCGGGAGGCGGGGCTATAAAGGCAGCGGGGTGGTGGGGGCGGGGGGGCTGGCGGCGGGGATTCAGGGGTGGCGGAGGAGGGGGGCGATAGAGTGGCAGCGGTGGCGTCGGCTGGGGCCGGGCCAAGTGCCAAATCCGCCGCCGTCTCCGCAGCCCTCGCGCCTGGGACCAGCTATGCGGCGCGCGCACCCACGGAAGGCTCCTGGATGCGATTGCTCAGTGGCAACAATGGTCTTCTCTGCAGCATTGTTGACCAGGTTTTACGATTCGAGTCCCGACGGTGGAAGGTTTTCAATACTAGTTATATAACTGTGACGCACGTTGAAGTATATACAGAACATCGGAGAGTTCTGTTGTTGTCAACTCAAAGAATTGAGTTTTCAACATTATTTTTTAATTAATTTCGTATTTCGATTGTAGTATGTTTAGATTATTTAATATTTTTATTGTATGTTTTTATCCACGTCGTCGAAAAACCAACAAAATAGAAACACTGTAAGACAAATAAATATATTTTTAATAATTTCGAAACATATTGGTTCCCGTAAATTTCTTTGTTTTTACAACTTTTTTATTAACTGTCATTTCTTTAAGAAATTTAATTATGTTTTGTATGGAAAGTTTTTTATTAAATATTTCAGGAAATGTAGAAAACAATGAGTATGTTTCAGGAATATTTTGAAAATTGAACCGAACAATAATATGCGGGATATAGAGAAGGCAGACTTTAGAGAGAGAATAACATTTTGCATTTTAAGATTTTGGATAGGTCAACTCTCAAAGTAATGAGTGTGTAACGGATCTTTTATATTACGAAAGTAAGGAAGGTGTTCATCAAAATTAGCTTTTCTGATCCCATTAATTTAACACATCCAATATATATTGATATCGTATGCATATTTAATTATACACTACTTTTTAAAGATTATTTATGTCGAAATGAGGGTGAAGACTATGATGATTTAATTTGTGACGTTTAAAAGAAGATATCACAATTAATGTAAAAAGCACCTGATGCAATTGGAACGAAAAAATCTACATATATAAGTTATATTATCTTGGACAAAATTACTTACTTATAAAGAAATGCGGTTAATTTTGTAATAAGAATGTTTTCCTGATACTAATAATATTGCTCATCGCTTCCATGTTTTCTAACATTCTGCATACTGTGACAGCCTCTTCCAACTATAGAAGTAATTGAATGCCAGTGTTCTAAATGTTAAGGCCATATTTTGATGTAAAGTGGCGATCATTTTTGTTTTAATTCGATGTTTTCCTCTGAATGCTTTACACAAATACTGATGATTTATATCTGATTGTTTCAAAACGTGTACGTGCATTCGTCGGCTATTGCCGATGGCCTTAATAGCCCTGGATCTCACCGTCTTGATTTCTTACCTCGACAACCCGTGTCCCAGAGGGCGACATCGCAAAGCGAATCCCCACGTTGGAACGGGGGGGAGGGGGGTCACGAGAAGCCGTGCGCAGGCAATGCCGTCTCCCGATCTGACCTACATCGTCGCCTGACAGAAGTACTTCCTGCGAATCCCTCCTTGGCCGGCTGAAAAAGCGGCTTTTAGAGAACGCGGGAACTGGACGTTCAAGAAGTACGTAGCGGCAAAGGTGGATTGTGCTCTGAATGGTTACGCGTTTCTTCGAAAGAATCTACAAAAAAAGAAACAACTTTTGTTGATAAAGGATGTTATTATGTTCTATTTTTATTATATAATTACTTATGCATGAATTTATTGAAATAGTCTTACAACTTCACTGATTAAAAAATATTTTTAAAAATCATTGGAATGTAGAAACAAATTTCAGTAGAATGTGGAAAGAACGTAATTATTTAACTGTTCATTGAAATACATGTATCTTATATATGTATTTCCTTGAATATCATTCAAATGAATTTTTGATTTAACAATTTACTTTTACTACCGGTATTTATTGTAAAAACGCATTTTGGAACGATCCTTTATAATAAGCCATTAACCCTATTGAAGAGAGAAAAACAAAATTAACGTAACTTAAAAATGTTAACACATTGCTAATCATTAGGACAATGAATTCTATGATTTGCTAATGACTTAAAACAAAAAAGCATAAAAGCATTCAAAGAAATCATAGGCCAGACCAACTTTGTAATGGGCAAATTCAAATCAAAACTAGTGGTGCTGCCAAAGTACATAATTTCTTCGCAATATTATATTGATTTGAATAATATATTGAACAACAGGTTTGATGTGTTATACGTTTTACAAATAGGTCAAGAGAGTTGTAAACTTGTTTAAAATGGCAAAATAAGAAAATGATATACAGACATATCCTGTTTATTTAGAATCTTAGTAGATTGTATATGTAAGTAGAATTGCTTCAAATGATTTTCAGTCCAGTTTCTGAAATTCTGAATAGTTTTCTGGGGCAACAGATAGTTGTGATAAATAATTCCCCCCCCCCCCAGGCTTGAACCAGCGGCCTTTCCCTCCGAAACGCTGAGCCCGAATCCGACATTTAATCACTTCCAGCCACCCGGGTTATACACAGAATTGGCACTTCTATAATAGTTATGAGCGCCGAAAGACAACAAATGATTTGATGGTTCATACATTTAAAAATCCAATAAGAGATGGGAAAAACTGTTTAAAAGTTCAAAATTTTCGTACGTGATATTCGAAAATTCGAACATCACGTACCGACACTTCCAGTTTATTAAACTTAATTGTTATAATTCAAATTGTTTTGAATATTTTTTTCTGTAATTATCAATTATTTCCTGCGGCAATACGGAATTGTCAGGAATAATAGTTCCCGACTAAGACTCGAACCAACGAAACTGTCCTCCCAACATCTCTCCCACTCACTTCATCTTTTTTAAAACTTTCTTTTTTGAAGTGTTCTTAACCATTTTTCCAATCAAAGTTGGCATCTTGACATGTTTTCACCATAATTATTCTAGATTTACTAGGTTAACATGAAACAATGTTACTGGTTTGTTATTTTCTTTCATCGTCTCTTTCTCGTGCACATTCATCTTTCTCCCGTATTTTGCAGTTCCCCTATCATCACTTGTATCTACGAAAGTTCTCGTATATTTCTTTCCAAATACAATACTTTCGAATAAAGATTTTTTAAAATCTTTATGAGCTATAGCTAATTCTTCGTTCATCCTTACAAAGTATGATGTTCTAACAGTCATCCATCTTTTACTAATTCTTTCATTCACTACATCATTTTTCTAAATATTTCTAGTTCATTTTTCACATGAAATCATTTCCCATACGCTTCTTATGAATGACGCTCTTACTGACATCCTGAGGAATTGGTTTCTCAATCATTAAATAATTCAACCAGCTACGAAGCATCATCCCTGATGCCAAATTTTTTTCCCTCTAATTTCAAACTGCCGTTTCGGAACGTTCACATTGTTGTGTTTCAAAGTGATAGTTCCTGAAAAATTCCAGCAAAAGAAGTGAGGGAAATTTTAAATTACAAAATTTTAAATTGCAAATTCAAAAATTTGCAAAATTTCTCTAAACTACAAATATTAAAAAAACAAATATTGAACGTGACATTTATTGTATTCTCTTTCCATCACCGCATTTCGTATTTTTGAGTGCCCCTTCTTCGCGTATCGAATTTTTCTTTTTTTTCTCCCCTTCTCGCAGAGCGCCTTCTCGCATCCATTCGATCCCCCGCTGCCGGAAGGGCACCTGTGAGGCCCAGCACGTGGCAGCGTCGGGCGCAAATGCGCCGACCTATTTCCACTCCGCCGCCGCCGCCGCCGCCACTTTGCGGAGGATCAATTTCCGAAATAGTCCCGATGTCGCCCTCCGATGTCTGTTATTTTAGTGCGTCGCTCTCCGCGCGAGAGATGACTCTGAAAATGGCGGCGGCGATGCGCCGCGGAGCGAATATCGAGTTTCATGCGGCGGCGGTGACTGAGCCGCGCATAGGGCGTATCGATTCGTTATATCACTGAATGTCACCTCGTGTGGCGATATTTTGTGTAAATAAAAATAAAATTGACGTGTGAGAAAAAAAAATTAAATGTATCATTCTTTGCTAAAGCATTTAGCAAAGATAAAATACTCGTAGTACTTGTATTATTATTATTATTATTATTATTATTATTATTATTATTATTATTATTATTATTATTATTATTATTATTATTATTATTATTATTATTATTATTATTATATTCCTATTCGTATATTTTCTCAATACAATTCTATTAACGAAAATATTTTTTTTTATTCAGGAAGAGATTAACTACGTGTTGCTCAGAAATAGAGATTTGGAATAAAATATGTTTAGCACAAAATTATTATAACTATGTACGAAAATAAAACAGTGGTTAAAAACAATTGAATACTAACCTGAGAATTGAAAAAAATAATCGTTTTACAACGAAAATATTTCTTTAAATACAATAAATTTTCATCGTTTAATTCTTAATGTTCATTTACCTTGAATTTTTTGCAAACACAAATGTTATGTGTCACCGAAAGGTTCCATCAATGTGATATACTAATCCGCATCTATTACATTTTAGAAAAAAGTTGAAGTGTGTAATCATTTTTATGTTACAAAATAAAACTTATTTTGTGAGAAAATCCGTTTGCGTCTGGCGAGGCGAGGGGTGGGGCGCTGCGTGGCGTTGCAGGGCGCCGCCGTCCGTGTTTACGAGCACCTGGCCGGCCCCACGCCGCGTCGGGGCTTGCGGTGCGGCGAGGCGAGATTACAGCGCAGCGGCTCTCGCCGGCGGCGCCCGGGGGCGCGTGCCGGCGCGCGCCGCAATCCCACGCCCGCGCCGCCGCACGCGTGCTTCAGCGGCCCGCGGCCGTCACGGCGGCGGCGGCGGCGGCGGCGGCGGCGGCGCCGGGCGCAAAGGCGGGTGAGACACGCCCCCCTGGCCATGCGCGCGGCCTCACCCTCGCCCACACTTCCGTCCCTCCCCCGCCCGGCCGTGCCCCCGCTCTCGGCCTCGCCGAAGCCCGCCCACGCCCCTTTCATGCACCGCCCGCGCCTCCCCCATACCCGCCCACGCCCTATACACACACGTACGCCCTTGCCTCGCCCATGCACCCCCCACGCCTCACCCACGCCTCTCACTCACGCCCCACCCACGTCCCGCTCACGCCCTCTTTCTCTCCCGACTCAACCCACACTTCGCCCACACGTCCCCCACCACACCTCGCCCACGCCTCGCCCACGCCTTGCCCACCCCTTGCCCACGCCTTGCCCACGCCTTGCCCACGCCTTGCCCACGCCTTGCCCACGCCTTGCCCACGCCTTGCCCACGCCCTACCCACGCCTTGCCCACGCCTTGCCCACGCCTTGCCCATGCCTTGCCCACGCCTTGCACACGCCCTACCCACGCCTTGCCCACGCCTTGCCCACGCCTTGCCCACGCCTTGCCCCCGCCTTGCCCCCGCCTTGCCCCCGCCTTGCCCACGCCTTGCCCACGCCTTGCCCACGCCTTGCCCACGCCCTACCCACGCCTTGCCCACGCCTTGCCCACGCCTTGCCCACGCCTTGCCCACGCCTTGCACACGCCTTGCACACGCCTTGCACACGCCTTGCACACGCCTTGCACACGCCTTGCACACGCCTTGCACACGCCTTGCCCACGCCTTGCCCACGCCTTGCACTAATGTGCCATAGAGCCCGGATCCGTATTTACATCATTTATTTTTCACAACTCAGGAAATCCCTGTTGGGTCATTACCCAAAGACGTCGAGTTACTGAAGGCTGTCAATCACTATCCCAAACAGAAGATTTCTATGATACAGATGTACAAACATATATCTTACGTTACGACGACAATCTCAGTTCTGGTGATTATGTGGATTAATAGTCCACCTAGTGCTGTATCTGTTTGAAGAATGTTTTCTCATCTAAGTGTGTTTTCTTTTCGTTGGCAACCTGAGAAAACTTACTTTATGGTGTGTCTCGTTGAAGAAATATTACCAATGAGTTGTGTGAATATTCTTATTGCAGTCTGAGCTTCCTGTGGCGAGATTGTTGCTACCACGTCTTATTTCGATCCCTCCGCGTCTGGAACGAAGGAAAGGGGGAGGTGGGAGGAAAGGAGGAGGTGGGAGGAAAGGAGGAGGAGGATGTCTCCACTCGGACTAGCGGGAGAGGCGCGGGGCAAATCGGGACTCAAACGAGCGGGCTCAGGACATAGCCTCTGATAAGGAAACCCTAGTCTTACAGCCCCAACGGAGGTAAGAATTTTGATCCCAGCTAGATAGCTGGGGTGCGATATTTCCTTCCTCTTCCTTGCTCCATGCTCACCTTTTTCTTACACACATTTACACCAATATGCGCGACACATGTTGAGAGATCGAACGGGAGCTTAGCGCTTCGGAGAATTTAGAGCTTGGCGCCGGTGCACTGCCCTTTGTTGGGAGATACCTGATAGGGGAAACCTCGCTAGATGATGGTTGGCCGGCGCCAGGTCTCAACATCTAGAGGGGGAAGATCACCACCAACTTCTGAGGAAGTCACGCACTACACATACTGGACTAATGGCCTTAGTTGACATGTTCAGAATCACTATTCAATCAATCAATCTATTTAAAATGTTACTACCAATTGAAGGTTTATTGCATGCAACCCGAATTGCAGTACTGTATTACGGAGTAGTGTCTGCGACTCGCAGAAGGGGCGGTGAGGTCACGGCAAGGTCTGATGCGGGTGGGCGGGGAGCGGGTGGAGGCAGGGTGTGGTGGTCTGGAGAGAGATTAGATAGAGAAAGGCTTGGTGTGAGAACAGCCGGAACCAAGAAGAGAGAAGTGTGAAGTGGAAATAGAGACGTGACACAGTGAGAGTTGGAGCGGAGGAGAGACGTGTGTGTGCGGGATAGAAATATAATTTCTTCTTTTTCAGCGTATTTCTACAACTACAATAGTATTCCGTTTTTGAAACTCAGGGTAGTTTGCCCTGGGGGATGGGGTGAAATTGTCATAATAATAGATGATGAAATAGACAAATACATTCATACAGACACACACAAATCACAATAATGTCAGAAGAGGGACTCAAACCCATGATCTTCTGGTTTGACACTGCTGTCTTAGCGATTTTGGCCATTGTACCCGCTATATTATTATTATTATTATTATTATTATTATTATTATTATTATTATTATTATTATTATTATTATTATTATTATTATTATTATTATTATTATTACTATTATTATTACTAGTATTATTATTATTGTGCCATTATTACATTTTTATGTTAGTTATATGACCTAATTTATGTAATTCCACCTGAGCTACACCCATTGCAATTTAAATAAATTTTTCTTATCTTTATCTAATACTTAAATAAAGGGTGCAGGTTATATTTAAGATTAAATATCTGAATTTTCTTAAAATTTCAAAAGTAAAAAGAATGCGAGTAAGTAGATACTGTTGTTGGAGCATTAGTTTTTAATGTAAACAAATGCGAAAAACCACACTCTCATCTTAATGGGGTCACGAAAGAGCAGAGTTTTGGGAACCTCTCTGGCTTTTGGTGTACGAGCGGCGGTTTCAAAACGTCAGTGGCTGATATTCCATTGTCATTCTAAAAGCACAAAATACAATATAAGATCCTCATACTTAGCAACGCTGGTTTAAGACATTTAAGGTTTCTTTGCAACTACGATTTTCTTTGGATAAAAAATAACTCTTTAGATGCAGTTCTTCAAGTCCGACAACCTCAATGTCAGGGATATCACTACTTATTTATTAAATGTCTAGAAAAGTTTTTATTCGATTTAGAACCCATCTTCCAGACATTGGCCAGATTAGTAAATAATCCTAAGATTGGTGTGTTTTATGCTATTGTCTGTAGCTGTTGATGCTGTTACCATTCTGCTGCAAAAGTAAAGGAACTTCATCAAGAATGTGAGTATTTTTGTGTGAAATCCCGTGTTTAATTGTTTTGTCTATTTATTCACATTACCTGCTTGTTCTTGCTAAATGTATTTCAATTCTTAGTACACATTAGAATGGCATTTATCAATACGCAACCATAATCCGTTATACAATTATATGCTGATATTATTTGGGCAGAATGGTTTGTAAATGTAATCTAATACTGATTACATAGAGGGATAAAATATTGTGGAATGTTTCCAATTCTCTTTATGTGTATAAATTTACACGAAGACCAAGAAAAAATATTTATGGTAAAACCAAATTATTGTAAGAAGGTTACATTTTTTTGTTTTAGTTCAAGTTTGTAAATTTATTTTTTAATTGCCGGATAAAAGTGTTAATAAACAAATCAAGTAACTTGCTGTTGTGTTTCCTTAAATACTGTATTGTGTTTTTTCCCCTTGTCATTTGTCTGAAGGTCTTTATCAACCACCTATTAAACAAAAATCACCCCTGAGAGCATTGGAAATTTCATTTACTATCCAGAAAAATGTTTCTACAACTTAGGTTTTGGTGATCAGGTAATAACTTTCAGGTAATCAGGTAATAAACGCTCCCGCGGCTCTGGGGCCTGTATTCATAGTGAAAGGCGAGGTTCACGCGCTCGCGTCTGATTGGGTCGCGCCGCCTGTTCTCGCACCTGATTGGGCCCCGTCAGCAGTACTGGTTAGCTGCCGAGTTTTGGTCGTACGAAGTGCCGGGTACCATGTACTGTTTAATTTTTCTCCTTCTTCTTTTCTGTTAAAATTGTTCTTATGTTTGTAAATCTCGATGGCTTCCATTTGGAGTCTCTTGTAGTAGTGTGTGGTGGTGGAGAGAATATCCGTCGCTTCGAAGCGCATGTCGTGTCCGCGTCCCGACAGCGCGTGATCGGCGACTGCTGACTTGGCAGTATGTCCTAGACGGCAGTTCCTTTTGTGTTCTTTTATCCTAGTATTAAAGTTTCTCCCTGTAGTACCTATGTATACGGAACCACAAGAGCAAGGAATTTTGTATACTCCAGCTAAAGACATACGATCTTGGGGGTCTTTGGCCGAACGTAAAATGTTACGGAGTTGTTGGGTGGGTTTCAAGACAGTTTTAACCCTGTGTCTAGCTAACAGTCTTCCTATGCGGTCCGTTACCCTTTTCACATGGGGCAAGAAGACTGAACCGAGTAGAATATCTTCTGTGTGGTTTTGGTCGTCTGTCTTCCTCTTCGGGTGAAGAGCTCGTCTTACTTCGCTGGGCTTGTACCCGTTGGCTTGTAAGGCCTTCTCGAGGTGTTGTAGTTCTTCGGGTAGGTGATCGGGTTCGCAAATGCGTTTAGCACGGTCGTAAAGTAGTTTGATCATAGCGCGTTTTTCCCTGGGATGATGATTTCAGTTTTTGTGTAAATAACTCGGCAGCTAACCAGAACCGCTGACGGGGCCCAATCAGGCGCGAGAACAGGCGGCGCGACCCAATCAGACGCGAGCGCGCGAACCTCGCCTTTCACTATGAATACAGGCCCCAGAGCCGCGGGAGCGTCAGTCAACGCGGCGCTGTCAACAAGGACACTTCGCCCCCGCCAGCAACGCCACTGACGATGCCTGCCACAGTTGCAGGCGAAACGTATGGACAAGTTTCCATTGGACCACGGCCTTCAAGCCCGGAAACAACAGATTATGACGTGGAAACCGGCCGTGAAAGCCTACATTGTATGTTAATGATTATTTGTGTTCACCAGTGGAATTATGCTTATTTTATAATGTTAGTTCTATGTGTGTTAGGTTACTTCACTTTTCTATCCGGTATTGTGATTACCTCACTGTAAAAGAAATTAAAAATTCGTTGTGAATATAACTTTTAATGAAAACTTTCAAAATTGAAAGTGAGCTTCGCGGTCACTCGCCCATAAACTGCAGGGCAACTAACAGTTAACTATATTGATTTCAAACATTGTGCATGATATATAGGCCATATTGTCAATACACGTTGATTATATCAAGTATTATTGTAGAAGATAAATTCTGATAATATTTTAAAGAGATACGTTTGCATACAAAATATGTCAAAATAAATTTATTTTTAATGATTAATTAATAGTTTAACTTTAAGAGTCTATGTAAGAGGTTTAGTGTGTGTTAGCAACACCAATCATTTTTAATTTTTACATCTCCTTTATTTTTTAAGCAGAGTTTGTAAACGTTTTTGGTAACATACTCTCCGAGTCAGAAATCTTTCCAATGATGTTTTTACTGTGAACTGCTTAAGGACGACGCCTTATAGCACATCCCAAAATGTAAACGAATATGTCTGTATTTGAAAAGCAGCAATGTAATTAACGTCAGCACTAGAAAATAAATCCTGTTACTCGCATATACAATTTCATATAGCCTCAAAAGTGATAAAAAATTTCATTGTGAAATATTAATTTTACAGGTTTATGTTCGTTTAAATACGATGAAAATTACCGGCCAAATGATATAAAATATAACTTTCTAGATAATAGGACATGGATGTTTTGTGTGGCATCACTGTTTAGAATGATACAGAAATATGATTTGTTTAATTTCTCTTATCGCGTTAATTCCTCGAACGGGAATTTGAAATTATAAACCACTCTATTAGCTATAATATTTCATATTTAATCAATGTAACAATTACTCGTATGATAAATTCTCAATCAAGGATTTAACACTCACAATAAAAAGAAAATTATTGCTTATGCAGATGTCATTTCAAACATATCAATATATGTACTGTACATTGTGAATCTTTACCGAGGATTGGATGTAATGCATTGTAAGAACTTTCAAAGTACCCCTAATTAGGAAATACGAGAAGATTATAATTGTAGTGTCCGTGACTCACAAAAACTTTTGACAAATTTGTGTGAGCATCAAATTTTTGAAAACGTTAATTTGTTTCTCACAGCTTTTAATTGACACATTTAACAAAAACTATTCTTATTCATTAATGAAGTGTACTTATTTTTATGTTCATTTATTAAAAATATTAGTTAACGCTTACCCTTATATATAAAAGATAATGTTTGTTTGTTTGTTGATTGGTTCATACTTCCTGCGCTGCTGTACCGTTCATTCGATTGCTAGAAAACTTTGTCAACTTAATTCTTTCACTTCCAAGAAAAATATAGGCATAGTACAATGTGAATGACTGCTCACATAGACGGGCGTTGATGATTTTATACTGACTCAAGCGCCCTGAATAGGGTGCTCTAGGTAACAGCGCTTGGCAATACCTGTTGCACACTAAAGAATTATTATTAAGATGTTTTCGTTGCCTATTCTTCCCCTGTGGTTGTGGAATTTCTCCCGAAAGAGACAGGTACAGGGAGAGACAGAGGAAGACAGACACGCAGAGAGAAACAAAAAAACAGAGTCAGAGAAAGAGACAGAGAGAGAAGGAGAGAGATGGAGAGAAAGATGGAAAGACATGGAGAGAGAGAGCGACGGAACAACACTCGCGAGAAAAATGATTAACAGTCACGTGACCAGTGGCATGTAAAGTGTAATCCATTGCAACAGCGAAGCATTGCCGGGTCAACTAGTTTCGATAAAATCGTGACACTTTCCCAATGTACACCTACACAGTATTTGCCAAAATTAACTGTCTGTTTTACGAATAGCGAAGAAAGCACTAAGTTATATGGATGATCTGGGAACCCTAAAAAGCTCTCAGTGATCTGGGAACCCGTTATCAGTTTCAGATCGAAGAATCACGGGTTCAAATCCCCTCTCACAGATGGCGTTTTACTTGGGTACTTCTGTAGTGGTATGCGGGGTAATCCTACTAGCCATACAATCAATCAATCATTTCCTTTCAATCTTCTTCCTTGTAATTGTGTCTAGTTAGATGGTCGGATGGCGGTAGAGGCACTTGAACTAAGAACGTGTCTCATCAGGGCTTAGTTGAAATTCTGCAAGATGTTGTGGCAAGGCATGACACTGCGAGAACATAATTGATCAAACTTGAGCCTCAAATAATTACCTCAATTTCTTCTTCTTCTTCTCCCGGTGCAAGAGCGGCCATAATTGCACGTCGCGAAGACTCGCGGCGTAAGCGCATAGACAGAATCACAGGACTAAGCGAAACAGGCCCGTAGATTCGCCTTACACTCTACAATTATCTGCATAAGTGTGAACAAAAAACATGTTACTAACTTTTATGTAGATGAGTCCTAAATGAGTATCCTTTGCTTAAGGTCATGTAGAATATTTCATATAGTATTTACACATGTGATCATTGCCCCTGACTATTAGGCAACCCCGTATGCAGAGCTGTTTTGCAGGTCCGTAAAATTTCCTTAGAACGGAACGTGCCTAAACATGCGGCAAATAACTTTGCCCAGCAATCGGAAGCTTATGTCATTTGTGCAACTTCGTTGAATAAAATATTCCACTATATTTTCATTGGCATACTGTGATCATTTCCGAACCCTCTACGTGCTCTAGATGTTTGAAACATTGATTATGAGCAGGGCACCGATGTCTATGTTGATACATATTTACTAAATAAGCCAACAATAATACTAATTTGCTTTTTCTTTATGTTTCACTATGTGTAGAGGTGAAAATGCTACTTTTATTTTCCATATTTTGGATATTGGTACATTTTTAAATGAAAATCTATGTTTTTTTATATTTCTTATGAAATCAGTCTATATAGCATACGAAGCTTAACAGTGAAATTATATTAAATATTAGAAATGCATCTCAACAAAAAGGGCAAAAAAATTTTCAGTAATTCCTATACCAGAGTTCTTTTTAATTAGGGAGAATTGAATATGGGAAAGGAATTGAAGTAACTGTTAATGCTTTAATTTATGTGTTGAATACTAGAGCCACTCTATGCGGCGATGGTGTAACGGTTAGCGTACTGGACTGTTGTACCCAAGTTGGCGGGTTTGAACCCGATCGAAGCCGTGGATTTTTCAGGGCGAAAAAATCCTTCGTACGCCTTCCTTCGGAGGGGAAGTAAAGCCGGCTGTCCCATGTTCGTAGATTTACTTGCATGTAAAAGATCCTCAAGCCTAAATGACGCCTCTGAGCTAAATTCAAATCGCCTGTTTCTCGCCCAAGAAATACCTCCTTTCTCTGCTAGTTGGTGAAAGGAGCATAGCGAAATTTGCGTGGTCGGACGGAAGAACGGGCCTGATGGCCCGAGTCTCGCCACGTAAAATAAGGCAAATTCAATTCAATTCAAAAATTCACTCTCCGGCTCTGAAGTGCTAACTAAATGGTTTGAGTCTCCTACGGGGTAACGGGGTGCGCGAGGAGGAGATGAACTATTGGATTTATTTGACAGATGACCTTGAGACGTCGAAGGTCTGTGAGAAACTCATCTCGTCTCACTATTCACCCTACCTCCTCTCCTTCCCTTTGAGGCTGCCACGCGGGTAATCACATGACGTCACAGAGACCCGGACATTAGAAATCTTATACTGCTCCTTATTGTCAGTAACAATCCAGTCAGAATGCCATGTGTTGGTTCAGTTCTATTACTCTCTCTATTAAGTCAGTGAAAGTAGCACACTCAGTGAGTGTAAAATTAGAGAAGTTACATTTCAGAATTTAAGGATTAAGGTTTATCAATTGGAAATAAACTATTATTTTACATTTTCTATCCTGCTAAGTCTATATATAACTCCATATTTTGATAAAAAATGGCATATATATATTTACATATTCAATATATTTTTGGTCCATATATATCCGTTCCCTGATAATGAGACACTGTAAGACGACACACAAACGGACAGGTAGATGATTTGCCGTCAATTGATATTTCGGTATCAAGAACACATAAAACGTAGTGACTACACCACGTGTTGCAAGAAGTAATTTTCTACATATAGGAACATGATTTATCCACTTCATAATCAGGGCCATACTATAAGATGTTTTCTTCCTAAATTACGCCGTTTTCTAGCGCACGATATCATAACTTTCTCTTCATAGAAAGTGTGTGCGAGAAAGGGAAAATCTATCATTCTTGTACGTCAATGTACTGTAACAAGGTTAATTTTTTTGTTCACAGAAGACCTTTGACGGACGCACGGAAACTCTCCAGTTTTCTACTTTAGCCACTATAGGAACTTGACATTAATTATATGTATGTTTTAATAATAATAATAATAATAATAATAATAATAATAATAATTATTATTATTATTATTATTACTATTATTATTATTATAATGCCGAGGAGGCTGGAGTTTCGAGTCCTGCGTAGACATGGTCGTATTTGTGATTGTCCCTTCACCACTCATCATCATCCTGTCATCTCATTATTCACCCTTCAAGACGTAACAGCCTTGTTGTAATCCAAGGATACAGATGAAAAAGCTGATCCTGGAAGAATTACACACGTTAATCGTGTAGCGTGGTCAGTAATGGCCTATACGCCAATATAATAATAATAATAATAATAATAATAATAATAATAATAATAATAATAATAATAATATGGAAGCTTTGTAAAGAGGTGCCGTAACGTCGGTGCGCAGTGGCTCGTTGCAGGGGCGGGGCGCTGATCGCGTGGGCACGAGGTGCGCGCGCAGATTCGCGCAATGCGCCAGCGGGGAAGCCTCGAGGGCCCCAGCGACGGCGCTGCGCTAAATATTGCAACGCACGGCGCCTCCTCCGCAGCCCGCCCCTTAACAGCCACTCACTCCCTAACGCTGTTCCCTCCGCCTCCCCTCCACCCTCCCTCGCCCCGCCCCGACTCCGCCCCGCTTCGGCCCCGCCTCGGCCCCGCCTCGGCCCCGCCTCGGCCCCGCCTCGGCCCCGCCTCGGCCCCGCCTCGGCCCCGCCTCGGCCCCGCCTCGGCCCCGCCTCGGCCCCGCCTCGGCCCCGCCTCGGCCCCGCCTCCGCCCCGCCTCCGCCCCGCCTCCGCCCCGCCTCCGCCCCGCCTCCGCCCCGCCTCCGCCCCGCCTCCGCCGCGCCTCCGCCCCGCCTCCGCCCCGCCTCGCCCCGCCTCGCCCCGTCTCGCCCCGCCTCGCCCCGCCTCGCCCCGCCTCTCCCCGCCTCGCCCCGCCTCGCCCCGCCTCGCCCCGCCCTCGCCCCGCCTCGCCCCGCCCCGCCTCGCCCCGCCTCGCCCCGCCTCGCCCCGCCTCGCCCCGCCTCGCCCCGCCTCGTCCCGCCTCGCCCCGCCTCGCCCCGCCTCGCCCCGCCTCGCCCCGCCTCGCCCCGCCTCGCCCCGCCTCGCCCCGCCTCGCCCCGCCTCCGCCCCGCCCCTCCGCCCCGCCTCCGCCCCGCCTCCGCCCCGCCTCCGCCCCGCCTCCGCCCCGCCTCCGCCCCGCCTCCGCCCCGCCTCCGCCCCGCCTCCGCCCCGCCTCCGCCCCGCCTCCCGCCCCGCCTCCGCCCCGCCTCCGCCCCGCCTCCGCCCCGCCTCCACCCCGCATCCGCCCCGCCTCCGCCCCGCCTCCGCCCCGCCTCCGCCCCGCCTCCGCCCCGCCTCCGCCCCCGCCTCCGCCCCGCCTCCGCCGCGCCTCCGCCCCGCCTCCGCCCCGCCTCGCCCCGCCTCGCCCCGTCTCGCCCCGCCTCGCCCCGCCTCGCCCCGCCTCTCCCCGCCTCGCCCCGCCTCGCCCCGCCTCGCCCCGCCTCGCCCCGCCTCGCCCCGCCCCGCCTCGCCCCGCCTCGCCCCGCCTCGCCCCGCCTCGCCCCGCCTCGCCCCGCCTCGTCCCGCCTCGCCCCGCCTCGCCCCGCCTCGCCCCGCCTCGCCCCGCCTCGCCCCGCCTCGCCCCGCCTCGCCCCGCCTCGCCCCGCCTCGCCCCGCCTCGCCCCGCCTCGCCCCGCCTCGCCTCGCAACTCGGACCACTCCGTAGCCTTCTCCGCCCTCTTGTTGCCCTCCCAGTCGTTTCCCCCTTCCAGTGCTCAATTCTCGTCATTCCTCCACTCGGCCCCAACCCCCGGCTCCCCACCCCCGCCCCTTCCGCGCCCTTCCGACCCTACAATACAATTATATACACCGCAGAGCAGCGCCGTCGCCCGAAGAGCTTTTAAAAATGTCCCGGACAAAAATGTCCCTATGAAACATTCACGCCGTCACCTTTACGACTTAGCGTGAGCTATTTCCGGCTGCACTTTCCTAAATGACCCTTATGTATTGTTATTTTATTGTAATCATTTTTATCCGGCTCTCCGAGCATGAAAAATGTATTTAGAGCAGTAATTTGTGGGAGCGGTAATTCCAAGAAGTGTCTATGCAGCAGGATGGGCGCAGCGGCGGTGTGCGATGCGATGAGATGGGGCGGTGAAGGGGTTGGGGGCGTGGAAAAGTGACGTGGGCGACGCAGGAAAGAAGGCAAGTCAGAAATCTCAATTGAGGTAAGATGCAAGCTGGAAAGAGGATATTCTCGAGAGAGCAAGATGGCGAAGAAACAAGTGCTCACGATAAACGGAAAGAGACATAAAAGTGAAAAGAAATATTGTATTTGACGAAAGTTGTGACAAATAAATCTCGCACTTCCAGTAGAAAAGTGACACAAGTGCGAATGTCTGATCTCTCAGAAATTGCAATTTTAAGTTTCATAGTTCTGTAATACTCGTTATAGATTGAACCAAATATTCACCTTCTAGGGGACAGTAATTGAACTAATCCAAAATAAACTCCAGAATAGTAGCAGTACATCTTGGTAACCTCTTTATCAGCTTTTAGCTGAAAAACAACGATTTCGCACTTGTGTCACTTTTTTCTTGGAGGTGCAATGTGTATGTGAAGATTATATGCGGAGGGAGAAGGAGAAATCGAAGAAGAAAAAGAAAAAGATGAAGAAAGAATTACAGAAATCTCGTACTAGATGTCAGATGAACGATTGGAAATGAGCATTAAAGACTACTGCAAAAATCATTACGACTTATTTTATTTCCTACGTATTCCGTGTCCAGACGGAAGAGGGGGGTGCAAAGAAAGGCAACGACGCGGAGGGGACGTGCTGGAGTCGAGTGCCAGACAGAGAGCGATCTGGCGAGCGCAGAGAGAGGTTCCTTGAAGAGCCGTGCGCACTCCCCCTGCTCGCTCGCCGCGTCGACCGAAGTACGACACACGAAATTCAAGAGACGTGAGCTCTGCGTTTCTCGGTATATTTGATGTGCGACAAAATCCCGAGTCGTGGGGGAGTGCTCATATGAATATCCGAGTGTTTGGAAATGTTGCTGTTAATACATTGAAGAGGAAATTTTAAAAAACTTCTAGTTGAGGATAGACAGAATATGTAACTTGCAAGAAGTGAAAATATGGGTTTCATGGAATTTTTACTCACGTTTACTCTCTTAATGCAAATAATGAATAATATGAATATTACTAAGTTTATAATTAATTTTTTATAGTTATTTATCTAGGCCGTAAACTAAAATTACTTATTAAAGAATATGGTGATGCTTTTAAAAACGATATTCTTATCCTGATCTTCATAGCCGACTAAGTGTACAAATTAAAATTGTTTCAAAAGCAAATGTTACATCTCGATAATTTGGTAACAGGTGATCGTGAAACCAACTGAAAGTTTCTCAATTTCGATAAATTTAGATATTACTAGTTGTGAAATGAAGGACAATTTTGCGTAGAAATATATCGTTCTGAATGGATGCACGCTTTTTAAAGTGTTGTGTTGCGATATACCTTACTTGTCCTTGCGTAAAACGTAATATATGGGTCGAATAAAGTATATTAATACATTAAATAATTGAAGTTAATATAATTGTTGTATTTTGATGCAAAGTACACAAGGTATTAATGTTGAACAAACACATTAATTTTGTTTTTGATTCCACATTTCTACTCCAAAAGCGGATTTTATTTAATTACCTGACAACTGTTACTTGCACTGTCCAAATAGGTGAACATCCAAATAAGAAATATAATGTAATTTTTCATTCTATCCAACTAGACCAGCGTTTCGTGTATGAAATAGTTCTGTTTTAACGTTTCTAAGGAGTGTAAATGTAAAATATACAGTTTCAGCTTCTCTTTACTAAACCAAAATGTTTTCTACGAACTATTATTTCCCATTCAATTTTCTACTAATTATGAATTCTTTATACATAGTGTTTGAAAGTAAATGTTAAACTAGTAATGCTACAACAACACATAGTCTCTCGCGTTATTGCAAACATCTACGTAATATTTAAGTATTGCATTTTGTGCACTACTAAATCCTCAGATTGATAACGTCCAATTCAAAGTGCCTGTGATGCAAATCTGCGTTCACTTTGATAGACAGGAGCAGCAATCATATCTTACTTTGACAAAAGAAAGAAACAGGAATGAATTTGTCCGATACTGTATTCGGAACAAATTATATAGAAAATAGCAACACCAGTGTTGTCAGTGCAGCGTTGTCAAAACTATGCGTATTCGCTTGGCTCATAATATCAGTACAGTAATTACAATATATGCAATTGATATTTAAATAATTACTAAAATTATGGGTTCTCGCTCCTGAGTTGCCTTCTGTCATAAGATAACAGTTCTGATAGCGTTTTGTCGTTTTTCTTTTAATCAATACACATAAATCAAGTTTTTTATGGATCAGATGATTTTAAATAAAATATACCTCACCGGGCATTTTGAGAAGAAATTTATAACAAGTGGCGCTGCCAAAGCATATACTTTCTTGCAATGTATCTAAACGCTCCACAGTTGGACGGACGTTTTGCCATCAATTTTTTGGTATGAAGTATCAAAAAAACATGGATTATGGCTACACCACGTGTTAGAGGTTTTTTTCTAAATTTAGCAACAAGATTTATCTACTTCTTTGTTACCAGAACCGGGCAATAAGTTTTTTCTGGTAACATTTCGGTCTTTACGCGAGAAAGCAACAATTGCTGCAAAATTCATTGCAATCAATAGAAGTACTGGCTCTCGGTCTAGGAGTTACACCACCACCAGCTGTACTTAATTAAACATCTATATATTATTACATCTCGACGTTGGACAAGAATTAGCTTCCAAACTATCGATGCCGCATTGTTACGATATTTCTATTAAGTATTGCAGATTGCTTGAAAAGAAATGCATCAATACATTGGGAATACAAATTGAGTAAAATTAAAAAAAGGGAGAAAGTAATAACAAATTTAATATTGGCATTTTCAATTGTGAACCGTAATTAAATTTAAATTTATTATTTATTATTAAATATATTTATTAGTTAATATTATTATAATTCTTAATTATTATTTATTATTAATTTGGTGCGAAACCTGTATATATTTCATTAACATAAGTAGCAATTACACTAGGAAAAAACTACTAGTTTAAAAACAAATTGTACATAACCTTTTTTGAAGGGTTAATTTTGTACAACAGACATCGTCTGAGAAAAAAATTCTTAAAATCCAATTTTGATGTTTTAAAAATATTGGATTTTTTGCATTTTTTTAAAATGTTACAGGAGCTTCATATAAAATACCCCCCAAAATTAAAATATCGGTTTCATATCCCAGATGCGTCGACATCAGCTAGATAGATTACGGAATATCAGGTTTTCGTCCAGTTTCCCTGATCCTCGAGCAAATGCTGAGATGTCCCCTGTGACATAAATGTACATTAAAATTAATTTCTCCCCATAGCACGTCACACACAGTTTTTAACAGTTCTTGACGTAAATAAATTATACACAGTAAATAAAAAAATAAATAATTTGCGAGAAAATCGCTGAAAGAATGTGCTAGCGTTGTGCAGATGGACGGACGAACAGACGGTCGATTTGCCGTAAATCGATTTTTCGGAATGGAGGACGCACAAAACAAGGATTCTAGCTAGGAATATTTTCGTAATTTAGAAACGGGATTTAGTCACTTTTTCCTTATCATGCATCGCCATTAAGAGTTTTTGTGACGGAAATTGGCCGTTTTCCGGCGCACGTTTACAATAATTTCTCTTCTTACGTTAGTGCGAGAAAGTAAAAAATGGTTGAGGGGGTCGAAAATGAAAAAAAAATTGCCAATGAATATGTACCGAACAATTATATGAATGTATTTATGTATTTGAAATTTGCCTCCAGATTTTTAGGCCACACCTTCTGTACAGATGTTGTTCTGTACAGACAATTAGGGGCACATTTCAGATGTGTAAATGCACACATCTCCATTATATTTAACTTCCCACATGTTCATTAACAAAAATTGAACTTTTCGACCCTCTTCTTGCCCTTTAATGTTTTGACATTTATTCTGAGACACTGCGAAAATTGTAAGTAATGAACATGTCAAAATTACACAATTTAAGATAGATATTTGTGGCTTAAACAATGAGTTCTTAAAAATTAAATTATTGAAAATATAATGTAGAATTTAAAAAAAATGGTACTTTTGCAATTTCAGCTTCTTGTTAATCCAAAGTACAAAAACCGCTCCAATTTTGTCTTCAATTTTTTTCCACGAATAGAGGAAGATATATTTAAAGATTAGTGCAGGTCTCAATTTGTTGAACGCTCCGATTTTGGAGACATGCAAATTTCTATATAATGCAGAAAGTATGTGCTGTTGTATCACCAGTAGTTATTTTAAGAATATTAAATGTATCGATCTGGATTTTCGAGGTAGCAGAGGTTGTATCGACGAAGAACTTCAATCGCAACAGTCGTGGGTTCGAGTGCCTCCTTGGGCATGGTTATTGGTCCCTTGTCTCCCATGTACGTGTTGGAGGGCCTGGCGTTCTGCTGACCCCAGATCAGAGGGGCCCATAAGTGTGTGGTCGAATACATGTTCCATCAAGACAGTCCGGTTGTCGGCCGAAGAAAAGCTCCAAGAAAAAAATTAACCGTGCAGTTAAAAACCGCCTTTGCTATAATACTCGAGGTGAACCGTACAGGCTAGACATCGGTGCCGCCGAGAAGAGTTAGAGCAAAGAGAGGAAAGAAAACCAGAAGCAAGTGGGTGGAGTCCGGCGGCAGCGAAGCAAAGCAACGTCACGTCCGCATCCGGTGGCGCAGGCCCCTCGCGGTGCCCCACCGACGAGGGCGCGCGGGGGCGGGGCGGACGCCGCCGGAACCAGAGAACTTCCAAACACTCGGCGCGCGTGCCGCCCGCTCCCACCGCGCGCACGTAATTAGCGCTGTTAACTCGTACAAAAAACCGCCCTGCCCCTCTTCCCGTCTCCGACCGCGCCATCCCCTCCACGCCCCTTTACTCACACCCCTGTCTCCACTCCGTCGCCCTCTGCCCCACCCTTCTCTGCCTCGCACTCTCCTCACGTCACGTGGTTCCTTGCCACTCTCTCCATTTCATCTCGTCACCACCATGTTTATCCTCGTCCTCTCATCTCCGACACCATTCACTCCCTCCTCCTTCGCGACACTATCTCTCCCCTCCTCCGCCACTCTCTCCCAAGTCAGTTTACATATTGCCACTCTTCACCCTGCTCCGTACCACTCCTGCTCTCCTTCCATCATCTCTCTTCACGTCACCACTGTCCTCCGGACCCACTCCACCCAGTCTCTCTCCTCGCAGCCAGCCTTCTCACCGCCAGTCTTCCTTCGCCGTGTCTTCACCTTGCCCCGCCCCTCTCCTCTACGGCCACCTTCCACTCCCTCGCCCTTCACCTCACTTCTCACTCTGCTTCAGGCACACTTCTCCTAGCTAGCCTTCTCACTGCCACTCACCTTCCCTTCACCCTGCTCCGCCCCCTCTCCTCACCCGCCACCCCCGCTCCCTCTCCCTCCGCCTCACCTCTTTGCTACAGACACAATTCTCCTCCTAGCCAACCTCCTCACCGCCACTCACCTTCCGCCATGTTTTCACCCTGCTCCGCCTTTCCCCTCCTCTCTCGCCACCCTCCTCTCTCTTACCCTCCTCCTCGCAACTCCCTCTGCTTTAGACACACATCTCCTAGCCAGCCTTCACAGTCCACTTTCCCTCAGCCGTGTCTTCACCTGCTCTTCTCCGTTCCTCCTCACCCTCCAACCTCCACTCCTTCGCCCTCCGCCTCGCCTCTGCTCAAGACACACTTCTAGTCAGCCTTCTCACAGCCACTCACTTTGTCTTCACCCTGCTCCGCACCACTCCTCTCCTACCAGCCGCCACTCCCTTGCCCTCCGCCTTGCCTCTGCTCCAGACACACTTCCCGTCCTACCCAGCCTCCTCACAGCCACTCTTCTTCCGCCGTGTCTTCACCCTGCTCCTCCCCGTTCCCCCCCTCACCTGCAACCTTCCGCTCCCTCACCCTCCACCTTGCCTTTCCACTTCGCTTTCTAGCCAGCCTCCGCACCCCACTCTCCCTCCGCCGTGTCTTCACCCTGCTCCGCCCTGTCCCTCCCAGCCCCGCCCCCGCCCCTCCCCGCCCCGCCCACTCCGCCCCGCTCTGCCCACGCCCCCTTTACCCGCGGCCGTGTGGTCTACGCTCGCGCTAGGAGCCGCTCTCCACCGCATCGACTGCTTCGGCCGCCCCGCCCGCTCGTCCACCCAGCGACCGCGGCGCCCGAGATTTACGGGCGGCGCCCCCAGTCCGCAGCCGCGCCGCGCCGCCCATTGTGCCGGAGCGAGGGAGTGGGGTGACACGGGGACAACGCGGAGAAAGCGCGCTGCGTTGCGTTGCGTGAGGAGTAGCAAATGCAGAAGAGGAGCCGCTCCGATGGGCGAAAAAATAGGGCGAATGTGATTGTCTAAGAAAATAGGGTATGAATAAAGTGGAAAGGTACCTGTTTGGAGAAAGGGGAAAAAGAAAGTTAATATAAGAAAAGGGAAGAAGAAAACTACGCGTTTACGTCGCAATGGAAACAAAGAAATCGACATTTATGGACAAAAACTCTCCAGTAAATAAAGATTAGCGACAAAAAAATTTGTTTGAATTGCATACAGATTCTCCGATGAATAATTGTTACACACTTCTAACAATTCTTGTCAATAGATTCAAAACAAGTATTTTTATAACAATGGTTAACATGTCACATTTTGGCCTGATTGCTATACACACAGGATGTGGCAGCTTTACGACATTTTTTGAAACCGTTAAGAAAGTGATCTCCCGAATATCAGAGAATTAAAACTTGTACATCAAGGCAAATATAACGTGTACAAGTTATATGAATTATCCCAGTATTTGTATTTAATCCCTTATAAGCTCCAAAATTTTGTGGCTTTTATTCTAGCGCACCCTGAACTTGCGAGTTTTGACCTGCAACACTTGCGATTGGACAAGTCACAATGCACGCGAAATCTTGTAGAAAGGAATCGACGGTTGGCGGTCGGAGAACGCGACAGGTGGAAGGTTTTTTTCACAAGTTGCAGGACTTTAAGGGTCTTCTAGCAATGGACACTAAAAGTCCTTCAAAAGCACAGACTTTCTAGCATTATTCCGCTTGTCCGCTTAATGTATTGTACTACTACATAGACATGTAAAAGTGTTTTCAGAGAGGAAAAAGTATTTTCTGGCACCGAGACTCGAACTAAGGCTCTTCGTGTTAACTCGCCGTCAGCGATACGACTACGCTGTAGAAGATCGGTACGGTTTGATTGCGGACCAACGCTTAAAATGTATTTGTCTCAACCCCATACTTCCAACACGCATTTTTTTGAGATTTTTTCTAAGACGCAAAACTGGGATATAAACGAACATGAAACCTGCGCGATTTTCTTCAGCGTCCTTTACCCTGTCAGAGGACAAAGTTAAGCAAAGAATTTGGCACCATTTTTGAGAAAAGTTTGAAAAATTGTTTGACGTTTAATGTACAGTACCCTCAAAATTCATGATTTCCATTTGAAATTCCCAAAGCCTGGCGGTCGTTCAGATCAATCGGGGAATACCGATTTTGGAGAAAATCTATTGCAATACTTTCTCTTCTTACGAGTACGAAGTAAGTGCGAGTAAATAAAATTAAATGAGAGTGGAGATTCAAATGCGGTGACAAGTATGCGAGGGAACAGCACTTCAGCGAACACATGTGGGCTCCTTCGCGGATGACAGACGTGTGCAGAGGGTGGCAGGTGAGAGGGACAGAAAAAAAAGACGTGGAAGTAAGAGAAAAGATACAGACTGAGACAACGCGTGCACAAGCGCGCCAGAAATACCGAGCCAGTGGAAATGATCGCGTGAGGGGGAGGGCGGAGACGGCGAAGGCAGCGTGGTCGCAACAGCGGCTCTGGCCGAGAGGGCCTGCAATGGTAGAGAATGTTTGGCATTCCAGTGGCTGACTGATGACATTGTGAATTCCACTGGTTGACTGATTTGGTCGGTTTATCTAGATTCAACACCAGGCAAATGTCGGAGAGGTACCCTAACAAACGGGCTACGTCCTGCGCACTTCATTCTTCTCCCCCCATCTCCCCTTACACACAACCACATACTTACTTGCGAGAACACACACAGTCATAATTACTGCACTACCTCACACGTTGGAAGCTACCAGCTTGAGCCGGCCAAGTGAAGCTCCGCTGGCGGAGAAACCTCGAGGAGGAAAGGTCTTGACCTCGGGCTCTAGCAGGGGGAGAACACCGCCACCTTCCGAGGTGCGACATTTGGAGGAAGTTTGGTAACATGGAATACCATTATTACTTGTTGGCATTACTTTGTAATGAAACTGTTGAGAGTACGGAATAGGAAATTCATCCAAACTTTAAATATTTGCAATTGAATATTTGGTTTGAAAATTTAAAATTATTTTTTAACGTAAATTATTTTATTTTGTTTTGGAGCTGTCAGGTAATATGGAAAAGGGATTTCAAAATGACGAAAATGTATAAAGTTGATGAACACTCTTTAATGATAATATGAAATTATAAAATAAAAATGTCAAAGGTTTTTATACTTTATACTAACTACAATAGTTAACTTGCAAAATCTAACAATTTTATCTTCCTGCTCTGCTTCAGAACCCACAGGGAACTGGACAAACCTCTCCCCGTCAATCTCAGAAAACCTCCTACCCCATTACAGGAAATACATTCTGCATCATCGCTGTCTCGTACCGAAAACGGTATGAACTGCAAGACAGATGATGCACTGGGATGGAGACGCTTAGTATTCCGACGTACCATTATGAAATCAATAACGTCGACCATTCTTAAGATGAACTCCCAGCTACAAAATGAGCATAAAGTAATAAAAAGGCAACTCTTGTGCTGCATTTTGCGCTTAGGTCCTAATTATTAGACATAAAACATACTAATTGTATTGGATCTTTAAAATCTGCCTGAGTACATTTTTGGAAACCAAAAAATACGAATCTTCTTCGGTGACAAACGTCATCCACGTGAATAGCGGGTGTCACGAAAGGCTCGAAAGTATCATACGAGCATTCTGAAGTATTTGTACCACAGTTCCACTTGGCTGCAATTTTAGTCACAGGAATAGGCTCGTCATTTTATATTACCAGACTGCTTCATAATTCCCGAATTTCCTTGACTACACTTACGGGACTAACAGCAAAAATAGTTGACGTGCGCGGCAACATGAAATTGAATTGAATTGAAGTCTTATTTTACGTGGCGAGACTCGGGCCATAAGGCCTGCCCTTCCGTCTGACCACGCAAATTTCGCTACGCTCCTTTCACCAACTAGCAGAGAAAGAAGGTATTTCTTGGGCGAGAAACTGGCGATTTTAATTTAGCTCAGAGGCGTCATTTAGGCTAGAGGATCTTTTACATGCAAGTAAATCTACTAACATGGGACAGCCGGCTTTACTTCCCCTCCGAACGAAGGCGTACGAAGGATTTTTTCGCCCTCAAAAATCCACGGCAATCAGGTTTGAACCCGCCAACTTGGGTACAACAGTCCGGTACGCTAACCGTTTCACCATCGCCGACGCATACGCGAAATACTCTAGCGGATTAGGGAAAGAGAGGCCAGAGGAGGGAGCCAGGGAGCGAACGCAAAGGAACGAGGCCGAAAACAGAGCAGAGTGCGCAGGAAGGGCCGGGCGGCGGCGGCGGCGGCGGCGGCGGCGGCGGCGGGAGCCTGAAACATTCACGTGGCGGCGGGCGCGCGACAGTTCGATTCTTTTAACTGCTACCTGGAGGACATGAAATTTGCAAGGCGCCGCCCCCGCGGGAGACGGCCCGCCGCAGAGGCGCCCCCGCCGCGCTCCCCGCCACCACTCTCTTTCAGAGCCCCCGCCCCACGCGCCGCCTCGAGAGCCGGCTTTGAATGCGCCTGCCTCAACTCCGCCGCTCTGGTGGAACTGGTTTATTCGGCGGCTACCTTTCAGTGGACGCACTTTTGGGGCGGGAGTGTTTTATTTCCTTATATTTGGATGACGGCGGACTTGCCGTAACCCAGCATACTAGAGTATTCAAGTTTTGGTAGACCAATGGATGTAGCGAGTTTTGTTAAGATAAAATTAAAATAAAGAAAAAATTAACTTAAATTCACTTTATTTAGAGAACAAAAAAAATATTTATTGTAATACATTCTAGAGAGAAGTCAGCATTATAGACAAATAGTTTTGTTAATATCTCTGATTATAGAAAACTAATACCCAAGATGTTACACATGCTTCGTCCTTCATCATGGTAAGTTCGATGCTTCCCCAATCCCATTCCCATTAAAAGTATTCAAAACAAACTGCTTGTCTATTTGTCGCTCATGATTAATGTATATCGATTGGCATATTATGTTTTACCAACCTAATCCAACTTCCAACGTAAGTAATTTCCTTACGTTACGCAAAAATGTGATAATTAGCTGATAGAAAATGCAATAGAGTGGAAATGGACGAATATCTCCAATAGCTGCCGAGGTTTTGCGCTTCTCCATTTGGTTAGGTGTCGGTTAAACGTTTCACCCATTAGCACTTACTCGTATTGCAACTTTTCTCAACTATCTCAACGAATAATTGTTACGTCTTCAACTTTTATTGAATATTGACAAAAGAATCCGAAACCGAGGCCACGCGTAATTGCGTCGTGGTGAATCCAGCTTTCTCTTACAGACAAGTCTGCACATAACACGTTAGAATATTATTTCATTATATGTCGATGTATAGAATAGATGTGTGAACCCAGCAATATATTGAATGTTGAATTAGTTTTCAAAAAGAATATGAATATTTGTGAAGGAAGGGCCACAAATACTGGAAAGGGACTTGCTATGTCTAAAAAGGGAAGAAGGGTCATAAATACTGTAACTTGCTATGTCTAAAAAACTCAAAATATTTTAACACAAACTTGCAGAAAATGAGTTTAATTATTTACTTCATACATTATTTACTTCCTATGCAGTACGATTTCTTAACTTTTTTTAAATTTATTTTTCACTCCTCACTTCACTCCTTTAAAAGATGGCTTTGGGGTATGATGTATAAGATACATCTAGAATGAGAAAGGAATGGAGCATCTGACTATTTCGTCAAGCGCATCATCAAATAAAAGATGTACCAGCTAATTTGCCGTTGCAAATAGTTTCTGTGACAAGAAAGTTAACTTTTGTTGAGAGAAAGTAAGATAAAAAACGTGCGTTGATATCCTTATTAAAATTCAAATTAATTAGCGAAACATAATTTAAGTTTTTAGATCCATAGAACTACAACTTATTTTTTATTATTTCGGCAACAAAAAATAGGGGCATAAAACAACACATACTTTCTTCCATTATTTCTACCTTATACAGTTTTTAAAAAGTCATGAAGTTCAACAAAACTTACACCTATGCCATTTTTCAAGCGTTATTTATTTGTAAAAAATGTAAAAAACCATTTGAAGTAGTTTTTGAGACATTTTATGAGTTGTATCAATGTCAAGCAGGAAATACAGAAATACTTAATCTTTTTCAAAATAATGTACATGGCATTTTATGATAATTATTTTTTTATTTATTGTTTTTTTTGTGAGACGAGAAAGTATTGTAGACGAGAAAATTTAATGAAAATATTGAAACCTTGAAGTGAGATACTACTGATTTAAAAATTCTCTATATTACACAAAATTAAGCGAAAACTACTCGTATTTTCAAAACATGCACACTATTAGATTTCAAAAACGTTATAGATAGAATCTTATTTCACGAATATACGAGCAAAAGTTTTATTAACACATTTTCATCTTATACACTGCCTGACAAAAAAGTGATGCACCCAAAACGCGAAGGTTGGAAGAGAATGAACTTACATACGCTTAGAAACCATGTAACTTTATTGACCTGACTGATTAGAATATAAGATGAAAGAGAGAAGGCCGTTGACATTTAAAGATGAAAAGATGGACGGATTTTTATTATTTAATACATTGCTAAAAATGATCAATTAAAGCTCTTAAAATACTTTTAAAATGCCTTAAAAACAAACTGACGTAAAAAAATTGATCAAACCACTACAGATGAAAAACAAGCCGTTGGGTATGTTACTGAAGTAATCGAGGCTTCCTCCTTTTGTTCAAGTGGATTCAGCTTGCAAACTTTTGGTTTAGACTGTTTTTTTAAGAAAATGTGTGCCTTTGTTTATTTCGAAATCGGAGGAACTGAAAATAGCGCCGATTGAGGTCACAGGAACGTTAAATTACTTTAAATTTAGTACTCTCAACGGCTGACATTACAATATATGAGCGAAGAAGTCGAATAGGCTATTCACTAGTTCCATGGTGAACATTGTGATCCTCGTAAATGTTGTTTGAAGCAAGTACCATTAAATGGTATGAAAATCGATGTAATCAGCAAAAAATGCATAACAATGACACAAAAATGGGTCAATGTATTTTGTCATAACATAAAAAAAATTATATACTGAATGACATTGTTCTAACGTGAATAGAAAAAAATACATTTCATTAAAATCCGCTCCCTAGTGCTAACGGACTTTAAAAATACAAGTAACGTATTTTTAAAGTCGGTTATTTTTATGACTGTTAAAATTTTATGGATTACAGTCTCTATTAATTACAGACAGTCAATTCAATATATTTTTATTACATTGTACAACAAGGAGCACAGGCAGAGAAGCCATAATTATATCAGATAATTTATTTCTAAAATCAAAATTTAAAAAAAACAATAAATTCACTGTTGAATGAAATTAATTTACATCGGCTTATGATTCAATTTTAATAAAAATTTAAAATTGTCGGTGCTGATTTTAGTATGAAAAATGTTTATCATCAGTTACGATGGGGAAAGTGATTTTCTGTTCATGAATATATCTTGTACAATTAAGTTTATACACATTTCTCACATTCATTTAATATTATTTATGTATTGTTACTGTTTTAGTTGTATTTGTTTAAGAAGACACTCCGGTCCGGGAAACGTTGTGCCATATAATAAAAACATTGTTTCGAATTGAGTGTCTTTAATTAATAGATACATTGAAGAGCCAAAAAAACTGGTACACCTGCCTAATATCGTGTAGGGCCCACACGAGCACGCAGAAGTACCGCAACACGACGTGGCATGGACTCTACTAATGTCTGAAGTAGGGCTGGAGGTAATTGACATTATAAATCATGCAGAGCTCTCCATAAACTCGTAAGAGTACGAGGGGTTGTAGATATCTTCTAAACAGCACGTTCCAAGGCATCCCAGATATGCCCAATAATGATAATGTCTAGGGATTTTGGTGGCCATTGGAAGTGTTTGAATTCAGAATAGTGTTTTAGGAGACACTCTGCCAGAATTGCGTCCGGAATTGCAACATTTTCTTGCTGGAATCGCCCAAGTCCATCGGGATGCTCAATGGACGTGAATGGGTGCATGTTATCAGATAGGGCACTTACGTAGGTATCACCTGTCAGAGTAGTATCTAGAAGCATAAGGAGACCCATATCACTCCAACTAAAACCCCTACCATCACAGAGCCTCCACCAGCTTGAACAGTCTCCTCTTGACAGGCGGGGGTCCATGGATTCTTGAGATTGCCGCCATACTCGTACCCATCCATCCGCTCCAAAAACGGGAAACGAGACAGTCAGACTAGGCAACGTGTTTTTAGTCATCAACAGTCAAATATCGATGTTGACGGGCCCAGGCGAGGCCTATAGCTTTGTGGAGCAGTCATCAAGGGTACACGAATGGGCGTTCGGCTCAGAAGCCCCATATCGATAATGTTTCGTAGAGTGGTTCGCACGCTGACACTTTTTGAAGGACCAGCATTAAAATCCGCAGCAAGTTTCGAAAGGGTTACTCTTCTGCAAATGTAATGGTTCCCCTCAGTTGTCGTGGGTCCTATTTTTGGGTGATCTTCTTGAGACCGTAGTGAGCCCAGAGGTTGAATGTTTTACCGGATTCCGGATATTCATGATACACTCGTGAAATGGTTTTGCGGGAATATCCAAAGTTCATCGCGACCTCAGAGATGCTATGCTCCATCTCTCTTGCTCAACTCTAACATCAGGTTCAAACTCACTCAAATCGTGATAACTTGTCATTGTAGTAATAGTAGTAATCGATCTAACAACTGTGCTAGAGTTTAGTTGTCTTATATAGTCGTTGTCGACCACGCCGTATTTTATTTTGTTCTAGATCTCTTTATTTCAATTTTCTCTTCAGTATACTATAATCCATCAAAGATAACGGACTGTATTAAGAACACCTATTTTAAGTTTTACATAAAATACACCTATAGGAATTTATTGAATGAAGGAATATGTGGGGTGGTAAGTGCGGCAGGGGTGGGCGAGGTTGTGGGGGTGGGATGGTGGCGGGGCAGGTTTCAAACGGTTGTGGGGGCTGGTAAGAGGTGCTGGGGCGGCGGGAGCTACGAGGGCGGCGGGGGCGGCAGGGGCAGTGGGGGCGGCGAGGGCGGCGGGGGGTGGCGGGGGGCGGCGGGGGCGGCGGGGGCGGCGGGGGCGGCGGGGGCGGCGGGGGCGGCGGGGGCGGCGGGGGCGGCGGGGGCGGCGGGGGCGGCGGGGGCGGCGGGGGCGGTGAGGGCGGCGGGGGCGGCGAGGGCGGCGAGGGCGGCGGGGCGGCGGGGGCGGCGGGGGGCGGCGGGGCGGCGGGTGCGGCGGGGGGTGGGGCAGAGTCCAGGGCGCGACCGCAGGCGCGCGGGCCGTAATTTATAGGGACGCTCCGTTACGATATTAGCTGCACTCGCCGCCGCCACCGGCCCGGCCGCCGCGCGGGGGGGGGGGGGAAGGCCGCTCACCTGCGCATTGTCTGCCGCACATTGTGTCTGCGGCCCGCGCCACCGCAGCGCGGGGAGGGGGCGATGATGAACTTGCTCGCAAGGGGGGGGAGTGGGGAGGTAATAGGGGCGGGGAACAAGGGAGTTGGAGCGAGTGAGACGGGAGGTAAGATGCAAAGCAATCCTCAACCAGAAAAGAAACGATTCAGTTGGTGGAGATGAGAGGAATTGTTATGGAAGTTGGAATGGGAAATATAGTGCGAAGTCAAAATTTAGACAGCGATAGCAAATGAAAGTAAATTCATTTTTCGTATGTATCCAGTAACACGTTGATGTAGATTAATTAGGGGTTCTGGGAGCATCATTTGCTAATCTTATTACTCCCGTAACTGCTGTGCATGTGTTTTCCTCGGGTCATCAATCCTCGCTGAATGGTGAGATTCGATGCCGACGCACACGACGGCTTTGGTCTCCAGGCATGGGTGGTAATGTATTGCATGTAAGAGTTTGTAAGTATGGGGTGATGAGAGAACAAGGAAGGGGAAGTACTAGATCCCAAGAACCGGAAATAGCCACTGCAGTGACGCCAGTTGATGCCTTAAGCTACCTAACCCGGCGGTTGATGCAGAAATTACATAATAATAATATTAATATTAATAATAATAATATTAATAATAATAATAGTATTAATAATAATAGTATTAATAATAATATTAATAATAATATTAATAATAATAATAATATTAATAATAATAATGCTAGTTAATGAATAACATAAAGCTCCTTCCACAACAAGGTCTTATTGCGTTGCGGTTCATCATAAACATGGTGCATCGCTTTAGCAACAGAAATTATGTTGGTAGCTCTTACAATGGAGCTCCCGGTTGGCGCTTCCGGGCGAAATATGCGAAAGATTTTGTTAGAAATGTTGCGTTATCGAAAGGTGTGTCCGTTAATGCTCACGAGAACCTTCACCAGCAACGAGTTGAATCTGCCCATGAATTTCTTCGCTGTTAGGCAGACGAAATTGACAACCCGACAATCGATTGTCCCGGACGACGAAACCTGGATCTCTTCTCACCCGAGATCAGATAACAATCACTCCAGTGACAGAATCCCTCCTCTCCGAAGTCGCAAATATAAAAAATAGTCTACCGGCAAAGTCATGACAACAACGTTTTGACATCGAAGTTGGATTTTGTAGGTGGCTTTCATGTCTTGTGCTTAATAAAAGCTGTTAGAGACTGAAGAAACTTAAACAGGCAATTCAGAACCGGAGAAGAGTAATATTGAGCGAGGTCGGAAGCTTTCTCCGTGACAATGCTCGTCCCCACGTCGCGCGTCAAATCGTCGCTCCTCCGCAATAGTTTGGATGTGATATCATCCACGTACCCTATAGTTCATACTTATTACCTAATGACTAACAATAGTTTTCTACGATGAAAAAACATCTGGGCTGAATGCGCTTCAGCAACTTTGACGAGTCGAAACCTGAGGTTCCACGTTTTCTGACGACATGGCAGCGAGTTGGTATGTAATGGAAATACAAAAACTGCTGCAGTGTCTACAAAAATGCCTGAAAGAAATGCAGAGAAGAATAGATAAAGTTCAAGATTTTAATTGATGTAAACATGATTAAAAAATTACATTTCTTTATATGTATAAATAAAGAAGATGTCACCTTTGAGACTACCTTCGTGGTATCAAAAAAATTTTCGGCGAATGTTCACAATTTGAGGAAATTTGATTTAAAGAATCTCAATGAAACAAAATGGAGAATATTGGTTTGTCTCAATGACAAAAATTGGTGAAACGGCTGTATCTTGCTTTTACTTTTCAATAATGGATACCCTAAGAAATTAGTTTTAAGTCATCTGATTTAGCAGACAATCACACATTTAAGATTTATTAGGAAGTTCTACGCCAAGGACTCTGAATAGCTAGCTCTGCAACTTCAAAGGATTCTGCTAGCAATGCAGATTAGATGATACATTTGAATCTACTCTAGATAACTAGAATCGCAGGTATGCCTTTCAGGGGTTTGTACATAATTTTAATACATAACATTTGGGCATACAACCTCTCACTCTTGTATATTACTACTAACTAATTTACATCGTTTCATACTTTATATATATATATATATATATATATATATATATATATATATATATATATATATATATTTAACATATCTAGATAATTTACACATAATACATTCTTGATACAATATTTTACACATTTTTTTTATATATTGAAGCGAAGAAAAAGAAGAAAATACATATTTTTATTTTTAACATATATTCTTATAGAGGATACTTCATTTCATGGGGGTTTTAACATATCTTTCGGATATCGTGAGTTTATTCTCTTGGGATTGTTTAATGTTTTCCCATTGTAAATTTTATGCTGCAAGGAGAAGATGGAAGAAGTGTAAAAAAATTGTCACAGTTATTTCTTATATATTCGTTTAGGGGCTCTATTTGAAGTTCTCTTTGAATGTGTGTATTAGAAATAAACCAAGGAGCCTTTGCACATTTTCTTAAAAATTTGTTTTGAATGATTTGAAGTTTTTGAATGTGGGTTTTAGCTGTGTTATTCAGCAGGTATGCCTAGGAACGTTTTTGAACCGGGGCGTATTTAATGTTAAGCTTTAGACGTGTTGGTAAATGCCGTGTTCTGATTCCGTTCCCTGATAACGTGAATGCCCGGCGGCAGCCCATCGGGCAGCGGGCGTGTGGGCGTGGCCCTCTGCCCAGCGCCGTCCGCACGCCGCAATTCGCCCCGGCCGCACAACACGGCGATATCGCGCACCTCATCTGATGCGCCATCGATATGATAATTCGATACGCGGACGTTTTTGAAGTGATGTATGCGCGCGCGGGCGGTCGATGGCAGCGCGACAGAATAGAAATGCCTAATGTGTCGACGCCCCGTTATGTGAAGAGGATTGGGTGCCATTTCTGTGCAATACGGGCTACACTGCTCACTACTGCCCTGTCACGCCCGAATAATTCCACACTTATTTCATTCTTCTTTGTTCTGCATCACATTACATTGTTCATATTTTAGCTGAAGTGAATGTTTTGGTCGTTTGTATCGGGGAAAGGTCCCGCAAGTTGAAACTTTTGAAATCAATGCACCGAAAATGTTATCACTTCGAACAAATATTGACAAATTAATCTGGGAAATGGATCTCTCTTTTAATACTCGTTAGCAAACCCGTGAATTTTCATTGATCGCATTACTCTAGTGTCTGGGCATTTGAGGTTTACGACTACAGAGGGATTAGCGGCGCTGCGGCGTAAATGCGATGGCGAAATGAGTCCCCCGCGCAGGCAGGCCTCTGATAGATCATTAGTCATGAGTGCCCGCCGCAACTGCTGACGTCGCTTCAACGCCCGGCTGCTAGCTCGCTTTTCCCAACGTCGCTTTTCCCTCCCCACTCACTCTCTCGTTTCCCAACTCCCCTCCCCCCTCTCTCTCCTTTCTGAATAATCAAAATACTACATGAAAATGGAGTGTGTAGGTGCAATTTAGCACTATCCGTACAAAAAATATTAAGTTGAAAAGTGTTAAACAAAGATCTATATTAGTATATATATATATATATATATATATATATATATATATATATATATATATATATATATATATAATCCTCTTTTTCGGTATCAAGGATCTACAATATTGATTTTTCTGCCAAAGAACTGCAGTTTTCGTTGCAGCAGTACACATTCTTTTCTACAATACGTATGTAGTGTGAGAGGGTAAGAAAATTAAATGGATGAGGAACTTGGGAACTTACTGTGATGCTTAACCCTAGTTCTTGGCATCAAGATGGTTTCCTAACCAAATCGCTTTCTCTATATATTCATTCTTCGATTATGAAGAATTCTTTGTTGTAAATAAACGACGAATAAACAAATTATATATATGTCAATATGATATCTCAAGAAAAATAATACTAATTATCATTACAACGAATTGAACATTTTTAAAAGAGGTTCTCTGAAGGAAAATCCCACCACTCTGTGAACTTGAAACTAAACCACCCCGTGCGTTAAAATTGAGGAAAATGCGGCTGAGGCCAGGTAACAAATGGCTGTCGTGGGCAGCGGGGAGGGTGGGGGAGGGGCGGTCGAGGACAGCGAAGGCCACTCTGGAAGTCGGTGGAACTTACTGCGATACTTAATCGTAGTTCTTGGCAATATGACGGTTTCCTAACCAAATACCTTACTAAATTCATTCTTGGAATATGAACAATACTTTGTTGTAAATAATCGTCACATTTTATATATTAATATCAACATAATATCTTAAGAAAAATAATGTCAATGATCATTACAATGAATTAAAAATTTGAAGAGGTTTAGGTTTCTCTGAAAGAAAATCCCACCAGTCTGTGAACTTGAAACTAAACCATCTCGTGCGTTAAAGTTGAGGAAAATGCGGATGAGGCCAGGTAACATGGCTGTCGTGAGCAGCGGGGAGTGAAGGGGAGGGGAGGGGCGCACGGAGACGGCAAAGGCCGTTCTGGAAGTCGGCGGAACTTACTGCGATACTTAATCGTAGTTCTTGGCATAATGATGGTGTCCTAACCAAACCTGTTTGCCTCTAAATTCATTCTTCGAATATGAAGAATTCTTTGATGTAAATAAACGACGAATAAACGAATTTTATATATAAATGTCAATATGATATCTCAAGAAAAATAATGTCAATGATCATTACAACGAATTAAAAATTTGAAGAGGTTTAGGTTTCTCTGAAGGAAAATCCCACCACTCTGTGAACTTGAAACTAAACCACCCCGTGCGTTAAAGTTGAGGAAAACGCGGCTGAGGCCAGGTAACAAATGGCTGTCGTGGGCAGCGGGGAGTGGAGTGGAGGGGAGGGGCGCCCGGGGACGGCGAAGGCCGCTCTGCAAGTCGACGCCAACGGCCTCTCGAGTGTCGAATTGCATTAAACCCGCGCCGCGTGGGCGAGTGTAACGAGATGCGCGCGCGGCTCTTTGCGGAAGGCCGCCACTTTACGATTTTCGTCGTTTCACTTCCATTAGTTGGTTAAAAGTGTACGCGTTGCGCGGAAATGCCGAATTTAGGAGAAATTGTGATGTGGCGGCTGCCCCTATTCCTCTCGCATAAGTCTCTTACCGACGATGAAAAGTGATGGAGAGTGTCAGAAGAAGACAGTCGCCCCGGAGAACAGAAAGTTTAGAACGCCCGACGCACACAAGGTGCGTACACCGACTGCAGCCCGCGGACAATTTTTTTGTTTTCCCGAAAGTCAACTCTGGAAAATTATTAATAAAAATTATTAAAACTTTTGTGGAGATTACTTCCTTTACCATATTATGGATTACCACAAGATATCTGCTACCACCACAGAATTTACCACCACAAAAGTTTTTGGACTCGTTTACCTGAGGCATAGCCCGACTGCATCCTGTTGCAGTTTCCTCCTTGTTGCCTTTTCCTCTCGCATAAGTCTCTTACCGACGATGGGAGGAGACGGAGAATGTGAGAAGAAGACAGTCACCCCGGGGGACAGAGAGTTGAGAACGCCCGACGTGCACAAGTTGCGTATCCCGACTGCATCCCGCGGTCAAATTTTTCTGACGTGCTTACCTGAGGCATAGCCCGACTGTATCCTGTTACGGTTTCCTCCTTGGTGTAAGGTTAAATATCTACGTGTTTGCGTAAACTATTTAGTTTCTTATTAATCGATTATATTTTAAATACTTTTGTCTGTTTTCAAGAAATACTTGCACATCCTTTTGGGGCACTGTCGACGTTTAAAACAACACTTAAGTTTGTTGAAACCAAACTTGAAACTATCACAAGAATATTCTTTCCCTGGTGACTAAACATTCACAATTATGAATTTTCTGCGTGTTCACGGTTTATATTCGAGGTTTTCTGGGCTGGTGTGAGGACATTTTTTTGCACTACTTATAAATGGAAACGTAAATAAATGTTTACTCCTCCCGAAATACCAGATGAACGAAAAAGGGACGCATTGGGGCTGTGCCCTCTCTCGCAACGAAAAGTGAAAGAGCTGAGAAGCGAGGATGAGGGAAAACTGATCTCAAGATGCAGTCGGGCGATTCTCTTGGAATGCGGGGGAACGAATGAGTTATCATGTGAGCCAGCGAGCTGAACCGAGAATGAGATGATGAGTCCGTCTCCTCGAGTTGCGATGACCCCTGGTGTAGAGGTCAGGTAGCTCGTTTTCCGTTTCCGGTGGTGGTAACGAGGATTTGAATGAAACTAGTGTGTGCAGAAGCGAGTTCGCGACAGGTTTCTTGAATTTCTCTCGTATTTCCCTCTTCTTCCTCCATCACTGCTCCTTCACTCAAATCACGATAGATTCATCACCCGTTCATCAAACTAATAATCCCAGGTATGAGCACAAAGGCACAGAATTGCGTGACATGAAGGATTTGGTCAACCAGATGGTACTTTGCAATTGAAGAGCTTATTTCTAAAAAAAGCGTGTACCCATGAAACCTTTTTGGAAGGAAATGTAATCACATTCCGCTATACGGTTCAAGAAGGAATCTCTGAAAATAACTCTTCAATTCGCTGGCAGAGCTCTTGCGTGTGGGACCAAAACCACCTGCAGGCCACCGAAGCGTGGGCGGGTTTGAATCCGCGCTATCATTGACTGTCGATGATTGTAATTGTTCATTTACGCTTCCAGCACGCGAGGTTGTTGACCGCGAGGAGACTCGTCAGCTGTTGCGCGGGAATCATGCGATGAAGAGCGAAGCTAACACTCAATTTATCCGCGTTGGATGTGCGTGACGTGTGGGCATGCCGCTAATAAAACTCGCCAGTGACACGGACAGTAAATAGAGATTCAATTTTTATAATGAATTAAGTTGTTCTGCGGTTCATTTATTGCTTATTTCTGGCTCAGAGTACGTCATTAGGATCGTAAATGTGGTGCAGGTTTTTTAACTGTGGTTTTCGGTAAATTTGTATCCCTAGATGTTGATCCCTAGTAAAAATTTGATTATGTGTAGTCATGTGTATGCATGTATGTATGTACGCGTATGAATGCATGTAATCGTGTGTGCGTGTGTATGCATGTACTCGTATGTATGTGTGTGCGTGTGTATGCATGTACTCGTATGTATGTGTGTGCGTGTGTATGCATGTACCCGTATGTATGTGTGTGCGTGTGTATGCATGTACTCGTATGTATGTGTGTGCGTGTGTATGCATGTACTCGTATGTATGTGTGTGCGTTGTGTATGCATGTACCCGTATGTATGTGTGTGCGTGTGTATGCATGTACTCGTATGTATGTGTGTGCGTGTGTATGCATGTACTCGTATGTATGTGTGTGCGTGTGTATGCATGTACTCGTATGTATGTGTGTGCGTGTGTATGCATGTACTCGTATGTATGTGTGTGCGTGTGTATGCATGTACCCGTATGTATGTGTGTGCGTGTGTATGCATGTACTCGTATGTATGTGTGTGCGTGTGTATGCATGTACATTTGAGTATATGGTTGTGCGTGCGTGTGTAAAAATAAGTACTGGATAAGTCACTTCAGGTAAAAATATCACAACAGCATGTTTCTCACGTTATTACAAAATAAACAAATCCCTTACTATTTAGACTCAGAGGGATAAATTACCGTTGAAAGCGTTTTCGTAATTGTTCTATTCCGTAGCAGCTACGTTTTACCACAAATACCATGTGAATATGTTAGGGAGTGTATGGTGAACATGCAAGGGAACAACGGAGAACGTGCAAAAGAAATATATTGGAGATCAAGTAGTGAAACACGCGAGGGTCTGGTGAAGCGAATAATTCAGTGAAGATTTAGCTCTTTAACACTTTTTTGGTAGAAGTGTGATCACAAACGAGCCGAAATGGAAATCGATGTAAAATGAAGTTGACGCGTTGACAGACCAGTGAAGACAGCAAGACGCATATTGCCGTGAGTGACCGTCCGCTGCCGTGCGGCCAAGGCTCTTCGCTGCGCAGTGCTAAGACGGCGCCGACGGCCGCGAGAGGGCGGTGTGAGGTGGAGGGAGAGGGAGGGGGAGGGGGGACACATTACGTTGCGACGTGACGCGGCCGGCGAGGCGTGACGTTGGGGCACGGATGCTATGAGGCAACGCGACCCCAGGGATCACGGGAGCAAAATGGCGAACTCTTCCAGGGCTTCTTTCACTTCTCAACATTTCCTCTGGTAAAGCATCGTGGACACGGGTGTTCGGGGCTGCGGTTTTAAAAGAAGGTAATATGACACGAAATGTTGAAGTTGGACGAAATAGTGAAACATATAGCTAATAGAATTTGAACAGTTCATATGAAACGCAAACCGTGTGGACGTACCCACCAAATGTGCGTCCTTAATACCGAAGAAACAATTAACAGCAAAACATCAGTCTATGGGGCCGTCCGTCTGTGAATACCTTAGCCTACACCATACGTAGGATGTTTCCCAAAATGGATTTTCCCGGGTCGATCAGGCTCGATTTGAGGCACTGCAATTTTGAAAAAAATCTTTAAAATTTGGGGGTACTTTTCTTTAAACTCCTTGGACACTTTCAACATTTTCTCAAAAATGGCACCAAATTTTGTCTTTAAATGTTTTAAAAGAATAGAGTATAAGAGTATAACAATAATAAGAGATGGCATATATCCTTCTTTCACTGTTAATTCTGAATTTTCGAAAATTGCTAAAGTTTTAACTATTGACGAGTCTTTCTTCAACTATCAAATAGATATAAGATAGAGATTTTTCCTTCAAGTAAACTTCCTTCAAGTAAACTATGTCCTCCGTATTTAGTTCTTTCATGAAGGACATACATTTTTTAAACAGTTTAGAAAATTTTTGCGCAACATTGCGTGCAAAATGTATAATATAAAAAAGGCAATAAAACAATATTTTCTCGTTTTTTTCCAATTTATTCTTTAAACTTTTGGAAACAATAGTGCCAAATTTACTCTATGAGATGACATAAGCATACTTTTTCATACCTCTTTTGTTTTCCAAAAATTACAAAAAAATACTTGTTACCCTCTTCATTAATATCAACATTAGCAGCAATTTGTTGACATTATTATATTTATAAGTGCATCTATTGTAAAAAAATATATAAAGACTCTCGAAACCTCAACACTGTTCTTTGAATATGAGCTCTAAATTCTAATATTTCAGAAACACTCAAAAGCATTTTGCAAAAGTGTCTCCAAACTTTTCTTCAGAATTTGCAAACGGCTAATGTTAATTGTACTGTTTAAGATGACATACACTTAATTTGGCTGTATATCTCTGTTTTTTTTTCTAGAATGACACAACTTTATTGAAATATCTCTCACACCAATATTTCCAGCAATTTGTAAAAACTGTTGCATTTGCAAGTGAAAGTGCTTCAAATGACTTTGAGAGACTTTTTCGATAACTCAAAAGTTATCTGAAAAAAAAAAAACTTTAAATTTCGCTTTTACCGTGACGCTTAAATGCCATTTTCTTAAAAACGCCTCCCAATCTTTAAAAGAAAATTGTCATTGAGGACATGGTTTTACTGTTCTGTAATATTCTTAAAGTAAAATTTCGGTTCTACTATTAGTAAAGCGAAAAAGTGAGAAAATTTGGAAGAAATGTACTTTAGACAGTGACAGATGGCAGCTGGCAATAGTAGTGATAAGTCACAAAAGCTAAGCCAGACGAAAGAAATGAGAAAACCAAATAATATAAAAAATATGTGCTATTCTGTAGCACCCTTAGTTATCGTTACCTTTTTTGTTTAGCTTTAAACATTATACCGGCAAAGGTGGCTTAGGGCATCAACTCACGTCACTGCAGTGCCTCTGACCGCAAAGTCCTAGAGCTTGAGGTTGGACGGTAGCAGCATTTTCGACACCAGTTTGTCAGGTAGCCGCTTTCTGCAGGCGAATTTTAGCACCTGGCTACTCTATCGTCAGTTTTCCGTTGTTTCTTTGACCTTCCACTAGTTAATCAATCTTTATAAACATGATTTTGTATAGAACTGCGCTTAAATCGCTTGTTTATAATCTTCAAGTGAATAAGATTTTGACAACAGTGCAAGTTCAGATATGTTATATTCATCATGAAATTGATATTTATAGACATCAAAACGCTTTCACTTCTTTTTTGCTCTCATAGTCATTAGTAGTATCCGAAAAAACCATAATTTTCCGGTAGGAATTTTCGCGTCTCAAACTCACAGGGTGGTTGTATATTGTATCTGCTAATACAACATACAACTTTTCACCTGCGAAGCCGTTAAACACGTAATCCAGCAATCACATGTTAGTGACCCGAGGGCGCTGCATTACGGGCGGAACGGAGCAGCAGCGTCGGCGGTGGCTGAGGCAGAATGAGGTGACAGAGCCAGCGCCCGACGCACAGGGGGTCAGGGGGGGGGGGGCAGCGATCGGCGCTGCGGCGACGCCCGGGCGTAGATCACGTGGCTGATTGACCGCCTCCCCCGGTGGAATTAATTAAACAAATGGCGGCTGCGAGGTGCCTTCCCGCAACCCAGCGCTGGCCACTGCCGCCGCCACGCTTAGCAGTTCCTGACACAGATTCCGAAGCAACGGACAGGTCCCAGCTACGCCCGAGCCCAGTGCCGTCTCGTTTCACGCGAGAGCCAATCGCAATCACCCTCGCGTTGCACATTTCTAAATGTACGTCTCTGAGAAAGCTAAATACATAACCTTCACATATCAATTCTGGCGGCATCTGTGCTCGCCGACTTTTAAACATTTATTCTGCAAAGAAATTGTGGTATTACAGATTATAAACTAACATACCGCACTTGTAATAGATAGCATTTACTGAAATTAGGCTGAATTCGGAGAGATTCATTAGTAAGTTGCAAAAGAGCTTCCAGATCTCAGAGACTTCCGGTGAGAGAGTATTTCGTGTTTGCAGGCGAATCAAATATTTTGGCAATTTTATTAAAAACGAGAATGTGGGGCATGTCACACCCCGGGAGACGCGATATTCCACCAACTCTGGAAAGTGAGATTTGACTCCAACCTACATATCGACTTGCAGAGTTTCCCCTGTCAGGTACTACAGAATTTTCCAACAGGGCATCGTCCGAGTCGGGACAAGCTCTAATCTTATTTATTTATTTAATAGGTAATTATTACAAACAAATTGGCTTACTTGATCCTATGTGGCTAGGCCGAAGGCCTTTAAGCCATTACAATACCTACATCCTTTCGCGTTCTAATCTTTCGAATTCTGGTATTCACCCCAAATGGCCTCTCCATCGCATCAAAGCCACAGAAAAGAGACCATAAGGTACGGCTCGGGAAAAAAACCCTGAAGGGGGGAAAAACCTGCCGTCAGAAGCCGAATACATACTAATCTATCCGACGTTTATTTTAACTATTTATTTTCTGGCGTGGGCGTCCCGCCGTCTTCTTCCAGTGCTTGGCCTCCTCAGCACCTGAAATCAAACAGCGCCACAGAAGATCGTCCGCACCGGCGCCTCTGCCCTTATATTTTCGATATTTTTTTCGGACTAGCTTAAGGCAGTTTATTAATGAAATTAAGACCAACTCAGACAATTTCCTTTGTATTAGACTAGTAATGCAAAATATAGATATTGCCATTGTGTTTATATACCGTCACCCACAGGGTTCGCGTTATTATACTCCGGAATCCTTCGGCGAAATCAATGATTTTCTAGATACGTTAAAGCTGAGGTACCCGAGTACTAATTTACTAGTGTTAGGGGACATGAATGCTCGAATTGACAAGCTCTAATCTCCCGACTGGTCTTCCGACTTGTAGAGCAGTGTAATGCGTGTGTGTATAAGTGAGTGTGAGGGGAAGGGGGCAACAAATAGAAAAGAAAGATTGCGCGCCAGCCATGGTTTGTTTTTTATGGTACTTCTTCGAGATTCTCCTGATTGAAATCGAAGAAATCACGGAAAACTACCGATCAGGGCAGCCAACTGCTAGAAGTCTTCTCCAGACATCGGCTGAATTCGGCTTATCTATAAATTTAGAGAGCCAAAAGTCCTCAAACGCGAGGATTCCAACCCTAGGACTTTCCCGTTACAGACAATCAGTCTTGGGCAAATGACATCGGATCGCAATTATTAATCAGTGGTCTCTGCACTCAATCGCGAATATTGGGTCCAAAAGGGCACATATCATAAGTTCTTTACTCTCAAAATGGTTTCTTAGCAACTAGCAGAGCGTGAGGAAAATGCAAGATGATATAATAGTCATTATCGACTTTCATATCAGCCTCTGCATTCACGTCACTGTGAAATATCTTTGAGAATGATGACAGATGAACAAATGTATCATGTACTCTGAGATGCAGTACGTGAGCCTGAAATGCCTCCAATCAGGCCAAGAGTTCACAAACTCACATTACATTCGTGGCGCTCAGGTTACCCATTGGGCAGACTAATGTCCACCCTTTATATAAACATAAATAGAATTTCAATGACATTTTCAAGCCTTCGAAATGGAGCTGTAGAGGAGGGTTCAGTTTGATTTGTGACGTGACGATTGTGATACAAAAGTCCACATACGAAAGTCCATCTGCTCAATATATCAGCTTGTAGAGGAATGTATGTAATTTTCTAGTTAACATTATTTTTTATCGAATTAAGTAACTTAGATCCAGTCTTGTTTCGATTCGCGGTCTTTTGTGTAATATTGTTTCTAGGAAATTCTTCTGACTATGGTGGATGGGTAAGTACGAGGCACTCTAACAACTTCTACGCAGAAATGTTATATCTTAAAGACACTTCACAGGAAATGGATGACTTAGGTGAAGTACTGATAAGGATGTATTTACTCTCCTTCTTTCGAAAGAAAAAGAAATATCCAATCCAGTGGGCAGTAGTGCCGTAGCGATCTCGGACCGAAGGATCGCGGGTTCGAGTCCCGCCTCGGACATCGTTATTGTGTTCGTCTTTTCACCCCCTGTCATCATCATATCGTGTCATCTTCACAGTTACCATACCGTTACAAGCAACAACTAGTCACTAATGACCTAGTTGATGCGACCTTAAATAACAAAAACGTGAAATTAGTGGAAGCAGTGAAGAAGAAATCGCAGAAAAAAATAGCACGAAATATTTTTAACACAAGAGTATTTTCCAACAGCTAAGAGCCCGTCGAGCGCGAGTGCGCGCGGCTGGCGGTGCTTGACACCCACTCGAAGGCGCGCGCGCGTCGTCGCCTCATTAGAGAGACAGACGGACGCAAAAACAACGCGCCATTGTGACGAGCGCGCGGCGCCGCGACGCCTTAATGCGCGTGATATATGGCGGCGCCGTGGGCGGAGGCGGGGGGTGCCCCGAGAAGCGACAGGTGCGAGGAAGAAGAACTGGAAACGGATTAATGAGAGGAAGGACAATGGACGCGCGGCGATAAATCATTGGGCCGCTCGCCTCCTCGGCCCCCGGCGCCCGCGCGTGGCACAACGCGATGGTGTGACGGTTAGCGTACCGGACTGTTATACCCAAGCTCGCGGGTTCAAACCCGATCCAAGCCGTGGATTTTTAAGGGCGAAAAAATCCTTCGTACGCCTTCCTTCGGAGGGGAAGTAAAGCCGCTGTCCCATGTTCGTAGATTTACTTGCATGTGGAAGATCCTTAAGCCTAAATGACGCCTCTGAGCTGAATTGAAATCGCCTGTTTCTCGCCCAAGAAATACCTCCTTTCTCTGCTAGATGAAAGGAGCGTAGCGAAATTTGCGTGGTCAGACGGAAGAGCGGGCCTGATGGCCCGAGTCTCGCCACGTAAAATAAGGCAAATTCAATTCAATTCAACAACGCCCCCTCCGCACGTTTCGACGCGGCCGCCGGCTCGCGTGGCTCAGGCAGGTGCTAGAGTCCCGGCAATGGCAGGATTTCCGACAAGATTGCTAGGTCGAATTCAGCCGCTGTCTGGAGGAGAATTCTAGCGGCCGGCTGATCTGATCGGTAGTTTTCCGCGGTTCCTCCGATTAGGCGAGTGCCGGAGCAGTATACTAGCAAACGGACCACGGAACGCGCGCGATCTTTCCTTCCTCTTCCCAGTTCTACAATCCCGGCATGTTTACACAGACACATACACATACACGTCGAGTACACTACCACACTTGCCGGGAGACTACTCGGGAGTTTACAGCGTGTCCCGGCTGAGGCGGTGCCCTGTTGGTGGGATATAACTGGTCGTGGAAAAGCTCTACAAGCCGACGTGTATATCCACATCGTATCTCGTCATCTCGCGAGGGAAGACCTTCCGCGATAAAAAATATGCACTACCCTTACGGGACTAATGACTCTTGCCGTTGACGCCACCGGAATCTTTCAGCAATCAACCGACTCTGCCATTTCACCACACCATCCGGTCAATTCTACAGCCATGTGTACAATCTACTACAATCCTTTCTTCCTCCTTCTACTGGTGTTACTAGTAGCTCAATGATTGAATGTTGCCTCTGCAACGATGCTGTCTGTGAGTTTCGAAGGCGTGTGTCCCTACGTTCTTGAAATCAACCACAGCGTGAAGGATAATTCTAATGGCCGGCTGATCTCATCAGTAGTTTTTCTGTGGTTTCTCAGATCATTGGAAAATGAATGCCGAAGCAGTACCCTAACAAATGAGTCACGCACCGGACGATCATTTTTTCTTCATCCTCGGCCCCTCCTCTCCAGGTACACAAACGCACTAATTCCTACATGCACTACTCTACCTCACCCTTCCTTAGCTTAGAGCTTCTCCCAGATGTCGCGGCGCTCGTTGCAGGAGACACCTTGAGACACCAATATTATTTTTGTTAATCATAATAGAGATTCATTTCAGATTCAACGGCTATAACAATGTAGATATTATTTATAACTTCAAAGGTGAGTGCACAACAACACAGTAATTAAAGTCCTGTTTTTAACACAATATAAGATCACATTAAGAAAACGTGATAACTAGGGGGGGATTCTGATTACCTAAAACATTGCCAAAAATTACCAATAAAATATTCTTAAAATGCTTTAAAATGCCATAAATACAAAAAAAATGACGGTTGATCAAAACTACTTCAGATGAACAAATCAAGTTGTTGCGTATGTTACTGATGTAATCGAGGCATCTTCTTTTTGTTCTGGTGAACTCAGTTAGCAAACTGTTGATAGGGACAGTTCTTTAAAATACAATCTGTCTTTATTTATCGCAAAAACGATTGAACTGACAATGGCGTCGATAGACGTCACAGGAACCTTAGATTATTAGTACTAACAACGAATGACAATTACAATACGAGCGAAGAAATTGACTAGGCTACTCAGGAATTCTATGGTAACTATTTGTTGCATCTCGTAAATATTGTTTGAAGCAAGTACCATTAAAATGATATTAAAATCGATTAAATCAGCAAAAAAATGCATTAAAATGACGTAAAGAGATAAAAAATAACTTATAAGTCGCAATCGATGAAAAATGCAAATAAAATGGTACATATAAATGGGATATTTCATTTTGTCATAAAACAAAATGAATTTCTATACTAAACGGCATTGTTATAAAGTGAAAAGAACAAAGATGACATTTCATTAAAATTCTCTCTCAAGTAATAACTAAAGTATTCAGCAAGTATAAATGAAAGTCGTAATGAGACTACATGCTTAAAAATTTGATATTTCAAATAAAATTTTTTCAGAGAGTTAACTGAGAAACGACTTCAAAAGATATAGAAATTGCAAACGTATTAATAAACTACTGTTAAAATACTAAATTATGATAAAATGCGGTTGGGGACACTGAGTTAAACCAGTCGGTAGTGAATGGTTTAACTGGTGATAAATGTATCTCTGATATTAATGATGAAAAATGTGCAATCTGTCACACGTGTTGTGAACTTCAATATTATACAGCAAAGCAGTCAATCCAATTACATGTAATAATGAAATTTCGCTTGAATTTTCCATAGTGTCAGACAATGTTTAAATAACCCAAAAGTTAAGAAAATTGATAATGCAGATAAACTTACACATCTGTGTAGAATGTTCATTAAATAGTTTTTGTAAATGATAGAAAAGACATATTTTTAAATATGTTAGTGGATGGTAGTAGGAAGCTTTTTAATTATTCTGTAGTCATACACCACAATACAGAACACGTATAACACTCTTCTGGTGCTTCTTTGTGCAGTAGTCGCCGCGGCGCCGTCACGCGCGACCAGGCACCGAAAAAGGAGGCACCACCCTTATCCGGGGGCTGGCCAGCGGACCCTCAGCCCCAACGGGCTACAAAGCAGCGCCCCGGCAGGCAGACGGCAGTTGAGCGCCTACCCGCAGAATCGAGTGCATCAGTGAATTGTCAACAGTGTTGACGGAACAGCAAAGTGCACGGACTCTCTCTCTCGCAGAGATAGTTCGATGCTACGGCTACTAACTTTGGACATCTCCCTGCGCAACGGCTACTTTTGACATACACTGGTACATCTTCACGAAAATTGTTGGATCTGGCTTGTACATGGTTACTCTGTACTGGTGTGAGATCAAAATAAATTTATTTTTTAAGAAATTACGATTCTTTGGACATAACACTTTGAACTATTAGTGAACATGCGCACCACAGTGACAGGTTGCAATGCAGTAAGTGTATCTGCGCTGTCACTCCAAACGCCGACGTCGAAGTTATTGTCTCAAAAGTTGGAACCTGTGCGGTAGAGGCTGATGCAGTCCACGAAGAAATTAATTTTATAAAGAAAAAAAATAACTGAAAAAGATTTTGAGTAAGCAGGGATGTCAGGAGTTACATATTTGCTGTTATTAAATCGTTCCTCCAAATACATGAAAAATTTAAATGGAAATAGAAAGTAAATATATATTACCACAATTTTTACATACATTTACACACATTTATTGCCTTTTTTGTGTTTAAAAAACAAAATTTTGCGTCGACAGGACAGTTGAATGGTGGTTTAATACACAATATATTAATTTATACAAATGAATAAACTATTGATTTAACATCGCATCACACGCCCCCTGTTAATTTCAAAATTGTCCTCAACTGCTACAAATACACTTATTTTTTACTTGGTAATTTTGTCTACTTGGCTAAGCCAAGTGAAGAAAATGAACTTCTATTGACCATAGTGTTCTCCTTAAGGCAAATTTTCTTCGAGTTAGTTATATATGAATTATAGTCATCTCCTAGGTTATTAAGATAACATAACTGCCCGTACTTATGCATTGATAGGTCGTGTGGTGCTGTGTATTGCCAGTTTGCATTTTGTTTGGGACGTTTGGCTAGGAGAAACAGAAAATCGAACGGATGACAATATGGATTGCATTGCCGAGAAGTGGTCTTGAACTCCAACGTCCTCATTTCGAATCCAGACGGAGGCATAAACCGTTCCTTACTCGACTCTCAGCGTTCGCAGTCCAAGCAGAAGCCATAAAAGCGCTGTGTACTTAACGAAAAGGACTGGGATCTGGCTCTCTGGAGGAGTTTTATTGCCTGTGCTTATGTTGGAGCAGAATGAATCCCTGTCTATGCGATATTTACTGCGGTCTTCGAGCGTCATCGATTGGACTCCTGCAGAGCTGCCTTGTGTTTCTTGTTCAGATTGCAAGGAAATATCGCAAGAAAAGTATAAAGGGGTTGTATCTATTGGCATTCGACTCAAATAACTCACCTTTCAATATACCATTAATAAAAAGATATATACAAAAGCATATTTTTATAAATGCATTTATTTTTCAAATAAGAAATATCTAAAAGACTAAGAAATAGTTTAATTCGTACCATTATTTTAAAAATTATAATTGTTTATATGCAGCACTAATTTTGATGGTGATAATTTTACAGACAAGTATATTTTCGTCGACTCGACAAACCCTTTTTTTTTAAATCTGGTAGCAATAAACATTCTTCTAAGGTTATTAAGGATAAACGTACGTTGAAGAGGTTTCATGTTTTATTATTCATTTGTTGACTGCGCGCTGAGATATTTTCTCAATTTTACCTTAAATATCCGTTCCCTGGAATATTTCAAGTGTCAACTACGCTCTAAAGTAGTTTAATTACAACATTGTTGACGTTTTATGACTTGCGTCTTTCTTAGTTCTTACATTTCAACGCAGATCAGGCTCAAAAATCACTACACACAATTCAATTTAGAGGTCTCGTACATGCATTTTTTGCAACAAAAATATTCAGATTCCCATCTTCTCTAGAAGTTTGAGCTCTCTAGAAAGCCTTTGCAGACGAAGAGGTCAGGCTTCCTCATGAGCACTCAGCCGGCCCCTCAGAACACTCACTGTGCGCCGCAGACACTCGTACGGGGAGGTCCTAAGATGTCCAAAATAGCTTGGTCGAATTCAGCCACTGTCGGGAGAACAATTCTAAAGGTCGGCTGCTCAGATCGGTACTTTTCTTTGGTTTCTCCCATCAGCACAGGACGAATGCCCGATCAGCACACTAACAAAACGGGCCACGGTCCGCGCGCGATATTTGCTTCCTATTCCATATAATATCCTCATCCCCTTGCTTACATTAACTACATCTACATAACAACCACACCCTTTCCTCGAAGCCTGAGCGAATTTAAAAATAAATTAGTTTCTTGAATGTGGATATGTTATAAATATATTTAATAAAATTCAGTGTAATTACTTATGTCTTCTTTGTAATTAAGTATTATTATTGTTATTATTATTGTTGTTATTATTAATGTTGTCATTATTATTGTTGTTATTAATGTTATTATTATTAATATTATTATTATGTGCAGTGCAGTGGCGTGAAGTGCAGTGACGTTGTGCAACTGAGAGAAACGAGTGAGTAAGAAAGACATTACAGCTCGCGGTATCGCAGTGCGGTGAAGTGTGGTGAAGTGAAGTTTGGTGAAGTGGAGTTCTATGAAAGATTGCACGGTGAAATGTTCATGTGATTTTGTAACGTTTTTAGAGTTTGTATAGTTGTTAAGTTCTGTAATGTTAAGTTAGTATATTCTGCCACCAAGTTCTCAAGCTTAATTGCAGAATTATTAATAAATCTAATCTACATTGTAGATTCCAGGTATATGTGTCCTCGCGTAATCATCCTTTGTTCCAAAACACTTTTCACTTGTATATCAACATTTCTAGGCTTCTGGAAAAATATTCCGAACTTTTGTTTGCAAACTGGTGGAAAACTGCTTCTTCATCCTCACTGTTGTCTAAAACTCTTCTTCCGCAAAGGTTTTTCTTCCGTTTTAACAAGTGATAGATATCGCAGGGTGTCAATCGGGATTATAGTGTGATTGGACCCAGTCATTAAAGTCATGAATTATCGTGAAGAAGCTAAATACCATGCGATTTCATTCACCGCACCTAACTCTAGTAACTCTCTCCACAAATCTGACTGAAAGAGCATCTTGAAACTAAAATTATTTCAAGAATTGAAGTAAAGACTCTATACTTCTGGAACGTTTTCCCATAGACCAGCGATATCTTCGTCAGGTCGAAAACTTATGGAAACACCTATGTTGGGAAACTATGCCGGGAGGTTACGGCGGTTTTCCACTTGAGAGAAATACCCGTTAGCCGACGTTTGATTGATTGATTGCTTTAGAGATTCCGGGCACTTCATCTACCAGGGTCATTAGTCACGTAAGTGTAATGCATGCTTTTTTGCTCGAGAGGTGGTGGTTACCTTTCCTTCTGCTGTATAGCAAGATACGGGTCCGACCTACCGTCGGCTAGTGGGGTTTTCAACAGCCAAGTATCTCCCACCGGCGGGATACCGCTCCAGCCGGGACACGGCCTTAGCTCCTGACGGGTCTCCCGGAATTTGTGTTAATGAGATGGACAAGGAAGAGGAAGGTGAGATCGCGTGCGGTCCGTGGCCCGTTTGTTAGGGTACTGCTCCAGCATTCATGGCATTGATCAGAGAAACCTCGGAAAACTACCGATCAGAGCAGTCGGTCGCTAGAAGTCTCCTCCAGACAGCGACTGAATTCGACGAAGCTAGTGTCGAAAAACCTGCCACCGTCGGGACTCGAACCCAGCTCCTCCCGAACAGAGGAACTACGGTGACATCAGCGGCGGCGATGGTGTAACGGTTAGCGTATCGGACTGTTGTACCTGTAACTGTTGTACCCAAGTTGGCGGATTCAAACCTGATCGAAGCCGTGGATTTTTAGGACGACAAAATCCTTCGTACGCCTTCCTTTGGAGGGGAAGTAAAGCCGGCTGTCCCATGTTAGTAGATTTACTTGCATGTAAAAGATCCTCAAGCCTAAATGACGCCTCAGAGCTAAATTCAAATCGCCTGTTTCTCGCCCAAGAAATACCTCCTTTCTCTGCTAGTTGATGAAAGGAGCGTAGCGAAATTTGCGTGGTCAGACGGAAGAGCGGGCCTGATGGCCCGAGTCTCGCCACGTAAAATAAGGCAAATTCAATTCAATTCAATTCAATTCAATCAGTTGATTCCCCGATCCATCTCTCCTGGTGTTAGCCGACGATTAGGTCGACGCCGTATCTCGCCATCGAGCGGCGAGGAAACCTTCCACCTCCAGCAGCATAACACGCACTACACTTTCGGCACGAACGCGAACGGTCGTTTGCACCAATGTATCCATCAAGTCGCAGGGAGCCCGCGGCACGGCGCTGACCGCCCGAGAGTCGCATTCCCGTCCGCCATCGCACGTATTGGCGCCGCATCAAATTAATACAGCTGCGGAATCTGAACTCCTCCCTCAGAATATTAATTACCGGCAAACAAAAGCCGGCGCGCCCGCTCATCTTGGCACGTGATCAAAGCGCCGCCAATTGAAATGTAGGTATTTATTCTGTCGCCGCACAATGCGATCTCGTGATAATGGCGTGGTTTTATGGGCGACAGATGTAAAGTATTAAATGTTTGGTGCATTATTCCGCGATGACAGATTACAGCCTCGCACAACGTTTGCGTGCGGTTGGGTTTCCATCGGAATAAATGTTCCTTTGAGTATAATGATCTGTTGGCCGGCGGCGCGATTGTCACCCTTGCAATTTTCGATCCGAGGATGAAAGTTGGACCTCGATGAATAAGAGAATATTTTATTAATAGCTTCGCCTGTAATGTAATTATTATATAAATATTTTTTTGAAATAGTACTAAACGTCTGGCATCTATGAGAGATATACGATTTGTATCGACGATTATTGACAGTGAACGGCAAGGCAAGTGAAAAATGATTCTGTCATTTGCACAGCAAAAGGAAGACAAATTAAAATGGGCATCCTTTGTCCTGCATTTTCCATTGGTGCAATATGTTGACAGGGTGAAAAGTACTTCTCCATGCCAGCTGCTGCTAAGTGCTGCGTTTCTCATCACATAGGACCAACTTCATTTTTATTAAATACACGAATGAAATAATTTTCAAAATTTATCTTTTAATATTAATACCGAAGTTAGTATAGATTATTATAATTATTATAACGAGTGTCCTATCAAATATGGACCAACCCCATAACTTCTAAGTGGTTATCCGACATCGAAATGCAGTTTTCACTCAACAAAGATTCAGGGCGAGTATTATGCCGTAATGATATAGTTTGCAATATTTTTACTTTTGGAGAAATTTAGTTATCATTGAATTTCTTAAACAGAACTATATATTTTTCTCACTATAAATGGAAAAACCGTAAAACGAAAAATACAGTGATGCTTCAATGGTACTGTTTTGAAAGTATTTTGACTCTAAAATTATATGTTTTCACATGTGATATTAAATTAAAAAGACTATATATCCTTTAGGAGTCATTTTGCAAAGGTGGCCTTCACGGCGCCGAGAACGTTAAGGGAAAAGGGAAGGCAGAAGTGTGTCAGTGAAGAATAGAGGTCAAACTACAGCAATGCATGGTTTTGACATGGGCACAGGAATAAACATTAATATTAACAATCAGAATGAGAGATGTTTTACAATGATTAATCAGAACTGAATTGAACTTCCTCCGATTTAAAATTCAAAAGCATTGATTTTTTTGGTTGGCCCTGACATACGTGCCTGCAGTTGCGTGCTACTGTCGACGGGGAACACATAACTCATATGTGAATAATTTATGTACAAATTTTTATTATGTTCTTCTCTTATACACTTTTCGTAAATTTATATTGATAAAAGTGTTATTTTCTTTCAAGAGAATTTAGAAGTTTGTTTTATTTTGTCCATTAGAATACTAAATCACTAAGAGAGAAGTTTTAGGTAGTAACAGTAAAGTCTTAGTAACAGTAAATAATATGATCTGATGAATTATCTCGTGATATTATAGCAAATTTTTCATTCATTCATTTCCTTCTCTAGTTCTACAAATATTTTCAAATGCTGGCTAATTTTATAGTCTTAGATCACGATTTCGATTCTTGTTAAGTTTGAAAGTAACCTTTATCATCATCTTCCTTAGGCTACTAATGTGTATACGGATTTCTTTTCTTTTCAATTATCGAGGCTTTGGATTTCCAATCGGAATCTTGATCTATTCAGTGAGTCCTTCCACGTCAATTCGCATAAATTTAAGAAAATTTTTAACTTGATCTCCCAAACTTTTTCTGTGAAGAGTGTAATAAAAAACTAATATTATGTATCGGAATAATGTGAAATATTGTGTCTAAAAATTAAAATATATTTTAAATACTTTATGTTTTTCCAAAAACTATATTCACGTCGTACAAAAGTATACATTTTTATATTTAATTTACGTGTAGTTGCATTGTTATGTAGGTAAAAATAGATGCGTGAAAATGTTTAAACATTAACGCGAGTAGAATCCCTCCGAAATAAAATGGTAATATTACGAAAAGAAGTGGGTTGAGATCAAACAATTAAAAAAATACATGTCGCTTATTTTGAGGTCTAGAACTCATAAAAGGAAATCAAGCTGTTAAAAAAAAGTATGATGCTCTATGACTGTGTGATTTGACGTAACACACACGTAGTTAAAGACTTCAGTCTGTTGTCACACTCGACAAAATTATCTAGTCAAAATTATCTAGTCAAAATTATCTAGTCAAAATTATCTAGTCAAAATTATCTAGTCAAAATTATCTAGTCAAAATTATCTAGCAATGTTAAGCATGTTTCCTTTGAACAGACACACACGCGGCACACACACACACACACACACACACACGCAAGCAAGCACGCACACCCTGACCCACCTTCCGTCTCATCTTACGGATGAGGAAATAGCCGCAGTGAATGTAAATGCCAGGGAGGCTAGTTGAGACGGATTGAACCGCAATGCGCTGTCCCTCGCTGAGCCTTTGTGACGCGGGCGTCGCCCGCGCGGTGGCCCCAGGCGGAGGTGAAAGAAGTGGGAGGGGGTGGGGGAGAGAGTTTTCCCTCGCCCCCTGCACACCGCCGGGTGAGCCAAAGCCTTCCTGTAAGGCGGGTTGGAGAGCCGAAAGGGTGAGAAGGGGTGTGACTGGAGTCCTGCGAGTGTAGAGCAGGTTATAGCCAGAAAGGACTGTGTTCCTGGTAGCGCTGTAACGCGACATCCACATTTGACCGACACGACGGTTTGCGAGGCTTTCCCCCTCCATGTATCTCCCCCAGTGATGTAAGACCCAGCCCTAAGTTCCCGACTGGGTTCCCGACGTGAGTTGTGGACATGTAATAGACGAGTGAGTGTGTATTTGTGTGTGTGTGTGTGTGTGTGTGTGTGTAAGGGGAGACAGAGGATAAGGATGAGATCGCCTCCGGTTCGTGGCCGATTCAATAGAGCAATGCATCAGCATTCACCGAATACTGATAGCACAAACGCTGGAAACCTTATTACAGCTACTGCTCGCTAGATTTCTCTTTAGGGCATTGGTTGAATTCGACCCAGCCTTGTAACTACTACTACCGAAAATCTGTCACCATAAGAACTCGCGTTTTAAGCCAACCCTATAACCGATGCTACAGATGTACATGTGCTGATACAAAAACACAACATGAAAGGACGAAGTGAAAAAATCAGAATGTTTAAAGTTTAAAGAGAAAGATGAACTGGAGTAGATTCAACAGAATGAGATTGACAAAGAACCTGGAAAGGTCACGAAGTAAAAGGAAGAGAAAAGATGAAAAGGAAGAGGCAAAATAATTCAGCATGTACATTGGAAACGTCTGGTTAGAAGAACCAGCTAAATGAGTTCTGTAACAACAACGCCGCTGTGTCAGCTGTAAAATCTAAACGGAAGGTTTTAGAGTTTGTCTTCCGATATATTGGACGATAAAAGACTCGTTTTCTGGCGATAGATAACTTCAGAAGTGGTCTGGAGGATATTTATTGCGGCTGACTGCTCTGATCGGTAGATTTCTGTGGTTTCTTCAATCAACAACAAGGAAATTATGGAGCAGTACCCTGACAAACGGGCCACGGACCGCGCGCTATCTTTCCTTAAAATTACATGAACTATCTACACTACATCACATGTCGAGAGATCGGTCGGGAACGTAGAACTTGTCCCGGTTCGGGTGGTGCCCCGCCGGTGAGAGATTCGAGGTTGGGGAAAACTCCGCGAGCCGACGGTAGGTGTCGCCAGATCACTTCATTTAGCGGGAGAAGAACATTGACACCTCCTGAGATATGCATGCACTGTACTTACGGAACCAGTAATCTTAGCAGTTGACGCGTTCGGAATCACTTATCAACAACCGTCGTGTATGTTACCGCCGGATCTATCACAAAATAAATCAGCACCACCTCCTTCTCGTGATAAAACATTTACTGCACGTAGGGGAATATTGACGATAACAGTTGTCATGCCCGTAAATTAATTATTTAATTTAATATAATAGATAATTGTTACACTTATAAATTAAATGACATGATATTATGTGGCTAGGCCAAAGGCTTTTAAGCTATTACAATACCGAAGTGCCTCAGCAGATCGTCTGCACCAATGCCTCTACACTTCCATTTGGGACACCCACTGTTCTTTGACCCGTTGCGTTTCCGTTTCCCTAATGGTCCCGTTACCCTAATTTCCGTTTCCCTAATGGTCCGCACATTTGTATAAATGTTCCTAATTCTTTCATGAAGTGAGACCTTTTATCACCTAATATGTTCTGGCCGAGTGCTACGTTTCCATGTTGGAAGAAATAGTTTCCTATTCCCATTCAAGTTCTCCTCCATGTTTCGGTCGCACAGCAATTTACAAGGATGTAGATCCAATCTTCCCTATCACCGCAAGATACCGGCAGACGCCATTACCATTCACGTCTTTCAATCGTCGTTGCATCCACCACCAACCTTGAACAATCAATCAATCAACCCAGCTGAAGGAATTAAAAAAGTCAGAAGAATAGACAGAATTAGGAACACCGGGACGGACAGGGAGAAGGGCGTTGGTACGGAGTCAATTGTGCGAATTCGAGCAGCAGGTAGCTGCCGCATGGGGCTGGCGGGGACAGGCAGGCTCATGGGCGCGGCCTTCAGGCCCTCCTGGACAGAGAAAGGGCGGGGCAGGGCGGTGGCGAGATTACTACGTGCTCGTCGGCCGGAAACTACTTAATTGAGCGGGGCTGCTCTCAATGGGATTTTCAAGTGACGGCCGCCGGCCGCATTAAGCTCCACGTCGCGGTAATTAAAGGTAGCGCGACCGTCCGCCGCGCAGCTCCGCTGCAACGCCGCCGGCCGGTGGGCGGTGGGGACGGAGGGGCGAAGGCGGCGGGGCGGGGGCGGCGGGGACGGCGGGGGCGGCGGGGCGGCGGGGGCGGCGGGGGCGGCGGGGGCGGCGAGGCGGCGGAGGCGGCGGGGGCGGCGGGGGCGGCGGGGGCGGCGGGGGCGGCGGGGGCGGTGGGGGCGGCGGGGGGCGGCGGGGGGCGGCGGAGGTGGCGGGGGCGGCGGGGGGCGGCACGAAGTGCCTACTTTGCGGTGGACTCTGTGGTAGGGACTGCAGATAACCAAGGGAATAATGACGCCTGTGTTCTCCGCCCCACTTAGAGTACCATTTATAGATATTTTCTCCTAAGCCCTCACTCTTAGCTAAACAACTGGTGGTCATCTAAACTGATCTAAACTTATCTAAAAAAACTAGTAGTGCTACTACAGCACATACTTTCTTGAATTATTTAAATATTTTGATTTTTTTAAATTCAGAAATCTCAATGAAAATGAGACCTGCGCAATTATTTTAAGGATTTCTTCTCCTATCTGTGGAAAGCTTACAAGAAAACAATTGAAGCAGTTTTTGAGAAAAAAATTCTTTTTTTGAAAATTGGCTGTAATTTCCTACAAATAACACGAAAACTGTTCATATTTTGGAGGAAATTACTTGAATAAATTATTCTTTAATAGTTCGCTTATCAGCAGTCAATAGTTTTCTTCCGAAGGCTGTTTCAATTATCGATGAATATCAGTAAATCCATAGATGTAACACTTGATGCCGCATACCTTGTTTACAAGCTTTTCAGGCGTAATTTCATTTTCGTACTGACTATGTTTGCATGTATTTTTTTCGTGGTGTATTTTATAGAGAACATTCGGTCAGTGGGTTTTGTTTGGTTTTAGTGAATAGTGAATTTGTTGAGAAGTTATGTTGCTTTCCTAATCGTTCTCCAAACGCCTCAAAAGACGCAAGTGGACATTAACAGGACGTAGGGAAAGAGAAAGTCAGCGCAGATGTCGTGATAGTGAAGTAATTTCATTTTCTGTTTGTAAAAATAAGTTGCCTTGGAGCAATACAGTACGTCGTACAATATTGTCGTACGTTAAAATATATTATATTAATTATACTATAAATTTAGTCTCAAATATCTGAATACCTGAAATAGATTATGCCACTTTGAGTTTTTTTTCTTATGCAGTTTTTATTTTCAGTAAACATCCTTATGTGCATATACCGTTTGGAAATATATTTATCGGAATGCGGAATATCAAAATTAATTTGTTCATTCATTTAAGTTGAAGATTGTTTTGTTGGTACTTAGCAACTTGTACTACAAGCGAAATAATCCTGGTCACTCAAATATAGTTTTTTTGAAGTAGCCTATTACGTTCCCTAAATATTGACAAAATGTGGTAAATAAATTAGAGCATAAATATGACTAACTTATTAGCTAAAGTAATAACTAATATTCTGACTAAAAGTAGTAAGAGAACCATTAAAAATAGCAAAAAAATGTTAAAAAGTAATGACAAAAGATTGACGAAATCGAATTTACGTTTTCCTATTTCTCTGGTGTGTTGCTCTCCATTTCGAGCTTCGCAGCCCCGCGGGGACCCGGCGTTTGCATCTTCCACCGCGGTCTGCGCCGGAGGAGCCGAGGCTGCGGGCCACGCGCTTTGAAGTCTTCCGTTGGTCTCTTCGCCCCAGCAGAAGCCACCATTAGTAGGAAATTGGAAGGAAAGTAATCAAAACAAAGAATCCCGCAGAAATTACTTTCGGAGAATACCTTTCAAGCAGAAGTCAAAAGAGGGAAAACAGAAACGTCTTCGCCTTGAAACCCCGTTTTATATTCTGCAATTTACCAACTGCTGAAAATTGTGATCAGCCGGTGGGGAGAAATCTCAGAACCAATTAACATCGCAAAGGCGGGCTGCTGATTACACCTACAACTGCATCACTCTAGGGGTTTCATACGATAATGCCATTGGCATGCACTTTCTCTCGACGTTCTGTTTAAATTTTTAGCATGCTGTTGTTATTAAAATACTTTTCACACAGCCGAGGTAAAAACTGAAAGATTTTAAAAAAGTGGAAACAATATATATGCTGGGCACGTCAACATTCTTGAATTTTTTTTCCTTCAAACAATACTTGTTCCCTCTAGTTAGTTACGCCATTTAGATTTATTAGCTGCTGAATTATCTTACATGATTTTGGCCCCTTTGAATAGGATTTGAATGACCATTTATTTTCTCAATATAGTCCAATTTCTAATTAGGACATCCTTTCCTTCGGCCTCTTCAAAAAGTGTTTCATAGGTCGTATTCAATCAATATGAGCTCCTCCTACAGATACTACCAACCCTAGAAACATTGTATATTCCAATTATCAACCGCAAAATATTCACTTTCTAATATTAAATTTAACTAATTTTCTGGATTTCTATGGACTACTGGCTTGAGAGGCTTTAACCTTGCGTATCATTTATGGCAATGATTGTGCCGTGGTTTTCACTCTTATCACTTGAAAGTACCTGCGATAGGCATATCATACTTTGTCTTTTGAGGAGTAATCGGTTTTCTTGTTTGGTTTCTTTCATCAGTTTTTTTTGCCTTTGTAGCGTAAAGTATACAGACGAAATTTGGAGCCATATTTTAAAAAAATATCTGTTTTACTAATTTCAAAAATTGCCTGTATATCACATTTGCGGGAAAACTACTCATATGTTCGAAATATTTTATTGTAAATTATCTTAATTCCATATCTGACTTTCAACAACTGATTTAATCACCGAAAGAGTTCCAAAATGTGCCGAATATTGAAAATAACTGATAGCATATGTTCAAATCATTGGTAATTTTTCTATCTCATTCAAGATTTTTATACCTTTAATAACTTTTTTAGATGGAACGTAATAATCATTATAATCTCATTTTTTAGCATCTATTTACAACCGTTCAGGGTTCAAAGCGAATTGTTTAAAAAATTCATTCAAAATACGTTCAAAAATTTATTTTTTAACATTTAAATCGCTAAAGACACATTATTTCACCAGGACACGACAATCGTATTTTATTACATGAAAAGGACCTTTGAAAATTATTATATAGATAAACAATTTAACGATCACCATAATATATCATAAACTCGTATATAATTTAAATGTCTGAAAAGCATTAAAAGACAAAATACCCACTTGAGGTTAGGAAAGGTTCTAATAATAAAAGTCCTGAACTATCAATCAGGATCTCTTTAACTTAATCATGATAGAGGATCTGGGGCCCATCGTTCACCCTATTGCTACGCGGCTGTTAACATTTTGAGTTAACACTTTCCTGCTCCAAGCTCTTAACGGAGCTAATCCATTTTGATGAGTGGGTAGCACCACATTTCCAATAATTGAATTTCTAATCGGCACGAAGGCGATGGGAGGCGGATCTTATCCCGAGCGACCTCGCGGCGTCGCAGCCACCGAAGGCGGGTGCACGGCCGGGCGCAGCCGCCGCCGCCTCTATCTCACCGGCGCGAGCGCCAGCCCCCTTTTTAATGCAGCCCACGAACGGCATCGCGCGATATCCCAGCGGAGCAATATCTGCAGACGAATATCACGGGGACCCTCGCGGGGCGCTGGGGCGCCAACAGGAGCGGCGGGCGGGGACAGGGCGGGGCGGAGCAGGGCGGGTCAGGGTGGGACGGGCAGGCAAGGTGGGGCGGAACGGAGCGGAACGGGGCGAGGCGGGGCATGGCTAGGCGGAACGGAGCTGGGCGGGGCGGAGCAGGGCGGGTCAGGGTGGGACGGGCAGGCAAGGCGGGCCGGAACGGAGCAGAACGGGGCGAGGCGGGGTATGGCAGGGCGGGGCGGAGCAGGGAGGGATAGAGCACTGCGGAGCGGGGTAGGGCGCGCCGGGGCGGGTCAGGGAAAGGCAGGCAGGGCGAGGCGGGGCGGAACGGGGTAGAGCGAATGGGGTGGAGCGAGGTGGGGTGGAGCAGGGCGGGACGGACCAGGTGGGGCGGGGTGGAGCGGGGCGGGTGGAGCGGGGCAGGGCGAAGTGGAGCGGGGTGGGGCGGGGCAAGGCGGCGCGGTCGGGCCGGGTGGGGTGGGGTGGGGCGGTGCGGAGCGGGGTGGGGCGGTTCGGGCCGAGGCAGGGCGGAACGGGCGGGGCGGGGCGGTGCTGGAGGGGTCGGAGCGAGGTGATGCGGATTGGGGTGGGGCGGTGTGGTGCGGGACAGGGCGGAGCAGAGCGGGGCATAGCGCGGCGGGGTGGGGCGGGGTGGGGCGGGGTGGGGCGGGGTGGAGCGGGGCGGGGCGGGAGGAGTGGGGCGGGGCGGGGTGAAGAATGGGGAGGGGCGGGGAAGAGAATGGGACAGGACGGGGAAGAACTTGGCGGGGCGCTACAGGATACGAACACTGTGAGTAAAGGGAAACATGGAGCCAGGCAAGAAAGATAAGTAAACGTAAGTAAATTATTCGGATTTGTTACAGTATTGTTATTGACTTGAAATACAAGAAATATACATATAACAAAATAATTTCTCAGACTGGATAACTGGTGAATACCATAGGATTTCAGTTTAAGTAATATTTTATTAGCGTCAAAACTGGAGAAGTTCATGTGTACGTTTTTTGCACGCCGGGGCATGTGTATAAAATTGATACTGCGGTAAGCGTTTGTGATTATACAGGGACCCAAAATGGTCGGAAGGGGGACTGAAAATTTAAGGAGAGAGGGGGAGCTGAGTAGATTTTCAGTGACGAATAGAGGCACTGAGTAGACTTGTCACGAAGTACACAGAAATTAACTTCAACATTAACAATTAGAATGGGACTTTTTCCACTGATTGATAAGAATTTAAGTTTCTTCCTCTGATTAAATTTCCAAAATTGAAAAACCATCGTAAACAACAATATAAAAGTATTGGTAGCTTGAGAAAGATATCAAAAAGGTAATTTTCAAACTTAACACGAAACCAGCTTCATGAGAAATGGCTGCAGGAAGAAGTCAGCATTTGAAAACCTTTCATGTACACTAGAAAATAGTGAATATCCAGTAATAGAAAAGTATTCTAATTTTTTAAACACTACAATATTATTTTGTCTGAATATTTATTCACTCTGTAACGTTTAGACGCCAATTACGGTCCTCGTCAAAATATCTAAAACAATAATTTAGATGATATTATGAAGTCCAGGAGATTAAATGAATGAAATGTAAAAAGCAACATAAGTACTTTTTCATCGTAGCATGCATGTGATTCGTAAGCTGTCTCGCAATGTAACTGTAAGAGATTAAAGCATTATTTTTAAACAACAATAACATTTTCAACATTTCCTAACTCTATAATTCAAGCATATCTACCTTACAACGATTTTTTCCAGATTTTCACCGAGAAGGCAGAAATTTTGAAAATACGGCGGACTTATACTCCAGAATCTTTCATTCCTTATATGATGAATGTGACAATTTATCTATTATTTCTTGTGGTTGGTGTGCTAAACAGTTTTGCTATTCACGTTTTCTAGATAATTATCATTTCTTCAAATCATAGTAATTGGAATAAATTTTCAATGTATGGTAAACAGTTATTTTTAACAATACTGATAAAACATTTTAATAATAATTACGAATTAACTTCTTACTTCTTTACGAACTCCTCGCCTCCAAGAATAAGTTTGTTAATTGTCTTGCAACAAATAAACGTTTCGTAAAACAGCATCAGTAAGTGCTATTCCAATAATACGTTTACTAGCATAATTTGGATTATTCACCTATCGAAAATGAAAGGCAATATAAAGGCACATTATTAACAAAGAAGGATGTCCTGGACTAAGCAGGTTGCAAAATGACACAGTTTCTTGCGGAGAATGGTCATTACCCCGTAAGTGTGACGCATGTTTTTATCGGAAAAAGTGGCTGTGATCGTCACCTGCTGAATGGTGAGATCTGGCGCCGACGTACCCATTGGTTAGCGGGGTTTTTCGTCAACCAGGTATCTCTCTCCAGCGGGACTCCACTCCAGCCAGGACAATGTCTGAGCTCCCTATAGGTCTTCCGACGTGTGTGGTAATGTAGTGCGTAGGTGTGTATGTACGTCCGAAGGCAACGAAGAGGAAGGACGGATCGTACGCAGTCCGTGGTCCGTTTGTTAGGGTTCTGCTCTGGCGAACGCCTGGTGTTTATCGGAGAAACCACAGAAAACTAACACAGAGAACTAACACAGAGAACTAACACAGAGAAACCGCAGGAGCTAACACAGGAAACTAACACAATCGTAGAACGCTAAAATTCTCTTCCCGATAACGAACCTATCTGTCAAGATAGGGTTAAACATCCTGCGAGCGTCACGACTAGAACCTTAGGACCTCCCTGTCAGAGACACTGCAGTGAGAGCAATTGATGTCCTGAGCCACATAAGCTGATGTGACTACAGGAGCTACTACCACCAATATTTCGTGGAGCGGCGCGGATATGAAGCCAAGTAACCAAGGGGGAAGGGCGAGCACGTTGGCCGTGGCGCTGGCGGCTGCTGCTGCCAGAGAAGAGCGATGCTGCGAGGCAGGCCCGGCGCTCGACACTACGACTCACGATAAAAACGCGCAATACGCCGCCTCCGCGCAGCCCCGGCGCTGCCCCCTCGCTCCACCCCACCCCGCGCCACGTCCCCCCACTCCGCCCAGCCCTTGCCCTCCCCCGCCCTCCCCGCTTCGCCACCGCGCCGTTAAACCCTGCCCCCGAGCCGCCCCAGCCCCGTGTTACCCCGCCCCGCCCCGTCTTCGTACCCCACATCTCTGCCGCCCCCGTGCTCAACCCCACCCGCGCCTCGCCCTTCCCGCCCCGCGCTTATACTCCGCCCCTGCCCCTCCCGTGCACTCCCCGCTCAGCCCCGCACCGTTACGCCCTCCCCTGAGCCGCCCCAACCCCGCCCCCGCGCCGCCCCCTCCCCGTGTTATCCGCCCAGCCCTGTCCTCAAACCCCACCTCTGTGCGCCGCCCCCGCGCTCCACCCCACCCCGCCAGACCCCGGCCTCACGCCTCGCCCCCGCCTCTCCCGTGCACTCAATCCCGCTTTCCACGCTGTTACGCCGTTCCCTGAGCCGCCCCAATCCCGCCCCGGCGCCGCCCCCCGCCCCGTGTTATCCCGCCCAGCCCCGTCCTCGTACCCCACCACTGCGCGCCGACCCCGCACTTCACCTCACCCCGACGCCGCCCCTCCCGTTCATCCCCCGCACCGCCTCCACGCCGTTACGACCCTGCCCGTGTCGCCCACCAACCACGCCACCGCGCCGCTCCCGCCCTGCCCCGAACCGTGTTCCTTTGCCCCGCCCCGTCCTCGTACTCTACCTCATGCGTGCCACCCCCCAAGCTCCACCCCATCCCGCACATCCTCCGCACCGCCTCCGCGTCGTTACGCTCTCTCCCTGAGCCGCCCCTGCCCCGCATCGTGTTACCACCTCCCCGCCCCGTTCTCGTACCCCTCCTCTGCACCCCGCCCTCGCGCTCCACCCCACCCGCGCCTCGTTCCCTCCCGCCCCGCCGCACTCCCCGCCCCCGCCTCTCCGCGCACATGCCGCACCGCCTCCACGCTGTTATGTCCTGCCCCCGAGCCGCCCCCACCCCGCCCCTGCCCCGCACCCGTGTTACCCCTCCCCAGTCCATTCTCATACCCCTCCTCTACACTTCGACCCCGCGCTCCACACCACCCCGTGCCACGACCCGCCCCCGCCCTCATGCCCCACCCCCCCGCCCCTCCCGTTAACACCCCGCACCGCCTCCACGACGTCTACGCCCTGCCCCCGAGCCGCCCCCAATCCCACCCTCGCCCTGCACCGCCCCTACCGTGTTAACCCGTCCAGCCCCGTTCTCGTACCCCTCCTCTGCGCGTCGCCCACTGCGCACCACCCCACCCCGCGCAGCGTCCCGCCCCCCCACCAACATGCCACGCCACCGCCCCTCCCGTTCACCCCCGCACCGCCTCCACGCCGTTGCGCCCTGCCCCCGAGCCGCCACCAAGCCCGCCCCCGCCCCGCACCATGTTACCCCTCCCCGCCCCGTCCTCGTACCCCCCCTCTAAAACCCCGCCCCGCCCTCACGCCCCGCCCTCACGCCCCGCCCTCACGCCCCGCCCTCACGCCCCGCCCTCACGCCCCGCCCTCACGCCCCGCCCTCACGCCCCGCCCTCACGCCCCGCCCTCACGCCCCGCCCTCACGCCCCGCCCTCACGCCCCCGCCCTCACGCCCCGCCCTCACGCCCCGCCCCTCACGCCCCGCCCTCACGCCCCGCCCTCACGCCCCGCCCTCATGCCCCGCCCCTCCCGTTCACCCCCCGCACCGCCTCCACGCCGTTTCGCCTTGCCCCCGAGCCGCCCCCAATCCCGCCCTTGCGCCGCCCCCACACCATGCGCTGCACGGCCCCCTTTGTGGCAGATTGTGGGAGGTTACGAAGAAGGTGGCGCAGAGAATGGCGGCAGAGGACAAAAGATGTACGTCGCTCGGGTGAAACGCGAGAGGAATTCAAGCGCGTCGACTTGCCTGAGGAACGAGAGGGTTATAAGGCAAACACGCGCTTCTTGGCGCTGGGGTGAAATACGGGCTCCGGAGACATGAATCAATTCTCCTACGCGATGTTTCTCAATTCTGAGAATGCATCTAGGCGGTCCGCACGGAAAAAGAAAAGTTTTCTCTTAAGAATTACAGGTCTGGCGAAAAACTATGCACCCCTGACAACCTAAGGGATCAAATCATTAAATATCGAGGAATCGCAGAAAATATAAAAGCAATTAAAATATTTGTAGAATGGCTATAAAAGAAATTCAATCGAATCAGTTTTAAAAGATTTAGTTTAATCAATTAAGTATAACAGAAGATTGAGTTCCTACGCTGTGAAATAAATGTAAACATCTATATGTCCCTAAGTGAACAATTACATCATTGTGTTACTGTTCAAACTAATTATTACATCTCTCAAATTTTACTTTTAGAAGTACACAATTATTTTGCAGACTTTGCGTGACATCTGGCTTTAGCTAACGGCGTTTCCTTGAAATACTATCGGGTAAAATAATTTTGAACGCGCGTAGCTGTACTAGTCTCAGAGTTACTATTTCGGCATTTCCGCTTTCTGTCTCTGCATGTACATCTTGCACACTCATCAGCCAAATCAGGGCACTTAAGGACTGTGCAGTAAATCACAACACGCTCCTCAGATGCGTGGCAATCTATTGGATTCTCAGGCGAAGTCGTGAAAGAAGCCAAAATATCTGTTGCTTCCGTGCGATGGAAGCATACGCCGTCAGTTTCCTGATGAATGCATCCTTCCTCTCAGAGTGGTCAAAATTCAATATAATGTTCTCTCGGTCAGTGCATCTCTCAGCCAGTGACTGAACTTATCGGATTGACAACGAGCGAAGCGAAAAATACAGAAGAAATCAATTAAATCAACATGAAAATAAAATGCTATTAAAAACACTATCTGCATTAGTTTCTATATATGTATCTGACAAAATGACATACGTCGAATAACAGATAGCTAGTTCAATTGTACACGTAGTTTGTCAAGTTGAAATTCAAAATCAATTTTTTTAATAAAAGTATACTACTATAAGAACCAGTAAGTGTTGGAAATTCCATTTTCCTCTGTTCGAGTTTCTTGAAATTGCTTCTAAAAGAACCGCGTTGTATACTTTCCGCTTCTTGCTAATATTTTTCTCTACGCGTCCGTTGACTCCTTTCTGTAACTCAAGCGAAATTCATTTGAAGGGAAATTTAAAACTACCAAAAATTGTAAAATAATCTGTTTGTAAGTCGTTCCTTTATAATGATATATTTTTCATGAAATTAATTCTCCCCAGTTGGGCATGAAAAAGGAAAATTCATACAAATAATTCCAGGTGTACCCAGAATCTACCCGGTTTTGTGCAAGAGATTTGCGTTTATCAATGAATTGCTTTATTTAATAACAGAACACAAAGCACAAGTGTTGTCATTTTTCTAAAGTATGAGTTGTTTTATATAAATGTTATTTTAGAATTTAATATTCTCTCGACTAAGTGACTCCACAAATGTACTGAGTCTTGCTCTTGAACGTAAAACCTAAAATATAATGTGTAAAGAAGTTTTACTGTAGATTTAATTGTTACTATTGTTTGTAAAAACAATCAGTAAAGTAAACACTTGCGTATAACTTGTGAAATAAGGCACGAGAATTAAAAACTGTAGTAGGGGAGTGACTTACAGTACATTTTCAATAAAAAATCCGATTTTAAATTAAATATTAAGATGGTACTTTTATGCTTGGAAATTCCCCTAAAATATCACATTTTTCTCTAATTAATAAACTTACTTTCAGGAGAAAAAAACCTTTTGTTGTCATATAATTTTCGAGCCAGCTCTGAAACATTTATGAGAATTTTGCTTTAAACCTCCCCACCGCCGTAGAAACCCAATCTCGTTAATTATTCTGACAGCCCGAGGTGGAACAAACTGGAACATTATTGAACTTTTTCTTAAATTTTTTAATAAAACTCGATTGTTTATGAAACATCTCAGTGGGATTGAAATTGTGTAGCAAGTAATGTGGCACATTTGAGAACATGCGCAACAAATACGGTGTACTGGCTGATAAGAATTCGGTAATTACGTTTTACGAGTAATGCTCCTACGGAAGAAGAAACTTCGCAGGCATGCGGAGGGGGATATCTTCCAACGCATTTTTCGCCTGTCTGGAGCAATCTCCTGCCGTTCCCAGTTGGGCTTTGTTTCTCCTAATTGCGCTTCCCCGCTACACATTCCTATCCTCAGTTCCTCGTGCGGCATTTCTCGCTGTCGTTTTGCTCCCTATCCAGCCCCCGTTCCTTGAGGAATCTCTCACACTCACCAAACTCTTTGACCGGCTTAGGTCATCTGTTGAGGCCTCTGACCGCGAGGCAAATTGGACATTTCATTCACGACGGAGGCAGAATTTTCGACTCTCGCTAGGTCGAATTCAGCTGCTGTCTGGAGGAGAATTCTAGCGGCCGGCTGCTCTGATCGGTAGTTTTCCGTTGTTTCTCATATCAAGGCCAGGCGAATACCGGAGCTGTACTCTAGCGGGACACGGACTTTGCATCCACTTCTTTGTCGTGTTCTATCCCTTACTTACACACACAAACACTTATATGCACTACAATACCGCACATGTCGGGAGAAAAGTCGGCAGTCTGTCCCGGCTATAACGGTGCCCCGATAGTGGGAGATACCTGATTGGGGAAAACCCATCAAACCGACATGTAGGTTGGTGCCGGATCTCGCTATCTCATGAGCGATCTCTGCCACCGTCCACGACAAAAACATGCGCTACACTTATGGGAATAATGACCTCAGCTGACTTGCCCGGAAATATCATTTGATCGCCAGATCAATCAACAACCTCCTTGTTCTAAGGCGTATGTAAGTTTTTAGGTGTAGAACAAAGTCTTAAACGCTTTTCCAACAGAGGAACATACCCATTGTTTTAAGACTTCATTTTCGTAAAAGAACGTTAACATATTTTTTGTGTACATGGTTGTATTTGCCCAATTACAAAATAAAAAACGCGTCTTATACTTCTTACAACACAATAGTTTTATATCTGAAGGATTAATTAATTTTTGTAGCAGCAGATTCAGTTGGTGTAGATTCTGTGGTCACGTTCTCCGATTAAGCATCGCATTGAGATGGAAAGTTATACGTTTCAGTTGTTCTACAAGTATGAAATTTTACCTGAAAGTTTTTTAATGAATAGTGTTTTCGGAATTTTGTCATCGACTTAATCGATTATAAATGTCACCAGTGAAATAGAAGAGTACTATTATTGACAACTTAAGTGTCCTCCTTAAATGGCGGCAATATAATTAATGTTACCGCTGCTTTTATTGTCCTTGCTGAGATCAAGATGCTTCACTTGATAACATTTCTCATTTTAAAATTTAAAATTTGCCTCATTATCCATCAATTAAATCAATAATACACTCAATCTACCTCGTATCATTCAGGCTGACAAAAGAATTTTCTTTGCTTTAGGTGTCACTATTTCGTTTCTTACCGTGCAGTCTTGTTTTCTTCATCGGCTGATGGATCTATTGCCATTATCTCCGATTTTGTATTAAACGTCGTTTATATGATAATTAATAGCGTTTAAAGGACTCGCGCGGTTCACAACGTTCTTTAAAACGCCTTTAGAAAGTTAAATACAAGCGCAACTTAACTCCAGATAAGGGCCGTTTGAAGTGAGGTAATCACAGTTGTCTACTTTCTCCTCTCGTTTCGAAATTTGTGGTCTCGTTTTCTCACGTCACTGTTTAGAGACCCGCAACTATAATGAACGACAATCATCTTGGACAAAAATATATTTTCAGAGAACATGAAAGAATTCTTGTAAGAAATGAATATATTAATGACTTTGATGATATCTGGAGGTAATTATGAAGCACTACTTTGTCGTAGTAAAAGTCGAGGAAAAAAAAATTTGATTCAAAACTGAAGTTTCTAATTAGTTCAAATATCTCCAAAATTAAAAATCTTTAAATCTAAAAATAAAAAATTAAGTTTCTCTAAGTATCATGGCGTCAAGTTGATAGCATTACATAAGAGTTGCTGTTGCTCTTTGTAAACATTGAACGCGAGTGGTGATTGGTCATAGACTTTTGATCATTTTGTCGCAAATTAAATGGCGAAAGCGAGTTACTTTGTCTCACACACTTGGGATCACGCGATCTTTTGTTTACTTTTGGTGGTATGCTTAGATTGCGTCTGGAGATAAAGCACTGTTGTTATCGCCAAAAAAAGAAACAAAATAACAAAAAAATCTGAAACCGGAGGCTAAACTCCTCCCATTATACAGTAGTGCATTTCACCCTTACTGTTATGTTAGATTCATTAATTGGGAAAACAATTTTGTACAATATCGAGCAGATCAGATAATACAGACGCATTACCCTATTATACTGACTTTGCTAAAGCTTTTGACATCATTAACCATTACATCATCATGGATAAGCTACATCTCTTAGACATGCCATTCAAGTATTTTATCTTTATGAGGTCACACTGGAGTAAAGTGTAAATATCGTGATCTATACAGAACAGTCTTATCCATTTACTTTCACTTTTGGGGTACCACAAGGAATGCCTCTCCTATTTACTGTAGTTTGGTCTCTCCTATTTACTGTAGTTTGGCCTCTCCTATTTACTGTAGTTATAAATGACATTTGTGACGGAATAAATTACTTTGTATTAATCTATATTGACGATATAAAACTTTTTCAACTGGTTATTTCCACCTCCTCGATTATGACGCCACATAAATATTCCATCCTCATCTTAATTTCGTATGAATTTTTTGAGTGTGTTTTAACTTACAAACTCTATTTACTTTATGAAATTCATTTCTCCGTACTTAAAAACATGATATATTTTCGTAAATTTATCCTACTAGATCCAACCTTTATTATTTATTACAGTCGTCGTTCAGGTTTTTCAATTTCATTTTGCTTTAAGATATCTTCGTTTCTTTTCATACGGTATTAACTTATTCATTTTCGGGTCTTCCATCGCGAATTTCCACGTCTGTATTCGTCATCCCCTAATTGCTAGCTTTCGTCTCCCACTATTGGCGCGCCCTTCCCGCGCCTTGTTTCCCAAACTCCCGCCCCGCCCCGCCCCGCCCCGCTCCGCCCTGCCCCGCCCCGCCCTGCCCCGCCCCGCCCCGCCCCGCCCCGCCCTGCCCCGCCCCGCCCCCCCGCCCGCCGCGCCGCGCCGCGCCGCGCAGCGCAGCGCCCCGGCCTCCTCCCGGTGGAGAAATTAAACCGGCCACCTCCTTTCTTTGCGCCGCCATTAAAATTGAAGTTTTAATTTCGCAATCGACGCGGCGTCCGCCGAAAACAAGAAAGCCCCGCCGCGCAATCGCACGCGGGGGGAGGGAGAGGGGGAGGGGGAAGGGGCGGGGATGATAGAGAAAAAAGAGTTGGGGAGACGGCGGAGAGGGAGTCAGAGAAGGTGGAGAGGGTGAATGAAGCAGAGAGGAGGAGGGGAGATGGGTGGGAGATAGGAGGGGAGGGGAGTGGAGGGGAAGGGGAGGGAGAGGGGAAGAGATGGTGCAGGGAGTAGGTGCGGACGACAGGAGAGAAAAGAAAGTTGGTGAGATGGTGGAAGGGTGAGAGATTTTGAGGGGGAGAGTGGGAGTTGGGGAGAGGTGGAGGGGGGTTAGGGGGAGAATTGAGGGAGAGGAAGAGAGCGGAAGGGGAGATGCGAGGGAGGGAGTGGGTTGGGCCGACAGAAAAAAAGGGAGTTTTGGAGATGGCGGAGGGGAAGAGTGGCGAAGGGCGCGCGGGGGGTGGGCGAGGTATGGAAGGGCATTGGCCGCCAACCAACTCCCACGCCGCCAAATCGAGAATTAGATATGCTAATGTGCTGCGTTTTCGGCTGCCTAGCGCTTAATTTCCGCGGGCGGCGCGGCCTGCAAAGGACCGCCCTCCCGCCCCCGCCCCCGCTCCCACCCCATCGCTCCCTCTGCCTTCGAGGCGGTTAATAGGTGCACCCTCAAAGCCGCCTGATATCGCTCACCATTCAGCCCCGCGCAAGCAACTTGCACGCGAGTTTTCGTGTATAATAGAAAAGTTAAACGTTATACACCGAGTGAAAGTTTAAAATTATACCGCAAGGGAAAATATAAAAAAAAAGTTAGGAGAGTGGCGCCATCCTCTTTAAGCCAAAAGGCCTTTGCTACAAGTTGTTTCGTAATGATGATCTACTGCCGATGCTAACTTCTGCGTGGACTCGCCCCTTCAGCGCCCCTGCGAGAGCCTATTTGTCGCACACGTCGAAATTCCTCGTTCGCTTTCTGTTTCATTTCGCATTTACAAAGGACGGACAGGGCTTTGGGTCGTGAAAATGCGACGAAAATATTCATTTACAAATTTTCATTTCCCGGAGATTATATAAAACCATGAACGCATTGCTCAAGGAAATGTATCCAAAACTATTTGCTTGGAAGACGTTGCTATTCTAACTCAAAAATAAATGCTTCATGCATACGTTAACTTAGTATTGAAACAAACTGTAAAATTGATTATAAAAATATTTTGAGACAAATTCTTATAATAATATATTTCTGAAATAAAGTAAATATGCTTATAGTGTTTGATTCAGCTTTAAGATTTTCATACGTAATTTTCATATGTGATATATGTTTGGTAATTTATTTCTAATTCTCTTTGATTGTAGGACTTGTGACAACGTTGCTGACAATGATATAAAGTTCATTTGAATGAAATTCTTGAACATCTGCCAAAAGACATGGATAACCGTTTATAGATAACTAAAGAATTTATCAGTGACTGCTCATAGACAATATGCTGACATTGAAAATATGACGTGTAAAACTTACATTGTGAGAGCACGTCTAGAAATATAAGGAAAAAAGGAAATAGGAGATATTATTTTTAAGTAGAATAAGCTCATTCGACACCAACAAAACATTATATTACTATATTATCCTGGCGTTATAATATGTTATTGATTTTAAAATTTTATAGAAATATTTATATTCAATGTCAACTCTACAAAGTACAAGATATCTTTTAAAGAAAATTTTGCACATCCAAATTGAAATATATCGAAAATTAAGTTTCTATTTAAAATTATTCACGTAACATGCGAGGTTAACCCACAGTGTACTGTGGAGAACATATGACTATATTATAGCCATTCAAAAGATGCTCGTACTTCAAACCAAAACGCACATAATCTTCGAAGAGACTGCCTCCAACGAAAGATTTGGCACATCGATTTTATAATCAGCGCTGAATTAGACGCAAAGTTAGCTGCGGGGACGCTGGAAAGACGCCCAGCCGCTGGCCGGACCAGCGCCTAATTTATCGCCGAGCTTATTAAGGCGGCTTCGCTAACGAGCCTATGGCGGCGGCGACCAACAAACCCTGCCCGTGGCGGCGCCGCGTCCATAAACTCACACCTCCCGGGGAGCGCGCCTCTCCGTCGCCCGCAATTTCGATAATTTTTCGGAAGGCTCTTTGCTCGCTCCGTTCCGTTTCAAGCAATCCCACCGCTCTTCCAGAAGCTCGGAGTTCCATCTCCACTCCCTAAGCCGCCCACCCCTCTGCAATCGCTTCTTCTGCTTCCCCCTCCACCCATCGGAAGAGGTGGCTCAGGGCATCGACTGAGTTCCTCTGATCGGGAGGTCCTGCGTTTTCTCTCCCGACGGTGGGAGGAGTTTCCATAATAGCTTCATAGTGAGGACGAGTTCAGCCGCGGTTTGGAGGGAAATTCTGGCGCCAGCTGCTCTGATCGGTAGTTTTCTGTAATTTCTCCCATCAACTGCGGCAATGCGGTGGCGATGGGGCAATAGCGTATCAGAGGGTTATACCCAAGTTGGCAGGTACATACACGATCGAAGCCGTGGATTTTTAAGGGCGAAAAAATCCTTCGCACGCCTTCCCTCGGAGGGGAAGTAAAGCCGGCTGTCCCATGTTTGTAGGTTTCCTGCATGTAAAAGACCCTAAATCCTAAATGAAGTCTGAGATAAATTCGAATTGCCTGTTCCGTTGCCCAAGAAATACCTCCTTTCTCCGCTAGTTAGTGGAAATAGGAGAGTAGCGAAATTTGCCTTTGCGCGCTCCGTTCCGTTTCAAGCAATCCCACCGCTCTTTCAGAAGCTCGGAGTTCCATCTCCACTCCCTAAGCCGCCCACCCCTCTGCAATCGCTTTTTCTGCTTCCCCGCCCGCTGCGACCCTGCTTCCCCCTCCACCCATCGGAAGAGGTGGCTCAGGGCATCAACTGAGTTCCTCTGATCGGGAGGTCCTGCGTTTTCTCTCCCGGCGGTGGCAGGAGTTTCCTCACTAGCTACATAGGGAGTATGAGTTTAGTCGCTATCTGGAGGACCATTCTAGCGGACGGCTGCTCTGATCGGTGGTTTTCCGTAATTTCTCCCATCAACGGTGACGATGGTGTAACGGTTAGCGTATCACACTGTTATACTCAAATTCGCGGGTTCAATCCCGATACAAGCCGTGGGTTTTTAAGGGCGAAAAAATCCTTCGTACGCCTTCCCTCGGAGGGGAATTAAAGCCGGCCATCCCATGTTAGTAGATTTACTGTATGTAAAAATTGCAGCATCTGAAGCATCTGAACTAAATTCAAATCACCTGTATCGTCGCCAAAAAAATACCTTCTTTCTCCGCAAGTTGGTGGAAATAAGAGAGAGCAAAATTTGCGTGATCATGCGAATGAGTAGGCACCATGGGCTGAGTTTCGCCGCGTAAAATAAGGCATCAATTCAATTAATCAACACCAGGCAAATGCAGGAGCAGTACCCTACCAAACCGACCACGGACCGCGCGCGATCTTTCCTTCTTCTTCCTAGTCCAATCCTCACCCTGGTTAGACCCCGCTATGCCTGCCACCCGACGACGCTCCCCACGTAGCGATGCCAATCGCAACTAAAGCATCCAGATTTCTAAACGTTGATGTTCAAAATTAAAACATGTATATGATTAAAGCATTGCCTCGAAACCATTGATATTTTTACAATATTTGATTTACCAGTGCTTCTTGTTCTCTGCATTATGAAAAGGATGGATATTCATTTTCTTGAGATTAGGTCATTTGTAAAAACAATGTACATCTTTTTTGTTCGTTGCCAATGTTTGTTGATATATTTAATCATCGCTGTTTTTAGAACTAGATGGCCATTTTGTCCACGCGATGGTAATACTTAGTCAACAACGACGAGAGCAATTAACAAACATCTATTGGCAAATTAGAAAATTTATAAAGACTATTGTCCTAATTTATCGACAAAAACTCTTTTTAATTTATTTCTGCTCTTAGTTCCTTTATTCTCAACAATCTTCAATTTACGAGTATCCGAAAATTATTATCGAATTTCATCAGAAGAAAGCAATTTAAAAAATTATACAAAAATGTAGAATATCAACTACATAAATACATCAGCTTCAAAAGAAACGATGTTAGATACACCGATGATATTATAAGGACATCGATGTTTAGAAAACATCGGCGTCGACTCGGAACTCTGTTTCCACTAGAGAGTAGCAGTGAGATCCGGAGATGTTTCTAAATCAATTACAGTCAATAAACAAATAAAAAAAACATTCTCACTTTACGAATGGAAAATAAATTGCTTGTGAAGTCGAAGTACATAATTTAATGATTTATTTCAATGACATATTAAAGTGCAAGTTTGAGAAGGATATCGTATTATAAATTAAAGCGTTTTCTAATCTTATAATAATATCGCTTGGTGATTTCTTCTTTATACATGTAAAAACCGGCTCGGAGGCACGACATAGATTGATATTGTCGGGAAATGGCTTTAAATATATCGTTATTATTGCCTAGTCATTTTCATAGTGGGTCATGAGTCAACAAAGTAACAGCGACAGACATCTTAATACACGTATGATACGTGGTTAACTGCTATCCTATCATTCTTTATTCTGTATCTTATATTCAATCCACAATTTTTTAGCAAATCAGCTACGTAATTCTGGGTATTTATTCACCTATGTTGTAAACTGTGCTTTTTTATCGATTTTTTATTTTCCTATACTACCGCAAACCAAACGACCAGTAACACAACACCCCAGTAAAGAAAAGCCCTCTGTAAAAGTTTCTACGACAGCTTCTTTTATCACTTTCACCGCATCGGTGCAGAGGTTATTGGTTTACATGTCGAGGCTAAGAGACGAGAAGCGATTAGCCTAAATTAGATTCGCGTTCTCCGTGGTTTTATTAAAGAGCTTCTTCATCGAACTACCCCTCCCCTCCCCCACCCACTCATCCGTTGTCCCCCTCAGTCGCAATCAGCGTGGGAAGCGGAACGAGATTGTGGAACCGAGGGATTGCGGTCGAAACTATCGGTCATAATTATGATTCATTTTCCACGTTGATTGGGTTGCGAGCGGAACAGATAGCCCGCTAATTGCTACCAGAAATTTTGCTGATTTCCTATGAGAAAAAGCTGCTTTCTGTGAGATTGTAGATGATATGTTTGCGAGCAGAGCTGACAAAAGTATTTAGTATTTATTGAATGAACAAACAATGTACACAAGAGTCGATGTGTCGAACAATTTCGAATTAAATGCTTAAGAGTGATTATTACCTTTTTGTAAATCATTGCGTACTACTTATGAAAATGTAGTTTCTACATAGCATTGTGATTATATTGCCTTAAACCTAAATAAAAATATAGTACTATTACTCGTACATCCTACTTGCATGTGTTATATTTGTTATTTTATTTTTATTTAGCAAATCAAAACTATAAACATGGATAAACTTCTATCTGGAACACAGTTGAGATTTACAAATCCTACTTATTTTAAATTTAATGTCGCATTAACATCTAGGTCATTACTACTATTCATTTTAAAGTGGTTACTGTGAAGATGACATGATATGGGGATGATAGGTTGTGAGAGAAGGAACACAAATACAACCATGCCCGAGGCGGGACACGAACCCGCGATCCTTCGGTCCGAGATCGCTACGGCACTACTGCCTTAACGATCCTTAACGATCCGGATCGGCATATGAAACTTTGGTTTGTGTTTAAATCCGTTTTCAACTGTTTTACTTGGTAAATGCTAATAAAATTATAAAATTAATTTAATACTAATAATTAAACAGTTTTTTCTTTCATTTTGCTGTTTGGCGGTACATTCTAGAACTATTTCTATTTTATATCATAATACAATTTTATAAGTTTTTTAAAACAACTTCTGTCACTTTGGTTGGTTGGTTTTTTAAAACAACTAAGGTTAAATTAATAAGACCTGTCGCAATTGTCCCTAACTCCTATTTAAGCCAATCAAACAATATATTGAGATATACAAATATCTCAATGGAAATTTCTGCATAATGTAATCGACACAATAAGCCTTTGATTGCCTTAGAGCTCGGAATTGAAAATTAACCACAACATTACGCATTGACAACCAGAGAATACGCTAGCCATGTTTATGTTCCTGGTAATCAAACGGAAATATGATGTACTAGATATCAGGACTCACCTGTGTTCGAGACTGAAAGGGACACTAAATAATGAACATTGAACACAAGGGCGAATTATTTGAATCGATAGTAATATAGGATACTGTATTTCAGAAAATATTTTTTCTTATACTTAGTCAAATAAAATTAACAATGGAACGTAAACAACCAATAGTGCTTTAATACAAGTTTAGGTATAAGATGAAGACAAATGACTGTCAATACTCAAGAAAAACCTATGAAAAGTTTGAAAACAAATGAAATAGGGAAGTGGCATTTTGTCTGGAAACGTTTTTTGATCAGAACAAAGCCAGAGACGAAAAGCGACGCGAATCGTCGTGAAGTCAGATTTCGCATGGGTCATATATGGGTTCATAGTTGTCGATATTACGAAGATGTTAAATAATTCATATTATATATGCAGTGATATTTATTGATTAGGGAAATTATTTTCCTCATTGTCTTAAGTTAAATTAGGTTTCTTATTTTTTTAATCCCACCAAGAGACGAACTTTATTGAATGTTACATCTTGGAAATAGGACGCCTAGCTAACGCGAATACAAGTCCCAACAAAAAAGTCTACCCGAGATTCGTGATTTTGTGTAAATAGTTTGAAACTAGACTTTACTTTAGGAGTATGATCTATTTCGCAGGATGCAGGAAATTCTCCTGTCAAAACTGTTGAACTTTCCAGATCTGTCAGAAAAACGTTGGAACGGTTTTGAGAAACTATTTCTTGAAATTTGCATAACTTCAAGCAGGAATTGCTTAAAAACTACTTCTCTGCAATACCTTTTTATAGTATCTGATATTTTAGAACAGATTTTCTTAATAACAACGCTTATTTTCAAATTTAAAGTTTTGAAATGTTAAAATTTTTGCAATTTTGGGAACTCCAGTGAGCTTGCCGAAAAAAGGACTAACGAAGGTTTTTTACCGTTCCTTGATACCTTCAAAAAGAAAATTTAAAGAAAAAATGAGCCATTTTTGAGATAATTTAGAAAATGTAAATGAATCTTAATAAAAAGTATCCCCCTAAATTAAAATATCTGTTTCAAACTCGCAGAGACTCGAGTTTCTTTACATCGAAAGAGGAATATCAATTAAGAAGATAATCGACTATATGGTTTAGGCGCTAGCATTAACAACAATTGGACAGTCGCACAAGACAACGGTCACGGGAAGACGGACATGGACAGATAGACATTTTGATGTCAATCAATTTTTCGGGATCAAGAACTCACGACATGGATTATGATAATATAACGTATTAGAGGAAGTAATAACTTTGACCGGAACACAATTTATCCACTTTATCGTTAGCCCGGTCCCGTTCTTGTACGATCTTTTTGCGGACGCAGTAATGTCGGATGTTTGATGTTTTTTCTGGATTCCCGATATTCACGTTACACTTACGAAATAGTCGTACGAAAATATTGAAATTTCATCGCGACCGAGATGTTATGCTCCATCTCTCTTGCGCCTACTATAACACCATGTTCAAACTCACTTAAATCGTGATAACCTGACATTGTAGCAGTAGTAACATATATATATATATATATATATATATATATATATATATATATATATATATATATATATATATTCGTTGGCGACCGGAGCGCTGTATTCTGATTGGTTCTAGATCTCTTTATTTCAATACACATAGCTCTACCTGTGTTTCTTGGCTCTTCAATGTATATTTGTGGATACACGCACTATTATTGTTTCCGTATCATTCAATTTTAAATCAGACACAAATTCTCTCAATGACTTAAATGCAGTGAAGAAGTTCCTTAACAAAACCATGAACGAGGACGGAACTCTCTCCATCTGATGAGTCGTGGCCTTCGCTCCCATTTTCCGATGACCGTCCGCCCTACCAAAAACTCAGCGGCAAACCATGTGACGTGCGTCTCCCCTCCCCCTCCTCCTCCTCCCTAGCCGCCATCGTCCCCTCCGCCACCCCCACCACCCCCACCGCCCCCGCCGCCCCCAGGGCAAAGGGCAGACCGAGCGTGACGGGTGCTAAGTGTCCACCAACTTTTCCAATTGGCCCCGCGGCAGACTCTCCCCTTCCCCCGCCAGAGCGCAGCACCAGAGCTGCCACTCTCGGAGTTAGAGGCTCCTCTGACATTTTCATCTGGAGCGGAAGCAACGACGCGAACTGGGATCAGGCGGGATTGGGGACAATCAGGTATTAGTCAGGGTATTCCTGAGGAACCGTCGGTTAATTTTACCGGAAAGCATCGTGTCATAATGGAATACACGCAAACACTACATATATCCTTCTAAATGTTCCTTTTTATTTTAGATTTTTTACTGGTTGTGAACATTTTACAATTTTGTTACGACAAACGTCTCTACAATTAACGATATTTTAGGCTTTTTTTATTAGGTTAGGCTTTCTTGGGATGTGCAATATTTCATTCGAGACTCCTTTTTTATGCATATCTTCGAACAATTAAATAATATCACTGACATGAAATGAAGTGTAGTTATCACTTGGTTATTTTTCTACTAGCATGGTCTCATACTTGTAAATTGTTCTTGTGTTTATTGTATTTGTAATGGAAATGTAAGGTTCTATCCATGTAATGGATCTTAAAGTGGAAAATAATTAGGAAATAACCACCCGACATTCTAGAAAAAGCAAGAATCACATCATATGACATGTTTCCATTGAAATCAAAAGATAGACATGTGAAAGAATAAAGGGAATTTTGAAAGTGGCGAGATGCGAAAGGGGGAAAGAAGTGTCACGGAAAACGTGCTTCACACATTCGTTTCCGAAATGAGGGGAAAGTACAGTCAACCAGCTCTTTAATAGATTGTTAATTTACAATTAATGTAAATAGTTCTAACCCAAAATCGATAATTGTATGTTTAAATGTGTTGAAAGCTAACTCAACATTTTTTATGTGGATCTTTTGCTCTGTGGCTTGCTTATAGTAGTTTATCTCGTTTTTTATATGAAGACATAGCTTGTGCCTACGTAAAAGCGCTGTATGCGTTGACAAACGAGGTCTATAAAATTTTAACCAATAATCAGTCACGAAATTTTAATATAATGCAAGACTTCTTGGTTGTTCGTGGGCAGCAGTTACGTGGAGAAAACATGGTGGCAGTGAAGTCAAGAACAAAATCATTACCCGGCGCATTCAACAGAATCGTCCTGTAACGAACAAAACAGTACAGAAAAGAGCTGCTTTCCGCACAGTCTTCAATAAAAGCAGCTGACGAATTACGCACTCTGTTCGATTCCTCCCGCAGAAGACAAAAGCGCAGCGCTCGCAGAGGGGGGGGGGGCGCCGTGCGCGGATGCTGCACGTGAGTGGTGTGGCCAGTGCTTCCCCTCCCTCCCCTGCTCCCGGGCGCAACCTTCCCCAGGGTCCTATATCTCCCATATAATGTGGTGGGGACCATTACAGTGGCGCGCTCTAGAGCATCACCTTCTTACACGAACTAAAATTCGAACGGATCCCGACGTTATTTAAAACGCGCGTGGGTTCTCGGGACGCAAACACACGCTCTTGATACAAAAGATCGCGCCACTGTTCGCGCTACCTTTTCTTTCACGCGAGTAATATTATGAATAAATTAGTTTTAGAAAATAAACGCCAAGTATTTAACTTCTTTTGTAAATTATTTCATAAATAGCTCATAATCAAAGTGTATTCGCATTTCGTGATCAATTTGTATGCGCGAAAGTTGGCGAGCCTTACCAGCAGCTGTATCCGGCGACACTAGCGCATCCTATAGTAGCAAGCTCAAGCTTTGTCCCCAATTTTGATGGAGAGTTGCGGGGCTCTGATCTTCCCCGTGCGGCGCGTCGGTCAGGGTCGCTATTGAGCCCCGGCGGAAAAGGAGCAGAGAGCGGCAGTGGACGGGCGGGGCGAGTGGGGCAAGGTTGGGGAAGTGGAAGAGTGGAGGGGCGGGGGGCAGGGGATGAGGATCGGAGAAAGGCAAGCGGGGGTGGGGCGAGACGGCAGGTAGCGGGTGCGAGGGCGGAAGAAGCAGGGCAGAGAATGTGAGGAGGGGTAGGGCGGGGAAGATCGGCGAAAGGGGCGGAGGGAGGACGGGTGGGCGAAACGGAATGTGGTGGGGAGAGGTCGGAAGTGCAAGGTGTGGAGCGCGTGAGCGCGGGGAGAGGGAAGGGCGGGGAGCAGCAGTGAAAGGGCAGAGATAGGGGGGGGCGTGTCGACGGGAGGTGGCGGGAAGAGGGTGGAAAAGGCAGCGCGGGGAGCGTTGTGCAGGGGGATGGGCAGGGCGGGGGGGAGCGGTGAAAGGTGAAGCGAAGGAGGATGGGTAGGGTGGGGCTGGGTTGGGGAGGGGCGGGGAGGGACGGGAAGAGGAGGGTAAGGGAAGGGCGGGGAGCAGCAGTGAAAGGGCAGGGATAGGGAGGGCGTGTCGACGGGAGGTGGCGGGAAGAGGGTGGAAAAGGCAGCGCGGGGAGCGTTGTGCAGGGGGATGGGCAGGGCGGGGGGGGAGCGGTGAAAGGTGAAGCGAAGGAGGATGGGTAGGGTAGGGCTGGGATGGGGAGGGGCGGGGAGGGACGGGAAGAGGAGGGAAAGGGAAGGGCAGAACGTGGCGGGAGGGGGCGAGGGCGGTGAGGTCGCGGCTGCGTGTTTCCGGTCGCGGTAAATCACTGGGGATGTGTCGTTCATCTTCGGGGGTCACAGGGCGACGGCGGCGCCGCCACGCGGGATTTATTAATACCTCGTCACGGGCCGCCGCCGCCCCCACCCCCGCCCTAGCGTCCACGCTGCTCCTTGCAGAGGCCGGTGCAGCGGAGGGCTGGGGCGCCGTCCGTCACCTCTCAGCAGAGCAGAGCAGTTTTAATAATGGACCTTTGCGTTTGACGATGTAATTCTGTCGCTGAGAATTTATGTCGTTTAAATCACTTCTTGTTGAAAACTTCTCACGGAAGGAAACGACTATACATTGTTCATATTTTTACTGTGTCTGGTTCTAACACACTTTGTTGGCTATTTAATATTAACAACATAGACAATCTTGACCCTAAACGATTTTTCTTTTTTAACATAATTTCCCTTTTCTACCTATATTATGAAATAAATATTAAATTTTAAATGTTTAATCCATAATTTTCAATTACCAAAACATTTCTTCGAACGGAAACACTATTCGCTCATCACCAATTTTTAACAATAATATTTTCACTACGGATCTCATTATGTTTCATCATCCATATACAGTCATTCTCATAGTCGCATGTCACACGGTATTAAGCAATATTAAAAATATATTCGAATAACTTACAACATTTACTTAACTTACTTCAACTTTCACTAGACTTCGAGTTACTTGCTTTCGAATAATTACTTTTGCAAGTCAAACTATTGTTTGATACCACTCGTATTACTACCTTCAAACACATTCATAAAAATAAATTCCCCAAACGCATTTCATGCCCCACTCTGTGCAATTAAAGTTACATAAAACTATCCCTTATATTGACGAACTTTCGAACCAAACCTTTACCAGCTGGGAAAAAATTTCAAAGATTTGTACAATCAATCCGTGACATTTAGTGGAAAATCATTTTTGAGTTAAAACTTATGAAGATATGTATGCTCATAAAATCACTAATCTAAAGGGGAACTCATATTTAATGAAAAAAAAAAATTCGTAATAAATATTGAAGGAAAAACTTCAAATTTTTTTATATTTATCTCTTCTACTGTAAAGATAAAACCACTGATCCAATATAAAGAGTAACTAGTGGTGCTACAAAATGGCACAGACTTTCTTTCACTATTTAGTTTTCTAATCTCTTGAGTTTAAGTATTTAAATCTTTTCAGTATTTCCCCACCCTCGTTCCAGCTGGTAACTTCCGACGCCAAAAATGTATTTCCCCACATATTTTGAATTTCTCTGTTGCCTAATTGAATAATTGAAGTAAGTCTGGGTCGCGGTGGCGGCAACATCGGAGCGCTCCATCTGAGTGCTAGTGTCACTTGAAAAGCATGTTCGAAGCGAACTGTATTGTGCTGGATAGTTTCCTTTACGGTCAGTTCGCAAGTGCAACTAATAACATTTATCTTCCTTCGAATTTCCGAGTGCGGAATAAGAAGGTGTTAAAATGGGAACCAACGAGTCGTCAACTGCTGGGATAACCTCAAATTGCAGAAGCCAACCCGTTCAAGGTCCCCCGAAGGCTGTTCAAATTGTACCCTGATACGAGCAAAGTTATTATTATTGAGACCATTCTCTGTTTCTAAGATCATATTATCCTAGAACGCATGAAAAACTTTGTAGAGGTGAGCATCAAAAGTGAGCATTAATGAGTTGGGGGCACCTTAAATGAAATTCTGAGGAAAATCACAAGTTCATATTTAATATAATTTTAAAAAAGCCCATGATTAAAATTACATTGATGGTAACCAGGTACATTAAGAATCCTCTGTAAACTATAAATAAAGCGTGTACAAATACAGTGGCAACGTAACACAGCAATGAAGTAGCATGTGAATCTTATAATTTAGGTAAGGAAGATGCATATATTACCCGATACATGTACAGTATTCAAATCTACCTTTACCTGTGATACTTTGCAGCAATAAAAAAACAAAGGCAAACAGCAACATGACATTACACAATAATTAAATACCAACTATCTTGTAATGAAAGAATAGAAGTGTGTTGAAAGAATAAGAGTTTTTATGTCTTCCACACACAAAATATTTTCAGTAACTGATTACAAGTTACTCACTGTATTTTCTCCCCGGTTCACTCACCGTGTCCTCACCAGTCGTTGGATGTGCGCACGAGACCAACTCCCGAAAGCCGGCCATCTTTCCATCTGCGGACTCGTTGGGCGCGGCCATGTGATAACTGGCAGGGGATTCTGCCCCACCACAGACTCTGAAAAAAAATTTTTCCCTCGTCCGGCGCAAGGTCGCGTGTGGCGTTGGTGCGAAGGCACCAGCTTCCTCGCGTGGCCTCTGCCTCGACGCCTCTCGCCTGGGCTCAGCTCAGCCTCACACGCCGCCGTCCATTCACTTCCTATTCCACCAACCGAATCCTCAAGTCTCTATGCACGCACTCGCCACTCCAACCGACTGTCGGTAATTATTCTCTAGAGTAGTGGCCGGCGTGAGTTCAGAACTCACTAGCCTAGATGGCGTTGTCCATCTCTAGGCGGCAAGCGTGCGGGTATTTGAATTTCACGGCGAGAGGCACTATGTGATAGGTCACTTTATAGAAGGAAAAGGTTGCAGTACTTCGCTAGAAAGTTTTGTGGAAGCGCTAGCAGCACATGTTCAACGCGTGTGTTTGGTACACTTCGTAGATTTCAAATAATAGATAATGTAACGCTCTTTTTTACACACAAGAAATTGATAGACGTTATTATAGAGAAATACAAGTCAAGAAACACAGACGGCAATGAACATAATATGAGGACTCCTTTTAGCAAACACGCACACTATAATGGTCTAATTTGTACGCAGCGATTTCTAATTCAGTAATAGAAGAACTACACAATCTAAATATTATAAGAAATTACCTAGTGTCATTACTTCGTGTCAGCTTTGCAAAGGAGAATTTTAGGTATATATATTAAATTTTCGAAGGCTAGAACTAAGTAACATTCCGGACTTAATTGTTGTTGTATTCAAAGGAGAAAGGAATTGGATTTATCTGCCTCTCGGCAATATTTTTCAACATAAACAGAAAGGAAATTTATAATCCAAGATATTGCATAAACGTGGATACCACCAGCTCATGTCATACTAAAACAATGCATCAAGAAATGAATATTGTGAAGAACACAAGTTCTTTTAAAGTCTTTTAAAGAATTTTAACTCCTATGAGTCTAGGAAAAGCAATTAAAACGACATTATTACAGATTACCAATCCATTGAGTGACGCACCGAATATATCTTCTCCAAACGGTGAAATTGTAAGAGCTGAAAATTTCTCCAAACTATCCAGAAGGAAACAATGAAAAGAATGAAGTAATATTAAGAAGCCATGTGATGGACAACTATCTTCAGTAAAAGAATAATGAGAAACTGAAAGTGTTTTTAGTAGAGACGAATGGTTTCAAAATTCTCACCTCCTCTGCTCTCACCCCCCCGTCCTTTAACATCACTCCGCCACGCCCTCAGCCCTTCCTACTCTGGCCCCACTGTTCCCCCATCCCACCCCTCCCTGTTTTTCTCTCCGCGCTTGGTTTAGGGCAGTGATGTCAAGGTAGCATACCTCGAGCTTCTCAGTGCAACTAGCGTATATGCTATCTTCACAACTAGCTACCTGTAGTAACATCAAAGCACCTAGCTATATGTAGTAATTTCGCCGTATACAACTTGGTAGAATCGCGTATAAAAAGATAGTATACATAGAAAATTAAAAAGTCAGGTACAAATAAAAATAAAAACAAACGTTTTTAAATGTGAGAGCGTAGGCTTCCGCGGCAGAGTCAGTGTTTACTAGGCTGTCCGGGTGACACCGCGTCCATGGCGAAGGTGCCGACGTTTCGGTCGCCATTCTGCGATCTTCCTCAGGGCGTATTGCCCTGAGGGCAATAGGAGAGCCTAGTGAATAATGTTTTCAAATGTATTTACCTAAATCCCGCCTAATTGCATTTTATATCTGGTACGTAAAGTTGTTCAGGGCAACTTTGAGTACCTACTGCTCTCTTGTGGCGTCATGATCAACGCTGGGGGGGGGGGGGGGTCAGGTCTACTTTCTAGCCGTGCCACGGCCTCCCGCTGATGGGACCTCGACATCGCTGCTTGTAGGGTTTTCTTCCTGACCCTGAGCCCTCCGCTGCTGTCGTTTGCTTTTGCGGCTGACTCGACTCGTCTTGCACAGAAAAACGATATTGATTAGTTTCAATATCCTTGTTGACGTGCGTTTTTGAATGCGTGAGTATGTGTGTGCGTCACCCTCTTCCATTCTTCATAAATAACGACATCATCAATTGGACACCAACCAATAAAACAATTAAATATTTGGGCTTAAACTTCGATATCCGACTCAACTGGAAACAACATATAGAGGTAAAAACTCATCAAGCCAAAATTAAACTAATTCAACTCCGACCCTTACTGAATCAACATAGCCAACTCTCTAAATACAATGCTCTATTACTCTACAAAACAATAATCCGGCCGACATTACTCTATGCTTGTCCCATCTGGACCAATGCAGCTAATTCCAACCTAAACAAAATACAAGTTATCGAAAATAAATTTTTAAGATTAATTACAAAAGCACCATGGTTCATCAGCAACAATCAATTACACAATGATTTAAATATAAACACAATAAAAAACCAAATAGCCTATCTTGCACACAACTTTTACACTAACCTTCCCCTAATTCAAGCAACATCCTTCTATAAACTAGGCAAAGCCCCCGATTATCGAACGAGAATTAACAACAGATTTCCCCTCCATTCATTTCATAAAATATTCGCAAACTTGGAATAATACTAATCTGAGGTGCTACCTGCTTCTTCTCCCAGTATATTGTTTTATATAAATTGTAATGTATAATTTTAAGTTAATGTAAGTTAGTATAAGATAGGTTAAGATCATCAATCATTTGCACAGTTAATATGTAAACTGAACAATGTAATGTCTACCAAAATAAAAATAAATAAAAAAAATGTGTGTGCGTATTGAATGGTAGGTATGTGTGTGTGTGTGAATGTGCGCCTGGGAAGGCGAGAGTGAATACGTGACTGTATACATGTGAGTTTGTGAATATGAGTGTCTGTATCTCAATGGCCGTATGTGAGTGTGTACAATATATGAGCCTGCACATATAGGATTAAATACGTAGATCGTTTTAAACGCTATGATTTAAAAAAAACGAATTTACTTTCACATTTTTGTATGTAGATCTCTACAGTATTGCCGTCTTGCCAATTTTAGTTATCGTGATCGTCTTGTTTTATCCAAGAAGACCCCTCAATTTTGCTGTCGCAAAATCTCTACACATTTTTATCGTTGTTTGTCTATAAAATGTATATGTTATTACGGCCCTCCAAATTTTTTCATGTTTCTGAGAAGTAATATATCTTTCACTCATTCCTTCGCTTCCATCCCGGTTACCCAAGTTTAGTTAAACAGCACTCCTGAAAGAGTAAACACGTTTCTTTCTGTCTAACTTAAATGATCTATACTAGAATTTGAACTTCGATGCTAAACAAGAGTTTCTGAAGTTCTCATTTTCCGCTTGAGATATACACTGAAACCCTCTAATACCAGCATACCTGCTTATAAATATACAAGTAGGGAAGTCTCTCAGCAGAATTTAGCCTGAGTGATGATATTTCAAAGCATTTGTTCTAAAGCAAATTTAAATTGAACCTCCTATATTGGCTTAACGGAAGTGTGTTCAGAAGACAAACAGGACTATGCTATGCACTGGCGATAATAAGAATAGTGTTACATCATCGAGTGAACAGTGAGCAAACTTTTCACAGATAACTCAATAAAACTAATAGCTTTCCGTCGTAAAATTTCTGTAGTTTTGTAAACCACGCATTTACTGCAGGTAAAGTAATACAATCATTTTTTGTATTTTATTATATTTTCATAAAAACAATGACATAAAATTGTATGGCCTTCACAAACATTTCAATGTTTACCTTCAAGCCATGTTCTTCTGAGATACCTCAACTGTGTATCTAACTCACAAGATGGTCCGGTGGTTCTCCGATACAGTCGAAGTTGGCATCTGCTTTCACTAACTCTTGGCGAAGAAGCGTTGCTAAGCCACGCCGATATAGAACGAGGCGGGAAGAGTAATCTGTTGCCAACTCTTGAGCAACAACTACAGTTACGAACGCCTACATGGCCTCTTTGCAACCAAAAGATTAAGGAGTGTTATTAAGAGTAATTGTGCGGTTCGGCCTCGGTGAAGTAGCTGCGAAGTTGGGAGCCTTGTAGCGACTGGCAGCCCGGGAGCGCAGAGAGAACCCTCCCCCCCTTCTCCATCCTCCTACCCCTACCATACCCCTCACCCTTTGCGTAGCCGCGCCAGGCGCCACAATTTTTGGACGTCGTGTTTGAAACGAGCAAGTTTCATCAGAGCAATTATGCAACTGAATAAATTTACCAACATCTCATTTTGTTCCGCAAGTTAAAGTAAAACTTTAGATAACTTCCAACATGAAATCGTTTCCTTGGCAGTGGCTTCCTCCCCGTTTCAAAACAGTGATAAAAATTATTGGAATTTCCCAAACTTTGCGGCAAAAAATGATATTGAATCTCCTTCTACAGAGCTCGAAAAAAATTCATTAGACCGGACAACTCTCCGACGAGATGTATTCTTTTCTGAAGATTTTAATGAAACGCAACTCTTGATTTGATAACGTAGAGATGCTATTGAAAAATAGAAAATATATTTTCAATGAAACAAACAAAGCCCGCCTCCACGTTTGTTTACAATGGCACTGATGACCGCAGCCAGCAGAACAAAAGGAAAAGTGACAGATTTCACGTTGACGTTACAATGAGGTGAAGGGCAGCTCAAACAATGACTATAAATTATAACTTGCGATCCAAGTTTCAATCGGAAACCTTTAGTACATAACAGATAACCATTAGTACACCCCTTACTCTAAAAATGCCTTTTTTCCAAGTATTGTGCATGGTACACATCTCGAATGCGATGTTGTCTGTGTTAGTGATAATTTTCAGCTATGTGTGTTGTTATAAATTACAAATAATGTTAAAATCATTAAGTGTGTTTTGACGATATGACAAGTCTAGAAATATTTTCTTCTATATAGCATGAGCCGTACATGAGATAATTTCGAAGAAATTTGGAAACGTTCTGTAACACATCCGTAATTTGGTAGTTTTAAAGCCAATGAACTGCTAATATCACTTATGATCTGGTTCTGTGACGCAAGACACACTTTTAAGGATCATTATACGAGAATTATGTATACCTACAAAATAACTATAACCTAAACACTAGTGTTGATTATGCATTAAAAAAGAGTCTTGAATTTATAACGAGAGCAAGCAATAGCGAGAGCTAGGTCCACAGTTTTCATGTCTTATCACATTTGTCTGATACCCTCACAGATTTATAATGTTTCCCTAGATTCCCTGGTAGCGTCCTACATTTAATCAACCACAGCTCCGTAATTTATCCTACTTACACGTGAAAACAGGTAAATATGTTTGAAGAAGGGGGAGGGAGAGAAAGATTATTAAAAGAAGAAGGAGGAGGGGATGAGAAAAAGAAGGAGGAGGAACATAAGGAGCAGGAAGAGGACTGGAAGAAGAAGTGTGTATGGCGTGTGTTCACGATTCTGTATCATGCTATGGGAAAGTAGTTTACCAATGTAATGTAAGGCAAAAATAGATCAGTTTTACTGTGGAAGAGTAGACTCTACATGCAGTTAATTTATCTTACTAATTGTATCAATTAGTTTTTATATGTGAGGTTTGTAATGTGTAATGTGCATGTGACTTTCAATTGATTTCATGAACACACGCATTGTTTTTTAAACGACTTGAGAAATTAAGAAGCAGAAACAGACCTGAAAAATGAATTTAAAGGTAGGGAATTCAATTTTTTAATTATCGGAAATAAATCGATTTTTATTCCGTGTCTAAGAGCAAAGTTGAAAATATGTGCGGCGTAAGAAACAATGTCTATTTTTTCCTCCTCTAAATCGCTCCCTCAAGTCAGAGATCCACTCGGGCCACCGGAGGCCGACAATTGAATATTCCCCGTCGCTCTTCACGTGCGAGGCGCAGCTCAGCGCCGATCGCCCTTCACTTCACGAGCGTCCGCCAGAGCGCGTTGGCGGTGAAACGTTCCCTCTCCGGCGCTGTCGGCCACCAGGCAGCGCCCTCGTCGCCCAACAGCTCCACCCGACGCGCCGTCGCCGCAGGCATTTCATTAGTCCCACCCCATTCTAATGGATTTATTCTCCGCCGCCATTAGCAGGGACGCGGCCGACCCTTGCCTGGACGTGTACGCTCTGCAGCCCCCGCCGCCCCCGCCGCCCCCGCCGCCCCCGCCGCCCCCGCCGCCCCCGCCGCCCCCGCCGCCCCCGCCGTCCCCGCCGCCCCCGCCGCGCCCGCCGCGCCCGCCGCGCCCGCCGCGCCCGCCGCCGCCCCCGCCGACCCCGTCAACCCGCCGCCCGGCCGCCCCCGCCTCCCCACTCCCCTGCCGCCCCCACCGTCCCTGCCGCCCCCGCCGCCCCGCAGTCCCGCCTCCCCCCGCCGCCCCGTGGCCCTCATCGCTCTCTGCCGCCTTCTGCTTCCCCCTCCGCCCCCTCTCCACGCCTCTCCCGCGGCCACCGCAAACTCCCCCCTCCCACTCCACGCGAAGCGACGTCATTTCGCATCGCGCGATCGCGTTCGACTGTTGCGACGGCGCTGCACACCCACCCACCCCCCGACCTCCCGTGGCGGCGCTTGGACGCTCTGCGGGAGCGCCGAAGCGACGGGCGCTCGCGCAAATCCAGAAAATAATTCGTTTAATACGCTCCTCAACAAAGAGTAAGGAACCATTCCTCTTAGGGAACACTTACAAATTTACATATTTTTTAAATTATATACAAAGGTCACTCAATGCAAAAATGCCTATGATTGTACATTTATAATTTATTACAATTGCCGTTATCACTATCACTTCATCAAATGTCACATGTTATGATCAATGAAAGTGTACGTTCTACAGATATTTTTGTAGTAACGTAAAACAAGATATATTTTCTTTCGAAACCATTCTTAGCTTATTTGTTATATATTTGCCGTTTAAAAGCAGAAATTCACCCAAGTGATGATTTTTACCAAGCAGAAAACACGTGGACTTTTTTCTTGCGTTTTCAATTGTTTTGTCTGCAACCGGTGTCCAGAGGGCGCTGCGAGTGGTCGTTGTAGAGTCGACTTCTAAGTGTAGAGCATTAAGTGTGCAGGTTTTCGCACAAGAGCTTTAATACCCCGTTAAATAACAACTGAAAATACCGACACCGACATTCGAGATTGCTAAGGCGAGAGCGCAGCCTAGAATCGATGGGGTTCTAGTTCGAGTAGTGTGTCGACAAGATGTTGGGCCTTGGTTGGCTTCCTCACCGACCATCCATATATCCGTCGTTCTATCTCATCCCGTATAATATCCCTACGTGTTTATTGATTGGTTTATTGCTGGATTATTTCGAGTTTCCGGGTATGTCAACTACTAAGGTTATTTGTTCCGTATGTGTAGTGCACGTTTCCTCCGAGTCTATTGTGATCATCCCCCACTGGATGAACACATCTGGCGTCGAACTATATGTCAGCTAGCGGAGTTTACCGCAACCAGGTATCTATCACCAGCAGGCCACTGCCACAGCCGGGACAAGCTCTAAGCTCCCGTCTAGTCTCCTAGTATGCGTGGTAGTGCAGTCAACGTAAGCGTGTGAAGGTGGAGATGATAGGACAAGGAAGTGGAAGGAAAGATCGCGTGCGCTCCGTGATCCGTTTGTCAGGGTACTGCTCCGGCATTCGACTGGTGTTGATTGGAGAAACCACGTGAAACTAACGGTTAGAGCAGCCGGCCCTTATAATTCTCCTCGAAAAAGTGACAAGACGACCTAGCTAGCGTCGCAAATGGTGCTACCGTCAGCAGCGAATTCCTGGGACATCTCGGGGAAAGGCACTGCAGTGACATCCGTTAATACCTTGAACGTGTCCTGTTGTTGAGAGATGCCTTTGAGGCAGACGGTGCTGCACCCTGACGGCACTGTTTCCCATACAGAAGAACATTTTCCTCTCTGCCTGATGGTTACTAGACCCCATAGTGTATTGTATAGACGCAAGAGCTATAGCAGTGTTGCCCCCTGGGTGAGGTCTGACTCCGTGCGATCTGATTTGAGGAATCTCGCAGTGAATAGGAATACAGCAGTTCGTCAAATTAGCGAGAATAGGTCTTAAGATAAGGTTGTTGGAATATCAAAAGTCTAGGCTCTAAGATCGAAAATCATGACTTCTCGGGTTACATGAATGTTTGATATAATAGGTTGAAACTTGGTGGAAGGAGGGTGAAACTTTAAACGTACCTGGTTTTATAGCCGTATGCAAAAATAAAAATGCAGAGGGTAAAAAGGACCGTAATCAAAAGATATTGCGTGCATATTTCGAGCTAGTTTAATGCAATATATTAAAGAAGTTCCTAAAATCCAGATTCCCCTAGCATTAGATTAGTATTAGTGTTCATTGTATACCGCCACCCACAGCGCTCGCGTTCTCACTCTTCAAAGCCTTCGAAGAAATCAACGATTTCTTAAACACGTTGAAGCAGAGGTATCCGAATACTATTTTTCTAGTGTTAGGTGACTTCCATGTTCATGTTGTAAATTATTAGAATTATTTTCGGAATTCGATCGGCAAGAATCGAGGGCGAATTCTAAAAACAAACGAAGACATGGTCATCAATAAAGCTGGTCGTAAGTTGTTGGAATTATGAGATAGCGTTAACCTCGAAATTTTAAATTACAACAATGAATAGGAGGTAAACACACGTTTATTACTAGGAATGAAGGAAGTGTAATAGATTATTTTCTACGTCTCGTGTGATAATAAGCAATATATTAGATTTTGTGATCGAACTACGGAACAAATCCGGCAATTTCTCCGTGATTGTTCATTTAGAAATAAATACTACTGAACTGTTGTTGGCAGTAAAGTGGGTGAGAGAAACTCACTTGAATAGCAAGACAACGTTTAATATGGAAGTATGGGAGGTTTAGTATGGAAGGACAGGAATTTGGAGAGTCTATTCTTCGAGTAGTATTCCAGAGTAGTATATTTCTCAAGGACAATTAAGCATTCTACTTTTAAGATCGTTAATCTCATCAGAGTGGACAGAATGATCGGCACACCTTTATAAATGATGTTAGTCAGTACCAACGAAAACAGGAAGTCTGACCCACACATACTGTAATTATGATAATTAGCTGTGGTTTTGGCAAGGGTATATCTGCACATCTCTCATGCTGTGACGTTTTATTCTCAGCCATTCGCCTTGTGTTTTGATTGACTACGAGAATCAGCGCTTCTAAGCCTCGCTAACGGACGCACGGGTCAAAGCAGTGATCCTCTTTCCTCACACACGTTTATCAAACGGCGCGCGCGTTTTTTGAGAATCGTGCCCACGTCTCACCATGCGCCGGATTTCGCTCATGTATTTCAACCGCTTGGGGCGATGTGAGCTCTCCAAGCTTCCAGAACATTTCCAACACGCTCATTTTAACATACCTCTAAAATTATCACCACTGAGTGAGCTTCTGAACACACACTACAGCCAAGCGAGCGTTGAAAGAAAAACTCTGCAGCTTACGGGTTACCGGACGTCAAGTAAAATTTACTTGCATAATGCAAGTTTGAAGTTCTGTTTATGGCACTCACGACAATTGCACAAGTGGGCATGTTATCTTAAAATTATATATGCCACAGTGCGGTAATCACATAAGTATATTGTTAGTATTGTTCTCGAGACGAATGATGAGTTATAATTTGTAAAGTGCTCTGTGCACGTCTGTGCCAAGAGTTGCATCGTGAACTCTATGTCCTTGTTCAGTATATGTCCCGCGAGGTCTACTACACCACACTGTTAATTATTCTTCCAGGTAGATTGCTTCCCATGGTGGTCATCTAAGCTTTAATCTTTATCCTCACCCCCCGCCGGCGCGCAAGTACGCCAACAGACTGGTATTTAAATCCCATCAGAACGTCGTTTACTCTCTCAGTAACCTTCCCATTCGAAGCCTCTGTCGGGTCGGTCTGCCAGTTCAGAGCTATCGGATTTTCAGGCCGATGGCGGAGTGTAATTACTGCGCCACTCACAACACGCGGGGCGCAAGTCCCTTCTCTAGGCCACTTATGCTATCGACGTGAGAACCACCGGAACCTAGGCAACCTGCAGGGGATTCGTGGTCTTCTATATTTGGGATCCGGACCAATCCGGAGAATGTCCTTCCCTCAACCCGCCCACAGGTCGACGCTTCAGGGACCCAACTAATGGGTACCGGGAGAATCCGACAACACGGATCTTAGCATTGCTTGCACCCTGATGCTAACGACTTGAGTGCCGCTGTGAGACTCGTGTCGCTTGCACCTTGAAACTAACGACGTGAGTTCCGCCGTGAGACTAAAACTCTTTACTAGAAACCGTGCCCGCCCACGCGGTCATGATTCCCCACTGCGGGGGCGCACTGCGTCCGTGTACATAACGGACCCTCCACATATACACTTTTTTTTACCATTGGGCACAAATCCCAAGGGTGAGTACCTAAGCGGTAGCCTTAAGCCGCACCCTCCGTCATCGCACAAGTACTCTGACAAGCTGGTCTCCAGATCCCACCAAAAGGCAATTTGCCCCCTCGGCAACCTCCCCATTCAATGCCTGCGGTGGGGTGGCCCTGCTAACTCAGGACTACTAGCTATCCAGACTAATACCGAAATTTAGACAATGCGCCACTCACATGCGCCGGGAGAAGTCCCTCCTCTTTCCCGACAGAGTATCGGGCCACTGCCACGACGAATCCAAGAGCCCATCAGGGGACCACCCCAAATATCGTTCGGACGGCTTGGGGAGCCCTTCCCGTCTTCTCACTGCATTCAGCTTTAGGCTATCAACGTGAGTATCGCCAGTGAATCTCGGCAACCTGAATCAGTTTCCTTCCGGACTTCTGTATGAGGATTTCACATCATTCCGAAGAAGGTCGTTTCCCCGATTCTGTCCAAAGGTCGACGTGCCAGGGGCCCGACTGGTGAGTTACCGCGTATGCCCGACAACCAGAAGCTCAGCATCGCCTACTCACTGAGTCCACCTTGAAGCTGTCGACGTAAGTGATGCCGTGCAACTCAGGGTTTGCGTGATCGTCTACATCTCTCCCCCAGAGGTCGGGCCCACCTACGCAGACCCGATACTTCCCGTGTACAACCTAACTTGCGTACGCAAACTACTTCCGCTGCACTGACCAATGCCGTATTTCCTATTTCACGCGTCTGGGATCACTCATGCATTGCGGAGTCTACCACTTCGACACCAACTCCATCTTTGTGCAGTGTCATTTGTGTACTCCAGCAGGAATACGTGAAGCAACAATTGTGGAAAATGTTCTTTCATCTTTATCGCATTATGTGTACGGATGTATGATGTACGAAAGATTGCGTAATCTACATTTCATTGAAACCACCCTACTAAATTCAGAATGGCAGCTGTAAATGCGACATTATCTTTCCAAACATTCGACTCCATTATTCATTCCAGAGCAGACGTCGCAATTGATATTTGATAAACCATCACGTACAAACCCATCCAGCAAATTGTTTAATAAGTACGAATTTACTACAAAATATTCACGATACTAGCACTCCACACTAGAATTACTGAACATGTAATCACAAACCCTCTGGTATTTGGCGTGTGTGCATTCATACCCTAGTGCTGATGTTAAGGCCACAATTACTTCTGAAATAAATAGGCGGATTTAGAAAGTCTTGCGTTAAATAATGGTGACAATTTATCAAACTCGGTATGATAATTCAACCTAGCATTTTCTTTTCAAGCAAGAAATAAAGCAACACTGCTTAAAAAACTTTGGAGGCATCCTGTGAAATGTTCGGATCCAGGGAAGGGACGACCTGGCTCATCCCGTCTGTAATTGTGGACCCGACTTAAAATTTCATTTGCATTTCCATGCATATTGCATATTGCTCCGAGCCGCGAGCGGCGAATGCAACTCCGGCCACCACGCCCTCTGCCGGGAGGTGGCGAAAAATGGGGCGAGGCCCAACAAACGCGCAGCGGGGCGCGCGGATTGCGGGATTAACCGCGGGCGCTACAAGAGGCGCCATTGTTGGGCATGGCGTTAGATTTACTCGGGGCTCTTCACAGAACGTAAACTGTCACTTTTATTCACAATCCTCGTATTACATTATTATTATTTTTATTATTGTCATTCTTGCTATTTATGCTATTATTGCTATTATTGCTATTATTGCTATTATTGCTATTATTGCTAATATTGCTATTATTGCTAATATTGCTATTATTGACATAATTGCTAGAATTGCTAGAATTGTTATTATTGTTATTACTGTTATTGTTATTAATATTTAGTCCATTAAATTCCATTACAGGTAAATGCCTCCAAATGGTTAATACTTATATTAGTACCCTGTATGGTTAATACCTATATTTCCTGGTAAAAATGGTTAGGTTGGTCAATTAACGTTCACACAAAATTCTTAGTTACAATTCACTGTTCACAGTTCACTGGTTCGACGTCATCTAGCGATGGATTCATAATTAATATTATTCTTATAATATTACATTTTTATATAACATTACTCTCTCCTAACCAAATAATTGCTACGAATAAGAAAAACTGTCGTAAATCGATTGAAGAAAAACACAAGAGAGAGAGAGAGAGAGAGACAAACAGACAGAGAGAGAAAGAGAGAAAGAGAAGGAGAGGAGAGAAGGAGAGGAGAGAAGGAGAGGAGAGGAGAGGAGAGAAGGAGAGGGGAGAAGGAGAGGGGAGAAGGAGAGGGGAGAAGGAGAGGGGAGAAGGAGAGGGGAGAAGGAGAGGGGAGAAGGAGAGGGGAGAAGGAGAGGGGAGAAGGAGAGGAGAGAAGTAGAGGAGAGAAGGAGAGAGAGAGAGAAAGAAAGAAAGAAAGAGACAGAGATAATAGAACAACATGATCTTCCAGACTCTGAAAATGATTAAAATATTCAATGTTTCAATATTCATCAAATTGAACCTTTGCTTTATTCTTCTCATTCAATCTCTACACTTTTGAAACATGTTATCTTTTTTATACAACAATTGTTTGTTTTCATTGGCACGTATTTTCAAAGTACTCGCATTATATATATGACATGACGTATTCGAACTTGAAAGCAATAAATAATGAGATTGACATTGGGTTGAGGAAATGGAATTTGAAGTTATAAAATATTTTCATCTAGTGACTTATTATTAGGTGAAAGCAAAGATGTTTTACAATTTGTTGTGACTAACTCAGCCCCCAGAATCTACATCCAATTATTGTCTCTATTGCAGAGATGGGTAGAATTTGAGGCGCAGAGACATTCTTTACCTGCAGCGGGAACATTTTTGGAATTAGGAATCATCAGCATATAATCAGCAGCGTGAATGTCAGCAAGTAACGTACAGAAAGCATAATTGTAAGAACGATATCATAACTTTATTGTATTATGTACCTTAAAGTTAACAAATAATTCACATTCACACATCGTATCGAGAAGCAAAATTAAAATAGTGCCTATCAGATGTACCCCAATATGTAAACAAAGTGTGATTTTATTTTCCTTTTTCACTAATGATGTCATAGAAATCAGAATTTTATGCATTTTGCAAATTTTTATTCTAAGCATTCAAATTGTCAAAGGGTAAGCTTCCCCCAGTGTTCACCAGACACACAGTACTAAACATAAGACATGTGGAAAAGGTTCACAAACATTCTATGATAAAATCAGAGTCACCGAGAAATAGTAGTGCTGATTAAACGTCTTGATATTTTGCTTGGAAATTTCGATAACATTTACGATCATAATACCACGTTGTCAGAAATAGTAGACGAATTAATAACGATCATATAGGTATGAGTCAAATAATTTGTTTGTTTTTTTTGCCTAGTTATTTAAAACTTAATATCAAACCTTGTCTGCTCTAACCAGTGACACTGTAAATAGTATTGCAATGTTATTAAAACTATCGGATTCTTCTTTGCAAAGCACGTGAAAACTACAGAATGGTTTTCAAATAATTAAAAGATAGTTTTTCTAATTTCTCCTTTTGAACCCATTTGATTTCTATTTTATTTCAACAGTTGTTCAAACAATTGAATTGAATTCAGATGTAATCAATGACAATGTCTTATTTTAAAGTAATCCAATATAAATATTCATGTCATGAAGTCCCATTAAAAAAATTAATTTTGAATTTAAATTCGATTTGTAGGTGTGTTTTGCTTTGCTGAGTATTAAATATTTGTACGTCTCATAAAGCAGAATCATTTGCAATGTATTACTTGATTGTTGGTTCACATTATACTTTTCATCATATTTCTATCCGTTATTCATTACTACTGTTTCTACATACACTGTACTCTCCGGGTGTTCACGGTATACATTAAAAGTACAAGAACGTGAGAATAGCTGTTACTTCGATATTGCAATACTTAGTATTAATAATTACTTTTACTTTTCAGATTATAAAATGCCATTTAAAATCAATTTTTTTTAGAGATCCAGTTTTATCAAGATACACTTTAAGATTGTGGCAGATATCAGCAAATATCTTAACGTATTCTAGAAATTAAATAGACAATAAAACAGCTTCAATGTGGATGAATTGTACGATATAATTAGTGTGTTTTCATCATGAGACTAAAACGTTTTGAAAAATCTCTTTACATGTTTATATAAGTCATGTTTATATTTAAAAAAAATACATTGCTCTCAAATATTGGTAAAAGAGCACATCTAAGAAGATTGCCAGTATCGTACAGTTAGGAAAATATTACAAAACGAGCAGTGTGGGGCGCCGAATCAGGCGGAAAACGCTCTCCCCGAGGTCCCTTAACACGAGCTTGAGCAGCGTCCGGCCAAAGGAAAAGCGGACCGGAAAGCAGCCTCAGCCGCTGCGCTTCCGAATTAACATCCGCCGGTCGTTCCATCGGCGCGATGGCGGGGCGTCTAATTTGGCGCGGCGCAAAGCGAAGACGTGCGCGCCGGAATCGGCCTCGTTTGCGCCCGATTCAAATTCCGCCGGAGGAAGGGGCCGCCAGCGGAGGGACAGGGGCCGCTCAACGCAGCGATTTTCGCTGCGCGCGATCCGCTCCAGGCGACCAATTACCTTTGTCGCGTCGCCGACGAGAGCCGAGGCTTCGGGCGTTCTCGGATGGAATCGGCGCAGTTCGGGAGCTACTAGTGTCTGTTGCCGTAGTGCATCGGTTATACTATTTTCACTTCTTTGTTATTTGAGGTTTTTTTAAAATTCGTAAACATGTAGTCAATTTGCATACAGTGGAACTTCAAGGTCATGATCTGAACACTGAAGGGAACAGCGCCATCCAATCGGGAGCTTCGTTAGGAGTTAAATTTTTGGTATTGAAGCACACGATTGGATGGCCATCGCTATTTCCTTCAGCTCGTGACAACGAAGTGCCACTATGTTTAAATCAGAATATAATTTACATTTTGCTGGGACCATCCAAAATCAAATTATTTTACTCACTGCTGAGCGCACGTGAAGTTAGTCTTTTAGGAAGATGTGGGAAAACTATGAAGTCACGAAATAAACGAGACTTTTTTTCACAAACATATTTTCACATCACTGTGCACTGCTCGTTCACAATTAATTCTTACTGTCATTTCTCGAAGCATTTGAATTGTATTTATGGTTGATAATGTTTTCTCGGCGACTGTTAAACCATAAACGAGCAGATGTTGTACACTGCTGTGTAATAATACGAAAGCTGCTTTTTCTGCCGTCAAGGAGAACAGCTTTTTCCTTTCACTTTCACTTTTTGCAATAAAATACCTTAAGTTTTCGTTGTAAACCCCATTTACTTGAATAACTTTCTCAGGTTTTTTCCATTCACATGTGATAGACTACTGAATAATCGGCATGATAAATGTAAATTAAGTATTCCATAGAGTACTTCTACATTTAACCCTACACTATTGTTGTTCAAACGAAATCTTTCTTGCATTCTTCACTTGTGTGTCAGCAAATCAAAAACTGGATATTAGGAAAATTGTGATGACACTGGTTCACTTAATCTCGAATGGGAAACAACTTACGTTTTCGTTCAATCATAAACAATAATCTACCTCTTTGAAACATCCAATGTCTCTGATCGGAAAATCCGAAAATTCAAGTTCCTACAGTGGCACAATTTTCAACACTATATAGACAATTAGATAAAATTAAACCGCACTCAGAGAATTCTAGCAAACGACTGCTCTGATCAATAGTTTTCCGTGATTTTTTTTTTTTAGATCTGCGCAAGGTGAAGACCGGAGCAGTACTGTACCAAACGGGTCATTAACCGCGCGCAATCTTTCCTTTCTGTTTCTTGTCCTAACCTCACCCTTACACACACTACACGCACGTGCTCAACACTATCACACTTAACGGGAGATCATTCGTTAGCTTCGAGCTTGTCCCAGCAGGGGCGACGTCTCGTTGGTGGTCACGTGGTCGGGGAAAGTCCTCGCACGCCGACGTACGTACGCGTCGGAGGAAGAACACCGCCATCTCCCGCGATAAAAACATGCCCTACACTTACGGACTAACGATCGTAACAGTTGACGCACCCGGAATCAGAAATCAATCAATCAATCATTCAATCCGAATATCCGGTGAACTACTCCAATAATGTCGGCTTTCTAAACGAAAATCTTCTGGTTTCACCCTAATTATTATACCATTCTAAGACAGTCTTAACGCAATTTCCACCAGGGACTAGGTTCAACCTGTTCGAGACAGTTTGTTCGCACAGCATTACTCAACGTTCTCTTTTCTGCGTAAGCGGTAACGAGAAAGTAAATATCCTATGTAAAAAATGTCATTAATGACATACTTAACTTGGGCACTGAATACCTGTATATTACAAGTTGAATTTGGCACCAAAATTGGTTTGCAAAAATACTTTCAAATTCTACTTTTCCCCCCTATTTCTACATTTTTTTTTTTCAATTTGATATATGCAATAGGAGCTGAGAAGAAAATAAAACATGAAAAACTCGTTTCTCATTGAATGTCTGCAACAAATTGCCCTAGGATACTGTTTTTTTGGGACAAATGCGCCAAAGTGTCACAGTTGACCTGAATATCACGTGATGCCGCCGGGACGAAACAGTAGAACGCGAGGAAGGGTGCGCAGCGGGGCATTGCATTTAAGCGGCCGCGATGGTGTAACGGTTAGCGTTTCGGACTGTTGTACCCAAGTTGGCGAGTTCAAACCCGATCGAAGCCGTGGATTTTTCAGGGCGAAAAAATCCTTCGTACGCCTTCCTTCGGAGGGGAAGTAAAGCCGGCTGTCCCATGTTGGTAGATTTACTTGCATGTAAAAGATCCTCAAGCCTAAATGACGCCTCTGAGCTAAATTCAAATCGCCTGTTTCTCGCCCAAGAAATACCTCCTTTCTCTGCTAGTTGGTGAAAGGAGCGTAGCGAAATTTACGTGGTCAGACGGAAGAGCAGGCCTAATGGCCTGAGTCTCGCCACGTAAAATAAGGCATTTAATTCAATTCAATTCAATTGTTTGCTGCACACGGAGGCGGTGAGACGCGGCGCTGCGCATGCGCGCCGAGTCCGCGCGCGCCGGTGTGCGCAGCAATCACGGGCGCTTGTGCCGCGCATGGCGACAGATGACAGTCGCGGTCGCTTCCCTAGTCGGCGGAGCGCAGAAGAGGCGCAGGGGCACGCGACGACAATCGAGAGCGTAGGCTTCCGCGGCCGGAGTCAGTATTTACTAGGCTGTCCGGGTGACGCCGAGTCCATGGCGAAGGCATTCTGCGACCTCAGGGCGTATTGAGGAAGGTCGCAGAATGGCGACCGAAACGACGGCACCTTCGCCATGGACGCGGCGTCACCCGGACAGCCTAGTAAATAGCGACGACAATCCCTTCCCACTCGACTACGAGTAGATTCAAAGCGGACCTTCAACAAATCATACAACTTAAGAACTTTTGGCTGCGGGTAGTAAGAAAATACATAATTTCGAATTTACATAAGAACGAAAATAATGAAAGAGAACTACAATCCTAAAATAATAAGTGTAACTTCATTATCTGTGCATGACTCATGTCTTCTAGAGTTCAGTAACTATTTAAATTACCGTTCTTCATGCTGTCGCGGCAAGAAGTATATTCCTTCACGACGGACATGATGCGAGAGAAGAGTCGAAATTTGTAGCTGATTTGCCCTTGAAAATAGATTTTGTTACATCTGAGGGAATATTTTAATAATAATTCTAGCAAAACAACGCTCATTTCTTTCTGTATTCAGAATTCAACTTGTATATGTCTTAGGGAAGGGATCCAACATATAAGAAAACGTACACACAATACTTCTACCTTGTAGCACGTCTCATAGATCTTAACTGTTGTCGGCATATAATAAAGAAAATAAAATAAATAAAATATCAATGGAATGTATGTATAAAAGTTAGTTAACAATAGAACAAATACTTAAAATTAATTTCACAACTTTTGAAAATATTGTTCCATTAACATGCAGGAAAGTTGTTAATGTAATAGTATTCTTTCTTTTGTGTTGTAAATTAGCTGATATTGTAATGGGAGGGTCGCACTCATTAAGCGACGCGTATTTCAATATTTTATTCAACGTAACGTTGCAGCGCGCGAACGTAAGGAAGCCAAGAAAAGCGCATCTTTTGCTACCTGCGAGGGTGTAGGAAGCGTCGGGGCCACGAGACATGCAGTCCTATTGTCTCGAAAGGAGTGCAGCTCAGGCGACGACGCTGGCTCACTGGGAAATACGTAAACTGCCGTTTCAAACTCGGTAATTCGCCAGTTCTTAGAACTCCGGTGACGTTTGAGTTACAACCGAAATTGGTAAAACTCAAACGGTCACCGATGACGCTGCGATTGGGTGGACGAAACCGCGTGATACGCGCCTGTCAATCGCTGTCAACAAAGCGGGGGAGGGCCGCGCGTTCCCGCGAACCTATGGAGGTCGCCGCAGCTCAGAAGATTGGTCATTCCGATAGATGAGGCGATATTATACACATTGTACATTACCTTATTTCAAAATCTATATTTAACGAACATATTTAGTTACCGGAAATATCTATATTTCCATAATTGTAGTTGTAAGAAAACGCCAAATAAATTTTGAATTTTTGTGATTTTCAAAAAATCAGAATTTTTAACGAAGATAAGACCTGCACCATTCTCTTAAACGTTCTTGACACTATCTAACAACAAAATTTAATAGAAGAACTGAGCCCGATTTAAACTCGTGCGCAGTACATCTCCGCGCATTACGCCTTGAGGAAGGTCGCAGAATGGCGACCGAAACGTGGCACCTTCGCTATGGACGCGGCGTCACCCGGACTGCCTAGCAAAAAACACTGACTCCGCCGCGGAAGCCTACGCTCTTAATAGAAGACGATGAAACCATTTTTTTTTAATTTTGAAAAGGGTTTCATGTAAATTATCCCCCAAATTAAAATATGGGATTTATATTCAAGAGGCTGCAACTTCAGCCAGATCGATTGGGGTATATCACTTTTGGAGAAAATAGGATTAACGCGTGCACAAAAGGACAAACAGACAGACGGGTAGACGTTTTGCCATCATTGACTTTTCGGTATCAAGAATCCACAAAACATAAATTCTGGCTACACCACGTTTTAAAGGATTTGTTTTTCTAAATTTAACAACTGGATGTATCCACTTTTTCAGTACGCGGGCCCTGAAATAAGAGTTTTATTTGTTAAAACTCTATGTTTGTTCGCACAGCATTACTCAACGTTCTCTTTTCTGCGTAAGCGGTAACGAGAAAGTAAATATCCTATGCACAAAAATGTCATTGATGACATACTTTACTTGGGCACTGAATACATGTATATTACAAGTTGAATTTGGCACCAAAATTGGTTGACAAAAGTAGCATCAAATATAACTTTCCCCCCCTATTTCTACAATTTTTTTCAATTTGATATATGCAATAGGAGCTGAGAAGAAAATAAAACATGAAAAACACGTCTCTCAATGTATCTCTGCAACTAAATGCCCTAGGATACTGATATTTTGGGAATCTACGCCGTTTTATATTCTCTTTCATACGAGTATTGCAATTATCGATTTGATTTGGGGGCACTATTCTCCCCCTTATTCGGCGCCATCCTTTCGAAGTTACGGCACATACGAGAGGTAAACTTGGGAAAGATGAAAGTTAAATGTATGAAGGGGAAATGTAGGATAACCACGATAGCGTGCTGAAATTAACGCCATTGGGGGCACAAAGGCAAGAGAAGGTAAGTAAACAGATGTCGAAGGAAAGAGTGCAAAGAACCGTGCCACCGTAAGTGCACTGGTTTCGGCAGCTGTTTCGTGAACTTCTTTGATTTACCGCTGCAGGTTCATAACGCAATTCCCCTTTTCGTTGGCGCTCCTGTTCCCGGTCGCTACCCCGCCTTCTCGTCGCAGTTCCTGTTCACGGGCAATTGTGGATCGGCCTGTAGTCCCGCAGTGGCTCAGAGCTCGCGAGTCGGCCGCCTGGATCGGGCCCGTCCTGTGGGCCAGCGAGCTCGCCCGCGTGCGCGACCAGTGCGCGACCAGTGCGCGCCAGGGCAGAATTAGAGGCCGTAAATTCGGGAGCCCCTGGGGACCCCACCGCCACCAATCCATCCCACTGCACATTCCCCTTCTGTGGCTTTGTTTACGAAGCTCTTGTGTTTCACCTAATCAGTTTAAACTATAAATCAACAAGTATATAGTTAGTACGTAACTAGTACTGAATGAAATTTATTAAAAAGATATTTTCTAAAAATGAGCTTCAAATTGTTTCGATGAATAGAAGAAGGGGCGCTTAAAAGAACTTCGTGAGTCTCATTTTTGTTGAAGTTTCCAAATTTGCCAAAATTTCAAATTTAGAAATACTCAAGAACGGTTGATCCGATGTAACTCTACAAGGTTTCTTTATTCTTCCGTATAATCTATGTACTATAGCGGAAACTACCGCTGTAGTACCTCTTCTTCATCTCCCCTCTCTGCCGATCATCTTGTACCCGATGTGGCTTCGCACATTCAATCCACGTTCTTAATGTGTTCATCAGTAAATAAGGTCCCTAAACAAGACTAATATAATTCATTGTACCCTCAAGTGTCGTACTCGGTTGCTGATAGCCTTCGGGCCAAGCAGGAATAAACGAAAAAACAATTGTGCATTTTAAACCACATTTATCCTCTCATACAAAGCTCTATAATTATTTTCAAAAACAAATGTAATTTTCAAACAATAATATTATTCTCAAATGAGAGGCAAAAGACATTCTTTTTATAACGCTCCTAATATAAATATCGGGAAAACTCACGGAGATCAAAGAAGTGGTCGAATTAAATGTATTTGTATGGAACACGGAATTTACTTTAGGCTTGCCATTTACAAATCACATAAAACTCCTTTCATTCCTTTGAAATAAAATCTAATTTTTTCTCGAATTTTAATAGAACTGATATATTGGTCGTGTGTCAGTTGTCCCGAGCTATTTGATGAAGCCCTTTGAAGGTTATGAAGTCACCTACACTCCCAACGCAGACACAGTCTGTCACAGTGACAGACAGATGTTGAAACAAAATAAATTGCTCTGATTTATCGCCCGTCTCTATTTATATCACAGCGTCAATCTGGAGGTAGACATATCATATCGTAACCTGCAACTAATAATCTAAATACACATAAGATATTACAGTTGACAGGTAAACAAGGCTTGAAGTTCCAATAATTAGCCGTTTTTTGAGGTAAGTAAAGTTCATTACTTACTTTCGTAACTATTCACTGAACATTAATCTCTTTTTATACATTTGAATTAATAAATATGACTACAGCAATAAGCGGACCTGTGTGGTCGAGATCGTTAAGAGTATATTTTTTCTGGGTTCGAGGGGTTGCATTTTTGAACAACGCATCAGGGAAGAACGTTTTCTTATGGCAAAATGAGGTTCTCCCAACCACTACTTACAGCCTTACGCTTCGTTCTCTCACAAGTCATACAGCACCTTTGTAAATGGATTATTACTCAATGCAGAGATTGCACTTCTCAATATCAGAGGGTTCCGTGCAAAAAGTAGTGTATGCGTATACACACACAATATTACTGTGCTTTGGCTCTGCAATTAATGCTACGTTTTCACATCACATATCCATTTCTTTAGTCACTCAACATCAATTATACAAATTTTTAAAAAAACGTAATTTTATTTTTCAGTACTGATATGATAGTAAATAAACATAATTCCATATCAATTATTGTAATTCGTAAATATTCGTTATCTCAATAGATTAGTATATGTTCGAAAATATTACGGATTAGCATTTCATCGGTAAATAAACTTTATTGAATCTTATACATATGTATGTCTATCTATTTGTTAAACAATCTTACATTTTATTACGTTTATTAAAATTTATTAAACCATTAAACGTTCACATCACAATTTAAAATATATCAATTTTATGGTCATATTCTTTTCAAATCGCTCTTACATACATTTATATGTATGCACAATAATATAAAATAAAATACGTGTTATAATATGTATAGTTGTGTGGGGGCAATATGAAATTGATATTAAGATTTTCATAGTGCTTAGATAATGAAATTTGATATTAAAATTATAATTAATAAAATTTTATTGTGCTGACGTTATAAAATATCATAACTATTGCAAATGCGTGAAGATGAGTCGAAGATCACGACTCGAAACGTTGTGGAAAAATATATATAAATGCGATTTGAAAAGAATATGACGATAAAATTGAACTATTTGCTACCTTTAAAATATTTAATTGATATTGATTAGTCGAAATATTTTTTATGAAATAAATGTCCTTAAACATATAAATTCTTAATGTCATAAAAACATTATTACGAGATCACAATATTCTTCGTTACGTATCCCACGATTCGAATAACCAAAACTTCCCAAAAGAGATCAGAAACGCATGTCGGCCAGTGTGTTACTGAGCCAACCATTGTAGTAATGACATTTTTTTTACAGATGACGCTGCCAGTAGACGTGCAGCGAACGCAGGTCGAAGCCCATCTGCGCCGTCGAAAACCGCCCCGTAAGTTAATTTCGACACAGACGAAGAGCGCCACAGAGGCGGCGCAGGGCAGGGCTTGTAACTGGGTCTCTTTCCCCTCGCAAAAAGGAAGCCCCCACCCCTCGCTCCTCTGTGGCCAAATCAGATCCAATTAAGCGACGGCAGCGCCAAATCCGCACAAAAACAAACGAAAGCGGAGGCGGCTACGATAACACGTGACTCGCCGCGGGCGGTCACCGCCGCCGCCGCCCCCGCCCCCGCCCCTCCATGTCCCAGGTCGTCAGACGCGGCAACCTTTCCGAGGCACACGACATAACGAGTCCATCTCATTTGACAAAGTTTCAAAGACGAAAAGTGCCGGGATTTCTAACTTCATTGTCAGCTTTGCTTTAATCAACTTTGACGTCGTTATCTCCAAGTCCTTTTTACCGTCTCGTACGTGTGTGTATGTATGAGTATAAGTAAATTAATACGAAGTATAGAGAAAGGTTTAGGACGCTACGACGAAAAGTGACGCATTTTCAACCGAAATACTCTTTTTTCGGCTCTCGGATACCGTATAAAACGATTTTTCTCTGATGCTTTTCGGCGGACGATTACAATACTTTCCCTTCCTACGAAGTAAAGCAAACAAGTAGAAAAGGCGTCAATAGATGAAAAAAATCTAGAACAATAAAGTCCGTGTCATTCTGCATCACTACTAAGTAAAGGAGGATGGAAAATATTCTTAGGGAAATGTGAAGGTATTCGAGGGTTTGGAAAACAATTTTTCCGTTTAGTAAAATTGTAAATGCACGTGAGATAGATAACTTGTTATTAATGTTTTTGTGAGATGAAGTATAAAGTACTTATATAAAATCTATTTGAAAATATTTGTTAATAGGTTATTTGAGCATAAACTATTGTGCTTTTAATATTTTCTGAAGAAATGTATTTCTAACAATTTGGAGTTCATTGAGATTAGTAATAAAGGAATTAACCCAATTGGACAAGCACATATAAGGGAAGAACTAATAATATATTTATATATGAAAATACCACATTCAGCTCGTGATTTAAACATTTCATTAGTTAATGACAATAATTTGAAATTTTTGTGATGTTTTATCAATGATTATTTGAATGTGCGATTTCAAATAATATCTCTCTGGTCTAAATATAAACCAAAATATTTAACTAGAATATTTTTTCAAGCGAAGAGAAGGTGATATTACTAATAATAAGTAGATTTAGGAGAATTTCTGGAGAGTAATGGATCCTTTATTTCAAACATCAGTGAACGGTCAGAAGAATAGATGTCTTTGATTCAGAGAGTTTGATTTGATTTATTTAGTCTATAATTAGTCAAGTGAGAACATTTCTTGAGCTCTGGAATCTCTTCCCCACCATTTATTCTTAAGGAGTTGAAAGAGATACAAAAGTTTTAAAAAAAGTAAATAAACAAATTAAAATAAAGTAATAATTATAATATATATTCCAAACAGTGATATGTTAACGACATATAAAGATATTTTCGATACCGAGTTATACAATAATTATCTTCATCGGTAAAGTCACTGCGAATTTGATTTTTTTATTAGTAACCAAATAGTAACACCCCTCGGCTCTATTCCTACTAGTACTAGCAAAAGGAAAGCGTTAATCAGAAAACCATGTGCCTATGTATTATGAAAAGTTCAGTTCAATACATGTCAAACTCTTCCTAGGAAACAATGAAATAAAACAATGAAAAGAAATTAAAAACCTGGGTTTTATTTTTGAAACGAAATTATCATGGAAACCATACATAAGAAACCTAGTCATTTAGTGCAAGAAACGTATCCACACCCTCAAAGCTTTGTGCTCCAAAAATTGGGGAGCTAACCAAGACATCCTAATAAACACTTACGGAGAATTTATTCAAACAAAAAATGATTGTGGATGTACAATATGTTTCTGTCAAAGCCTCCTTTTTAACTTTATTATATTTTATACAAACAACTTCAATAAGAGTAGCAATTAAAGCCTTCCAGAGTAGCCCAAGATTCTAGCAAAAAGTCACGAATTACCATTAAAGTTAAAAAGAGAACTTCCAACCCTTAAATATGATTCTTCAACCATCTATGTTAAAAATAATCATATACACAACGAGCAAATATCAAATAATCTTCAACAACACTTCAATAACCTATCCAAACATTTACTATACAGAATAAGTGCTATCAAGAACGATTGGTCACTTAAAGAGAATGTCTCAATGCTACGTCAAATCCACCCAGTTTCACCATGGGTGGAACTCAAATTTGTAATTGATGACCACATTCTGAATGAAACGTATGGCAAAGACAACACTCCTCACATGCTGTACAAAAGGTTATTTAGAGAATGATCGCATAATTACATAAACTACCTTTACATTTATACAGTGATGGATGAAAAATAGGTCGTGTCATCATCTTTGAAGACCCAGAACTTCTCCTCAATTTGTCAGATTGGATTTCAATATTTTCTTGCCTTCGCTTCACTATAGATAAAGCCATAGATCTAATCACCATTTCGGAACTAACAGAGCCATAATTTTTACTACTTCTAAATCAACTTTAGATGCATTAAACAATCATAGAAACAAAATTTCAAGAATACAAAGAAAACTACATTAGATGGAACGTAATATAAAAATAGTCCTGGCAAGAGTCCCGGCTCATCAAGAGATATTAGGAAATAAAAAAAGCAGACTCAGCAGCAAAAAAAGCTGTTTTCCAAGGAATTGATTTTACCAAAGATGCAATAACTGTAGAACAAAAAAGGGTATAAATTAATGTATCTACGAAATATGTAACATCGTCTAGGAAAACGCAAGGTCAAAACTACCTTTGATCCGTAACAATGTGTGGGAGCATCAACCACGCATTAAGAACAGGAAGATTCAATGTATATTGACCAGAGTAAGAATAGGTCACTCCACCTTGACACATTCTCATCTCACGTCAAACCACCAGTGAACAGATGTCCTAAATGTGGAACTGCAATCTCTATTTTCCACCTATTAACAGAGTGTAATGGTTACCAATGTGGAAGAACTGGATTGCCTGAGAATATCGAGAACTGTTTGGAAGACATTGAAAGTGTGTACTAATGATGTTATGAACTTTTTTAAACGAATTGGTGTGTTAAATTCTATGTAAGAAATAGTATTAAATCCTTTTTCAAATTTGTGACAGTAAAATGTAACTAAAGCCGTTAATGACCCAGCACTTGATGCCACAATAAATAATTGGAAAAATATATGTCAAATGATTTCTCCAAATCACGTAAATTTAGTGAATTTCGATCATATCAGACAAGGAGATCTCAATTAAGAAATTTTACAAATAATGATTATTAGTTTTTACTTTATTACAATTTTTATTGAATTTATGATTATTACTAATTTTTGTGAAGTTCTCTTAGCCAATTTCCGACCTTTTTCGGCCTACATTAAAAATAAATATGTGAAAAAATTTGAACTTGGTGTGAAAGAATAATATTGGGTTCAGTCATGTTTCATCGATATTCATCACTCAAAAAATTAGCAGAAACCTACACGTGTTCTCAATTAGTGTTGCTTTTCTGGTTAAAAAACATTTCATGGATCTTGCAGTGCGAGGGAAGTAGAGATTTGAAAGTGACACAGCAAACGGGACGATTTGGTAAACCAACTTGCTTCCGTTTACTTCTGTTATGACAGTGTGTCCAGCATCAAAAAAGTCAGATTATGAATTTTTTAATTGAATTAAACATTACTACACAATACTGAAATGAACGTGGGAAAAACTGCAAAGTAAAATTAAAATGTTGGGATACCATAAATAGAAATATTTGCTAATGCCACTTTCGTTTCTACACTGAGATCTGACGAATGTAGTTGGACAGGCAACTAAGCAGTCTCACTCGTGATTTAATCTCAAACAAATGTCAGCATTTGTAAACAAATATGGAAATTTAATCAACATTCACATTTTTGTAATAACTTTGCACATTATTTTTAACGTAATTAATCTTAGTCTGAGACTGTGGTGTGCTTTACTTTATTATCTAATTAATGTTACCTTCGTGGTTGCATTTCCTTTTTTCATCGTATTGTAGAAAAAGGTTTTGAGAAAATTGTTGGTACGCTGTCTTGTTACAAAAGACAAATATCTTCAAATCCAAATTGTCATCTCGTTTGTTATTTTTCAGTTCTTTTGAGCGGAAAAATGAGTATTATAGGAGGTCGTTACTTTCATTACACCACGCGCTGTTTGAAACGTGAGAATGCGGAATGAAATTCAAAATAATGGCGCAGAAAAAAAAATAATGCAAGCAGAGCGGGTAGGTCACTTCCACTTTCTACCAGTGAAGCGTGTTTAACCCCAATTCATGATAATTACACAACTTTTTCAACTACCCTGCCTTGTTTCCGCGAATTAAATTCGCAATTGCATTGTTTTGCGGTTGTGTGTTGTCGTGTGTTAACATCAAATATTCGCAATTTTTTCAATTTTATCTCTGATCCGTTTTGAAAGAGATTATTTGCTTAATTAATGGCGTACCGAATATTTAATAGACGTGAAATGTATTTAATCTGTAAATATTAAATATGAAACAGATTGTTAAATTTCCTGACTCCCATGAGCTTACAATATATATTTACTTCCACTCAATAACATTGTGTTATCATATTTATATTAACAATAAAGTGGCGAGTAATTGACAATTAAAACATTCAGAAATGAAAAACATATCTCCAAATACTAACATTTCTTGAGCACACAAGAGAAGAACAGAATACGACTAATAATATTAGTGTGCTAGTGGTTCGACCAGTAGTACTAGTAGCACCACTAGTTTGCATCATTCGTAACGGTTAGGCAAAATTATAATAATATTTCAAGCTGTAAAATTGTTTTCAAACACCGAATTGTTATTTTCCATGCCGAGATATGAAATCAGCTTGATAGATTTGGCACGGTTTTCAGACTCCTATACTTCAACAGTCTTCCTGAAGTTTTAAAGTAAGTTAAATATTTGCATTTGCAATTTTCAAACGTTGAGAAATTTTCATTCACATTATTTTACAGGTCTAGTTTTAAAGAACACATTCCATTCAGGAAAATATATCTTTAGAATTCTGGTTGTAGGTAGATGTTAAAGAATGTTGAACTTTTGGAATTTTCGAAAATTCAGGCAGGTCAACGAAAATAAGACCCGTGGTATTTTTAAAGCGTTCTTTGCTCTATGCGAGAAAAAAATAATTGAAAAAGTAGTAATTTTTTAGAAAATATTGGGAAATACCCACTAATATATAATAATAAATCTTTCCTACTAATTTGTGAAATATCAACAAATGAATCTCTAATAAATAATATTTTCCTCTTAATATTGGATATTACTATAGAATGAATCTCTCTACTTTTATTGATATTATTAATTTCCCGCTGAGGCACGCTATGAAAGCACATAATATTGATATATAAATATGTTTAACATTTTTGTGCACTGCTATACTCATAAATTTGCCTTATGCTGAAATGTTTATTATTTAATTCCTTTTCCATTTGCTTATTTCATCATACAACATCCTATATTCTTACCTGTTGTATGTGTAATAATAATAATAATAATAATAATAATAATAATAATAATAATAACAATAATAATAATTCTGTACTGATCAAGAATTAAAGTTCATGGCTTACTATAATCTTTACGCGCATCATTGATTTATCGAGTGGAACTTCTCTCTTGATCCTACCCATTTGCTGTTCGTCTTAATGTCCCTTCTATCGTATTATCTCATAATGTTGAAATCGTTTTGAAAAACGTTCCAGCAGTATTTAGGGAGTTTTGGGAGTATTAGGGAGTTTGGGCGCCACGCATAAAGTAGCGGCGTTATGCACTAACAGTCACGTGACCGACCTTGAAGTCATAACCTCTTACCTCAGGCCTAAGGTACGACCTTATACCTTCATAAATAGTGCACACCTGTAAGAGCCTCTACGTTCACCTTCCAAGCGGTGAAATGGCCGCCTAAAAACAGGAAAAGTTGAATTTTTCCAACTCTGGTAAACCGATTCTCGTATGTAAGGCAGTTACAATTATCCCTTACCAACCCCATAACGCTGGCAAGAATTAACGGGATGTGCTGGAGAGGTGACAGGAAATAAATTCTCGAAAAAGGAGTACAAATTATATCTTTGCGATAGGTTATGACTTACGCCAATAACGAACGCTGTTTTAAGGTTTTAAGGTTTTCAAGAAAAAGAGATTCAAAATTCTAGACTGCATACTCATCACGGAGGGCCACAAAATCTATAACTCCATGCACAATGTATACTTGATGTTCTGTTGACTCGTAACGTGTTTTAAATGCCTCACCACTAACCTACACTTTTGAGATGTTATGCAATTTTTCTGTTGTACGCTTGAAATGCTTCCTTTGTTATAATGCATAACTGAAAGTCTGAAAGTTGTTCATTACAACCGTATAAAGGGGTTAGTCACGTGATCAATAGAGTTTAAGGATGTCTCCTTACGCCTGGCGCTAAAACTCCCTATTATCAATTAGTTGATGGTTTCATAAACAACTGCAAATAAATTATTACGCGATCACCACGGGTCAGTACCTGTTCGCAACTGTCAACAATGTTCAATACGAATTGTTGGATACAATCCCCGTCAACGTCTCTTTCCTATTATAAGTTCCGTTTCGAAAACGAAGTGCATTTAGTTTTAACTTAACATACCAAAAAACACTATTACATCTCAAAATTAGTAACATGAAGAACGTTTAAGAATATAGGAACAAATCCCGTCTTCCAATCTCGTCAAGTCAATGAAAATAATCATCGTGATCGTGATCGTACCATCCAGCCGATGCGTCCGCGGTGGCAGCTGGCGTGAGAGAGATTGAATATAACAAAATTTCTCCAAGACTACACTTAGCACCGCCTCTTCTACATTATTTTTATACTACACGGGACTCTACTCGCGACCATGGAATATAGTTTCATGTTTACCGATCTCTCTGACAACGTGTATTCTTTGACTATTCTCATTTCATTTGCTTTAATTTACGTGTTACTGACAATACCGTGATGCCGTTTTTATGTTCAAATAAAACCAGGGGTTTCTGACTTATCACAATTTTGGCGGTGCTTCCTGTAAAGTACTCCCTCAAAATCAAATATCTGTATCAAATTCTCAGGTCCTCGAGTTCGGCCGAATCGACAGGGAAATGTCAACTGAGAACACCACCAAACAGTTTGGGCGCTAGTGTTGACTTCAGCCGGGGAGAGATTGACGAGTATTTGGTCGTAAATCAATTTTTAGGGGTCAAGAAAACAACGATGTTTCTGACGAAGTGATAGAGGAAATTAGGGTTCTGACTACGCAATGTGATTGAGGAAGTACTTTACTATTTAAACAGGAACAAGATTTATACACTTTTTCGTTGCCAGGGCCAGACAATATGAGTATTTTCAACGAAAATGCATAGATTTCCACCCCAGAATTACAATTCTTTATCAATACAACGAAAGCACGCAGTGGGTGAGAAAGTAAAAGCAAAGAGAATAATATTACGTCACGTCACCCCCTCCTGTCTTCTCTCCCACGATTTGTAATTCAAATGTTTCATGTGTCACGTGGTGCGGATGACTGCGCTTATTGATGCGGTGCGCTCCTGGTGAGACTTATCTGCAGGTTCGATTTGTCAGGTGCGCAACGCGTGTGTTCTCTCTCTGCTCCTCCCCCACCCCTCCTCGTTGCAAACGTGGGAATCAGTGTTTCCGTGATCGTGCCACTCTTGCCAACACGTTCGTACCTTTGTGTTTTGCCGATTCCTACCTGTCAGGTCCTCGGCAATTATTTACTTTTCGCTTCCAGGATCGGTTATATTCTACCTCATCAGTGTCATTCCAATTATTTCCCCAAGTTTTTTATTTGCTCTTCATTATACTACTTCTCGCCGTTCATAAACTCTTAATATTCTTGCAGAGTTTCATTTCTTTTTCGTTTTTATTACTTAAATATTTATTTAATTATAATATTTAATTGTAAACAAACTATTTACTGTGTGACCATATTCAAAATTTGCTTCTCGAGAAACATTTCCGCCAAGTTTTAAAAACGTAATCCAAAGTGTTTGTTCTATGTGTCATTCGATTTGGGTCCCATTATTGACATTCCTAGTGAATACGTCTTTAGCAATAGACAAGTGATCGGATGGGTGAAATGGCATTGTTTCGCACTATGCAATTTATTTATTATTTAACCGTCCTATTTCCACCCCTTCACATTCATTCTTTCCCTCCCGAAACTCTCGCCACTTCCACCAGAGCCGGGCCGCCCTTGTCACTGATGTCAAGCGGCGCCTCTCCCGCAGCCGCGCCAGTGCTCATGTCGCCCCTCCCCAACGCCCTTCCCCGCCCCCGCCCCCGTCCCCGCCCCGCGCGTATCTGTCGGCCCCACCCCCACAGCCAAAGAGCTTTGACATGACTTTTAATAAATCTCAACGGGTATCGATCAAATCGGGACATGAAATAACCGAAGGCATCTATTTCGGGAACATCAGGGCGCGAGGGGCGGTGTGCTCTGGGAACAAGGGACGGGACGGGAGGGGAGGGTGACGAGGGTGGGGGGTGGGGGGAAGGGTCCTGCGGTGGAAGCGCTGATACTCGACCAATGAGAAATGCCTTCAATTTCAGTTTCATAGCGTTTGTTATCTTCCCGGCGGACCCTAGGGCTCGCCAGCGCCTCCACCCTTGGCCGCGCGCAGCAGAAAAAGAAGGCACATTGAATATTATTTATGAAAGACATGCGTCATCGTTACATCATTCAATCAGTCAATCAATGATTGCATCGTCTCTTAACGGACACATGTTGCACCTCTTCAGATCAGTGATTTGATTGACACAGAGTTCAGAGAAGTATTTGTGTCGTGCAACGACGCATTCAGTTTGAGGTTCATCGATGGAAAAGGCAGAGTAGTGGCGAAATATGCAGCTAAAACACATCGCAGCAAACAGAACGGAGGAGAAGACGCAATAAACTGAAGAAGGCTCTGGCAATAGTCAATTGTAGCCCACCATCGGTTTACTCTCCGTCGTCCTGAAAAATCAACCTGAGCGAAATACTTATCTAGCGATTCGGACTTGACAAAATAGTTTTAAAATCTGCACAAAAATTTTATAGAGTCATTCATGTTCACAACACAACCCAAAAAGTATCATACAGGCAAATATTGAACTCCATAAACAAATTTACTTTTTAAATCATTCATGTGAATTGTCTGCTTGACTTTAAAATTGGTAATGATCCTGGGAATGTCGTCACGAATATTTCATTTTGCTTCCCCACATCAGATATTATATATATATATATATATATATATATATATATATATATATATATATATATGAATCACGTCTCCATGAATTATTCAAAGTTCGAATGATGCAACTGGTTTCCTAGAAAAAATATAAAATATTGAATGTCCATGTACTCAGAAAATTTCTATGCACACTCCTTAACATTATGCATTATTCAAGCGTCTCCTTCCTTGAACAATAGGTAAATTGCCTAAAAAGATATTTTACGATGCACGAGCAAAAACTTTTACTGTCAACATTGTCTCTAAAATCATCGACTGCCGCTGAGTAAATTCATCTCTGACGTTCAACATGATCTCATATTCAGTGTCGGGGACGGAATGTGCTATTCGTGTACTATTACGTCATATGGATAGGGCCAACCCTCACACACAAAGAACGGTAATCTGAAAACATCAGTTTACAACCGTAGCACAACAGAAAGATGGCACGCCAAGTGATCTTCTTTGCAGAGGTCTCGGAGAGAGTGACGGCGGGACACAAGTTCCGCCCCTCCAACAGGGTCGTTACCAACACCTATAAATATTGATTTATTAATTGATTTATTGATTGATTTGTTGATTGGTTTAGTGATTGATTTATTGATTGATTTGTTGATTGGTTTAGTGATTGATTTATTGATTGATTTGTTGATTGGTTTAGTGATTTATTTATTGATTGATTTGTTGATTGGTTTAGTGATTTATTCATTTATTGATTTGTTGATTGGTTTAGTGATTTATTCATTTATTGATTTGTTGATTGGTTTAGTGATTTATTTATTTATTGATTTGTTGATTTGTTTAGTGATTGATTTATTGATTGATTAATTGGTTGTTGGTGATTCCGAGAGTGTCAGCTGACCCGCTCCTTAGGTGTAGTGTATGTTTCTAGCGCAGAAGGTGGCGGTGATCTTCCCCCGCTGGATGGAGAGATCCGGCGCCGACCTACCTTCTGTTTACGGGGTTTCCACCAATCAGATATTTCCCACCAAGGTGACACTGCCCCAGCCAGTTCAAGCTTTAAGCTCCTGACCCGTGCACCGGCATGTGTGGTAGTGGAGTGCGTGTTAGTGTAAGTTGTGTAAGTAAGGGGTGAGGCTAGGTCAAGAAAGAGGAATGAAATATCGCGCACGGTCCGTGGCCCGTTTTGTTAGGGTACAACTCCGGCATTCGCCTGGTGTTGATCGAAGAAAACACGGAAAACTACTAATCAGAGCTGTACAAAGTTGACCGTGGAATTGTTCTCCATACAATGGCTGAATTCGACCTAGCTATTTAGGAAGGATCTAAAATCGGCAACTTCGGAACTCGAACCCAGGACCTCCTGGTCAAAGGCACTGCAGTGACATAATTTGATGCTGTGAGCCACCGTTTGCAGTATCTATCTGTAGTAAAAAGTCTTCCAACATGAATTAAAAATCGACTTTTAACATTACTTTGCAATAATGAGTATACAATTTTAAATAGGACCAAAAGATTTTACAAATAGAACAATTAAAAAAAACGTAGGTTCACTGCTTATAAATTTTATAGGTTTACAGACGCAAATACATCTAGAGTCGCTCGACCTACGACCCCACTCGTTGCATGACATTTTGGCTTTAAAATCTACCAAAACCACTTCAGTCCATTCCAATTTCACATCATGTATTCCTACCACAATATTACAATATACAAAATAATATTATAATTTACGTTTAGAAATTTGTACGACTTAACTTGCTACAAGTGCTGTCTCACGGAAACTCCAACATCGAACATAAAAAACAATTAAAATTCACGTATTGATTATCGAAAAAATCACACGAATACAAAATTTCAGTCGCCCACTCAATTCATCTGGGAACAAAACAAACGTTCGCGAGTCGAGCTGTGTTCAAATACAGAGTAATGGAACCACTACGGGATGGCGTTTAATAGGGAGAGGGTAAACCGATTGTGACATATGTAGTTCCACGAATGTTTGTCCAGAGAGTTCAACTCCCTACAGTCTCGAGAGGCTTTAGGAGAAGAGAGAATCGTGCTACAGAAACATTCAAATAATGGGGGTAAAGTTATTGTCGTTAAAAAAATAGAAAAACCTTTAATAAATCCAAACGTTAAAAGTCATGATTTATTAAACTCGTGAAAAGAATATTAAATGGCATTATTGTGAATTCTTAAATAATATAATATGTTATTTGTAAATATAACGCACATCTGAGGGGCAGACACGATAAACGAAACATACATGAAAATGATACATGAAATGATAACGACATGAAAATATGAAATTTAAATCAATTCTATACTATTCGTAAATTTGGCGCACGATGATAGTATAACAACCAGTAATGTAAATTAATGTATGCGTAAATGCATGTTCAACTATGCAATAATAATCTCTTGCATAAGTGGAAGAATATTGATAAAAGTCATGCGCACCAGTAATTTTACTTTCTTTAGTGCCTCTAAGTAATAATAATAATAATAATAATAATAATAATAATAATAATAATAATAATATGTGATGTATATGTGCTGTAAAACTCTGCCACCGAGCGAAAGCTCATTAGCAGAAAAATAAATATTATTATTATTATTATTATTATTATTATTATTATTATTATTATTATTATTATTATTATTATAAATGTTCAGTGCAACTTCTTGAATTACTATAGATGCATCACTAGACAATCTTCGTAAAGACGTTTTATTTGTTATTTAATGGATATATTTTTCTACTTAATTTATTTACTTTATTTTCATTTATTTACTTGCTGAATACCCTGTTTACTGGGTACTTATTAATCACAATCATCAATTAGTAAAAGGAATGAATACAGTGGTGAGTGGTGTAGCCCCGCCCTACTCTACCCCGTTCCGCCCTCATCTGTCTCCTCACCCTGATCTGTCTCGCACATTCCCGCCAGTGTTGCCAGATTAGGGTTTTTCCCTCCCAATTTAGGGATTTTTATTGTCTTTTGTGCATGTTTTGGGGGTCAAATTTATTTGTATTTTTTTAGTTTTCGTTGAAATTTGTAAATATTAAATTAAAAAACAAATCTTCTATGTATCACCAAATACAAATAGTTCCCTATGATAATTACAGGTATATTTACTCAAATTACTTTTAATAGTTTACTGTGTCGGTGACGCCTTATTAAATCAGTGCAATGCAATTGTTACGAGGGTTATAAGAGGTGAAAATAAATCCTGTTGTCGCACCAAACTATTTCAGTAGAGTTATAGGCTTTGGGGAATGTTTTCATTTACATGTGTGCCTACAAAAGAAATTAATGATGGTTTTCTTGAGTTTTGCTGTCATCAAATCAAATTGAAGTAAATTCTATTTAGAGTTGTTAAGAATAATCTTCGTAAGCAGCAAGAACCAATTTTCTGAAATTTTGCCTGAAAATATATTAGTAAATGTACATAGGGGCAGTTGTATATTTTCAAAATCTCCAGTCCGGTGAAACACGTCAAATTATTGACTACACGAGAATAATACAAATGTTATTAGCAACTGCAAGCTGTAATGAAGCACTACTAGTTTTTTTTGTTTGTTTTCTCTTTATATAGAAGTATTACGTCAGATCCTACAAGGAAGAAACGAATACTTTAGTGACCTAGGCCTCAACTAGTTAACTGAACAAAAGTGAAATATTTTCGTCTTACGCGTTAATATGCAGTACGCCAAGAGTTCCGCTGTGCGTGAACCTTGTTGAGTATTATCTCTCGCAAAGTTTAGAAGGGAGCAGCGTGTCTCGTTAGAATACAACAGCGCTGGAGAGTTTTTAATTTTGAGCTAGTTAGCAAGTTTTCATGACATTAGTGTTAGTTAGAGGCAATTTTATCGAAAAAGAAAAAAAATCGACGCACTCCCGTGAAAAGAACCGTTACTTTACAACAGGGATTCCCAAACTGTTTAATTTCATCGGCCTCTTTTAAACGAATTGTTTGCTACATTGTTGCATTCGTTCTTTTCTTCTACAATGTACAAAATTCATAATCATGACAAATAACTAAACATAAGTGCCTTAAACATAATAATTTCGTACACAAATATTCTCCAAAATACCTCGATTTTTCATTAATAGAATACGCTTCTGCTTTTGGGTATCCGATTTTATCTCCATTACAATGCAATGGTTACAAAATGTTGAGTGTTGTTTAAGAACTGGCCATTACATTTCATTAGTGCGTATTGCAGGGAGTAATTTCTTGCGCGATGGAGTATCATAGTGCATCGTTATAATTCCTTCAGTTTCCTAAACATCCTAATTCCGGAAGATGAAGGACGGACACGAGAGATGAAATGGAATATGTAATTTATTGACAAATGTTTTGTTGTTTCATAAAAAAAGAGTTAATTAAGTTCGTTAATATTTTTGTAATTAATGGGCTCTTGATTATCCTGATAACGTGGCGGTACGTATTCCGCGGTTGACCTCCAATCGACCTCTTAATTTCATTTGACCATTCACCCCCTTCAAAATTTCATCGACCCCACGGGGCCTACACCGACGCCGTTGGCTATCACTGCTCCAAAACAACTCTCCAATACATATTTCTTCCTCTGCCACTGATAATTATGTAGTAAAGAGAAAGTAATGTAATGCTGAAGCAGAGAGGGGTACTTTTTGACAGAAACACTACTATTGTGGAACTCTGGTTCAGAAACGTGCATAATCTTGACCATCCTGTAACAAGTTCATTAATCAGAATAGATGTTTGAAGGTTCTTCATAGCAAATCTAGTAACGCTACAACATCACATACTTTGTCGTATTAACATAACTTCTGAAATTTTCAAATATTCAGAACGTTCAACTATAAGGAAACCCGCACCAATTTAAAGGCTTCTTTTAGTCTACGAGGGACACATTTGGAGGCGTATTGAGCTCTTTTGTAAATTGTAGAAAATTCAAGCAAAAATTAGTCTGAAAATATTATTTTTTTTTCAATTTGTTTTACAATCTTTCACTATATCTGAGAAAAATAAAAAAAAAAACAATCGTAAGCCGTTTTTGAGAAAATAGTTCTTGCCTTTGAGAAAATAGATTGCCTTTTGTCAAGGAAACTTATAATTTCGAATAATCTACAAAACCTTACTTAAAGATATTTTTTACACATATGATTTCATTAATGAACAAATTTCTATCTTCAATACTGTAGTTGTACAAGTTGTGTAGGAAGATGCCGAAATCATTTTGAACGTTTTCAATTTTCGAAAACGCATTTCGATATTTCAGTCAAAATGTGCAATTTTTTCTTTTCCATACGTCAACCGTGGAAATGTTTTATCACAACATATGCCTTAGTTATTAAGTAATATTTCGACTTTGGCTCTTCAAAGTTCCCTTACCACATACAACAGAAATAGTTTGTATGGTTTACCAGTGCCGCGGCATTGCAAGAAATCGTACAATAATGAACACTAGAACGGAACGAATAGGCGAGTCGTGCACTACATAAATATCAACACCTTTCTCGCTCGACACGCAGAACGCAACTAAAGTGCAGTGACCCACTTACACAACGCGGAGTCGACGCGTGGTATACGTGAGTCGCTACAATTCACTTCACCATGTCCCAAGTTGCTCAACTGAGATGACCGGTCTGGTATCTACTTCATATCTTGAGCAGAATCTATGACACACATTGTTAGCCATCACCTTCCTGTAATAAACCTGTAAGCAACAAGCGTTTCAACATACACACATGACTACCTGGGAAATATTTATAGTTTTAGTGTATATGCGATTACACGAAAACTGAAACACCAAATTTTTGATGAAGTTGCTACAAACGCAAAAGTTTTCTGTTAGAAAGAGCTCAAAATTTTGAATTTTCAGATATGCTCAAACGACAAACTTTCTCAAAATTAAAAATAATCCTTAATGAAGATATTCAAAACATTGAACATTTGACTTATTGGTCTAAAACTCATGAAATAAGATTATTGTGTTCATTGTCCATTGGTCTGGTATTATTTCAGAGGTGAATGTCTCATTAAAATATTCAGTGACTGTCTTTATCATTTGCAGTGCAGAGTTTTAGTAGTTCATTAGTGTTGTACGTTTTTGGTATTGGTATCTTCTGTGTGAATATAGAATAGAAACTAACGGTATGCATGTACCAATATGAACTGATTTAGAGCACACTTTGAAGAAAAAAAAATTTTAAACATTCACTCAGTGAACTGCTCCAACCTGTATGTAGGGACGGAGTGTGGGAAATTGTAGATACTTAATGATTACCATTGCAAAAGTAGATTTTTGAAGGGGCAAAAGGGAACTTAGTTGATATCTGTTGACTACAATTCCAAAAGGAGCGTACTGTAACAATTTGATCAATTGATGTGATAGATAACGTTAAAGTAAGAGAAATTGGAAGCACCAATGGGATCTTCGTCAAATACTAACGCAGCTATTTCAATTTTAATTGAGAAGCTTCTTTGCATCTCCAAGAAATTAATTTTTCAGAAACAAAAATATTAAAGTTTAGCCTTAGAGTTCAAGAGAGGATTGAACGGCTTTCGATTTCGTGAGTGATGCAACTGTTCGACATCATATTTAGCTAATGAAAAATAAGCGTAGTAAAAATACATTGATTCGTAAAAAAAACTGGAAAACAAACGAGAATAAAAGTTCGTCACTTTGAAAATGAGGAGCAAACACTCGAAACGTGAGATGTCAACTTCATTTTTTTCCAATAAAAATGAAAAATATCACACTAATTTTATCCTTTTCAACGCCATGTTTTAATTCAACGAATAGAACACTACTTAATGTATTGTAAGACATCACACGTCTATTTCTGGAAATAAAATTCTTTGTAAAAACAAGAGAAGAACTCAACGTTTGCCAAATGGACACGACAGCTTTTGAATGTGTGGTCCTCAAAGATGCTCTTCAGTTCCTTTCGGCGAGACGCAAAACTGGAGCGTACTGGCGACCATATTCCGCGTCGCCCGACGCCAGGGGTATGAAACAGAAGAACAGCGCGAGGCGTCGCATCCGGAGCGTCCTGCGGCGAGGCGGCGACGGAGATACCCTCGCCTCGCGGCAGTAATTCACGGCTCTCAGTCGGCCTCCCGGCGGTTTTTCTTCATATCTGCTCCTCTCGTAGGCCAGGCGATGGCGTTAAATTCAAACATGGTAATAACACGCCAGTTAATGAAATCATGAAATTTAGTGCCGACCCGCTGCGCGCCGCGTGGGGTGAGAAGTTCGCCGAGGCACCTGCCGTGAGCTGCGGGGGGTGGGGTTGTAATAACCGAGGCGCTAGCGAAGCGCACCGTCGCCTACCTACCGCCCTCCTCGCCCGCAATCGGGCGGCGGGGCGGCGGGGGCGGCGGGCCGGCGGGGGCGACGGGGGCGACGGGGTCGGCGGGGGCGGCGGGGGCGGCGGGGGCGGCGGGGGCGGCGGGGGCGGCGGGGGCGGAGGGGGCGGCGGAGGCCGCGGGGGCGGCGGGGGCGACGGGCCGGCGGGGGCGACGGGGGCGACGGGGGCGACGGGGGCGGCTGGGGCGGCGGGGGCGGCGGGGGCGGCGGGGGCGACGGGGGCGACGGGGGCGGCGGGGGCGGCGGGGGCGGTTGGGGCGACGTGCCGGCGGGGGCGGCGGGGGCGGCAGTGAGAGCTCCGTGCCCTCGCCACCCACCTGCTGCCACACGCCCAGGCCAGCGACATTATTTCTCCGAACAAAATCGAACGCCCCATCCGAGAAACTTTTATTAAAGGCGCTTTACATAATGCATTGATTCGTCCCCCGAAAAGTCAATAAACTACGGTAAAATTAGGTAGGTTTGTCTTTTGTTGTAGATAAAGTTGAATGTCTGTGCTCTCTCCCTCACAATTCTTGGAAACTTAAACAACCACTGTGTTCGGATTTTGCGGAATCTCACACATCGACGATCTTTCACAGACATAGCGAAGTCTCATGTCTAAAGTTGTATTGAAAATCCTCTCACAATACTAAAAACCAACTATTTCGTGAGAGACAATCCACAGTGACAAAAATCTATTTTTAACTGATTTTTCATTTTGTTGTACACAGGTTCTTCAATGTAATACAAACTTTGTACTTAATAGTAAATAATTATATTGTAGGTATTTCATTGTATTAACTAGCGCCTTATATTAAACATGTTATTTCTCATCAACTCTTATTCATCCTAATTTACTTACAATATTGTTCTAGGAGATAAAATTTAATTGTCATTCACTTTTAATGAAGAAATGATAAGAACGTAAAGTTGAATTATTATTCCAAAAATTACTTGTTTAGAAATTTAAAAACATACTTTTGAAAACAATATTTTCTAAAAACTACATTCTTAATTTTATTAACATAAAACGTTCATGATGTTATTCTTTTCATATTTTATTATCATTCCTTTCTACTGAAGAATTCATTTACAGAACTGTATTGTGTCAAACACATGTTAGCATGAGGGAGAAGAAAGAAATATCAACTCTGTTTTTCAAATGACCAGCCAACCCGAAAGAGAATATAATAGGTTGACGTGATCTCGACCAAGAATTGAGAACGAACCAGCTGTGTGCAAGAGAGAGAGAGAGAGAGAGAGAGAGAGAGAGAGAGAGAGAGTGAGAGGAAGGGAGAGTCGTTCTTATGAGGTGTTCGGAAGAATATCAATCTTTCTCTCTCCCTCCTTCTCTCCAGTCGTGTCATGGTCTCCGAGCTGTGAGGACGTATTTCTTAAGCGCTCCGAGGGTCACCGCAGGTAGTTGTCAGTGAGCGGCGCAGCAGGCAGTTTTGTTCAGCAGTGCGATCGTAAGTGAAGAGCGCCGCACACATCGCCAGTGTCTGCTTGGTATAAGCTAAGTATAACCACAATATTCGCTAATTTTATAATATATTGTTAATACTTTTAGTTTTTTCCTAAAAGTAATTTTCATAAAAGTAAGTTCGTTTTACCTCTAATTTTTCAACATCACGGCCACACGCAACGCTAAAGCGAATGACGCTGTCTCTGCTTCGCTTATTGAAAGCATCCTGACATCGGATGTTTTCATAAGCAAAATTGCCCAGGTTGTTTCTGAAGCAGTGGAAAAGAAATTGGAGGTGTTAGTTTCTCGTTACGAAGAGAAACTATTAGAGAAAACTAAGGAGATCGATGATCTCAAACTTCAACTGGAGGAGCGGACTGACGAGCTTGAGCAGTACCAGCGGCGAAACTCCCTAAGGATCTTTGGGGAACCCGAGCGTGATGGCGAGGACACCGACTGCATTGCAATCAATGTTGCCAAAAAGATAGGTGTCCAATTAGACCTAAGCGATATTGATCGCAGTCATCGAGTTGGCCGGAAAACGAATGGTGGTACTCGACCTATAATTGTAAAATTCATCCGTTATAGGAAGCGCCGAGAAATGTTTTCATCCAAAAGAAATCTGAAGAAAACGGGTATCACAATTCGGGAGGACCTGACCAGGATGCGGCTGGAAGTGTTAAAAAAGGCTGTGGAACGTTTCGGCCAACAGAATGTTTGGACAACAGATGGTGTCGTCATCGTAAAGGTGAGAAATTCCAAAGTTCGCGTCAGAACTATAGCAGAACTGGATAGTATACATAACTAGGAGCAAAGACTATGTACTATTTTTCGTTCTTAAAACAAAAATATTTTTAATTATAATTTTTTAATTATTTTCGTCTTTTGCTAATTTTTATAGTGCTATTGAATTACTATTACTACTATTAATATTATCATAATATTTGCTATTAACACTTTTACTTCTAATTTATTATTACTAATATTAGAATTATATTATTTTATATTACAACATTTTAATTATATTATTTGTTTCACTAGTGTGCTTATTCTTATAATTATAGTTAACTATTATCCTAGAATATTTATTAGTTATAAGAAATTTATAATAATTAGACTAATTCTAAGTAGTTAGTGCCCCACGTGTAATTGTAAGCAACTTATTTAACTCCAATTCCTTTCTGCTTATTGCTTTTGATTTTTCTCCAACGCGGATATCTTCATAAATGTGGCAACGAAGCTTAACACCGTCTTTTCCTCAGTACACGCGTTCCAGGAATTCTGTACCTGTGTTTAGTGCTAATCCGGAAGTGGAGAGGATACTGGCTCACCCCAGCCCCGTGGAAAGTCCCATACCCGCTCGAAGTAGCCCTGCAACCCTCCAGGATTTACAAATTTCTTTGTCTCAGTTCCCTCGTGGCTTGTCTGTTTTCCACGTAAATGCCCAATCACTTAAGCAGCATTACTCCGAAATTTCAAATATTATAACTGAAACGAAACCAGACCTGTTATTAATAAGCGAAACATGGCTAAAATCTACAATAAAATCAGGAATCGTATCGGTATCTAATTATAAACTCCTTCGGAATGATAGGTCGATAATTAAAAGCAATTTAAAAGAAAACACAGGTGGAGGGGTCGCATTGTTTGTTCGCAATGACATTAAGGTTAAAGTAGTCGCTCACTCCACATTCTCTTTACCTGGCATGGAATATATGTTTGCAGAAATCCAAATTGGAATGAAACATTTAATTGTTGCTGTTGTTTACTGGCCCCCGAAAACGGGAGTTTTATCCGAATTAGAGATTCCCCTTTCGCAGTTCGCAAGTAAATATCAGGATATCATAATCATGGGTGATTTCAATTGCGATCTGAAGGTACCGCTCACAAACTCGGCCGAAAAGTTTATTGATACTTTTAATTCATACAATTTACAAATATTAGAATTTTGCCCGACTCACTTAGCATTAGGAGCTGAAACATGGATAGATCACGCGATTGTGTCAGACACTTCGAAAGTATTAATGTACGGTCAGATATCTATTTCGGGAGTATCAAAGCATGATTTGTTATTTATGGTGTACTCTATAAAATGTCCTCAATATAAGCAAAAAATTATCCGCTACCGTGACTACAAAAATATTAATTCTGAGGCTATGTTCGACGACAGTGCCAAAGCTCCTTGGCATGACGTTTATAGTCAAACATCTCTTAATAGTAAAGTAGAAGTCTTCAACGAAATTATATCTAACCTTTTCGATAAACATGCACCATGGAAAACGCGACGTGTGACACGTCCCGCGGCCCCATGGCTTACAAATACATTAAAGCAATTCATGCAGGAACGCGACTCAGCTTACCATCGCTTCAAGTGTAATAAAACCTCTGAAAATGAAAGAGAGTACAAAAAGTTACGAAATTCCGTAAAACAAAAAATTAGAAACGCAAAAATTCGATATTATCATGATGTCTTTAAAGTAAATACAAACACAAAAGACGTTTGGAACAAACTGAGAGACCTCGGAATCACGAAAGCAAATACTTCTGAAATTTCTATCGATATGCCCTTGAATGATATTAATGACTACTTTGTAAATGTTTCAAAACCAATACCACCTTCTGTCAAGCGTAATACATTACAGAGACTTTCAAGCAACTCACCTGCTATCAGGGATAAATTTTATTTCCATAACGTTGATCATCAAGAAGTTAGTAAAATTGTTCTCTCACTAAAATCAAATGCAAATGGCTCCGATGGTATCACAGCCAAACAATTGAAATTTGTTTTACCATTTGCCCTTCCGGCACTCACGCATTTAATTAATTTCTCATTAACAACGGGAACCTTTCCTCAAGCGTGGAAGCTTGCACATGTTCGCCCCCTGCCAAAATCTGAACTGACCTCGGCGTCTTGCAATTATCGACCAATTAGCATATTGCCGACAGTGTCTAAAGTTCTGGAAAAAAATGTTCGAAAACAGATTGTAAAACACGTATCCGACTCAGATCTGCTCGATAACTTTCAATCCGGCTTTAGAGAAGGTAGAAGCACACAAACCGCTTTATTGAAAGTAACTGAAGACATACGAAAAGCGCTAGATGATGGCCTCGTAACTGTATTAACTCTTTTAGATTTTAGTAAAGCATTCGACTCTGTAGATTACGACATCCTAATAGCGAAGTGCAAAAATCTAAGTTTTTCTGATTCCACCATCTCTTGGATTGCAAGCTATCTCTACAATAGGCAACAAATTGTAGTAGTTGACGATCTGCACTCCAATCCAAAACCTCTCCACCGAGGAGTACTTCAGGGATCCGTGTTAGGGCCACTGTTCTTCTTAATTTACATGAATGACCTATCAAGCGAACTTACGGAATGTAGTCATCATATGTACGCGGATGACCCGCAAATTTATATCTCCGGGACACCATCACAGGTAGAAATGCTAATAAATAAATTAAATAATGAACTCTCATCTGTAGTCAAATGGTCAATGAGAAACGGACTCAATTTAAATCCTACAAAATCACAAACCATCATAATTGGCTCTTCTCAAATGCATAAGAAACTTGAAGGTTCATATGTTCCTGATGTGCTTATAGACAATGTTGTAGTACCTCGTCATACACAAGTCAAAAACTTGGGCTTAATTCTTGATGATCATCTAAGTTGGGAATATCAGATCCGAAATGTCTGTCGGAAAGTTTATGCTTCTTTGCAATCCCTTAGATATATCGATAAATGTCTCCCTACTAATACGAAGGAAATGTTGGTAAAAACCCTGCTGTGTCCTCATTTCGACTACGGGGATATTGTGTATAACAATTTAAAAGATTCACTCGCTCAAACTCTACAGAGGGCTCAAAATTCCTGTATTCGTTTCATTTATAACATAAAAAAATACGATCACATCTCTGGAGTTTATAAACAGCACAAAATATTAACACTAAAGGATAGGCGCTTGTATCACAGCCTTTGTCTTTTATTTAAGATGCTAAAAATGGGTTCCCCGACATACTTAACAAATTATTTTGTACACCTTAAATCATCTAGATTTCAAAAATCCCAGTTACTCTGCATTCCAAAAAGCAAAACCAGCTACTACAATAAATCGTTCGCAATTACTGTAGCCCGCGAATGGAATAAATTGCCTCCCAATATTAAAAACTCCTCTTCATTAACATCTTTTAAGAAGCACCTGCATGACTTTTTTACAAAGTAAAATACACCATTTTGCTATTTAAATCACTGTAGATTACGGGTCAAATAAAAACTATTTCTTAGGAGTGTTAAGATTTATATGTTTTAGAAATAACATTAATGTTTCTTTTGTAAAAAATGTTACTTTCTTGCGACCTGTTTGATACTGCTGGAACTGTACTTTCATCCGTAGGAGCAGAGGCGATTTTAAACAAGAAAACCACCCTTTGCAGCCTGGACCGCAGCTGAGGATACCATCCCAAACACCCGTTACTTCATGTTAGCTTAGTTTCCATTGTATTAGGACACAGTCTGCCTGGTGGGTTTTTCCCCGACTAGCGGGTTTTCCTCCAGGATCGAGCGACGGGTGATGGTGTCTTTCTGTATTAATAGATCACAGTCGCTTGGGGTGAATACCAGGCTGCCGTGTAGCGCGCAGATATTTAAAGCACATAATCTTATTTAATTCAAATTGTATTTTCAATCTCAGACTTGATTTTAAAATTATTTCAAAATTATTATTGTAACATTTTATCCATTTAACCTCTGATGTTGTCTATTTATAAGTTGCTTTAAATAACGTTTGCTTTCCACTAACTACTTACAACTTGTAGATTATATTACATTTAAATTTTGAGATAACATTACTTTTTAGTAATTTTACTATTTAATACATTACTCTGTATATTTGTGACATGTGGTCAGGCGGAAGAGCGGGCCTGATGGCCCGAGCCTCGCCATATTAATAAAGGCATATTATTATTATATTATTATTATTCTCTTTCCCTCCTTCTCTCTCCCTCCTTCTCTCTCCCTCCTTCTCTTTCCTCTCTCTCCTCTTTCCTCTCTCTCCTCTTTCCTCTCTCCTCTCTCTTCCTTCCTCTCTCCTCTCTCCTCTCCTCACTCCTCTCTCCTCTCCTCACTCCTCTCTCCTCTCCTCACTCTCCCTCTTTCTCTCTCCCTCTTTCTCCCTCCCTCTTTCTCCCTTTTTCTCTCTCCCTCTTTCTCTCTCCCTCTTTTTCTCTCCCTCTTTCTCCCTCCCTTTCTCCCTTTTTCTCTCTCCCTCTTTCTCTCCCTCTCTCTCCCTCTTACACTCTCTCTTTTACACTCTCCCTTACTCTCTTACTCTTCCTCTCCCTCCCCCTCCTACTCTCATTCCCACTCTTCTTGGTTTACTTTACTGTTATACTTATGTTACCAAAACGCGTATATACTTTATTCCCCCTTAGCAGGAACAACACTGAATCAGCTAGATTAAAGCAGAGTACATAACAATTATTTTTTGTTTGGTTCGTCAGGATCATGTTGCGTTCGAGAAACATAGTTGCCATAAGGAGAAATGATGTTTTTAACTACTATATTCTCATAATATTTGAATATATAACACTCATAAACAGAGAAAAAATAGTGAATATTTATTTCCATTAGGTTGCGAAGGTAATCTCAAAAAAATAATTATTGAAATTTTCTTTCATAGATAACTTGAAATCTTACTGTCTTAATAGTATAATGATAAGGAGATCGGGACATAGATTCTTATATCTAATTATAAACTCAAGTTTTTTTTATTATTAGTCAACTTCTCATTCAATTAAGGCTAAGGGCGTCCTGCTTGCGTAGGGAATTATTCTTTTAATGAAGTTATAGGCTGATGATGATGATGATGATGATGGGTGAAGGGATAATCACAAATACACCCATGCGGGATCCATTCCGAGGCGGGATTCGAACCCGCGATGCTTCAATCCGAGATCGCCACGACAGTAGTGTCGTGGCGATATCGACTAGGCGACGAAATTGAAGTACCATATTTTAATCTTAAGGTACTTTTGATGTTGTACTATTGAAAAATAGATTAAATTGTCTCCCATTTTCTTGAAAAGAACTTCCAAATAAAAAGTACGTCCGTGTTCTGATTACGTATTGATAATACATTCCCAGATTGATCACAACAGTGCGCTTATGCAGACTCACTAAGCAATGTTTTTCGGCGAGTGGCCGACGGCCTTGAAGTGTTATCTCTATTTTCCAAAAACATAAGCAGTATATGGAAAACGAACTTATTTGCACTCCCGGATACAAGAGCACTTACTCAATAACATGCCCGAGTATATACAGAGGTTTCAAGCTAATGTAATCTGCGTGGGATGGAGTTTTCTGGTAACATGGCCAAAGTTGAAAAAAATCTATTCTCCCTCTTATTATTTCCAACAGGCAGTTTCTAAAAATTCGGAGAGAAAAATCGAATGAGACCTGTTCCATTCTCTTAAGCATCCCTTTCTTTATCCGTGAAAACACATATTTTTAAATATAGAACAGCGTTCGAGACATTTTTATCAAGCAGTCATTCAAGCAGAAATTACGCAAAACTGCTCTTTTCAAAAAAATGTAGATGTCCTGCTTAAAAAGTTGTTTTTTTAAACATAATTGGTTTAAGACAAAAGTCTCTATCTTCAATTTTGTACTTTTGGAATGGTAACTATTTTAAAATTTTCGATAATACAGCGTTTCCCGGAAATGAGACTAGCATCAATTTTTTACACATAGCAATAAAAATTATAAAGCTTTTTGCTATGGGGATCTATAATTCGAATTGTTTATCGAAAAATCCCGTTTGCAGTATGCGAGAAAGTAAAATGTGTTAATTATTAAAACAGTTTTTTTAGACGTTCAAACGAAAACAAAGCAAGAATAATTTTGGCATTTATAATTCAAAAGAGGGGGAAATTAATTCAAGCAATATTAAACAATATTAAGCATATATTGAGCAATATTAAAATGTGCACCAGTCCCAGATCTTGAAGTTGAATGATATATTCGGGCGTAAGAAGATCATTCTGAGTAAAATAAAATTAGTATTTACATTTACATAATGATTTGGGTTTCTTCTAATATATAATATTGAATTCTCTAGTATCAATAGCAAAGTTTGCATTAAAATTACATGTATTAAAAAAACTTTAAATAAGCTTATATCACCTATTTTAGAAATTATTGAGGCTATTTTTGCTCTATAAAGAGTCTTTATTCGCATATAAAAATTGAGTTATTAAAATTTAAATATCATATATCTAAAAATCACTACTTTAATGACATCAAACTTCAACGCTGGGACAACAATCTTCCATATTCAAAGAGGTTCAGCGAGAAAATATACCTCCGAAAAAGAGGATTCAGTAAAACTAAGAAACTTTACTGATTAAAGAGAGACTGCGGAGAACAATCTAAGATTTTAACTCAAATAAGTTTCTAAACTTTCCTTGGCAAATAAGTTCACAAATGCTTGCGTTGTACTTCTTTCGCTTTTTCTTGAAATCATCGTTACCGAGGTATTTGTGACAGTGGAAGCAGCTTCCAGGTGTCCTGGAGTCTCGCAAGAAGAAACTCTAGGAGTGCCGCAAGGCGGCGAAAGTGGCTGGACCGAGTCGCGGCGCGAGGGGCGGGCGTGGGCGTGGGCGTGGGCGGCGGTCGAAGGGCGAAGGGCGAGACGCAACGCGACGCCAAGCGCCGCCCTTCGCCGCGCAACTTGGCTGCGCGAGACGCGATGGATCGGCACCCCCGCCCCCGTCCCCCGCCGCCGCCACCACCGCCGCCGCCACTCGCCCAAGTCGATTCAACTCGACTCCAAGTTGGGAGCTTGTTCGCCGATGTTATCTCCGTCGCCTCCGCAGGTTGCCTGCGCCCGAGCGCAACCTTACCAGATGCTAAACAACACTTGGACCAACTTGGCGCGGCTCGAAATTAGCTCTGCCTGCTAATATTATGCAGATTATTCTGCATTAGGTCCATTAGCGTCGCGGGGGCGGCAGGGGGCGGGGTCGCTCCAGATTGTGACGTCGGCCCCACCGCACGTGCGTCGCGGCGCCTCGCCGGGGCCCTGGGCACATGTGCGGGGGCCCTCCCCCCCCCCGGGGTCGCGCCGCTCCGACGCCCTCAGCCCGTGGCGGGGCGTGGAGGGCCGTGGCGAGGCGGGTCGCTCTTGGGGGTGGGGGCGTGGCGGGGGAGGGGGCGGGGCGGCTGCTTTGAAGTTTCCTTACACTCCGCAAGCAGCGCGCGCGCGCGCTCGGCGCCGAGTGGAAGATTTGTACTTGGAAGGTGCAAAGTTTTGGGACGGATGTCTGCAGACACGAGAAGGCACCGCCTGCTTCCGCGATTCTTTCCGCCACCCCCACTCTCCCCCCCGTCCTTCCACCCTCCGCCTCCGCGTCATCGCTCTCCGCGCCCTCCTTCTCCTCCTCCATCCACTCCTCCTCCTGCCTGTCGGGTTTCCCGCCGTCACCGCTCAGAGGCCAAGTTCACAATGCAGCCGGGCGCCCCTCCCCCCCCCCCACGCCCCCCCACGCTCCCCTCTGCGCCACGGACGACGTAGCGTAGCGGCCGCTGCGAAGAAATTCCAGCTCAAGCCCCTGCTAGCTGCTCACTTCCATGCTTACACGGAATAATGTTAGTCCAGGGATTCCCAGCCTCTTTTTTTTCATTGACTCCTTGTAAAGAATTTTTGGGCCATCGACCTCTTTTACATTAATATCTGTATTATGCGTAACATAAATAAGCAGGCACAGCACAGAGAATTGCACATAAATTTGTAAAAAATTAACAAAACTTTTTTCGCTGTTTAACATGATTATTAAGCGACCACTGTGATTAATTGTAGGGGAAACTTTAGGAACAACACTTAGGGACAATACGAGCACACACACACACACACACACACATACATACATGCCCGAGGTGGGATTCAAAACCGCCACCCTTCGAGTGAAGGTAACTACGGTCCTTCAGACTTCTGTCTTAGCGATCTCATCTATCCACACTGTGAATAACAATTTTGTTCATCAATATTTAGGTAAATATTTGAAATTTCAAAACGTTGGTAACGCTTTCGCTTCTGAAAAGATGAATTTCTAATCTTAATTTTTGAGCAATGTTTACGAAATGTTGAACGTTTTTTATCTCGCCATAATATTTCCGCAATGCATATTGCTGTTTGCATTTTCTTCCGCGAAAGAGAGTCGATGTAAGTTCATAGTTATGATTTGTAGGGTTTTGTAAACATCCTAAGCAGTTGAGTAGGTAGATTTTACCGTAAATGACCGTACATGAAGTCAAAATGGCCCAAAATGCAAAACAATATGCAATTTAGTTTTAAATCAAAGTAGTATAATGTGATGAACCAGAAACCCCGGGTTTATTTTAACAGAAGAAACGCATCAATACATTAACATTATGATTGACAACTACGTAAATTTATGCATATAGAACGCTTATAGTCGAAGAGTACACATTTTCAGAGCGCCCGGTAAACAAGAAATGTTATTCCTTGATCGTGGACATGACGCTATTAATTTGAGAGAAGAGAAACAGGGACCCATGGGAGTATTTAAACAGAATATGGAGAAGGCAGTGGAAGCTGTGGTTTTGTGGAAGACTAAAAATAATCATTCCTTCTTGGAACACCGGCCCAAGCGGATGTGTTTAAACGAACGGTTCGAGTACTTTTTTAACTAAAATTGGGATAAGTGTTTCAATTATAGGGCAGTAGTTGATATGTAATTATTTTTGACATGCTAAGTGTTGTATAGATTAATAACTCTAGGGAACAAACATATTTTTTTATGCCTGCAGGATGAAAGTAGTTGATTTTAAAGAAAACGATCACTCTGATTTCGAAAATCATTATAAAGTTTCTATGACGCAAAGTTGAAATGATATAATCTTATAGTAGGTTTTATCAGGGCTTCTTTATAATAATAATAATAATAATATAAAGGAGCCATAAAACATGGATAATTACTACAGAACGGATGAAAAGAATGTTTTGAATATGTGTGACCTATATTACGATATTTTTTGCCAAAAATTTCCCATTTTTGCCACAGCAATACATTCCTTTTTCTAAACTATGTACGTGGTATGCGGGAAAGTAACAAGTATATTATAAGGTTTAAGAAAAAATAAATGATGTTCTTTTGAATTGTTCTTATTATTGTTTTAAGTGTATAATTCTCAAAGGAAGATTCTCATTTCTGTCGCTTTCCAACGAAATTCAAAGAGGAAGGTTAATTATTCACCTAGCAATTACAACAAAATCGCCTGCCGTCAGTTCCCTGGTGAAACGATATCATATAAAGCGTATTTTCGTGGCCGAATCGAAGCCTTTGATGTGCTCTTTTCAGTGGATTTTGCTCGGTTCTGCTGGGTTTCGAAGATTTGAGATCGTTTCATCTGCCCACAACGTGCCTACATGAAATTAGCCTTCATTTGATTGAAGTTTGTGAAACAAAAATGAGAAGTATTACTATTCATTGGCATCATATATTTTTTTATATATATATATATATATATATATATATATATATATAACTAAATGCAATCATAAAAGTACATGGAAATGCTTCATTAACAATGATGGTAATAGTAATAAAAATAACAATAACAATAATAACCTAAACCTTCAAAGATTAATTTGCACAACAGTGACAATGAATCCTCCAAAGTTTTGAATAGAAAGATCAACGCTTCCAGAAGCCTACGAGGGAGGGGCATAACTTACATTTTATCTACGAACTACACGCGAAATAAATTACTTCGTTCCGGGAGTACTAACTCAAGAACCCAATATTGTTATTGATACATAATGCAGTTATGTTAGCAGATAAAAATTTAAAAATTCTACCCTCATGCCAGCACAACCAGACAAAGCCAGACAAAGTTACCTTTCAATCGGAAAAACAAAAGGAAGACCAGTGGCTAGAAAAACAAATTCACCGCAAAATCTTTCAGATCTTGGGCGATCCATGCACAGTAAAATCTCTCTACGGTTAGCAAATGGAAATTTACGAAATTATTTCGTATATACTGAAACTGAACCATTCATTATCCCCAGTATCGGTGTCAGAGAGAATGTTCAGAAAATGTATACCCCTCGTGAGACGCCGTATCATAGGCACAGAAGCTAACTTTTCAGTCGGTATTCTGCCACTATCCTTCTAGAGAAAGATAGCAAGGGCTTAGAACGCGGCGACTCGCGGGCAACCGAGTAGATAATTACAAATGTCTCAGTTTTTATTTTTGAAATATTGGAATTGAAGGAATTGAAAAAATTGAAAACAACTGGTCTTTTGAGAGGAGGCTTTCAGAATTTTTCGTCCCTTGGCAGTATTTTAAGACGGAGTAAAACAGTACTTTTAAATTACGGTCTACCTTTCCCCTTCCTTTCGCCATATTGTCCTCCACTTATATTTCACCTGTGACCGGGTTGGTTTATCGCAATATGCCAAAAACTACCGTCTTTCCATAGCGTATGATATATATACAAAGGATTAGAGAGCTTTAAAACCATGATAATTTGTAAGTACATTCAAAAGTAAAAATATTATTGAGTGCTACAACAACGTATACAAATGAATAATAAACTGTAAAATAAATGCACAGAACTGTTGCAGTCATTTTCAAGGTATATTTAAAGTCAAGGTGAATTACATATGGGAAAATGGTAAACATGTTTTTATTTTTTTACCTTTAACCTTCCTTTCGAAATTTTTTTTTTTTAATTTAGGGTTGGAAAAACATCAAAAATATTTTTCTAATTGTATGAATTATTTTTTTTATTTGTATTATTTTTCCCATCAAATAAAATAGTGTTAAGTTGGCGAAAAAAAATTAAAATTAAAAAAAACTCGTTTTTGGTTGTAGCGAGGTGTGCATGGTAGGATGGGGCTAAGAACCCTTCCAAAAAGATAATTTTAATGTTAGAGTTATAGTTAACTACTCTTCTGTCATTTGGTTTAGGGGAATTTTTTACTATGTTGTCCGGGAGTATTCGTTTTGGTGAAAATTTACCCGATTATTGAATTAAAAAGAAATTATGTTCTAATTTTCCGTATTTTGTGAATATTTTGGTGCGAGGAAGTATTGTAAGGACTTTTCATAGAGACTTTTTATCAAGAAAAAATTGATTTTCTTTGTCTACATAGATTACGCTTTATTATTATTATTATTATTATTATTATTATTATTATTATTATTATTATTATTAAGAACGCTCTTTAACTAGGTCATCAAAGTCACGAGGATCAATTTCTAATTTACATATGGTTATACATTTTTCGCAATTACTCAATGAATAATTACATACGTATACTGGTAATTTCGACTTGTTGGAATCTAGTGATTTCAAGGTTAGGGGGAGTGGTTTTGATAAGAGATAAAGTTTGGAGAAGGTTGTCAACCTTTTCACTGTTCGTACCCACGTATACTTTGATATCGGAGAGAAGTTCCTTCGCGTGTGTTCGACGTCCACACATGTAGACTTAGACAATGGAACTTTACGCAGAGACGCTCATCGGTTATTAAGAATGTCATCGGCGCTGCCTCCGCCTGGCGCTTCTTCGCCCCCGGAGTTGTCACTCCGCTCGCCCGCACGCCCGCCCACCCTCCCGTACACGCCCACGCCCGCCCGCCCGAAAACCCGGACACCCGCCCACCCACCCCCAGCCCGCCCGTGCACGCCAACGCCCGTCCGCGCGCTCTAAAACCCGCGCACCTGCCCGCCCGCCTACCCGTTCCCCTGCCGTGCCCTACCCGCGGCCGCCAGCCAACGTGCCCGCAATCCAGCCGCCCACTCCCCCGTCCGCCCAGGCAAGCACGCGCCCGCCAACGCCCACCCACGCACCCGCCCGCCCACCCACTCGCGCGCCCGCCCACCCACGCACCCGCCCGCCCACCCACTCGCGCGCGCGCCCGCCCGCCCACGCACCCGCCTGCCCACCCACTCGCGCGCCCGCCCGCCACGCACCCGCCCGCCCACCCACTCGCGCACCCGCCCACCCACGCACCCGCCCGCCCACGCACCCGCTCGCGCACCCGCACGCCCACCCACTCGCGCGCCCGCCCACCTACGCACCCGCCCGCCCACCCACTCGCGCGCCCGCCCACCCACGCACCCGCCCGCCCACCCACTCGCGCGCCCGCCCGCCCACCCTCTCGCGCGCCCGGCCGCGCGCAACACGGCGAAAATAAAACAAAGCTCGGCGTAGGACAGAAGACGGTGGGCGAGAGCGCTTTTACTGCGGCAATCGGCAAATGTTCTCTCGCATTTTCGGATTAATTTAGAAACAGAAGCTCGTTTTTACGTAGCTGGTCCGGATTTCAAATTGAGGGTGGGCGAAATCTGCTTCAGGTTACTTTGTGAAGGATCAAAGAGAAGCCACGAGCGAAATACACAAAGGAAGAGGAACTCCCTCTCTGCAGTTTGCATTCGCCGTCCCCACCATTTTGCCCTGCGTTGCAACACCCCAGTAGCGAATGCAAAGGCATCGCTCGCCAGAGCCGTAGTACTGCTCAAAGAAGTTGTTATTGCTTCCGGATGGCACCGCGAGTGCCAACTACCTCCGTTATTGCCAAACAGCGTCGCCATGTGCGGCTTCTGATCATGTGTCACGCAACCATTACTGTCCCACAGAACTGGTACTACCTTCATCGTTGCTCTTGCAATTGCTCTTTAACTATTTCGAATGGGCATTCTTGTCAGAGTTTCTTATTGTTGTCTACCAATACAAAAAATTCGCTCAAAATTTCATTGTTTTGTAAAGAAACCCTTATTTTTAGAAAACACTATTGAACTTTTAAATATCATTCCGCGTAACATTACTCTTTAAACGTTAAAATTACATGGTTGTTTTCAGTGCGAAAATAATGTTTAATGAATATTTAAATAATGCATTTTCCGTGGTTACTTTACTCAAAATCAAGATTCAACGAATTTGGTTATTTCATTTTATTGTATCATTCAATCTCATAATCATATCACAAATATCTTTAGTTCTTTGTCACTTCGATATTCACTCCCTACGCAGTTTCGTTCAATATTTTGAATAAATGGTAAGTTGTTAGTTCGAAAGGATCACGTAAACATAATATACCGAAGCTGTACAGTATTTTTGTTCTCTCATTTGTTAATAAGATTTCAACTGCTAAACCGACACTTGTGTTACTAGATGGAAGCGAAGCGTCGTTTCGTGTGTTCCACGGAATGAAAGCCGTCGCCATCGCCACCGCCTCCGCCGCCCCCACCGCCAGCGCCGCCTCATGCATATTCGGGGGCGGCGGGAGTTGTCCTTCCAATGGCCGCGGTGGAGGCGCATTTGCATTGGAGGGCGAACCCAGGCGAGGAGGCCCCCCAACGACCCGCTCCTTAGGATTCTCAGGCAGCAAATCCTTCGTACTCAAAAGTTTATGTAGTTAATACTTTTTATTTATTTATTTATTTATTTATTTATTTATTTATTTATTTATTTATTTATTTACTTATTTATTTATTTATTTACTTATTTATTTATTTATTTATTTATTTATTTATTTATTTACTTATATATTTACTTATTTATTTATTTATATATTTATAAATAAAAACTATAAAAAATCATAGATGCACAATCTTTTCTTTAGATTTTACATCCTTTGATTGTTCGTTTGGTTGTTAGTGATTCCGGGCGTGTCAAGTAGTAGTCCAGTAAGTGTAGTGAAAGTTTTTTTCCTCGGGAGGGGGTGGTGATCTCCCCCTGCTGGAAAGCAAGACCTGGCGCCGACCTAGTGTCGGCGAATGGGTTTTCCCTAACCAGGTATCTCTCGCCAGTAGGACACCGCTTCCGCCGGTCAAGCTCTAACCTCCCGTCCAGTTTTCCCGCATGTGCGGTAGTGTAGTTCATGTTAGTGTAAGTGTGTGTAAGGGGTGAGAATAGGACCAGAAAATGTCAGGAAAGATCGCGAGCGGTTCGTGACCAGTTTGTTAGGGCATTAACCTGGTGATGATAGGAGAAACCACGGAAAACTGCGGCTGAACTTGACCTAGATAAGAAGCTAGTGTCGAAAATCTTGCCGTTGTCGGAACTCGAACCTAAGACATCCCGATCAGAGACTCTGCAGTTGACACAATAAGCCACATCGCCCGGTTTTACATTTTTTGAAAAAGAAATGACATCACATAATAAAGTTTGGATCTAAATTGTAACAAAGAAGAATTTGTATACGCAGTTGTTACAATATGGAATTCAAACGGCATTTCGGTAACGACAATGAAATGATTGGAGCGTTTAACAATGTTATTCGAACACTTCCGATAATCATGTATCCATTTAACCATCTTTCCAGTTCGTGTCGCAAAAGCGTAACTGCTGGAAATGTCCGCAGCGCTCTCCTTCACTAGCACAGCGAGCAGTGCGATAACAACGGCGAGGTCTCGCTCCGCAGCCGAGGTGAACAGAAGACGGTCGCTTCGCAGCGCGTAGCTCTACTCGCCCCGTGGTGAGCGACAACGATCGGAAAATTCAACTGCAGGCTACAAAAGTCGTTATTCGAAAGCAAGTTGAGAGAAAGTTTAGAGTAAGAATACGCGTACATCACTAGAAAGCAAACTCACTCGTGGACTTAGTAACGAACATTGAAGTCCAGACCGACGTGCTTCAAAACGCTCGGTAGAAAAGATTTACCAAGTAGGTAGCGTTACGAAATTTATAATTTTTGTGAAAAGAAAGGTCGTCTCCAAACTGAATGCAAGACGCGTTGTCGTAAATCAATCCATTCGCTCGGAACGCAAATCGCATTAACGCATTACAGAGTCCGCGAGAAAAATCTGCGCTTAAAAACAAGGTCATCGCAGACGGACACGAGAAAGAGCAGGTAAAAATCCTCCGTAAGAAAGAAACTTATGATAAAATGGAAGTGGACAAAACTTATGAAATTCAACAAATTAGTAGACGTTTGCGCAAGCAACGTTAGTGATTTCTTCAAAAATAAAAGATCGGGACCCTTAATTTCAAAAGAGATAGGAGCTAATTGCAGTCTTATAAACATGGTGACCCAACAAGTATTAAGATTGTCAGAATGTACTCTATCAACGTAACATTTACGGTGAAAATTGATAAAAAATTGATCAAATTGATGAATCATTTTGATCGCAAAATTACCTTCACAGACACTGGAAGTGATGGTCGGCGGTGCATCTCAGGGCCGGATCGTCGTTTAGGGCCCCTTCCCACGGCGCGACGGCGGCGCGCTTCGCAGCAGCGCAGCGCGTAGCAGAGCATTGGTTTGAATGGAGGCCTTCCCACGTGCAGCGGGTGGCGGCTGCTGCGGCAGCCGACGCCGAACTCCAGCTACGCGAAGCGGAGGAGGGGCCACGCGCCACCGCTAGCAGAACACAGCTTTAAATGGGAGCCTTCCCACTGCGCCGCGGCCGCGGCATTCTACCTGCTCCGGTCCCTTTGTTCGTCGTCGCCGGAGGGTCGGCGAAACCTACCCCTCCAGACCCCACCCCCTTCCACGGCGGGCGGCGGTGCGGCCGTGGCTCCGGCGGTGGCTGCGTCGGAAGGGCTCTGCTGCTTGAAGGAAGCGCGCCGCGGTTGCGCCGTGGGAAGGCGCGGTGCATGGGAAGAGGGAGGGAGGTGCAGCCGCCTGCATCGCACTAGGCCGTGTGGAGGGGCGTGTCCAGAACTCAAAAGACGTCACGTCTGTTCAGTGGACGTGGGCCTAACAACACGCAGCGCCCCCCTCCTCCCCCGAAATGGCATCGGCGACCATGCGTACATATAATATGCGCAAGTCTCTCGAAAATAGGCGATCAGTAGCAAGGCTATGCGCTTTGTATAAAGCTTATAGCGGTCATCCAGCTTGGAAATAAATTAATCGGCGGCTAAGTATTCCTACATACATCAGTAGGAGGGGATCACAGGCACAAAATAAATATAAGACCGCAGAGAACAAATGTGGGGAAATTTTCTTTTACAAATCGAACAATAAAAAATGGAATACCTTGCCTGTGCAAACCTTTGAACCCTTTCCCCGTAGCGTACAACAATTTGGGAAATTAATTAAGGGTATTACTATATAAATGAGGGAATTAGCTGAGAATAGTAGGTTATAGAGCGATGCGTCAGTAATATATTGTGAAGTGAGGTGTCGTGAAGTGTAGAACAGAGAAATAATGAAAGAAATGATTAAAGGGTCATAGTGTAGTGATGTGAAGTGAAGTGTGGTGAAGTGCAGTTGAACAAAAATTCAGTGCGGAGTTTGATTATGATGTTTCTTTTTTTAAAGGTAATTTTAAATGTTTTATGAATTAGACAGTTTAACATCATTATTATTTTATTATTAATTTTATTTTTATTTTCATAATTATTATTTTATTATTATTGTATAATTTGCATGTTATCTGTATTATTTTATTTATGTAATTAGCTGCCACCTCGTTATGCCCATTTGCAGTTCAAATAAATGTATCTTAAAAAGTGAAGGTACTGCAGATCTGGTGGAATAATTCCGTTTCTTAAAGATAAACAAATAATTTACTATCAGTATTTCTAATAAAATTGTACTTTGCAACGTATATGAACCTTTAGATCTAAAAGCCTTGTTAAATAAAGAATTGTTTGCGCATGTGTAGAATTTGTTTTCTGCGCAGTTGCGTGTTTTTCGCTACGATGAATTTACATTTTTAAAATGAGAACAGAGATGGGAATGCCATGTTACTGGTATCAAAGTATCTGTATTCCTCTGAAACTGAACAAATACCACGAAAGGTGTTTTGTTTGAAGTCAGTGTATATACCAACTTACTTTTTTCACTTTCTAGAAAATCATTGGATTCTCTTTTACTTGACGAGTTGTGAAGGAAAATAGAGGTTCGCAATCAGTTGTTTTTCGTTTTGAAATAGTACTATAGTAGCTATAGTACAGGAAAAACAAAGGAAGTGAGCTCTTCAACATTGAGTAACAAAAATAAAATATTTAAAATATTTTTAAACAAATATTACTGACACAGGAAAACTCAAATGAGGTGCCATAAAATAAATAATGAAAGATACTTATTTAGCGTTGTTAACAAATAATCTCAAAAACATTAACTAATCATATAAAAACAAGAGAATGTACACAACCACCTGGCCAGGGCGACGGCTTATGGGCGATTTTAATTTACAAAGGGAAAATAGGCCTTCATTGAAAGCCATGACAAGCTAAATAGTTATGAATTAGAAGTTACTAGTTGATAATCCTATAATATACCTAATTTAAACTAATGATACTATTGTTATTTAAATTAAGAACTAACTCAAGAAATTCAGGAAAAGAAAAAAATGTAAAACAATGCGATATAAACTATTATATTTAATTTACAATTTTAAACAAATTAGTATACACTTTCGCATCATAAAATATCAGCTCAGAAAAATAGTATTTTAATATTTATGAATGATCAAAATGTTTTACATTTCCTAACATTTCCTGAGAGGATATTTCATTCTGTGGTCGTTGCTACTAAGTAAGATTAATTGTAAAAATGTATGTTGGTTTCAGGATATTGCATAGCAAGGATTTCTGGAATCATCTTGTTTAGAGATAAGAAACTTTATGATAGAGGTTAGTAGATAAACCCATATTTAATATTTTGTAGAAAAGGCACAAACTATGAAACATGCGTCGACCTTTCAAGTTTAATATGTGATTTGCTTCGAAGTACCTCGATGTGTCATGTCATTTGGAATGACTTCACGTACATTGAGCCGTATGCTTTGCGGCAAGTGGTCCGAGCATGAGGTTCTCCATTTAGGAATTTATCGGTATTCAGACCGAGATTTGTAACACGAAAACACGGAAGAACAGTGGTATATTCCAGTATGACATACAATATTTATATTTTGAAGTGCTTTATGAGACTGACAAGAGACAATTATAAACGATTGTTATTTATATTTAGGCCGTGTCTCACAGACCATTTAAGTCAAGAGGCCAAATCGTGATTTTTTTTACTAAATAAATAAGCCTACTCAGAATGTTTTACACTTAAATCTGTAAGCTGTCTGCATACATATGATGACTGTACCTTGATAGCACAGATGGGATATCATTTAAATTGATCAGAAAAAAGGTGGACCTGGTACTGAGCCCTGTGACATTGCATATAATATTTGTATTAACTTATCCCTAATTGTTTATAATCAATATATTAATATAATATATTTTGATAATTCTAATTTTATCTATGAGGATGATCGCTACGCGATCGAAACGATCATTAGCCAAATAAATTGTTGATACCAGACCATATTTTATTTATCATACTTAAATACTAATTTAACTATAATCGGACGACACTGCCATCAGCCCTAAGACCCTCTCTATGACTCCTATCAATATCTTCAAGAGGAAGACTTACACCAAAATCCTTTGCCACCTCTATCACCTTTAGTTAGTGTTGTCATTGTTGGACTCACTCATTCCAAAAAAGCGGAGCGAATTTCTCCACTGGTATTGTTCCACCTCGTCCATTTTGTCCATATACCTGCCATCTGGCCGACAAGTGACTATAGTTGTTTGCACTTCCGAGGCCTAATTAAGTGATCTAAGTGTTAATGGTCGAGATTTTGGGGCAAAATAAAACTCTGGCATGGAAGTCAAAAATACACGCACTTATATTTGATTAGTTCCACAAATGAGATATAATCGGTCTGAGACATTTTGCCAAATTTTAAAATGCGAAAAACATATGTGGTAACAACGCCGTCTCCGTCAGATAGCATCTCTTTTAGAAATATTTTGTGCGTTATCAGCTCGGGTAATGGTCTCGTATCGCAAATGAAAGTTTTGCCACCAGAAATAGGGGCTCAGTCTCAACAGTAAATATACAATGACTAATATTACTCCTTCTTTTTTTAATTTATTGTACTTGACTGTCAAGGGGGAGGACAAACAGTAATTACTATGTTGTATTTTATATTTTCAGACTGTGCACAAGTAGCAAACACATTTTTAATAAACATTTGCAGCAGGTCTCACATATAATTTCAAATTAGGACCGTCAAACAGTGTATCATTCACAGTTCCACGCTTCTATTTTTCACATCAGAAACCTATTCGACAAATGATACAAGTTTTGTAAGAGCAAATTTCGCATCGTGTGTGTCACCCGGTGAAAACGTCGAACTGCTTTCTTCTGTGCCATGAACGCGATCTAAACAAGAGCGCAATGGACTGAGGTGGGGACGGGGGGCGGAGGGTGGGGGTGGAGGCACCGACAGAGCGCTCTCGCCCCCCCCCCCCCGAAGGAAGGGGTGGGTGCAACCGCTCGTGAAACTGCGAGTTCTGCGCGTCCACCTCATCTCATTGATCTCAATCGTTCGGCGTGTGGCAATAAATCACAGACGTGAACGGTTTGTAAATTATTAAGTATTTATTTGAACAAATACCCCAACACCAGAATACTATGTACAATCATTACAATAAACAATATTGACCCGTTACTAGAAGGAATGTTCCCTGGTTACCACCACTGCTGGCCTGATAATTAGATATCATATTCGGTGTGATGCACCAGTAGCCTATGTGAGCATACAAGCGAGTTTGCCACACCTCCCGTCTCGACGTAACACGCCGGCTTCAGTTCCCAGCCTCAGTAGCCTATGCATTAAAATGCAGCCCCGCGCACCACTCACACGACCTCCTACCGACGCCCCCAAGAATCAGAAGAAGGAGTTTAGGTCCGGGGTCCGTTTATATTACCTTCTGGACCGGCTGACGGAACTGCGTCATCTCGCTGTTTCCGCCAACGCGTTTCTGCTGCTAGCCTGCCTGCAGGGTTCCCAAGTCGCCACCCTCGACACGGCCTTTCCCTTCCGCTCCCTAGGTTGCCATTGTTCAGCCCAGCGTCTCTTCCGCCTGCGCTGTCCATGAGCATGAAATGCACGTGGCTGATATTTGGTACGTTTGTACAAGGCGACTGATATGACGTCACAGGCGCTTTTATTGTTATTCGCGATGAGAGATGGGGAGGGCGAGAGAGGGGGATGGATTGGTTTGATTGATAACGTCGCGTTTCCGGCTGTTATGGTCGTCAGTCCCGTAAGTGTATTTTGTTATCACGGTAGATGGCGCTGCATGGTGAGACCCGGCGTTGACCTACACTAGGCTTGTGGGGTTTTCGCCATCCACGTACCTCCCGCCAGCGTCTCACCGCCCTAGCCGGAACTAGCCTTAAGCTCCCAACCAGTCTCCCGGCATGTGTGGTAGTGTAGTGCGTGTTGGTGTAAGTGTGTAAGGAGTGAGGATGGAACAAGGAAGAAGCGAGAGGGTCCGTGGCCCGTTTGTTAGGGTACTGCTCCGGCATTCACCTGATGTTGACTGGAGAAATCACGGAAAACAACCAATCAGAACAGCGGGCCGCTCACCCCCAGACAGCGGCTGAATTGCACCCAGTCATCTAGCTAGCGTCGAAAATCCTAGAGAAATAGATAGAGATGGAGAGAGATAGAGAGATATAGACAGAGACAGATATAAATAGAGAGAGAGATACAGATACATATATATATATATATTGTGACGTACCTGGTGATGCCAGGTATTTCACTGCAATATAACACTAAAGGAGGGTATCTTTTCCGTGAATGGGTCCCTGTATAAGTTGGTATAACATTGGGAAAGTTGATTAGAAATGGAGATACAATCATGAACAAGATTTATTTGCAAATCAAATTGGTTAATTACATGATCTGACAACATTCGTACACTCTGCCTTGGTACCAAGATTAGGTGTAATATGCATTTATCATACCTTCGGGGCCCCGACCAAATACCTTCGATGATCGTAGAACAGCTCGTATCGACAGGGTTGCCGACCTCTACAGCAGCTGTGGGCTGTCGGCGGCTGATGGCGTAGCGGTCGTCCTGGGCTGGTGACCTTGTAACTCCTCCCCGACTTGGATCTTGATACCACGGCGATGCACCTCTCGCGAATCACCTTCCGTCGATGGATTCAATTACTCAACCCGCGCCTATCACGCGTGCTAGTTCCAGTTCCGTACCACACAGTTTCGGTAAAGTTTCCACTACACCAATTACTACAAGCGCGATCGATTGTTCTATCAACACGAATCTTTTATTCTAATGATAATCTCATTGTCTACTTCACTTATTTACTGCTTCACAATTTCTATTGCTTTACGAACGCATCGCATGTTCCCTTTTTGTCCCTGCGCTAACGGCGAGCTTTTCGCCACACGTCCGAACTCTTCACCGCTCCGCTAACGTCTGTCCTCTTCGCAATTCTACTAACGACTGCCCGCACGTGCTCGCTGCCCAGTTTGTAACCGACATTCTCACGCTGGCCTCCCGGCGGTGGCACCGGTGGCGGTAGCGACCGTTGCTAGCTCCCGTCGTTGTTCGCAGCGCTTGGCATACGTACCGCGCAGTCCAAAATATGTATTGATTACTTACACTAATTTTCTAATTAGTGTAAGGGAACACATTCTGTGTTTCATCACCCCCCTCCTTTCTTTTTTTTGGATTTTTCCCGCCTCCGGAAAAATTCACTTTAGTATCATCGTCTCTGCCGATGGTTGCACTGCCTTGTATATTACATGAACCCTATATACACTTATACCCTAAAATCGAATTAACACGTGATTGTTTAGATTAACACTAAAATTACACTTATTTACACTTCACTATTTTCCATACCTATGGGACAGGGTCTTAGGTTATGGAAATTGTAGTGTCCCACCACTTCTTGTTTGTCATTTAGTAACTTAGCCACATTTTTATCCGTAACTTTATCTATCACATATGGTCCCTCATATAATGGGAAAAATTTTGCATACAGCTTCAAATTTGGGTTTGATACCTTGGGAACTCGTAGTAACACTAGTTGCCGTTCACTGAACTTGTAAATCTTCTTCTTTACTTTCGATTTCCTTTCCTTCCCTGACTTCACTAATGCTTGGTATATCTGTTCTGATGTTTTAGTTGGTTCTTGCGATATTTCGGGTCTCTCCAACGCGTATAAGATGTGGGGCGGTTTGTTTTGAAAGTGTGCTTCCCACGGGGAGATTCCTGTGCTATCGTGAGGGATGTGGTTCAGCCAGCGGTTAATGTCCGGAATTAATTTGTTCCATGCTGTATGGTCATTCTTGCAGTAAGTTCTGAATAACCTCGATAGCTCTCTCATTATCCGTTCAGACGGATTAGATTGAGGATGACGCACCGTCGAGTGGATGGGAATTGCCCCCATTCTGCGTATTCCTTCTTCCCACTTTTCACTCGTGAACATCGTTCCATGGTCGGATAATATCCTTTTATATGATCCGGCGATTTGAATAAACCTCTCCACTAGTTTTAAGCAGTTCCTTGAATTTACCTTATTGATTGGGTACACTTGGACAAACTTTGAAAATACATCCAGGATTACGAATATGTATTTATTACCGTGGTCTGTACGAGGCAGTGGTCCGTACACGTCCAGTGCAGCCAAATCGTTTTTCTCTGTTGGTATTATGTTCTGCATCGGGCCGTCATATTTCCGATTCGGATGTTTTGCCTTCAAACATGTCATACATGAGTTTATCACCTTTCGGATTTGTTTCCGCATTCCTTTCCAATAACACTGAGACTGTAATATTTGATGGATTTTTTCTGCACCAAAGTGTGCCAATGATGTGTGTGCAAATCTGATTAGTTCCTTAGTGCAATCCTGAGGTATCCAAATCCTCCATATTTCCGGGTTATCTTTGGTTTTAATTAGTACTGCTTCCTGTACTACTTTCCACCTGTCCTCCTTTTGCTGTAACATTGCGAATTCCGCCTCTTCTTCCGCCATCTGTCCTTGCTTGAATCTTTTAATTTTGCAAATCTCGTCGTCACTTTCCTGTAGCCTGACGAGATCATTCCAGTCGAATACCGGTGATCTCGAGATTCCTAGATCAATCGCCATTACTTGGAATTCCCTGGCGTTGACGTATTTACTGTCCCTGCCTGGTTCGTGTCTACTTAAAAGGTCTGGTAAATAATTTTGAGTCCCGCGACAATGTTCTATGTCAAAGGAAAACTCCTGTAATGCTAATACCCATCTATGCAGTCTGTCGTTCTGCAGATGACATCTGCTTAAAAATGTTAGAGCTTGGTGATCAGTTCTTATTGTAAAATGTCTTCCTTTTAGGTAGGGTTTGAATTTTGCTACTGCCCATATGATGGCGTTCGCCTCCTTTTCTGTAGCCGAAAATCGGAGTTCGGGTCCTTTCAAGGTTCTGCTAGCTATTGCCACTATTTTCTCCTGTTTGTCGATCACCTGGTATAGCATTGCTCCCATACCGAAATCACTACTGTCTGTCTGTACCACGCACTTTTTTGAAAAGTCCGGATGTGCAATAAAGCAACTGTTATAAAACATTTCCTTTACTTTCTCGAATGCTTCTTGATACTTTTCATCCCACTTCCATTTTCGGTCCTTTTTTGTTAGTTGGTAGAATGGATGCATTGCTTCTGCGAATCGTGGGCAAAATCTGGCGTAGTAGTTACAGGTGCCGATGAATCTGCGTACCTGTTTAACTGTTTTCGGTGGTGGTATGTTCTTGATTTCCTCGATGGTTTCCGGCTTCATGCTGATTCCTTCTGTGGTTATTACGTAGCCCAAGAACTCTATTTTCTTAGTGAACCAAGTTGATTTCTTCACATTCAGTACTAAATTATTTTCCTTTAATATGTGAAATAATTCTCGTAGGTCTTCAAAATGCTGTTCTATTGATCTAGCTTGTAAAACTATGTCATCCACATATGTTGTAACCCTGTTCTGCAGCTTCCCTTGCAAAATCTTGTCGACGCATTGAATCAACGCAGCTCCGCTATTGCGTAACCCGAATGGCACCCTACAAAACACATAACATATTCCCTCAAATGCGAATCCTGTATACTGCTGGTCCTCTTCCGCCACTTGCATTTGCCAATAAGCTTTACTAAAATCAGTACTAGAGAAAATGATGTTCCCTCCAAACCTCTGCAATGCTTCTTCCACCGATAACGGAGCATCCCTGTATGGTTGTGTTACTGCATTTAGTCTTCGTGCATCTAGGCATAATCGTATTCCTCCATCTTTCTTTTTGACGATCACGATTGGGTTAGTGTAGGATGTCTGTGCCTTTCTTATGATTCCATCATTTATCATTGATGCTAATAGTTCAGAAACATCTTGCTTCAGCGCTGCTGGTATCGGATAGTTACGCTGTCGAAATGGTGTTGTATCTGTAAGTTGGATTCGAAATGTGAATCCCTTTATTGGGGCGCGATTCTTCTGGAATACTTCTTTATTCTCCATCAACAGCTGCAACAGTTGCTCCTTGTGACGCGTATTTAATATCTCTATCTTCTCCGTCTGCTGCCTCAGCTGTTCTTCTAATGATTCTTCGGCCACTGCGCCCGTGCATACTTCGTATCCTTCGTCTATCCCCAAGTCGAATCCTATCGCCTGGCTCCCCAGCTCCACCACTTGCCGTTCTAGATCAATAATTGCTCTGTGATCGACCAGAAAATCCGTCCCTATGATTATCGGGTGTAATAACTTTTTGACTACCAGGGCCACTATCTCGTATACTTGGTCGCCAATCCTGGCTCGAAACATTATTTGTTTTGTGATGGGGCTTGACTTCTTCTGAGTAGCTCCAATCACATACGCCCTATTCATAGGCAAACACATTATTTCTTTTCCTTTTGCTTTTAATTCCTCGTACATTTCCTCCGACACTACTGTAGTCGTGCACCCTGTGTCTACTAATGCTTCTTTAACTACTCCCTCACATTCCATCGTAATCGTGGGACATTTCCTGATTCTGATCGCTGAGCTCTTACTTCTCTGCCACGGTTGGGCATCGTGGGTTACTGGCTGTATAGTATTTATGGAGACCACGTTAACTTTCACAATTTCCGCGTCCGTAATGGGGCCACTTTTCACCACGGACTTTATTGGTTTAAATAGTGCTCTTGTTCTCCGCTTCTGCTAGGCTGTGCTGGTTGGTCAGATGCGCTTCCGCCCCCGCCTCTTGACTCCGTGCGGTTTAGGTTGGGTCCGCTCCAGGCCGGTCTTTGGTTCCTCGGCTCTGGTCTCCATCCATCTCCCCCTCTTCCGCGTTGATTTCCCTGGTAATTAGTGCTCCTATCACTCCCTTGCCCCTGATTCCGTTCCGTTCTTATCATATTAACGTTCCCCTCATTCCTGTTCTTTGGTGCGCCTGCAAAAGTTAAGTCGTTCTGAAATCTCTCCAAGTTGGTGTGCTGCACACTACGTAATAGATTTTGCACCGTAACTGGGAATTGTCTCGTTAGTACACATATAATTTCTTGATCGCTCATCGGTGGGGATAACGTTTTGTATTCCATGATACGCCTTGTTGCGTATTCCCGCAAGCTTCCCATTGACTGGTTGTAGTGATTATTCATCAAGCTGATTTTAAAATTGATTTGAATCTCCTCATTCCAGTACGGCTCAAAGAACCGATCTTTAAATGCCTTTACTGATTCGGGAAACTCATCAAATGTATCGGCCCATATCCTTGCGTTCCCTTCCAGCATTAAATATAACAATTGTATCTTACACCTTTCCGAGGTATTGATGACAGCTAAATGTCGTTCTGCCGCCCTCATGAATATGCACGGATTTTCTTTACCGTCTCCTGAAAATTTTAGTGATCTTGGAGGGGTGAATGGTACCGTCCCGCTTGCTGCAACTGGGGATGCCTTACATTCTTTTATTTGTTCGATCTCTGTTCGTAGTGACACAACCTTCTCTTCGCATTCCCGCTTATTCTCCTGCATTTCTTCCTTGACTACCAACTGCATCCTTTCAATTTTCTCGTCCTGCTTGGCGGTTTTAGCATCTAATTGCTGGTATAACTTATTCTCTAATTCTCCCCCCATACTAATTACTTGAGATTCTAACTCCTTTTTCTGTTTCCCTAATTCTTCGGCAGTCCATTGCTCATGACTTTCTACCCGCTCCGCGATTTTGGTCATCTCATTCTTCGTTGACTCAATTTGTTCTTCGGCGCGTCCTATTCTCCCACTTAATTCCTCTTGTAATTTGCTGATCCGTTCCTCGAATTTCCTATCCTGTTCATCTAATCTCCCATTCAATTCTTCAGCCAACTTCCTATTCTGTTCCTCTACTTTCCTATTCAGTTCTTCAGCCAACTTCCTGTTCTGCTACTCTGTGAATATTTTCTGTTCATTCTGTCCTTCCAATATCTTCCCATTCTGTTCATCTAATTTCCCATTCAGTTGTTCGAACATCTTCATCATCATCTGCATAACGCCTAAATTAATATCTTCTCCACCCCCCAGGTTTGGATTTCTTGTTGCCTGGATCATCGGTGTTGATGTCACTTCTACTTCTTTATTAAAACTATCCCCTGACGTCTCGTCCAACCGGCTCCCAATTCCACTATCCCTGCTTTCCGATGAAATGCTATTATCGATTCCTACATCTATCTCCCTTACTTCCTCCACCTTCTCCTCCCGGTCCAACACTACATTTTGCGCCTCCATTCTGTTACTTTGAGCTATCCGTTCGATCCTCACTTCACTAAAATACTCGCATAAATTTTCCTTTTGCCACACCTAACAACGATACAACAATTATCCTATGAATTTACTATGTCCGCCCCAGCACTGTATGCTACACGTAACTGTTGTAATGCACTAATATTTCAGATGCAGATTAATGATGAACACACCCTCACTCACCACAAAAACACAATAAACATATTCTCTACAATCAGTAATATTATTGCCACTTGACTACATATATGCCGCTGACAAACTTATTAACATTGTTACAACAATACTCTCAAATTTTAATAAATCCGCTATTAATTTGGAATTACTTCTCAATACACTTATTATGTACACAATAATCACTCACAATTACATATCATATCTTCTCCATAAATTTCCCTCAATAGTACTGTATGAATATTAAAAATATCCGTTCACAACACTGCTATACACTTCCCGACCTAGTATCCTTTCCACTAAATTCCATAAACTTTACCATTACTAATGTACAATGCGCTGCTAAATGAACATTCCCAGCAAGTAATGTGCACAATTTATACAATAATATTAACCCAGATATTTCCACAAGAATTATTACTGCTTCTCAATTCTTTAATTTCCATGTTATTAAAAACTACCAAGCAATTCAAACATTATTAACATGTCTTACCAAATTTGGAATTATATTACATCATATCATTTACAATATGTACATGTGTGGCTTTCATAAACCCAGTAACTGTAGTAGTAACTTTATACTGGTTACTCTCGAATAATTTCCTATATCTGCCCACAATTAATTGCACAACAAAATTTCTGTAATTATCAAATATTCATTATGCTTACTTGACTTATGCATGCTTTGTTAATACATGTACTGTTACTTTTTGTTCCCTATAATGATAAACTTTACATTGCCTGCCTATTATCTTTAATCTGCATTACTATACATCAAATACATGCACAGTACCTTCCAATATTTTACCAACTTTCCTAAGGCCACATTTCTTAATTACACGCTTTCCAGACTTGTTCGGGCGCCAGCTGTGACGTACCTGGTGATGCCAGGTATTTGCCACTCAATATAACACTAAAGGAGGGTATCTTTTCCGTGAATGGGTCCCTGGATAAGTTGGTATAACATTGGGAAAGTTGATTAGAAATGGAGATACAATCATGAACAAGATTTATTTACAAATCAAATTGGTTAATTACATGATCTGACAACATTCGTACACTCTGCCTTGGTACCAAGATTAGGTGTAATATGCATTTATCATACCTTCGGGGCCCCGACCAAATACCTTCGATGATCGTAGAACAGCTCGTATCGACAGGGTTGCCGACCTCTACAGCAGCTGTGGGCTGTCGGCGGCTGATGGCGTAGCGGTCGTCCTGGGCTGGTGACCTTGTAACTCCTCCCCGACTTGGATCTTGATACCACGGCGTTGCACCTCTCGCGAATCACCTTCCGTCGATGGATTCAATTACTCAACCCGCGCCTATCACGGGTGCTAGTTCCAGTTCCGTACCACACAGTTTCGGTAAAGTTTCCACTACACCAATTACTACAAGCGCGATCGATTGTTCTATCAACACGAATCTTTTATTCTAATGATAATCTCATTGTCTACTTCACTTATTTACTGCTTCACAATTTCTATTGCTTTACGAACGCATCGCATGTTCCCTTTTTGTCCCTGCGCTAACGGCGAGCTTTTCGCCACACTTCCGAACTCTTCACCGCTCCGCTAACGTCTGTCCTCTCCGCAATTCTACTAACGACTGCCCGCACGTGCTCGCTGCCCAGTTTGTAACCGACATTCTCACGCTGGCCTCCCGGCGGTGGCACCGGTGGCGGTAGCGACCGTTGCTAGCTCCCGTCGTTGTTCGCAGCGCTTGGCATACGTACCGCGCAGTCCAAAATATGTATTGATTACTTACACTAATTTTCTAATTAGTGTAAGGGAACACATTCTGTGTTTTAATATATATATATATATATATATATATATATATATATATATATATATACACATATATATATATATATTGTGGCGAAATGGGATTATACAACCCCATAACACCACAGTTTCGCCGGCATAAACGTTTACAAGCAGCGAGAAGAGCGGCCGAAACAATAGTAGCAAAACGCGCAGCCTGGTATCCGTTGCTCGTACTAGTCGCCGCGAACTATCAAGCCACGTTTTTGCTGGTGGAAGGCACAAGTAGGAGAAATAATCCCCACCACGCCGAATTTCCCCAGGCGAACGCCAATAAATACGCAAACGCGGAAGCGGGAGCTCTCTTTTGTCGCCATCTCGCCTGGAGTCAACATCTCTTCTGCTAGCACGCGTCGGGTCAGCAGTTCTTCATGTAAGGCATCGCTTGGCAAGTGTGCAGATTTTATCAGAGCGTTAGATTAGTTAGAAATTGCCGCAACGACTGTTTAGAATAGGAGTGTACGGCGTTGCAGAAAACGTCTAGCTAGTCGTCCGCGCAGTAGTCAGGAATTAGCGAAATACTCTTCTATTAACTAATGCGGGAAGTAAAAGTGTGCCCGTTCTCAGGAAAGCTCTGAAAGTTCTTGATTAACAGAATAAAAGTTAGGAACGAGCGAAGTACTTGCACTGGCAGTTAGGGAAGTGCAAGGGACATTTTCTGCAAATTGGGCGTAATCGAAGGCGGTAGCAGCCGTGGGAGGAGAAGAAACCGGTTAGTGGAAACGGAAGAATACGAGGGTCGACCGGGAGGAGACGACGACCGAGAAAAAGGACGCAAGAGGACGGCGAGAGCAACGCAGAACTTCGGAATCGAGCAACGCGGTCTGGAACGCAGCACGCTGTTTCAAGGTTGAAAGACGGACAGTTTCGAGGTAACCTGTAGAACTACGAAATTAGGCCAAATTCACGTCGGCAGGGAAAGAACAGTTTCAGAAGTGTTAAAAATTGAGGACACGGATGTTAATAATTTGTAGCATTGGGAGTGGGAGATTTAATGCGTAATTGCTTGCCTTTAACCATTCTATTGTAGCAGCCATTATTCTGTTACCAGCACTTATAATTTAAAGATAAATTGAGAGTAGTGCGCTTGCCCACAGGTTAATTATTGTATGTAAAATTTTGAAAAGGCAAGAGATTGTAAATTAGGTTTAGTATCACATGCAATTGTAATTAGAATAATTTGAATTTAGACGTAGTGAATTTTCAAAGGGAATTCCCAGTACTGGTCAAAGAAATCGCTTCAGAAAATCAGTTCTGAACAAAACTAAGTGTTCATTTGTTGAATAGGCTGTCAAAGTTGCTTATTTGTGTTTATTTAATCATTTTTGGAAGTGTAATTCTATGTGTGATTTGTTTTTCGTTGTTATCAATTCATGCCACAGAATTTTGAGTGAATTATATGCTCGTTTATGTGTGATTTGTGTGACTTTTATTGTGTCAAGGGTTCAGACCTTTCTCGTACCCCAAAGATCCTGCTTCCTGAGATTCTAAGCTCGCTTCACGAGCATAATATCTTAACGACTTGCTTACAGTGCATGCTGTGTGTGCTGAAGAAGGTACAGGTGTGTACGATAGGTAAGACGGTTAGAATATATATATATATATATTGAAACCCAGAATATGTGTTTCATTACACTAATTAAATCATTAGTGTAAGAATTCAATAGCTATTCTGGACTGCGCGGTGCGAGCGCCGGGCGCTGCGAGCAGCGGGCAGCCGGCAACGGTCGCCGCCGCCACCGGTGCCCGCCGGGAGGCGAGCGTGAGAACGGCGGGTACAAGCGTGGCAGCGCGCACGTGCAAAAAGTTCGTTAGTTGGATTGAGGCGGCCGCCGCCGAAGGACGTGCCGACGTGCGGCCGGCGAAGTGGAGACGTTAGCAGAGCGGCGACCAGTGCGGACGTGTAGCGAGGGCTCTCCGCTAGTGAATGGACGCATGTAATACGCGACATAGTTATGTGATTAGGAATCGCAAAGTAATGGACATGTAAACAGAACATTAGAAGTATCAGTATAGTAAAAGATTAGTGTTGGTAAAATAATTGACGTCGCTCTTATTAGTTGGTGCGGAGGGAACATTCTTGAAAGCGTGCGGTACAGAACTGTGACCAGTATACGGAGTAGGCGGGGGTCGTGTAATTAAACCCACTAATGGACAGTGATTCGAGGAAGGTGCGCAGCCGAGGTATCAAGATCCTGTTCGGGGAAGAATTGTTGGAGCATCAGCCGTGAATGATCACCACGCCATCTGCTGCCGACGACCCGCAGCAGTAGCAGAGGTCGACAACCCTGTCGGCACGAGCGGCTCGACGAACTTCATAGGTATTCAAACGGGGCCCCGAAGGTATGAAAGTTGTATTTTACTCTTAATCTTGGTACCAAGGCGGAGTATAAAAACGGTGTCTGATTATGTAAATAGTAACTTTGATTTAAAATAAATCTTGTCATAATTGTATTTCTATGTATGAATAACTTCCCCAACGTTGCACCGACTTATCCTAGGACCCATTCACGTAAAAGACACCCTCTCTTAGTGTTATATTGCAGTGAAGATACCCGGCACCACCAGGTACGTCACAGCTGGCGCCCGAACAAGTGGATAACGTATAGTTAAGAAATGTGGCATTAGGGAAGTTGGTGAAATGTTGGAAAATAATGTGCATGTAATTGATGTATAGTAGTGCAGGGTACAGATGAGAAGCAGGCAGTGAAGTGTATTATTGTAGACAACAAAAAGTAACAATACATGTGTTAGCAAAATATGCATAAGTCAAGTAAACATAATGAAATGTTGATAATTACAAAAATGTTGTTGCATAATTAATTACGGGCTGACATAGGCAATTATTTGTGAGCATCCAATATATAGTTAATATTGTAGTTACTGAGGTTATGAAGGCTATACATGTACATGTTACAAATAATATAATGTAATAGAATTCCAAATTTTGTAAGACATATTAATAATATTTGAATGGCTTGGCAATTTTTTTTATAACATGGAAATCAAAGAAATGGGGAAGTAGTAATAATTCTTATGAGAATATAAAGGTGGTTAATAGTGTTGTACAAATTATGCACAAAATTGTTTTTTTTTTGCTGGGAACATTCACGCAGTAGTGCATTATTTATTGGTGATGGTAAAGTGTGGGGAATTTATTAGAAAAGATACCAGGTTGGGAAATATATACCAGCAGTGTGAATGTTTGTTGTGAATATCTATATGATATTATTGAGGAAAATTCAGGGAGGAGATATGACATGCAAATGTGAATGATGATTATGTACATAATATAGCAATAAGTGCGTTGAAAAGTAATTTCAATTAACAAGGGATTTATTATAATCTGAAAGCATTTTTGTGTAATAGTATTAACGAGTCTATTAGCAGTGTATATGTGTTTCAATGGTAATAATATTATGTATTGTAAGGATTATGTTTATGCATTGGTAGGTGAGTGGAAATTTATATGGCTATTGAATTAGTGTTATTGTGTTTATGGTGGTGAGTGAGGCTTGTTCGGTATTAAGTAGCAATTGAAATAGGAGTGAATTAAACCATTCACGAAGAATATACAGTGTTGTGGCGGGTATAGTTAATTCATAGGATAACTGTGGTATCGTTGGTAGGTGAGGCAAGAGGAAAATTTGGGCGGTATTTTAGTGTAGTGAGAATCGATCGGACAGCTCAAAGCAACAGAATGGAGGCGCAAAATATAGCGCTGGACCGGGAAGAGAAGGCGGATGAAGTAGGGGAGATAGATGTAGGAATCGATAATAGCATACCATCAGAAAGCAGGGATAGTGGCATCGGAAGTCGGTTAGACGACACATCAGGAGATAGCTTCAATAAAGATGTACAAGTTACGTCAACACCGATGATTCAGGCAGCAGGAAATTCAAATTGGGGGGGTGGAGAAGATATCCATCCAAATGGAATGCAGATGTTGATGAAGATGTTAGAAGAACAGAGTAGGAAAGCAGAAGAACGGGATAGGAAAGCAGAAGAACGGGATAGGAAAGCAGAAGAACAAAGTAGGAAAGCAGAAGAACGGGATAGGAAGGCAGATGAACGGAATAAGATGTTCGAACAACTGAATGGGAAACTGGATGAACAGAAAATATTCACAGTGGAGCAGATTAGGAAGTCAGCTGAGGAGCAGAAAATATTTACAGAGGAGCAGAACAGGAGGTTAGCTGAAGAACTGAATAGGAAAGTAGAGGAACAGATTGGGAAGCTGGCAGAAGAACAGAATAGAAAATTAGATGCAATAGGGGGGCGAATAGGACGCGCCGAAGAACAAATTGCGTTAACGAAGAATGAGATGGCCAAAATCGCGGAGCGGGTAGAAAGTCACAAGCAATGGACTGCCGAAGAATTAGGGAAACAGGAAAAGGAGTTAGAATCCCAAGTAATCAATCTGGGGGGAGAATTAGAAAATAAGCTATATCAGCAACTAGATGTCAAAACCGCTAAGCAGGACGAGAAAATTGAGAGGATACAATCGGTAGTCAAGGAAGAAATGCAGGAGAATAAGCGGGAATGTGAAGAGAAGGTTGTGTTACTACGAACAGAGATTGAACAAATAAAAGAATGCAAGGCATCCCCAGTTGCAGCAAGCGGGACGGTACCATTTACCCCTCCAAGATCACTAAAATTTTCAGGAGACGGGAAAGAAAATCCATGTATATTTATGAAGGCAGCAGAACGACATCTAGATGTTATCAATACTTCGGAAAGGTGTAAAATACAATTATTATATTTAATGTTAGAAGGCAACGCAAGGATATGGGCCGATACATTTGATAAGTTTCCCGAATCAGTAAAGGCATTTAAAGATCGATTCCTTGAGCGGTATTGGAATGAGGAAATTCAAATTAATTTTAAAATCAGCTTAATGAATAATCATTACAACCAGTCAATGGGAAGTTTGCGGGAATACGCAACAAGGCGTATTATGGAATACAAAACGCTATCCCCACCGATGAGCGATCAGGAAATAATATGTGTACTGACAAGACAGTTCCCAGTTACGGTGCAGAATCTTTTACGTAGTGTGCAGCACACCGACCTGGAAAGATTCCAGAATGTGTTAGGAGGGTACGACTTGACATTTGCAGGCGTACCAAAGAGCAGAAATGAAGGGAATGTTAATATGGTTAGATCGGAACGTAACCAGGGGCAAGGGAATGATAGGAGCAACGATTACCAGAGAAACCAACGCGGAAGAGGGGGAGACGGATGGAGACCAGAGCCGGGGAACCAGAGACCGGACTGGAACAGATCTAATTCAAACCGTACGGAGACGCGAGGCGGGGGCGGGAATGCACCCGACCGATTAGCACAGCCTAGCACAAGTAGTGATCAAGGACACTATTTAAACTAATAGAGTCCGCGGTGATAGGTGGCCCCATTGCGGACGCGGAAATCGATGATGTAAACGCGGTCTCCATAAACGCTATGCAGCCGGTAACCTACGATACCCAACCGTGGCGGAGATGTAAGAACTCAGCGGTCAGAATCAGGAAATGTCCCACGATATCGATAGAATGTGAAGGTATAATTAAAGAAGCTTTAGTGGATACAGGGTGCACGACTACAGTAGTATCAGAAGAAATGTATGAGGAGTTAAAAGCAACAGGAAAAGAAGTAATGTGTTTGCCTATGAATAGGGCGTATGTGATTGGGGCAACTCAGAAGAAGTCAAGCCCCATCACAAAACAAATCATGTTTCAAGCCAGGATTGGCAACCAAGTATACGAGATGGTGGCCCTGGTAGTCAAAAAATTATTGTATTCGGTAATCATAGGGATGGATTTTCTGGTCGATCACAGAGTAAATATAGATCTAGAACGGCAGGTGGTAGAACTGGGGAGCCAGGCGATAGGATTTGACTTGGGGATGGACGAAGAATACGAAGCGTGTACGGGCGTAATGGCAGAAGATTCATTAGAAGAACAGCTGAGGCAGCAAACGGAGAAGCAGATTGAGAAGTTTGCGGAAGAACAGAGCAAAGAATTAGGTAAACAGAAAAGATCCGAGGAGGAACAGAATAGGAAGGCGGAGGAACGGAATAGAAAACTAATAAAAGAACAGAACGGGAAGGTGGTTGAAGAACAGATTAAGAAGCCGGCAGAAGAAATGGGACGAATCACAGAAGAACGGAATAGGAAGTTCATCGAAATATGCGAAAAACCGTATGGGAAAGCGGAGGAACTGGATAGGAAAGATGAGGTGCTAAAATTTCAATCATGCCATCAAATAGATGCTAGGGTAGCGGTAACAGATAGAAACGAGGGGATGACGAACCAAATCCATGAGGAAGTCAAGACAGCGGAGGGCAAAACGGTGGAGGTCAAAATCGGAACCGAGGAGGATGTTTATAAAGTGAAAGTGAAAACGGAAGAATTGAAGTTAATAATGGAAGAAGAAATGGAAATGAAAATAGAAGAAATGGAGCGTATAGTAGAAGACGAAATCGTGGAAAATATACAAGGGTGCGAAGAGAAAAGAGTACAAGAAGAGTTTAAACAGGAAGAAGACGGGAAAACGTCGCCAAGTGTCAAGTATGGGGTGACACCAATTAGGCCTCCAAAGTCGATGAAATCTCTGGGAGATGGGGCGGAAAACCCTAAGGTAGTTCTGCGAGCAGAAGAACGGCACCTAGCATCAAACAACATATTGGAAGGATATAAGATCCAGTTATTACACCCAATGTTAGAAGAGAACGCCAGGACATGGGCAGAGAATTTTGGTACATTTCCGAAATTTTTGAAGGAATTTGAAAACAAGATTTCTGTACGAAAGCGGAATGAAGAAACCCAAATAAACATTAAGAGCGACCAGAGGAATAGCCATCACAACTACATCACGGGAAGTCGTAGTGAATACAGAACGAAGAGCATTATGGAACCAATAACATTATTTGCCCTTATAAAATATCAAGGAATTAGTTGCATGTCAACGCGACAGTATCTTGTTACCGTGCAGAGCCTACTGAGCAGAGCAGATCATACCGATTTAGGAAAGGGTTTGAAGATATTGGAGGGGTACAACTTCATGTTTGCAGACGCCCCAACGAATGGGAGTGAAGGAGATGTAGGCAGGTCAAAAATGGAACGAAGTCAGGGGCAAGGGAAGAGTGATGGTATGGTCAACCATTGGTACAAACGTAGAAGAGGTCGTAGCTGGAAATGGGATGATACCTATCAAGATGTGCTCAACACGCTGGAAGCTATGTCCTACAACTGTGATTCAGGAAATCACTGTCAGCAAAATGGGAATGAACCGTCGCACAAGAGACAAGACATAGTAGGACACTACAAGCTTCAAATCGAAAACCTGGTTCAACATGTATGGAAAACAGTGAAGTGTAAATAAGTGTAATGTTAGGGTTAATAATAAGTAATCACATGTTAATTCGATTTTAAGTCATAAGTGTATATAGGGCGTCGGGCAATATGTAAGAGTGTGCAACCATCGGCAGTGACGATGTTACTAGTGTGAATTTTGTCCAGAAGCGGGAAAAATTCAAAAAAAGAAAGGGGGGGGTGATGAAACCCAGAATATGTGTTTCATTACACTAATTAAATCATTAGTGTAAGAATTCAATAGCTATTCTGGACTGCGCGGTGCGAGCGCCGGGCGCTGCGAGCAGCGGGCAGCCGGCAACGGTCGCCGCCGCCACCGGTGCCCGCCGGGAGGCGAGCGTGAGAACGGCGGGTACAAGCGTGGCAGCGCGCACGTGCAAAAAGTTCGTTAGTTGGATTGAGGCGGCCGCCGCCGAAGGATGTGCCGACGTGCGGCCGGCGAAGGAGAGGTTAGCAGAGCGGCGACCAGTGCGGACGTGTAGCGAGGGCTCTCCGCTAGTGAATGGACGCATGTAATACGCGACATAGTTATGTGATTAGGAATCGCAAAGTAATGGACATGTAAACAGAACATTAGAAGTATCAGTATAGTAAAAGATTAGTGTTAGTAAAATAATTGACGTCGCTCTTATTAGTTGGTGCGGAGGGAACATTCTTGAAAGCGTGCGGTACAGAACTGTGACCAGTATACGGAGTAGGCGAGGGTCGTGTAATTAAACCCACTAATGGACAGTGATTCGAGGAAGGTGCGCAGCCGAGGTATCAAGATCCTGTTCGGGGAAGAATTGTTGGAGCATCAGCCGTGGATGAGCACCACGCCATCAGCTGCCGACGGCCCGCAGCAGTAGCAGAGGTCGACAACCCTGTCGGCACGAGCGGCTCGACGAACCTATTAGGTATTCAAACGGGGCCCCGAAGGTATGAAAGTTGTATTTTACTCTTAATCTTGGTACCAAGGCGGAGTATAAAAACGGTGTCTGATTATGTAAATAGTAACTTTGATTTAAAATAAATCTTGTCATAATTGTAGTTCTATGTATGAATAACTTCCCCAACGTTGCACCGACTTATCCTAGGACCCATTCACGTAAAAGACACCCTCTCTTAGTGTTATATTGCAGTGAAGATACCCGGCACCACCAGGTACGTCACAATATATATATATATATATGTGTGTGTGTGTGTGTGTTTTCTTCTAAAAATTTTTGTTTGCCCACGCAGGACCCATATCATTATTTTAAATTATATTTCCTTGAGCCTTGATTCCATTTGTCGTAAGGAAAACCGTATCATTTTCATGTTTCTAAAACAATGTTTCCCCCTCTTTGAAACTGTCCGGTCATTCTCTCCCTGATGTCAGTTCGACAATCACGAAAAGAATCTGGCCGGAAGATTAGATCTCCGTTCCTAACGAGCTCCCGACTGCCGTCAAGTCAACCGCCTGCGCAGCCGACGAGCAGCATGGTTCCGCATCCCGCAGCCTCGCCGTCGCCGTCGCCGTCTCGTTGGCTCGCGCAGCACGATGCACTCTCGCCCCATTCCCAGTCGTCTCATCTTGTAAGCTCCTTCTCCATCCTCGTCTTTCCATCTCCCTGCGTTTCATCGAGTAACACTGCCGTTTGCTATCCGTGCTAATCGCCTTGCAACCCCGCCTGTGTCGCTCTGCCTGCTCACCGCTATTTTGCCAGATTCCCTCCTATTTTCTAACTCCGTCACCATCTTATTGTTAACTGTGGGGCTGTCAAGTTGTTATCTTATTAGTTTAAGAGTGTTTTTTATTTACTTTCTCCCTTCAAATTACCATGGCGGGTAGCAATATAACTTTTATTCCCTTACTTAAATGTACTCCCAACGTTTACTTAACGTCATATCAAAAAAATTCATTTACTTGTTAAGCGCAAATTATGCTCGGAAGTGAAAATAAAGTCCTCAAGCGTATCTCTATAATGTAATGTTAGTGAGCTTAAATCTGCCAGAAATATAGTGGACATTTCTACGAGTAAATATCTTCATGAAGGTGGATCAATAAAAAAACAAGTAAAAATATTGGGAAATCACTTCACTATATCTTGACGCCCAAAAACCAGTCGTCACCGTCGCCATAAAATCAACATTGTCTAATTTTTCTAATTAAATTTCTATTAACTAATTTTCATAATTAAAAGTATCCCTAACGTCAATTACATATTTGGTACACATTTTTTGCCATTAAATAATTTAAAAAACACAATTTTATTTAGCCACTTCTTTAAATATTATAAAACCTTGGTCAAAATGAACTGAAGGAAAACCCATGTTAACATCTCCAAACGATTAAGTAGTCTACGACTATACTAGATAATATCTAGTTCGTTTGCACACTGTTGCATTGCTGTGATTCCATACTTTCTTTGTGTACCTCCAGCGATTTGGCGCAGTTCATTAATGCCAGATCAGCAACATTGGCATATGACTTAAACAAAAAGTTCATATACTGTTTAACACGCAGTTTCTGTATTAGCTCTATGACAGTAATGTACTTTATGTTTTTAATTCATTTCCACGCAGAGAAAATTATCCTTTCCCTGTTCATATTCGGCGAGTAATACTCTATTACTACTAGGGCAGAATATTCATAGTGGTCACTAATTTGAAATTTTGTCAGTCATTCGTCACTCCTGTAAGTCCAGATCTTACCTTACAAAAGGGTTAAGCGCCATTTTTTCTAAGTTGACATTTTACTATGTAGTGGCTCCTGCTTCGCCCTACTAATTCGCTAGGGTAAAATACACTGATTACTATTGCAAATTGGTTTATCGTCCCGGAACGTGTTCCTCGGAACTGACACTGACTTAACAAATGGCAGCGTTCACATTAATTTCTTTCTCTTTAATTTTAACAGGTAAAAGCACAATAAAAGGTTCTGGAACTTGCGTTTGGAACAGTGACGTGAGTGTACAAAACATATACAATATATAACCAAGAAAATAAGTAAATCACCTCGTGCTTTCGTCTCACCACAGCCTTGCACAACCGCCCCCACTACTTTCGTTCGTCGGCACCGTGCTGTGTGTCTCCTTCCCTGCGCTCGCTAGCATACCGTCGCCGCCGCCGCCGCCGCCGCCGCCGCCGCCGCCGCCGCCGCCGCCCGCGCTGGCAACGAGCGCGCGATGCCGAGTGCGCGGGCCGACGCTAAACGAACGCTAAAGATGCGACACAAGAACGAGCTTTTGAATTGCTGTTCTGCTAATTACCAAGGGCGGAGCGAAGCCGCGTCGCCGCTGCCGCCGGCAACGCCTCTGCATCCACCCCCGCCCCCCGCCGCCGCCCCCGCCGCCGCCGCCCCCGGCAGAGCGCCCGTAACTCCGCACAATGGAGCCGATCGCGCGCTGCCATTAGAATATTAATAGGCAACGCGGCAGAGGCAGGGCAGCGTGCTCTAGCTTCGCGCGTTCCCCGCCGCGCGCCCACACGCGCCCTCGTCCCCGCCCCTGCACACCTCCTCCCGCGCCGCTGCCTCCTCGGCCGCCGTCGCCGCGCCCGCATCCACTTCCGCCGCCGCCGCCGTATTCCACGGCGTCGCTTGGCGCGTTCGCACACAGCGCCGACAATCAGGTGCTCCCTGCCCCTCTGGCGTTCCCTCATCTGAAGCGGTGGGGCGACGGTGCGGAAGCGGGCAGGCGGGCTGCACAGCGTCAACGTGCCGAGGCGCCTTAGCGACGCGCTCATGAAGTCCGCCAAATTCATTAGAGCACAAAACAAATAATTGTGCGAAATCGAGACCTAGTTCCACCAAAATTTACACCCCAACACCTAGTCCTTCTTTCTGAGCTCTCGAATGCGTAGTATAGAGAATTATTTTTAAAACTTATTTAAGTTTGCTTTTCAACTGCTATGGTCCTATAGCGACTACGGTAATTCTTTAGGGTAGCGATAGACGATCGCGCATATTGATACGCACAAACATTCTTGCCCGAAGTGGAGTTCGATTACGCGACTCTTTAAGCCAAGGTAGCCGCGGCCCTTCAGCCTTCCCGGCTATCCCAGCCTCGCATAGAAAAAGGAACGTAATGTTGCAAAAATTGAACTCGAGATTCTGACGGAAATTAGTATTTGGAGTTTCCCAATACTGAAGGTATATGTTCATGTCGACAATATTACGTAACCGTTACAAATAATACGAACAAGTTTGTGCTGTTGTTTCTGCGTTTTTACTTGATGTATCTTTTAAGAAACAACTGTGAATCGTAAATGAGTTTTCCTTTTGATCGGCACATTTTCATTTTCATCGTATTTACGGATTACTCTTAGATGTTTGTTATATAAAATAGAAGGAATGTACTGTATATTCTCGCATTCCTTACTTCTACTTACTTCACTACAACGTGTGTCGTAGTGAAAGTAAGTGTGTGTGTGTGTTTGTGTGTGTATGTGTATGTGTGTCAGGAAGGAAACGATAGGGAAGATAGCTCACACTCTGTGGCCCATTTGTTGAGGAACCACGCTCTCATTTGCTTGGTATTGAAAGAAGAAATCATGGAAAACTACCGATAAGAGAAGCAGATATCTACAATTCTCGACAAAGGTATGCTGTAGGAATGAGAGAGGAGAAGAAAGGAAAGAAAGGAAAAAGTGACAAAGAAGACAAAAAAGAAAAAAGAAAGAAAATAGAAAAACGAAAGAAGTAATCTTATATATTCAGCAAACTTACATAAGGTTTCTTTTTAAACACGAAAGCAATAATTACCAATACTGAGCTGATGATGATTAAAAAATAAAGGACTAATTTTGCTAGGATTATATGTCTTCTCGTTTACATAACTCTTGCAACCTATTGGCTCGAATTTCTGGGGTAGTTTACGAGTAGATATTGAATAGCGCTTGCCTGCTAGCGTACAGTATTTGATATAACACATTTTATTGGCGAAGAATTCTGAACACAAAGGTTTCGATAGTTGGAATGAAAACAACATCTATAGTAAGGAATTCTTTGCATTCGCATAGTGACGCTGATCTGTCGTTCAGTATGGAGCCCGTATGACGATTGAAATATGTCCCATGCGACCGTCTATAAGTTGCACATAATGTATTGCAGACTCGCACAAAACAGAATATTCCTTCGCTTTAACATGGCAAAATGTATATAGTGACATCCGATAAGAGACATTTTAAAGTGGAAACTCTTTTGAGCTTGACGTCATAAATTTCATAGGAAACACAATAAAAGAAAAAAATCCCCCCTGTAGTGCAACTGTACAACAGCACGCTAGTTGACGTAAACGATGCAAATTGATTTATTGTGGGTAAAACAAAGGAATTGTTCAAAAATTTCCAGTGCACTAGTAGTATTTAATAAGATTATTCTATGAATGAAATAATGTCCAACAGAGTTTTAAATTTTGTCAAATATTAATAATAATGATGTTTCAATCCACTTTCTCTATCATGTAAGCTGAATCATCATGTAAGCTGAATCATGGCCATCTCTCTTCTTGCACATTAAAAGCACATCACTTTTTAAGACTGACTTCTCACAGTTTGTGATTGGCCAGAAGAGGAGTGAATTCGAAAAAAAAAACGATATTTTTTAAATTCACATCCCTGATTGGTGCATACCAGATTTTTGTTAAACGCTTTTGATGTTAAGTTCACGAATAGAACAGGCAGTGTAAAAATAAATTGCGAAAATACAGAGCTAAATCCATGTAAGAAATTAAGATACTTAATATTTTCTTGGGGGGAGGGATGAAAATATTATTAATAAGGATTGATTCTTCACTATGGGAGATGAGAGGGGAAAGAAAATGGCGCCGGTTGGTGACTTGTTGGGTAACGTGCTGCCCCAGAATGTCCGCAATCGCTTTTTGATCACTGGTCGTGATCAGGGAAAGCATGATAACCATCGGTCAACCGACATATAATTCCTATTTCACCTGGTTCCATAAATTCGCTGATGATCAAGCAAATGTCTGGAATGTCCTGGGATCGAATCCAAGAATTCCCAATCACCATTATATTCGAACACAAGGCTTTGCATTTTCACTCACCGCTAGCGTTGCTACTTAGTAGTAATTATCACAATATAAACAAAATTGTGTCATTTGTAAGTACTTAATCAACTTGTCTGAACAGTGTAACTTGACATATATAATTCTAGGTTTTGTAGTGCAGAGATTCAAATAGATACTAATGGGATAACATTCACAAATGGATTACCTTCATCAGCTAATCGCGATGTTATTGCCTAAAGAAAAGATAGTCACAATATTTGTGCAATATTAGAACTGTATTTCACTTTTCTACTTTTTTTTCTTTTATGGCTAGCATTTTTATCAACTACCTCGACACTAGAGGATTATTCTCTGTACATGTTCTAAGTCTGTTCTAAGCCCTTATTCAGCATTGAGTCATTCTCATTGAACGTGTTTTGTTTGTGGTTATAGTCATTGTCTTTTTAAACCTTTGGCCAGTAGCTAGACGCCGTCATTTGTATCCTGGATTCCCACACGATCACCCATCCAGGAATCCTGGGTGTCTCGAACTCCTTACACAGCTTGACCTCACGAAGCGTGGTTAAGCACTTCGGCTACCGACACCGTCACCGCCAAGTTGGCCAGACTGCACAAACGAACGCTGCCCGATTGCAGAGTGTTTTCAGCGCCCTCGTGATCTACGTCTATTTTCTCGGAATTAGATTTTCATACATCACGATTGAATCTGACATCTTTAACTCAGCTTACATCACCCCCATTACTCATTTCTCGAGGCTCTGTGCCAATGTCTTTCATTTTCAGCGTCCGTTTTGAATTACCCTTTTCTCAGATTTGCGTGACGTTCCGCACCACAGTACGTCGATACGGAAAACAGATAACACGTGGCTTTGAGAGAAACTCCCTCGTCATGAAATCTAGGATGTATTTTGTGCATTTAGGTCTGGAGACTAAATGCAGTGCCCGGAATGAATAAAACACGTCAATGAGAAAAGGACAGAATGACATTGAGAAGGTAACTAATCTATGAAGTTTAACCCTAGTAAGCGATTGGGCGACCAGAAGATTTAAGATTTAAATAATGATAAAACAATAAAATATAAGAAAAACAATTATTTTTTCTGATTATTCTTTCCTTATTTATGTGACTTCATAGAAAGTATCGGAAGAAACAGTTGGTGTAATATTACGCAACACTTTACTTGCATTTTTGTCAGTATGAATGGTTAATGAAGGGTCAAATAAAATAATTTGACTCCAAGCAACGACATAGAGAGTGCTAATAAATTTTACGGAACAGAACATTTACAAAAAGTATGGAACCAATGTAAAATGACAAAATTAGACAATATGCTAGTTCCATAATAATCGACCCATTTTCTTTGATAATTTGCAAAACATTGGATTAATTAGAAACACAATACGTAAATGATAATATTCAATAATCTGAACATACACTAGTATATATTTAAAGAGCTTTTACTACGATCTAAAGAGCTTTTTATTACGATAAATAACAAACTATTATCGTGCATATTTAGAAACTCGCAATGCAGTATATATTGTCAATTTAAAAAAAAGCATTATTGGTAAAAAATGAAAATTTGCAGGAAATTATATTATTAATAAAGAAAAGGAGACAAAAACACAGCAAGTATTATGAAAGCAAAGACAGTATTCATCTAGAAATATCCATTAATACGATTTTATCATAGGTAAAGAAACGAAATTGAAAAACTGATTCTATCTAGGCGCTTAGCGCTCGTACTGCAGTGTGAGATTGCTAAAACTCATACAGCGTTAAAGACTATTAAACGCAATACGTTGTTTGAGGACAAAAGAGTAGAATGTTTGTTTTTTTCAAACAAACAACAAATTTATTTTATTTTGCGTAAAGAAAAAATAACACAACAATTTCACACACGAAAACGAGTATATTTCGTGCACGTAATAGAAAACCAAAAATAGTAATATAAATATTTACAAGAATGTAACTGTTTATTATTTGCTCACCACGAAGAAAAGTAGAGGCTAAGAACATTAACGTACGATTTCCCATAACTTTTGCCGCGGTAATTGTGCCGTTCTGCGTGTCCGCTGATGTCAGAGCTATAAATTTCTCACGCACGTTTTATCAGTCAGCGAAAGCGTACGGCCGCACGCTCTATCGAAGCTGGAAACGTATGGAGGCGTCCCGTGATCTCTGCAGCGGCGACGCCGCGCCGGCCTGTTCGTGTTCATGTTCATGTTCATGCGCAAGCGCACGCGTGAGGAAACCTGTGAACGCTGGGTTTGTAGAGAAGGCGGCGGCGGCGGCGGCATGAGTTATGTACCGCTCCAGCTCTGGCCTAGATTCAGCTGAGAGAAACAGCGGACACTGCAGGCAAAGCGACCGCCACCACGGGAAGACACGAACTCGGAGCCTCCAGCCCGGGACGCGAAAGAGGATGAGGACGGGACGGGAAGGGGACGGGGCGGGGACGGGGACGAGGACGGCGAGCTAAACTCGCGACCGCAGCATTCGGCGACAGTTCCCGCGTTATTTATTCTCCAGCTCCTCAGCACAAATCATTTTAATGAATGTACGCACGTTGCTCGGCACCACTTCCAACATCAATTTGACAACAAGTATTGCCCTGCCAGATTTATGAACACTACACCACGATGGGGAAGGAACAGAGATTAAATATGGTGGTTTGCGTTAAGTGCCTAAGTGAGTTAAAGGGAGCATGCTCAAGAAAATATTCAAAATATCTAATCAATATCTCACAAAAGACATCGTATTACGTACGTGAATGTATTTATAAATGATTTCAGTCTTTAAAATGGAAAAATATCATTATTACAGTCGTAATTTTATTAGAGTTCCAATATGTCTTCTATTACCCACATTAAAAGTGCTCTCACCCGTCAAACAATTGCTCATTCACGAAATCACCATTGCTTCCGTTACACAATACTTAATTTTATTGTCCGACTATTTAATCCTGCCATTTAACATTTGTTTCGAACACGGAAGAACTGAAGAATTAAAAAAAGGAATATTAGTGAGAAAGTAAATATTTATGTCTTATTACACAAGTAAGAAACGTCAATTCGGCAATAATATAATATCAGAATTGTGCATTTGAAAGAAAACACAATTAAATAACTGAATCATGGACACAATAGTCTGCTGACCATAATTTAAATATCTGCAGACTGTGTGATTAAATATTCATCCTGAATGAAATTTTGTTCCTTATAATACTCAGAAAATAAAATAATACAAAAACTCTTGAATAAAATATGAACAAAAGGTCATTAACACATACATTTCTGTAACAAATGCATTTTAATATATTTTCGAAAGTTAAATTATACTCTGCATTATTTTCCATAGTTGATCACGCACATGGGGCAATGCCCAATTAGGTAATATTGAAGACGGCAAGTTCAATTGTTTGGTTCATTGATTGATGTTCCCGGGCACATCAGCTATGGTCAGTAGTGTCGTAGGTGTAGTCAGTGTTCTAACCCGTGAGGTGGTGGTGCGGGTACTTTCTCTCCTCGAGTATCTTCCTCCAGAGCGACACCTCCCCCGCCGGTGCGAGACCTATGCTCCCGACTGTGGTGATGTTGTGCATGAATGTGTGTGTGTAAGGCGGAGAGAATAAGAGAAGGAAGAGAAAGGAAAAATCACGCCCGGTCTGTGGCCCGTTTGTTGGGGTACTGCTCCAGCATTCTGCGTATTCTCCATCATACGAATAATGAAATATTAAATCAACGGAACACAAACAGCAAAGGAATGTCTTTATTCTCGAGACCGAGCGATCTTTCTGGAATTCTTCATGTCAAAATTAAGCATTTTCTTGAATTTGAATGCTTAACAATATTGTAAACGTAAGAAAAATTTTAAAAGTATATTGATACTAGCATAATTCTTTCATGCAGTAAAAATATTTCACACATACTGACTCAATTTCACATACACGAATTGGCATATCAACTAATATTTTTCATTTTTGGAGAACCCCGCAATCATGTAGTGCCGTGTTTTGTTCTAGATCAGTATGAGCAATGTTTCTGATCCAATATGCAGTTCACAAAGATATGCTTCACCAATCAGGCCTAAACAATAGCGTTCAATTAGTTTCAAGCCAATGACCTTGTGTAATCGAATGGATAAAATTAACGTAGAGCAGTATGTTATATGAATTGATAATTTGGTGGTTCCTGAGAGCTGCAAAAATGGATTCAGTAAATCCAGGCACGCTTTGTATGGGCGATTACCGAAGAGTTTTTGCAACTCTCCGAGTAATTGTCAGCAAAATTTTTACAAATGGGTCGACTCCCAAAAATATCCATTCTCTTCCTTTGTTTTCTACGCTTCTCTCGTGTCATACCACACCGTTGCACACAAAAGCTAATTCAACGAACGAGAAAATTTGACCAATTAACCATCTGATCAGGCGTTTTATCCAAGATTTAATGATAATTAATGGTGATGATGTTAATGGTATCTTCGATCTCTAAAATTGTTCAAGAAAAATTGAATTTTAAAAGGAATGCAAAAGACTGCATTTTATTTTTCTTGTTGGAATGTACGAAAACAAAATTCGAAACAAACACTATGCTTTTACCCTACCATTAATTAGCCATTAATAATGACACAACAAGACTCCTCTTTGTTTATAAGCAAACGTGCTTTCCAATTCTCAAGATCTCGAAAGTGGAGATTCTAGTAAAAAATAATAGATAAATAAAATAAAAGTTAAAAGTAACTGTTGTCTCGTAAGTGCCTTCATATCTGTTTCTAGACTGTGGAAAAATAAATTGCTAATCTAGAAGATTACCTTGTTAATCATTTCGGAACAAGAATTCGAACATAAAAGGCGTTTAAAATATATGTCAGTATTATGTCTGTCTTTCCATATTACCTTTCAAAACAAAGTAGCCTAATGTGATAACATTGTTTGATGAAAGGGTAAAGTACACGAATTTTCTGTACTAAAAAACACTATCAGCAATTTGTAATATTAATTTGGGATAATTAAGTTCTTCCCAATTAGAATATTTGTAAGTTAGATAAAAAGGTCTAGGAAAATGTCCACCACGAATTTGTAAGTTTATTCTTTCCAATTCGGTTAAAATAGAACAAATAAGAAATTCGTAATTAGCACTGGAAATTACTATACGTGTGTGTAGACTTCAAATTATGTTATGGTTTTCACCTATTCAATTGAAGAAAAAAAACAACTTTTAGTGTGAGTGAGATAGAGTGTTACTGAATGTGGAAATTAATGGCAGTTGCTTACTAACTGACTTCATACATTTTGAAGAGTGATGCACTACAAGACACAAGGCATCAACAACAACCTGTGCCATCTCTCCGTTGATCACCGTTCCCCCGCCCGCTGGATCCTGCCCCTCCTCTCCCCTCCCCCTCACAGCCCTGCCCTCGCCTCGCCCCCGCCCAAACGCCCCCGCCGCCAGCGCGCAGTCAGCAAGAGACACTCCTTCCGTCGACTGGGCGCTTCCTGTAGCGGCGGGGGCGCGCATGTTTTATTGCGCTATGCTGATCCCAAGGCTTAGTCCACGGAAACGCCGCGATGCCTAACACCCCGATCCGCTACGCCCACCAGACCGCCGCCGTCGCTGCCTCCCGCCCGCCCGCTGTGAATACGCGCACGGTTTTGCGTGGGCGTGGGCGCGAGCGCAGGCGGGGGCAGTAGCGGGGGCGAGAGGGGGCGGGGTCCTCGCATACGGATGTGAGGGCGACCGCCCCGCCGACCCGAATTCGCAGAAGGTGTAACGCAAACTTCAGCGCCGTCGACAGGGACGACTAAGTTCTCCAGATTAATTACTCCATCTGCTACAGGGGGTGGTTCGTCCTCACGGCGTCGAGACGAATTTCTCTAGCAAAGACGAGGCTCCGCACGTACAAAACAGGCGGCGTAATATTCACCTTGCATCAAGAGAACAGGTACGATCCCACTTTCAGCGTTATTGCGAAAGCTACTAAAATCTCGGGGGAGGGTGAATCCGAGACGCGAATTGAGGAGGCGGAGTTGTGTTGACACTTTGCGGTGTTCATTTTAATAACAGAGCCAGATCTCCGTAAAGTGAGATATCTGCGGCCCGGAACGTGCTAATTGAAACGAAGGCAGATTAAACAGATATATTCTAAAGCGGTAATTTTTGGTTGGGCTGATAAACACGATGCAATAGTCGGTTTAATATTGCCATTGGTATTGAAATTCCCAAAACTTCCCTCCTTTAAGCACCTCTTTTAATATTTCTTTTAAATATTCGTATATCGAATCATCTGAAATGCTACTATCACAGATATAAATTTTATTTCAGTACTGAAAATATATCATTTTTTATTTAAAGCATATAAATAACCTCTTGTTCTATTAAATGTATGTTATAACACCGAATAAAACTAACAAAAACATCGAGATAGGAATTAGTTTTAGAGTTCAATTCACTGCATAAGTTAATACAAGCAAACCAACCAATATTGAAACTGCTCGAAAAGTTTCAGAAATGCCTATGAGGATGCTAAAAAAGTATAGCATTTATTGAGAGCGCACAAAAGCAACTACAATATATTGTAATAGAAACATTATAAAACGTCTTAGAATAATATTAATTATCTAGATTGTCATTTTTCTGTTTCTAAATAAACTCCTTGTCATACAAATAATCTTATTAGATGAAATCTCATCACATAAAATTTTAATTTATAAGAGAAATTTTTAACATTCATTATGCTACAATTGAAATCCTTAGATGCTTTTCAGTAACAAATGTTTACAATATTATCCATTAATTTTTATTATATTATTATTTAATTATTATTAACATATTTTTAGTATGCCAAAAATTGCTTTCATTTAACTTATTGGATACATTTCTTGCTTTAGATTTTATGTTTGCGTGGATTATGACGTTTGCTGTTTTTTTGTTGTTGTTTTTTTCTTTAAATAATGTGGCACATGAAACTATTTGGTTGTAGAAGAAATATCAAATTTTCTGCTCCCAGCAATGAGCCGATAGCTTCTGAATGGAATTCACGGTGAGTCTGTGTTATTCCGACTTCCAATTGACGTTCCATTAGCATTTCACTAATAATTTTCCAGCAAAAATCATACAGGTCGACAAACACATTTAACGTTTCAATTCAACTCCCATTCTCTCGGATTCGTCAGAAAATTACTCGCATCCATGCAACTACATATTCTACTTTCTCACAAATTTATTAATGCATACATTTCCACACACTATTGCTATTTTCGCACGACAACTGACACATTTCTATATATGCAAAGAATTCTCGCACAATCGCTCACGTCAACTTTAGTAGGACGTATATTCGCTCATTATTTTAATCCTCCTCTTCCTTTTCCGTAGATTGAAGAGAAGCAAAAAAATACACATTTCAATCAATTCCATCCCCCATATACGCGCAAAATGTTTATTATTTCGTATCCCGGAAAGTACAACATGTAGCAGAACACTTTCATTCTAAAAAAAATGGACCATTGAATCGCATATCTGTGGAATTCCCGAAGAGAAACGCTGGCTAGCGTTGACAGCTTTCAGCAAGTCGGAATATTTTAGGGCGAAATTTCCCGCTCTGCACATGTTTAAAACCTAAACCACGATTCGTGTACGTGCGGGGACGTGCGGACAACGTGGACGATTGTCAAATACTCGACCAGGCGAGCAGCCGACACGATGTGCGTGCCACACGCCTCGGAAAACGACCCCCCGCGGCTGAACTCACCGATTCGCGGCACACCCGCCCGTCTTGCCTGAAAATCGAAGACACCGTCTACACAGTCTCTCCAGGGAGAAAGTTAGTGGGAACGCGTTACGGGAAGCGTGTACGCTGCCTAGTAGCCACTCAAGTGCGCATTATACATGAATGTTAAATAAACGTTATTTTTTCTTTTGAGATTTCAACAGTTGCCACTCTTCAGAATGATGAACCCTGCTCGACACGATATGTGACAGAATTTGAAAACTCATGTCTATTACACTATCTTGGCAAAAATTACGCATTTTTTTTAAATCGTTTCAATTGTTCCTTGTTCATACTTAATCAACAAATAGTGATTATAATAAAATTTATATACATGGGAAATTGTAGAGCTTTTTCTCATATATTCTAGAAAAATAGTTCATAAATTGTTGAACGCAGTGCATCGGTATAGCAACAAAAACCACAAGTTAATACATACACACTAAATTGTTAATCCGTATTTCTTTTAAAAAAGTAAATATTGAAACTGTATAACGTCAAGATTTTTTACGGACTGATAATTTGCAGCTATTTTTCATTGGAAACCCACAAAATTGCTTTCTTCAAAACGTGAATTCTCCGTGCATTTCGTCTTCCAACGCTCTTCACCAGGTTGGAATAATTCAACAAGTCAGCACTGCCTTTCAACGTAGAGCTAAAACTCCCGTTCCCTTCACATGGAAAAGTGGCACGTGTTATGCGAGCAGTATTCTGTTTTTCCTTATTTTTAGAGCAATGCTTATTCTAGAAAGGATGTTTGAAAAGTAATACACATTAAATGGGAATAGACATTTGTGAAAAGAAAAGTGCATTGATTCTGCGCACGTCAGCACTTGTCTAGGTCAGTATTCCCACAGTGAAGTGCTTATTATATCTCGGGCGACGTAGATGTTTTGTTTGTCGCTGGAACATGAGATTCGGCTCCTATATATACGTCAACTTACTGTTTTTACCCTTTCAAAGTTCAACCTATACCGCAGAACCGACCTGGACAAGCTTTGACCTTGAATCTAGTGTATCGTCATGTGTAGTAGTCTAGTGCATGCAAGAGTAAATACGCATGCAAGGAGAGAGGAGGGGCAAGCATGACGAAGGAAACACTGCACACGGACCGTACCCTGTTTCTTAGGTTACTGCCCCAGCATTTGTCTGCTATCGATAGAGGAAAGCACGGAAAACTAGGAATAAGGGCAGCCGTCGTTAGAATTCTCCCCAGAGATTCAGGTCTGGAATCCTTGAATATCCCGACCGTCGATTCTGCAGACAACGATGTTAACGCTGAGCTAACGCATCCGATTTATTAGAAAAAGTGTTTCACGGAAAGAATTCAGGAAAAGGATATACTATTTACTTCCATACAAGGTAGCCTTCCATCGGGATCAGGCATTTACCTCAGCGATTCACAATATACATACCTCCTCGAACTCTGGGTCACATAGCCTATAAATTCTTACTTCATGACGCACACGCACCAATGCGTGTATGTATACATTTAATTTGTAATTTCCAAGGTATTTTCAAAGAACAAAAAATCTGGTTATTACTCTGATTCTGGTGGAGCGCCGAATGATGTAGCAAATTACAATTATCCATACGTCACATTCAATTTGTACTGTTCTTGACGAAAATTAAAAAAAAGAAATCACATGCTACCTTATCACCGCCTGGGCGACACGTGTTGGAAGCCGATGGTGGCACTTCCTTCCCTTCCTTATATTAAGGGGAGAGGAAGAGGATACCATGATATAGGTCAAATTTATTAATTGGATTGTTGGTGATGTAGATACCTTTTTATATGATAAATGACTAAAGATATTGTCTGGTATCAATTGATACCAGACAATATCTTTGGTCATTTATCATAGGTCAAATTATCAATTTTTGTTTCTTGGCAAAATAAATATCGCAAACCTTGCTTTTTCCACATATATTAACACTTTTTGGGATGTCTGGAAGCTAAGTTAATTCTTGTTTAAATGACCTGGTGACCGTTAGCCACGCCCCCTATTTTAACACTGCAAACAAATTACAGCTATTTCTTTGTAATTTTTAACACATGTTCGGCTGTTATTGAAATACGCTCTTGTTCATGCGTTGTTAGCACTGGCCATTTTTCCTAAAGGAGATGATTTCGAATACGGAGCAGGAATGATCTAGTACAGCAGTGGCAAGTACAGATTTTTAAAATGACGTTTGCCGAAAATGTAGTTATTGTGTAATTAATGTACCATTTCTCAGCAACTATTTTTCACAATTTATTAAAATTTACAGGATACATTTTTATAGTATTGGCAATAAATTGAATGTTTTATGTGAACATTCTTCGAAAAAAATCTTTAAATAATTATGTTTGTCCAAAAATTCTGAAAAAATTAGAACAAAAGTTATAATTGAAAAAATACTAATTATTTTTTAACAAACTCAAAAAAGTCAAAATAATAGCAAAGACTGCACATTTAAGTTTTCGACATAAAACATTTTCTAGTTAACGATTTTCTAGAAAATTTACAATTATAGTAGCAAAATATAACGGGGATAATATAAGGGGCGGAATATATGATACCCTCTCCCCTTAAAAGTTTTAGTTCACCATCATTAATTTGAAGAGGTCTTTAAATGAAATAAAACATATTTACACCTTAGAAATTGGCTGAAAATACTGGGAAAAGTAGTCTGATAAATTTCATACTTACAGAAATCGAGATACAATTTGGAAAATGAAATTTTGTTTGATACATTGTGTGCTTCTTTTTGTGAAACCTCAATCAAAAGTGTGTGTCTCTAAGAGCATTGATTTGTTTCATGAATGTGTAGTCTAAATCGGCCCGCAAACGTTATTAATTTTGTTGGTAATTTTTTATTGGGTGGAGGAAAGTTTTTCGTAGCAATCATCCTTCAGATATCCCTACCGTACAAGAAGAAAATAAATAACTTTTAAAACAAACCTATAAAGGCAAAATATACAAACTATTCAAGAGTATTCATTCTATAATTATTATTTGATCTGAAAATTGTAACCATACACTTTGAAATTCAATTTTTGATATATAATTCCGCGAGGACGAAAATTCGTCAAACGGCTACTTATTATTCTTATGATTTTAATCTTTGACAAAGAAATTACATTCCCGGGCTTCAAAAATAGTTTTAGGAGAGTTTCATTTGACATTTTGCCTATTTACATTTTAATTTCATTAATTTCACTTCTCTTCTTTCGTCATTATTTCCTCTTTCCTCCTACATCACTTTCTTTCTCGTATTGTTGGTAACGGATAGTTATTCACAATATTGGACAATCGCAATGTTACAACTTCTATTTATACTTTTAGACACCACTTAGAAAACTCGCATAATGCGAAATCAAAAAATCCCTTCTTTCCATGTAAACTATCCAATATACGATACACAATCTTCAGAACACCAATGAAATGGCTCGAAACATGAAGGGTCGCGAACCAAACTTTACCTACTAATTATCATTTATAAAGGTCCAATTCCATCCGCCTTAAGCAGAACGAGGAGAATTAGACCATCCTGCTCTTCCAAATTAAACTTTAGAATAAAATTTCTTTGAAGAGAAATGAACTTCCCACGAATACACAATTAGTAATTAAAAATATATGAATATTCAAATTTCAGCGATGGCGATACATATGATGAATAATGCACATACGTAGATATTGAAGAATCTCATTTCCTCTGTTCTCAATACCAGTCAATTGTAAGAATTATGACACCTATCGCTTTGCGAAAATTCCCTCGTTTTAGCCCTTAGCACGTCTGATATTTAAGGTATTCGGCTAGCCGTTCAGGAGCCGACAAAGTTGAGGCACTTCGACCTCTGCAGATCTGTGCCTAAAACCCTCTTATCCGCCAGGAGAAGGCCCGAGTCCTTGAAGAAGGCAAGGATCCGTTTCGGGGAGATTCCGTCAAAATCTCCTGGCTTCATATCGATCTAGCTGAAGTTTTGATGGCTTCGGCGAGCCAGGGCATCCCAGGAACACAAGCAGAAGGGAGCAGTTTTATCCTCTTCCTCGCATTTTCTACAGATGGGACTACTCGCTCGATCCGGCACGTAGATGCCCCAGGATTCCCGGTCGTCAGTTATGGTGCTATTGGCTGATGGCAATAATCCCAACGGAAAAATACATAAAAAGAAGTTGATGAGACCTAATAAAGATCAAAAGATAGAAAGCATATGTATATAAGTTCAAAATTCAAAATAAAATTTGCGTATCCTAACCTCAATAAAATGCTATCAGCCACTGAAATAATTTCACGACCATTTCACAAAAAGTTCTACCTACAACGAGAAGTTTCCCAAACAAATAGAATCCTGTTATTTTGTACATACGCTGTGAATATAACGATCATTAGAGTAAATGGAACGCTCCGTTTTATGTATTGTAATAAAAGCCCCACGTTAATGATGTCAGGGAAAATTTCAAATAATATAAGGTTATTTCAACACACAAAAATGTTCTTTTGGTTAGAATTCTCTTTTATTTTATGATATTTTTAAATTAACAAGATGTCATAATCTGATGTCATAATACACCTGTCGATTAAATATAAAAAGTGTGAGTTTGTTTTCTTAAGTATTTTGATCGTTGTAATACGGCATGCTCAAAACTTCCAGATACAAATTGAAAACCTGACTCTCATGAAAACATACAATTAAGTGTGGAATGTGGGTCAACTTTTCCACTATTTTTTAATTCTCATCGTTTCCAACCAATTGTAGGACGTCTTCCTCCACTCGGCCGGTTATGAAAAGGAAGAGACGGCACGCACTGCCGCACATGTCGACCAACCCGCACTGGGGGAAAGGAAGGCGAAGGAAACGACGGGGAATGGAAAAGGAAGAACGCTCGCGGTCTGTGACCTATTGTCAGACATTCGCCTACAAAAGATGAAACAACAGATCAGAGCCGAGGAAAACCGAAATCATTTCGTGTCTGCGCCACGCCCTCGACGCCCTTCAACACAGCAAGCAAATGGCCCGCCCCAGCTCGGGATCGAACGCGTGACTCTTCACAAGCTCGAGGAGATTCTAAGCGTTATCTTAATGCACATTGTTAACGTTACTTGCTGTGTACCCATATGAAAAAATATTTATTCAATCGACGTGACAGGTGAAAATTGTATTAGTAGAAGTCATTGCCAAATACAGCGTCTGTTTTAACATCAGCGGAAGCTCAAAATCCTGTTGAAAAGTCAGGGTCTCACCTCGTCACACTCCGCCTCACTCCGTCACACCCCGTCACACCTCGTCACACCTCGTCGTACCCTGTCACATCGCGCCTCACCCTGTAACAACCCGTCTCTCCTCGTCACATCTTGTCACACCTCGTCACACCCCGCCTCACCTCGTCACACTCCGTCTCACTCCGTCTCACCCCGTGTCACTCCGTCTCAACCCGACACACCTCGTCACACCCCACCGCACCCTGTCACAGCCCGTCTCACCCCGTCTCACCCCGTCACACCCCGTCGCCCTCCGCCTGCTGTGTCCTCTATCCCGCCGCTCCTCGACGCACCCGCCCATTATCCACCTCACTCCATGGCTCCCCTCTTCACTCTCCCCGCCCTCCTCCGGCGAGGAAAAGCATACGTCAGGCGCCTGATTGTGGAGCGCGCGCCGAGGAGCGCACCGCAGCGCACGCAACCCGTGTCGTCGGAGGAGCTCTCAGTAACGAGAGCGACTGCGCTCAAGGCGAGAGGGCGGCTTGCCGGGGCCCGCTTGCGCTCCGCTCCCGAAAATCGAAGACGGCGCCTAGGAGAGGCCCCGCTCCTCACGAGGCCGAGGGGACGGAGAGGCGTTGGCTACGTCGGCGCGCCGCCGCCGCGGCGGGGAGGGCGGAGCGGGGACGGGGCGGGGCGGGGCGGGGCGGGGCAGGCGCTGGGGTGGGGTTGGAGGCGGGCGGGGGCGCGGCGAGCCGTCGGCGCCGCGCCGTGCCCGCCTGCCCGCCTGCCCGCCCACTCGCCCGTCCGTTCGTCTGCCCACCCGCTCGCTCGCCAAACGCACGTAGGTTCCAATCCCGTTTCTAGGCAGTCAAACTGGATTTCAAAGCTTTACATCGAGGGGATGAATGAACGACTCTTCTAACCTTGTCTGTGATGTAGAGTATATGGAATTATTGTATCAATTTTCGTCAAAATTTGAGAAGAGAAAACAGTTTCAATAAGCGGGTTTAGGTGGACCCGGGCAAACATTACGTACTTTGTAATCGTCAATGATTTAAAAGTGATAATGGCTACCTGCTCGAACCCAACTTCTAACGTCTCTGAGCGTATGCGCTCAGAGCCAGAAATGCCACTGTCTCCAGAGACTCTTCCCAGGAGGTCCTAGGTTGGACTCTCAACGGTGACAGACTTTCGACACGAGCTATAGAATTGGGTCAAATGCAGGCGGTACACGGATAAAACATTCGCAACAGAAACGGAAATTACGGCCCCCACAGTTCAGAAACGTCAATTAATTATCAATCAATCATCTCTGATCTCTCTAAGTCGAGGCACTCTTCAAAACGCAATAGATTCCGATGATGATTTCTTATGTAGATTTTGACATAAGAAACAACGCGTGTTTGTATAGACATACGAAAGCACTCTTCTAAGGGCCAAAAACGCATCGCGTCTTAGTAAAGCACGATAGAAAAACGCGTTGCAACCTAACGTGGGTTGTGGGTTGCATATGCGCCTGATCCCCCCCTAACCCTCTGCGAACTTAATTTTTTTCCATCAGTCTGTTTGATGCAGGAGTGGGGAATATTTCCTAACCAGCAGAAGCGCACTAACGGAGTTTGTGTCGATGTTTTTCACAAATAGTGCAAATCCTTTACCTTTCTTTAGCTTATTATATAGAGAGAGGATATATTGTTAAGAAAATGGAAAATTTTCATAACAATTTAGCATAAAAGTTTTCGTTTTCAATTGAATGAATTAAGTGAGAAAGCAATCACTTGATCGTAATTAAGTGTCTAAACTGTGAATATTTTTCAATATTTGTATTATATTCTTTTGGAAAAAAAGGCATTTTCATGATAATGGAAGGTATACACCGAACGTTCTTTCTTTCACTCTTATATACTTAATTTATTATTTAAGGTTAGCACAAAGACAAGATTAAATCAATGTATGGGGTTCAAATATCTTATTCATGTATGAGTATGAGTACCTGCAATTCATTGTCACATACCATCTATTGTTGGGGTCCAAAATTGGGGCGGTTTTAGTAAGCTCCTAATTATTCATCCTAAGTGCGTCACATGTAACAGGCTGCGGCAGTGAATAAGAGGTTGCGAGGTCGAAGCTAACTATTGTATTAATTCTGAATGTCGCTTAGTCTTTAGGCGATAGAGGGTTTCTTATGTCCAATTCGAGACAGACCCGATCCATACTATATGGTTCTCCATTTCTGTGATCTAGTGCGGGAACGTCACGTCAAGACTGAATGTAACATAGGAAAAGGGAGAAGAAAGAGAAAGGGGACTTGAAGGAGATGAATACGGTGATATATAAGATAAAGAAGATTGAGATTGTAGTTTACAATACTTTCGTTCAATGCTAATTTACAAGAAAAGGAGCTTTTAATGTCGATAAATACTGCGAATTAGCATTCAAAAATTAATTAAAACGTTCTATGCAAAACATATCTCAGCATCATATTAACGCACTGGGAATCACAGAATGTTTTTCGTGATGGCCCTCTTCGCGCTGTTCATCTTTTATTCCGCGCCAGAAAGCTGTGAATGAAACCGAGTTCACGGAAACCATAAATAACGCAGCGGCCTGAATAATTCCGAATTTGACGCCGCGCGTTTGGCTTTTGCCCGGCCGGATTCGCCCTTGAGGCCAGGCGGCGTCTGCGGCGCGGCGCGGCGCGGCGCCCGCGTCGGCCCCGGAGGAGGGCGAGGTGGCGGAAGGCGAGCGAGCGAGAGCGGGGGCGAGCCGGAGAGAGAGAGAGGGAGAGAGAGAGAGAGAGAGGGAGAGCGGAGGGGGCGAGCGGACTCTCCGGGGCTAGCGATACCCGCGCCTTCGATCATGCCGGGGCCCGATAACGCCTTCTTTCGAAAGCTATTTAACTTGGCAGCCGGCGAAGCGCAAGCTGCCTGCTCGCGCGAGAAAAGGGGGGAGGGCGCGCGTCGGCCGGTAGCCAATTACCTAACGCCACCTCGCGGCGCCGGCTGAGCTCTGAGCCCTGCGCCGCACCCGCATCACCCCTTAAACCTCTCTGCCCCTGCACCTCGTCCTTCAGCCTGTCCCTTGCGCTTCCCTAAAGCGGCTAAGAGGAAACCACACTTTCCAATCCGCGAAGCGAGCTGCTTGTTTGAACGGCATCAATCTTCTCGCTGACAAGAAAAATAGCATTACAATTTAACTTCATTACATAACTATTTACCGCGGTGCTTACGGTTCACAGTGTTCCAAATTTAGTGGCCAAATACCGGCGGACGGTTGCACACACGTCAATCTTAATAAGCGGCGCGCGGTGTTGGTTTTCGCAGGGCAAATACAACGCACGGAAAAGTCGATGGCAAACACATCAAAAGCGGTGCCGAAAGACTGCCATCCCGCCGGCACATTGGCCCGCTCGCACACAAGCAGGCTTCTTGTGCTGCGTGTTGTAAATTATTTGCAAAGGTCACAAGCAGATAAATATTGCAAATTTTGCATTCTGGTCCCGCTGGCGGCGCGGCGGCGGCCGCGACCGCGGCGCCGACATGTGGCAGAACCGCCGCCTCGGGCCGCCCCCCGCCCCCACCCCCTCCACCCCCGAGCTACACCCGCTGCGCCGCTACATCAGGGGTCTCCAAATACACCCCCGCGGCTGCTGGGAGAATCAGCCCGCAAAGCGGTTTCCTCTTCCGTGCGCGTTTAAACGGAATATTTGCGTAAATTAGAATTTTGAGGGCGCCAGAAACATGGACCGGAAATGTAAAATGCTTTTTCAGAGGAAGATTAAAATATTGTAAACAAAACTGCATTAGTGCACTGAGAATTAGCGTCGTTCTGTAGCTTGCTGTTTAACATAAACACTAGATAATTAGATGAATACGGTGCAAACCCCTGAAGCCTTTCAAAATGTTGCGCTGAACGGTTAGTAAAATCAATTATATTTCATTCGTAAAATAATAAATGTGCAGGTAAATTTAAATATCTTTTAATTTACCTGAAAAGTTAAATACTTTGATATTTTTCTTACACCTTTAAAATTTCAGTTCAATGAATGCTGTTATATGCAGAAATATGACTAAACTAATTGTTTTGTAGCCTACATTGACATAGGGCAACATCTTTTTTCTCTTCTCATCAACATTTTCACAAGATTTTTTCTTTACCCTCTTCGGTTCGCTAGTGTACAAAAATTGTGTACGAAGGTAAATGAGCGCATGGGAATTTGCTAGTTAACCAGGTGAAATTTGTGAATAATATTTAATGGGTATACACATAGCATTGAATATACACTCAAAAACGTGTTGATATTGCTCTTGACATGTTATTAATATATTTACGCGCAATTTCTGCAGATATTTAATGAAAAGTCCAGTGTTATTTAGGAATATATTAGTTTACTAAATTTTCGTTCATGAAGCGACTATACATAGAGCTGGGAGGATTTATTTGATTGTTTTGTGTATCCGGGCGGGTCAACTAGTATGGTCGCTAGTACAGTAAGCCCAATGCATCCCTGGAGGTGGCGGAATGTGAGATCCAGTGCCGACCAACACGTCGGCTTGCCAGTGAGGCGCTGCCCCAGTCGGGGCACACTGTATGCTCTCCACTGCTTTCCCAGCATGTGTACTCCATGTAAGTGTGTGTGAATGTAAGGGGAAGGAGGGAACAAGAAAGAAGCAGGAAGTATCACGCATTGCCCGTTTCTTATGGTACAGCTCCGGCAGTCATCTAGTATTGATTGGAGAGACAACAGAAAACTACCGATCCACTACCTAGCATTTGGCCCCAAGAACTAAGCAGGAAAAAAAGGATGTACTTGGCTGGTGGATATGTTTCAATACATGAATCTAACAAATCATGCCGAAAGAAACACAGCAGTAGGAACGTATTTTAGTAGAACATAAATTTAGTTCACCATCAGGACTTTCATCATTTTGCGCTTATATAATATAATTGTCGAGTTTAAATATCCAGTAGCAAACATTGTTTTAATAAACCTACTAAGCATATGAGCTCACATATCTATATTTCATTCTGAAGTTGGGGAAAGCTTCGAAAAGTTTAAAATTGCTTATGTGGCTTTATTTTCAAAAGCAATCTTTCGGAAAGATAAGGGATTAGTAATTCTTGCATTAAGCAATTCATTCCATATCTTTGAACGTCTTTGCGAGAAAAGGGATGCTCTACTTTAATGCACGGAAAATCATTTGATATCCTGAATTACCTCATAACAGTTTGAATCTCGAAACCATCTTTTTGCAAGGATACTCACAATTTTTCAAGAAAAATAGTTAAATTTTCTACGTGTTCAGGAGTTATGCTTGAACAAACAAAAACATACTCATGTATATTGCGTAATGAAAGACGTCTGCATTCTTGAAACAATGGCCGGCAAATGAAGATTTGAATAAAGCGCTGTTTGATTCTTGGCATTAACCAACACACTGCAACAGTAGCATACCAAATCGTCTATTCAGGATATCCACGTTACAGAAAAGTTGACTGAAATAGGGGAGAGCATCAGTCAACTCATTTAAAGTCTGACAAGACTGGGGAAACATCAACGTGGCTGAAGTTCCGCTTCAAAACCTCAGAGAGTAGATCTGTCTTTGAAATGTCAGCTCTTTGACAAAATAGAGAGTAGAAATGAGAGTAGAAACGCATTACTCATTTGTGTTCCGACCTTGGTCGTATGTGAAGGCTCCCATTCTCCATAGACGCACCTGATGCATAGAGTAGAGAAACAGAATTGTTGCACTGAGTTTAGAATCACAACGAAGTTACTACAGTTGGGCAAACACAATTTTCCTATGGTTGGGTCCAGAGGAATTTATATTTTCTTCTAAAGAATTTTTATTTAAGCTTTAGTTTTATTGGTTTATTTATGATTATTTACAAAGTATTTCATTAAGAAAAAGAATGACTTTTGATACCACAAAAAATAGTAAAAATTATATTTCTGAGTACATGTCTTACGCTGCTGGAAAGTACCGAAGTTCGAGGACTCCGCCTTGCTTGAACCATTGCCTTATTTTGATTTTATATTTGTTATTTGAGTCATTGTTTCCTTCAATTACGTTAACTAATTACTGGTGCAGGCGCATATGTTCGTAATGCCGTCGTCACTCAATCACTGTGGTCAATTTATGTTACAATATTCAGATATCGTATCGCCCGAATTTGAGCAGAAACAACTGTTAGAGAAATAGTGTCAGTAGCTAAGTAAGAGTTTTTTTTTCCTTTTCTGCAAAGTTGAACAGAAGAGAAAAAACATACGCTAGTTCGTTGAGCTACAAGAATTTGGTACAGCGCAGTTACTATTGAAAAAAAAACGTTCCCCACGCTTTCCTGTAAAACTGGTTTCATAGTCAAACCCTTACAGTAAGAATTCCACTCCTAATGTTATTCTGCTCTGAACGTCATTATCTTCAAATAATTGGAACAAGAGCTCAAAAACAGAAATAAACACTGTTATTGTGGAAGAATATTTTTAGATTATCAGAGCAGGATGCTTTCGTAGGCTTCCGCGGCCGGAGTCATTGGATACGTGGCTGTCCGGGATGGGCCGCGTCTCAGTCGATCCACCTGACGTTTCGGCCATCGGGTTGTGACTTTCTTCTGAGCAGTATAACTCTTCAGAGCGGCCCATCCCGGACCACCTATACTGCAGGAACCATGACTCGACAAATTATAAAGCCCACAATCTTCATAAGTATATAGTTTTTTATGCACTCACTACCCATACAAAATTCAGAGGCATGGAGCAAGTTGCCGTTTCAAGGATACGAACAGGGCACATTATTAGTCGAAATGGACAAAAAATGCAAAAAAAAAAATGACATAAAATGGGTCATTTCGTTTCGTCATACACAATTAATTACTATTCTAAACAGCATTGTTCTAAAGTAAAAAGAAAAAAATACATTTCATTAAAATCCGCCCCTAGTCATGAAAATTTGAATAAAATTATCACGAAGAATGAAGTGGAGTTCTATGAAAGATTGCACGGTGAAATGTTCGCGTGATTTTGTAAAGTTTGTAGATTTTGTATTTTTGTTAAGTTCTGTAATGTTAAGTTAGTGTATTCTGCCACCAAGTTGTCACACTTAATTGCAGAATTATTAATAAATCTAATCTAAAATTGTCTCTCTATCTTGTCCTCAACTAAGTATCTTCATTACCTTACACACACTTCAATCGCAAATTCGAGCTGCTCGCTGAGGTACATGCATTTGCTGGAATGGAGCGGGAAATTCACAGAGGCACGTCGCCCTTGGGCATTTGAAAGAACCCTGGCCAAATTTAATTCTCCGACAATCCCTGTCCTTATCATTTTCCAAATTTGGCTAGCGGGGAACCCCCCAAGTAACGAATGAATAATTTTGAGACCATTCTTCCTCGCGGTTAATATGGAAGTAAAATATAAACAGAAACGCTAGCTCCAAATAGAAAATTCCAATCAGATTTATACTTCGGTTTTTGTAACGTTGCCCGTCAGGGCCTGTCTTCACGATGGAATATCTCACGGCATTTTGTGTCTTTCACGGTCGTGCCGCTAGGCACATTGCACTACTTGATACGATCATCGACTACTTGTCGTGATCATACGACATCTAGCGACACGACTGAGAATGACGCGAAATGCCATGAGATATTCCGTCGTGAAGACAGGCCCTGAGGCGCCACGTTACAAAAATCGAAGTGTAGACGGTGGGCAAGTACATAAACTTTCAAGTCCCCGGACATTAAATACAAAAAAATAAGAAAAGCGTTTCGGCCTGAGGAAAATCGCAGTATGGCGGACAAAACGTTTGCATATGTGCCTAGGAGGTGCATACTCCCTGAATACCAAGTAGCTCCTGACTTCAACCACAGAAACCAACGCTTCCAAACAAGTAAACAAACAACACATCATTGTCTCTGTTATCATTGAGCCGTCGATATTACAAAATTGTTGTCTCAGTATGTCACCTCACTGTTATCAAATGTCTGCAATTTTATAATCATTACATCGTTTGATGACGTACAATAGCTATTTCTCCATTCAGGTTTCCAATGTCGTAAAATAGCTTTGTCGACACATCAAGTTGCAAGAAATGTTGAGTGATGAAATAAATGAATTTTTACTTTACCTAGAATGGAACTATTGAACTAGTATAACATTTCTGGGTTGTTTCTCGAAAAAATAGTTTGTTTAATTTTTAACATATGCCAGGAATACACATTTTCAAATTTTCTACACATCTTTGATTGACAAAAATTAGATTGATTTTTCGAAGCCCTTCAGAATTCTAGAAATCTCTCGTCAATTACAAAGAGAATTCGAACTCCTTTGAAAAAACTTCTATTTACTTTATGCTACTTCACATGCGCCTGTAATGAAATACTGACTCGATCTCTGAATGGATGGAAATAAATATAAGAATATAGCAGTTTTGTCACGCCTGTACTTTTATAAATTGGCATAATTTATTTTCTCAATTTCAGCATTTTTTTCTGTCTCGTCTAAGCATTGAGATAACTAAAGATTTTAATATCATAAACTTTGCAGGAGGATTTCAATTATTGAGGCTTTGATGCATAGCCTCTGAGATCTCCAGTTCTCGATACTGAAATAGGATTGATTTTCAAGTTTGTAGTATTCCATTGCTCTTCTATTGCTCAGAGAAATGCATATGAAGAAAATTACTGTGAATTTAACAAGAATTTTTCTTTGAAAACTTTACGTTAATAATATCAAGCTGTCGTTTTCCATTTTTGGGTATATACATATCAGGTCGATTATTGCCATCTGTCAGTCAGCTAGACTTGTTATATGCTAGAACTAGCAGTTGGATGTTTTGCACCCTAGGTGTGTTTACTTTGAGTCAATCTGCCATAAATATTTGGTCTAGGTAAATTCATCGTACATTATTTCACGGGGAGAATTTGACAACATTGCGGCAATTGTGGCAATAAATCTAAATCTAAATTGGTTCACATACTTATAAGTTTGGTCACAAAGTTTTATCGGTTGTGACCTAACCTGTAAGTTCTTGTACCAATCCTCCTTATAATGTAAAATTATAAATATTATTTTTTGGGGGATAAATTTTAAATATTGTCTGCATTTATCCCCTTAGTCTTTTTTTAATATAAATTTTCACTGATATTGTTATTATTTTATTATTATACTTTTTATTTTCAATACTAGCACAAACGTCCGTACAAATTCTCTGTTCTTCTTCTTTTTCTTTCTCAACAGTCTCCCTCCGTGTTCTACCCATCTTTTTTCACCATAGCCCGGAGAGTTCAGTGCATGCCGGGATCGCTCGACCGGCCTTCACCACCACCACCACCGCACCCGCCCTGTTTTCCCTCCTGCTGCCGTGCGCCGTCACGATGCGCCGCGCCGCCGCCGCTGCCTCTGCCGCCGCCGCCGCCGCCGCCGCCGCCGCCACGCAGCCGCCACACCGCGCAACGCCGCCCGCGTTCCCCATTGACCGCAGCGCGGGGTGGGGCCCGAAATTTATCGGACAAGCCAGATTTCCAAGGCCTGCCAAAACGCAAGCGCGCCCGCCGCCGCCGCCGCCGCCGCCGCCGCCGCACTCCATGGAGGGCGAATATTTCAGAGCGGCTAAAAGCGAGAGATTAGTATAGACGCATGTTAAAAATGTGAACTAGCCCGTGCGGCCTATCTTCGTGTGGAGCGGCCGCCGCATAAACGGCGGTGAATGATACATGGCGTGACGCCGTGCGGCGAGGCGGCGGCGGAGGGCAGCACTGCGTGGCGCTGAGCTGAGCGCCGCTGACCACTTCGCTGTAAATGAGACGCTCCAGAATATCCTGCACCACGCTGCACAATCCCCTTCTAATTTCTTCACTGTTTATTGTTAAAATGTGGTCTCTGCACTCGAATCTCTGCCATTGCGTAATTGTCAACGCATTAAACGAACTTCCTCTTACTCCTAATGTTTTTTCCTAAATGATTCATTCCTTAAAGAACATTGGAAACTGAACGTAGTGCTTGGGAAATACACACACACACACACACACACACACACATATATATATATATATATATATATATATATATATATATATATATATATATATATATATATAATGTAGTCCAGAATTGATACACTATTTCTATAGATTGGTGTATATCACGGAGATACTGGGGACACAATCTCGAACCTAATAGTAATCAATTACTAAATTTTTCAATAGGTATTGCTAAACTTGCACTATTAAATGAGCGGTTCTTTATTTTAAGCTCGTCAATTACTATGTTGCATGTATCTTTCTTCGGCTAGTATGGTTCAAATTTTGCAAAATATACTACACAAGTGCAAGTTTTCCGAAATACCAGGTCATTTTTGTATTGATCTAATGTGTTCGCAATTCAGATACCTTGATGGCGGAAGTTGTCATACGCAATACGAGATCTTTATGATACTAATAGAAAATCGATTGGTTTATTGATTTTGAGGTTCCTAGCGTCGTTAGAGTAGTGAATGCTATTTATCGCGGGCGGCGGCGGTGATTTCCTCTCTGGCTGGTGTGATCCGGCGCCGGCCTACGTCTGCTGGCGGGATTCTCCCGTCACATATCCAAGTGGCCCCTTTGCCTGGGTGCTGCTCCGGCCCTCGGCTTCTGTTGGCCGGACAAACCACTGAAAACTACAGATCAGAGAAGCCGGCCGTTAGAATTCTCGTGCAGACAGCGGCTCAATTCGACCCGGCTCTCTAGCTAGAGTCGAGAATCCGGCCACCTTCCTTGTCAGAGGCACCGCAGCCATATCAGTTGGGTATCTGTCGAGGTCACATTTACTGGTTCCAATAGGGATATTTCTGTTGGTAATTTCATCCCCAATTTCTACCCTATTGGCTGTCGGAGGGTACTTCAAAATTGACCCCATGTATAATTTTAAAATTCTTCACCTAGTCAGCAAAGGCACTAAAATGAACATTTTGGAGAACTTAGAAATTCTAAAACTTTTCAAAAACACTAATTTTTCTGTCTTGAATGAACAATCCTTGATTAAAAGCAGTCCCATTCTAAATATTTTATTAACTATCCCCTAATCATTCTTTTGAGTAGTCCTTTTTATGACTACCCCTTCCTCTTCCCCCACTCACTTTCCCTTCATTATTAGGCTTGCTCTTCTCCCATTCAAAGAGATGGCTGCCATCTAGTTGGTACCACCATGTTTGATATTTTTGACCATTTGTAACATTCATGTGAGATCCACGTTGCTTGAGCAGTAAGTTATTTTCTTTTCTTTCTTTTTTTGTATTTATATGATTTTTGTATTTATATGATATTTATTTTTCCGCTATATCCACTGTACACCCCCCCCGTTTTGTGTTCTACTTATGTTTGCTTCATTTCTCCATTTTGCTAGAGATCCACTGAGGATGGGAAAAGTGTTTCCCGAAAGTTAACTCTGGAAAATTGTTAATAAAAATATTTAAACTTTTGTGGAGATTATTTCCTTTACAATACTATTTTAAAACTGTTTCATTTCATAATACCAGTCCTACAGACTAAGGATAAAGATAGACAAGATCGTTATGGATTTCTGAAAAATCTTCTCTCATACGCAACGCGTACACAGAAAGCATTTGAGGTGCCTGATGATTGGAGCGAAATAGGTCTATGGGTAGGAAATTTTGACTGCCGGAAATATTATGGAAACAAAGTAAAATACGATAAAGTAAGTACAAAATAGTAAATAAAATAACAACTTTACTTTAATTTAATCTCCCATATAAATCGTTGCAGCGATCAGGAAACGCATACAATCATGTACTCGATTGAAATATTTCTGATGATTGTTACGACGCAGTATAATATGTGAGTGCGACAATTGCGTGTTAATGTTCTGTGTGAGAGAGTATTTCGTAGTAAGTGCAGAATACTGAGGGTCTCATTTTACGAACGGTGGTCATTTCGTAGGTCCCACCTCGCCGCGTCACGCAATGTCAATCTCCATAATATGGAATTAAACTGCGCATCCTATTTACTTTTAATTCCATAATATTTAATAGCTTTACTCTTGGGAAATCTGGCATTCATTCGGTAACAACCTAAACTAATTAACCTATCACTGCCAGTATATTTTACAAGCATTGAGGCAGAGTTCCACCCCCACCATATTATCAGCCACGACACATTTTAGGATCAATATATCTAAAACTACTACACTCTGATAGAAAAGCTATTGGCGTTGGACAGACATGGAGTTTAGTACAGTATAAATGTTGTACGTTACAGTAAAAATTAAAGTGAATTAATATGGAAGGTATATTCAGAATTATAGAAAGTGCCTTTAAACTGCATAAATTCCATATTTTATTCCAAATACTATGTATAAGACGTCTTTTCTTTGATTTCGCACCCTAAGAAGCTTCTGAATAGCAAATAAAGATTATTTTGAACCAACTCTTAATTTTTTAATTGTTTGAGTAGAACAATGTGGCGTCCAAAAATATAGCTCACGTTTGGGGCGTCTTCGTAAAACTACAAAATAATAGTATTTTTTCATAACGAAATATTCTTTAAAATTATATCTTGAAATAATGTCAATAAAAATCTCTGAATTTCAAAAATTGAGAATGCAAGTTTTTTAAGAGATAGAAATTTTTTGGAGGATCTGCGAGGCTGATGGTGGAGGGGTATGCTAAATGGTTAAACAAAAGAACTTGGTGGTAAACAAAAGATTACCATTGTGCAAAATATGTGCTGAGATGGACCAGGAAGTCTATATTATCTATGCAGGTTTTTTTAGAGACAGCTGAAATAAGCACAAATGTCAATTTTGGATAGAATCGTACATAAAATGTACTAAACGCATTGGCTAGGAATCTACAAAATGAAATGTTTAACGTTTTAATTTTACAGAAAAATTGAACTTTGTTCAAATATTAAATGCGCAATTTCTTTAGCTTGAAAAACTATCAACAAAATTAACTGTAATTTCTATATGCATACAAATATATTTTCCCTGAATATATTAATAGTTCATACCACCAATTCGACAGATCATCACATTCAATATTGATCGAAAATTTCTTAATACATGTATCAGCTACATTTATTATTCACCATCAATTTCAAAATATAGTTTATTTCTTCAGTAGGTAGTGAATGTTCTGTGCAAACTTCCGAAAGCCCTTACCATAGCTCGTCTATTGATAAACGAAGTTAGTATGTAAGCTCTCTTCTAGAGAGAACTTCATGCACTCTCAAAGCGCAAAAACGACAAAATCCGATGTAGTGCGACAGTCAAAAGCCATTCCTCATGGCCCACGAGTAGGTTGCTCTCCCTCGCTCTCCCTCGCTTACAGTAATAGCACTTTGGACTTCCTCCAATGCATTTATTTTGGGAAGTATGGCATTTATGATCCCCATTATGTCTTCCTGAAAATTGTTCCAACCCGTTCGATGAGAATAGCACCTTTCTGAAAGAGCTACACTTCATGAAGTAGATTTCGTCCAAGTTAATCACGTTTCTGATGACAATGATGAAGTACCTCAATGAATCCTCAGGAGATAAAATTAATTTCACATTTTATTTATTACTTTTAATGGCCATATTTTCTATATCTTTAGACTTCAAGAAACTCACTTTGAAGTTTAGCAATATATTCTTTTCTGCGAAGTTTGGCCATTTTAACTTCCATAAATTATCTGTCCTCAACCTTAGGACAAGAAAAACGAGAACACAATTTTATGTGTTCTAATACATATTTTCTTAAAGACTTTTTATTCACGCTCGTGAAAACACAAAATAGGGCACAGAATAAGAAACATTTGCAAGAGACACTGTTTTTTTTATTCGAGAGTTACGTATTAATTTGATGAGAAGAAGGAAAACGTAATTAAAGACTTCTTACACGTCTTATTAAAGCGATGTATTATTTTCTTTACAAATTGTTGTCGTAATTAATGCTGTTATATTTTTGAATGTACGAAAATTATACCTCTACTTCATGTGAACAATTTTTTTGCAGCAAAGGAATTACAATTTCAAAGCTTCATCATCCCTGCTCCACTCTAAACCGAATTAAGTGCATGAAAATGTCCATGCATGTAAAAATTATCATATTCAAGAACAAAAAACATCGTAGAATAAATATAGTGCTGCTTCATACATATGCTCTGTAAATTAATGACTTGAAAAATAAAATAACAAAAGCTTAAAACAATATTTGTAACTCGTTACAACAACAAAAATTGTTTAGAAATGTGACTAACACGTGCCAATTATGGTCAAACTTAGTTTGTCAAAATATGTGAACGTTATACAAATGCGTATTTTGCCAGCATAACTAAACAAATGTTGCATATACGTTAAGCCAGACCAATTTTGTAGAGAATTTTAAAATACCTAATAAGAATTAGTTAGTGAAATATTTACCATAATAAAGAGAACAAAAAACATCTAGTGCATCTTATAGGAACTATAAACTTCAATAGTTAGAGCCTCATGGATATTTGACTCAACTCCATGATTACGTTTTACAGCCATTTCACAGCGTTCTAGCAACTCTACTGTTCTTTGAGAGTGCGAATTTCCAATGAAATGAACTTATACATGGGATTTTCCCTTGAATTTGTGGCACTCATTTTCAACAACGATTTTTCGTATTTTGTTCGTTCCAACCCGATGCAAGTTGTTCGTTGTATGGATTGCAATAGAGGGTGTACGAGGTCGCCGGACGAGGCCTGCGATGGCAGGTCGGCATGACGCAAGACCGGAGCAGGTTGGTTGATTAAGTATTGGTATTGTGGTGAGTTTTCGTTGGCATTTACGATGAAATAATATGTGAGTCGTCATTGCCAACAATATGGTTTATTACAAGAGCAGCTTGCAATGGCTTAGCCATCATTCTCAGTTTTCTAGTAGAAGAAATATAAAACATGAAAGCATTGCAAGCTGCTCTTGTAATAAACATTATTGTTGGCAATGACTCATATGATTATTTCACTGGTTGATTGAGGTTTTCGGGCGCATCAACTGCCATGGTCCTTAGTCCAGCCTCGTTACTGTCACGACTTTTATCCCGTAAGGAGACGGTGTTCCACCCCACGCTGAATGGCGAGACCTCCGTCGGCCCACGTCGACCACTCCAAGCAGATCCCTCAGCCGGAAAAGCTCTACGCTCACTCGACGTGTCCCTCGACGTGTGTGGTTGTGGGGTGCATGTACGAGGACGAACTTGTGTGGGAAGAGGACAGGACAAGGAAGAGGCCAATGTTCTTTTTGTTATGATAATGCTCTGGTATTCACTGGTACTGATCGAAGAAACCACGCAAAAGTACCGATCAGAGCAGCCGGCCGAGTGAAGACAGTGGCTTTATTCGACCCAGCTACTGATCTAGTGTCGAAAATCCACGTCCCGGGAGGGGTGGCTCAGGGCATCAACTGATGTCATTGCGGTACCTCTGACAGGGAGGTCTCCGGATTGGAGTCCCGTCGGTGGCAGGATTTTCGGCTCTAGGCAGATAGATATGTCGAGTTCTGTCGCTGTCTGGAGGAGAATTCTAGTGGCCTGCTGCTCTGATCGGTAGTTTTCAGTGTTTTTTCGACCAATACCACGCGAATGCCAGAGCTGTACCCTAAGACACTGTCCACCGACCGCGCGCGATTTTTCCTTCCCATTCCTTCTCCTATCCTCACCCCTTACGTACACACACACTAACATGCACTACACTACCATAACTGCCGGGAGACTGGTCGGGAGCTTATAGCTTGTCCCGGCTGGGGCGGAGCCCCGCTGGTGGGAGATACCTGGTTGGGGAAAAGCCCGCTTACCGACGGTAGGTCGGCAGCGGATCTCGCCATCCAGGGGAGCAAAATCAATGCCGCCTTCCGAGCAAAAACATGCACTACACTCGCGGGACTAATGACCTTAGCAACTGACGCGTCCGGAGTCACTAGTAATCAATCATCGAAAATCCAGTATCGTTGGGACGCGAGCCCTAGGTCTTCCCGACCAGAGCCGCTACAGAGTTTCAGGTCAGGTGGGGTGGGGTGGGGTGGGGTGGGGTGGGAGGGGCGAGGCGGACAGCGGTGAAGCGCGACGGGGCGGAGACAGGTGCAGCGGGGGCAGGAAAGCGGAGAGATAAAGGTGTGAAGCGGAGCGGAGGAGAGAGCGCAGTGAGACCGGACAGGGCGGAATGAAGAGGGGCAGGACACCGAGTGGCGGAGAGGAGAGCGGCGGGGGATGGAAATAGAATTACTTCCATTTTGCCCTAGGAAGAGGGATAATAAGGGGCGTACAGTAATTTATTGATACGTTGCCTTAACACACATTTGTGTAAGTTACGTAAAACCTGAGCGAGGTGACACGCGTATGATTTTTTTAAAATGCCGGGTGCCAAAGATGTTTCGCACACGTTTCGAGATATTTCTCTACCGCTTTGTAATGTTTTACACACTGTTAGAATGAAAAAAATATCCGTGTCCAACACGGAAAACAAGCACGAGAATCCGTCTTTCGCTCACAACATATCCCACATTGAATGGCCGTACTCTAAACTGCGAGTAGTAATCTTGTTGACCAGGAAGATTTTCTAAAATTCCTAAGTTTTAACTAACAAATTTTTAACTAAAAAAATTGAATGGCAGAACCGTGCAAATATATTGGCCAAAAATATCAAATAGTCTATATAAGTTGATATAGGTTTGCAAATTACGCACTTCAAACTAACCATACTAAGGAGTTATCGAGAAAGGCTGAACATCCAAAAATGTTAATAAAAGCACTACTAAGAAGTCTGATTTTCTTACCAACTAAGAATGACTATGCGCACTTTTAGTTAAGCTCTGCTTTTGCTGGTTGTGTTAGGATTAGCACCGGGATTGTATTTGCGCCTGCTTATTTCCTGATTTTTTCTAGGACTTTCGAAATTTTTTCACTTTTTGGTTCAAATCTATTTGATGAACCCCTGGGGAATAAATCCCTCTCTATCTACGTAATTTCATGTAATATAAAAAACTAGTGGTGACACAATATCAAATATTTTTTCATAATGTGGTTAACAGTTATGTACTAAAGTAATATTGCACATTATATACTACTAAAACTTTAAACTACACTTGACAAACGACTAATCGCAAGAAACGCGAAAGATTCGAGAAAATACATTCCAATTGTTTTTCCTCAAATGTTTGTATTGTGATCTATTCGTAAAAATTTTAAAAGAAAAAATGTTAGCCAAGGCTAGTACTTGAACTCAAGCGCTCTTATTTACGATACAAGAGTCATTCCGCTATTCTACGGATTCTCTTGTTTCACACGGTTTCAAATGCTATAATAAATTCTTAATGCTTCGAACACAACGCAAAATTACGCAAAAACTAATACTGCGTTTTCGTCACAATTTAGTCTGGAGGAATATATTGCATTAAGAAAGAAATCTCTATTTAATTATAGTTGTAGAAAGGTGTCGAGAAAGATTTATATGTGCAATTTTCGAAATTCCAGTGTTTTCTTTATACAAATCGGTTCTAAGCCATATTGCCAGTAATACTTGCCATTTTCCAGCAAACATTATAAAAAGCTTGGGAACAATTAATGGGAAAATTTTGAAAATGTCCTTGGGCTTAAGTATCTGTTTCAAATACCAAGAGCCGCGCCTCCAAGATCTATAGGAAAATATCAATTTCCGTGAAACTTTTGTGTACAGTTTATTAGCAAGTATTGTCTTCAAACGGACAGACCCACATTTTTTATATGACCAAAAAAGCGTGTACCGTATTTTCTCCATACTAAGTTTGAGAAAAAGTAATATACTATGTAATGCAAAAAGAAAAAAATGCCACTTTTTCGGTATCAGGGTTCCAAAACATGTGTTTTTCTGTGTATACTGTAATGGGACGACACGAACCATATACTTATTTTATTTAGTTAAGAGCCGCGCCGCCGTTAGGAGCAGCCGAAAATGCCGTTTCCGCTGTACCTGTGTACAAGCCGCTTAGCGCGCCGGGGGAAAAGGCGAGAAAGGGCGCCTCTTTTGTTCAGCCGAGAACGCCGGGCGCACCCCTGATGACGTGTGGGGAAGTACTCCGCCCACAACCCCTTCACCGAGCAACGGAATTACCCGCGCCTATTTGCGGGAATTTCGGTGACGAATGTAACTGCAGGGGAGGTTGCTGGGGGCGACTTTGCCGCTGGCGCCGTGATAGGTGGAAAGATTACAGGTGGCGCGACCTTCAATAGAAATAGACAATGCGGGGGAGGAACCACGTGGTACGCGAGCCTTCCTGTGGGACAGCCGCGGTCCAGAGCGATCACTTGTATCGGAGGTAGCGAGGAGGAGAGATCATTTGCATCGGAGGTAGCTAGGAGGAGACTTGTTTCTGAGGCAGTAGCGAGGCCACTAAATTGGTGCCTGACCGCACGAATGCCACGCCGCCTCGCCACATCGCAGCCCGACTCGTGAGACGACAGCCGGCCGATGGGACGGGACACTACTACTGAGTGCCTGACCGAGAGTGCCATGTGAGTGCGAGCCGGGGACGTGACAAACTATATCGCGAAGCGACCCGTCATCGCCCGGGCGCGTTCCCGCCGCCGCCCGCGCCAAGCGCCGCTGAGAAGCTGCCGGCCGGCGCACGCCGCTGGCCTAATCCGGGGCCGCTACAAAGGGACCGGGTGCAAGCAACGCCGTAGCCGCCGCCGCCGGACCCGCTGAGCGCAGGGCGGACCGAACGCCGCACCTGTGAGCTGGATCACGGCCGCCCGGGAGGGCAAAGACACCGGAGCTGAAATGAACTCTGGCCATACCGGCCGTTAATAAGTTAAGATTAGATTTAAGTTAGTTTTAAGTTTATTCATGTCACTGGGCTTCACCCACACATTATACTAAGTGATTAAAGTAGTTTATGAAAATGCTGGAGTCTTTTTCTCAAGTAGTTAGGCAAACATGCATGCCTCCCTCTAGGGAGTCTGCCGACGAAGCAGCCGGGCAAAGCTGAATCGCCGAAGGAAGCAGGTAATCGGGGAGGCGGTGGTTACAATACGTAAATATATTTCTCTGTAAGATTACATAACACTCTTTTCACGGAGAAAGAAAATAGTGGAAGAAATGGGATCAGTTCTGGGACACCAGAACAGAAAGCTTGCCTTCCGGGTTGGCCACACCCGTACAACGGTATACACAGACACGCGCGAGTGTGAGCAAACGTTCACACCCGAGTACATGTGTACACGCCGAAACACAAACATTCATACAGATACGCGCGACGCCCGCGAGTGTATGCACTCCGCTGCAGAGGAGCGACGACACACGAAAAGACGAACGCGGCCTCCCCGTCGTGCAATTCGTTTCCATTAATTTCCTTTGTAAACACGCAATAAATCCCACGCGACAACAGGAAGAGCTCCCGAAAATGGAGGACGCGCAGCTGGTGGAGTCGCAACGCCCTTCCTCCCTCCGATTTCCGGCAGCGAACGAGCTCAGTCCGTCAGCGCACGGGCGACAGCGGAGGCGGCGGCTGCGGGGGCGGCGCCGGCCGGCCGTCGTCGGCGGGGTGACAGGTGCTGGAACCAGGGCCGCGCCGGCCGCCTCCGCCCCGCCGCCCCCGTCCCCGCCGCGCCCCTGTCCGCCCGGCGGACTCCAATTCGCGTCGAGTGCACCCGCGGCCTTTCCCCGTCGCCTGTCGCCGGCTGCCGGGTGGTGGAGGCAGGACGGGGGCGCCCCCGCCCCGGCCCTCTACGCCCCGCGACCTTTGAAAGTCCCCGCCCTCGCCGGTGGACAGGCCGTCCACACCCGTCGCGCCCTGCGTCCTGTTGTTCCCGCACCGCTCCGCTTTGCCCCTCAATCTTATATGTTTTCGTTCTGACGAGGCGGCCCATCAAGACTTTTCGCCCTTCGTCCTGCCTTTTACATTACACGATTGCAGAACGGCAACATTGCATAACGCTTCCTCTGCAGCATCGTTGTTGGGATGGCCCTGGGTTTCGAGCTCGATGTTGGTGAATTTTCGACACGAGGTAGAATCCACCCACTGTCTGAAGGAGAATTCCTGCTGCTGGCTGCCCAGGTCTGGAGTTTCTCGTGGTTTCTCCGATCAACACCACGGGAATGCGGCGACAGTGGCGGAACTAAAGGTCCATTGACCGCGTGTGTTGTTTTAATCCTACCCAATGTCCTCTCTTCCCACACACATAATATTTACAATTACATACACAATTCGGGCAGGAACGTTGCTCCACTGCGGGAGATACAGTGAGGAGAGAAACCCGAACGTAGACGTTTCGATTGGCGTAGGATCTCACGTGCCATCGCTGGAAGAACTGCCCAACCTCCAGAGATATAACGTGAACTACATTTACGCTCCATAATAGTTTTGGTTTTCGTTTTGCTGAAGCAGACCCATGAGAAGTTTCCTGTTTCGCTCTTCACTTCTCCATAAACTTTTTCCCTGGTTGCTCTCGTTCTTCAATGTCACTTCTCGGCACCTCATTTCTCGTTCACCACGAGCCTCAGTGTTTTGAACAAACCAGGCTTTGGTTTTTCGGGCATTTTTTACAGACTTCGCGCTAATTAACTATCCATTTTTGGCGACGAACTCTCTTTTTTCACCCTCGTATATATACATTTTCCGGTGTCAATTTTTCGAATCCGTCTGTTTTCCTTACTTAATCTCATTTTTAACTGTATATAACCTTTGGTATTCTTTCTCCACATCTGACTTCTGACCTCTTAGTTTGAAAGTATCCTTATACTATTTATACTACATATTGCTTCACGTTCCATCTGTGGCGCATGCTACCGAGGCCCTTTTGCCACCATTCTCACTACTTGATACTTTTCATTTACCTAACACGTTCACTTTTATCCGACGGATATTGATCAATGGCAACAACATTCATCGCAGGAGGGTATCTGGCCGAGGATGTTCTAGGTGTCGAGTCCCGGCGTTGGTGAAGTTTGCAAACTAGCTAAATAGCGAGGTCACATCAGCCTTTGTATAGAATAGACTTATCGCGGCTGGCTGTTCTGATATGTAAAATCCCCCATTTTTTTCGATAAATGTCAGGAGGAGAAGTCTCTAACAAACAGACCCCGGACCGCGGTCGGCCTTTTCTACTTCTTTGTTTCATCCTGTACCGTCATACACACACGTACACACTTACGTTCACTGTACCACCTCCGAGTCGGGCTTAGAACTTGTCCCAGTGGGGAGATGTCTCGCGAGGGAAAATGCTCGAATTTCAAAAGCATCGGGTCGTCCTTTGGCTCGACAGCCCGATACGGGCCATGGCCGACCAGCAGTGGCCCAGACTCGGGGAGGGATGAGGGGTTCGTGTGGCTCAATGACATCCCTCCATTGTACAGGATCTTTATCTTAACTCGTAACTCGTGTCTGAAACGCCACCTCTTGTTTTGGCAATTTGGCAACGCGTGAAATACTTCGCCATCGCTTTGGCGTTTAGCGACCCACGGCCGCGTGCTCTCAGATATCGAAGCCGGGGAATGTGGCTCATTTTAGTTGCAAGAAGGAGAAAGCACTTATTCTGTCCTTGTTCGTCTTCAACGTACTGCAGCCACTACACTGAAAAGAGTAAACAACTCTCTCTGGGCGAATGGTGGTCACTTTGAGCAAATACCCGACGGTCAGTTTTGTCATTTTAAGGAAATTATATTTCATAATTTTTTATTAATTATTTTCAATAATTATTAATTTACTACTGATTTATGTTTTATTGATATTTTTAATAGATTTATTAAGGCTTTATTTGCTTAATAATTAGATCCATTACTATTATTATTAATGATAATAATATATTATTGTTACGATGGCGTCAATAAATTGATAAACAGTCATAATTTCTCTCATTTTCAGTATTACAGATTGTTCAGTATTCCTATTACAGTACTTCAGTATTGTTTCTTTAGCATACTGGACAGAATCGTGTATAGAGACGTTTTGTTTCTTGCTCATTCTCTGCTCACCTCTCCCCACCCCACCCACTCTGTGCAGCAAGAAAAGCTTCCGGCGTGGGGGCCGCGTACCTGCCCAGCTCAGCTCTTGAATGGAAAAAACACAGCAACAGAATCGTTGCTGCAGCTTATGACCTGACGGTCGCCTCCTCTGCTGTCTCGACATGCGAGGCAGCATGCGAGGCTGTCTTGATAGGTGGCAAAAACACGCGGTTGCCAAATTGCTAAAACAAAAACAAGTGCTCTCAGAAATGGGTTGCGAGTTAAGCTAATGATCCTGTATATACCGTCCTTAACGTTAGTGCGGGCTTTCTAATCGTCACACAGCAATAGATACTGGGACATTTGTAAGGAAAGGGATGAGTTATTATTTTGCGCCGTCTGGGAATCGAACCCGGGGTTGCGTCGTGGAAAGCGAGCACGCTACCCAAGAAGCCTTATTCAGAGGGCTTATTCGGTCATTCTTAATTGCCTCAAATATTTCCCCTAGCTTAAATCAGGTGCAGCGAATAAAAGCCTTTATGTTCATAGGTTCCTCCATAGGAGGAACTATTTTTTAAGGTAAACGCCACTCACATATGAAACTTCTTCGACCAAAATACTACCACCTCCTTACTATTGAACCTGGTGTCCACGTGCTATTAAGCAAACGAACCAACTGAAATATAAAACTATTGCCTACAGTGTCTTGCTCCTTTCTATACGTTTCCACTAGTACTTTCCATACACACTAATATCACGTATTCCGGGTAATCATATATCTTCATTCTTATCGAACAGTTGACTCAGCTTTTATCATACCTATCGTTCTAATTACTACCATTCTTCGTTAACCTCAAGATCGACATTTAAAGACTAAGCATCTCTTCTTTCTTTAAACGGTGACCCTCAATCGCCCACAACATCTCGCCAAACTTGCACGTCCCTAATATTCAACACTGCTACCGCCATATCAACAACGGTTTTCCACTGCCTCGTTCTTCTGTCTCAAAAACCTGTGTGTGACGGCGTCGCCCCTCAGGTCCGCACCTCCCTTTCACAGTCCCGCCTGACGTAGTAGACTAACCTTACGGCCCTGTTCCGACGTGGACCCAGTCGCGCGCTTGTGATAAGCGGCAAGGCTACTCTCACTGGGCTGTCCTGTCCGCCCTCTCCTCGTGTCCTTTAGTTCCGCGATTTCGTCCCGACCTTTCGTTGCACCCAATTGTCGCAGTCAATGCTCGCATCCAATCGCAACACACAGCTGTAGCGCATTATCATCGCACACTAACGTCACGCGCCACCGTCTTACTCCCTTCCTAACATACCTCTCTATCGCCCCTCCCTGTTGTCGCACCCTTGCGTTCCACATTTTGGCGCCATCCTTTTCTGGCACCCACTGTTCCCACCTTTTGGTCCCGCACTGCCATCTCATCTTCTGTCCCGTTCTACCCTCCGCCTTCAAATCACATCGGCTCGTCCCCGTCCCGCTATTTGTTCCAGCGCGCGCCCTCCCGCCCGCCGTCTGTCAGGGCGAGGCCGCGTGGGGCAGCGGGGCAGAGGCGCGACGCGACTTACACGCGAGGGCTGGCGAGTTTATTTTCACGCGTCACTCCGCCCCCCCCCCCCGCACGTGCTCCCCTTCGGTCCGGCCCGGCCCGGCCCGGCGCCGCCCCCGCCGCTTATAAATACGGCCGCCATCGACAGATCGAGGGCCAGGTGGCGCGCCGGCTCTAGCGAAGACGCCACCCGCGCCATCTGGCGCGCCGAGACGCGCTTTGTCGGGCGAACGGCCACTTGCCGAAATTCTCGTCGAGTTGAACACTCTCGTCTTTCCACTTGTTATTTATACGCTGTGAGAAGACTAATATGATGTTTGCAAGAAAGTGCTGCTGACGATTGTATTTGAGTTTATACTTACGAGCAAGACACGTAGTGTGCATCTATCACGGAATGGGCGGTCTTTGTGAAATGTGAAACTGCTTCCCGTGATATTTATAATTTTGGGCACCAGTGATTCCTTGTTTTCGATTTATTACTCATTGTTGATAGTGTAAAATGTTGAAGTGTTTGTATTCGCGCTCCTGTTATAGTCGCAGTAACAGTATCTCATTTTGCAGTATAATGCTAATAATTTATAGTATTTTTCCATTCTAAATGATTGGGTGCTTTAATGTGCTTTAATTAAATATATATTAAATCAACCAAGAATGTTTAATTATAAAATATGAGTTGAGATGTATTTTATGTCTGGTTTTTATAGTAATCTCGTCATCTCAGTTCATCTACGATTCAGTATTACACACCTTCATACATCAGAGCATATCATTGTCGTGGTACAATTTTGTGTTCGGTGACGAGCCCATGGGTTTCTGTAAATTATGAAATACGAAATAACTCAAATACATTATTAATTATTATCTAACTACAATATCAACCAATAAAACCCAAGAAATTGTTTCTAAACAAAAGAACCAGTTCGAACAAAAATTGGGTCGCAAAACACTGTTTTAGGACAAATGACTTATATTAACTACCTAGGGTGTGAAATTACGTACTAAAGAGATAGGAATGTCACCAGGTGTATCAATTAATTTCAAAAAATATGTAGTATAATAAGAAATGTAAATATGCAATATAAATAACCTTATAAGTGCATCCTTGAAAGTCAAAGCCTGCAAAGCAACTCTGATAATGGTTTTATATTATGGCTCTTGTTGTTCCTATGAATAGATGAAAAACGTGGCATAAAATCAAGATTTTAAAGAACTGAATCAGTGGATGTGAGACATCTGAAACGAGTAAAGGGCTAAATGTTCAAATCAAAAGTTGAAAGATACTATAAATCTGGTGCTATAAAAATAGAGGAAGTACTATTAGAACATCTTCAATGATAATAACAGAACAGCCAGTGGTGATTGGAGGGAGGGGAGTGAGAGTCAAGAACTCCAAAAACCACTGTGAAATTGGAAAGAGGAGGGAGGTAAATCGAACCTGGTGAATGAGGGACAAGAGAGAGGAGCCGAGTTCGATGAGGATTCCATAACGGAAAGAGATGTAGAAGGGGCAATGAGAAAAATTCCAATTGAAACGGCAGCTGGGCCAGACGGAATATCACCAGAAATGATAAAGTATATTGTCAAAACGGGAAGGGTATGGATAACAGCACTATGCCAACAGATATGGAGAGAAGAAAGAATACCGCGCGACTGGGAAGAAAATATAATAGTACCTCTGCCTAAAAAGGGGAGCAATGTCAACTGTGAAAATTACTGGCCGATTTGTTTGTTATTCTGCATAAGTAAATTGTAGAAGACTTGGAAGAGCAGCAAGGGGCCTTTAGACCATACAGACAAACAAAAGACCATATTTACACTACAATGACCATAATTGAAAAACACTGAGTAGGGAAAAACCAATCTGCACTGCATTCATTGCAAAGTTAAACATTGGCCAGCCGAGAAAGAGATGAAATGAGCCTGGAACAGCCAACATGACTAATCCTTACAAGAAAATGATTATCTCATAATTTTAATGGCAAAGGTACTGAGTGTCACACAACCACCTTGAACTTCCAAGAGAGCAATAATTAATTATTCATAATTACATTATATATGTAATATGGTAAGGACCAAAATTTCAAAATATACTGCCCTTAAATATCGAATCGGTAACTATTATCTATTACGGTACTTATTCGATTTACCTGTCAGTAATCGTACTATTTTTTTCTCTTTAAAAATTGTGTGAATACATTGAATTCAATTCGCATATGTCTTGTAAAACCATCAGGGGTGTAAGCTTATGAATAAAAGACTTTTCTAGTTCATGTTGAAATGAAGGAAATAATAATAATAATAATAATAATAATAATAATAATAATAATAATAATTTATTATTATTAATATTATTATTATAAAGATGTAACTTACTTTTTAAACATAAATAGAACGTACTAAGTTTCAATAATGTACCAGTATTAGCGATTTTCACCATCAAAGCCTGGATCTTATATCCAATACGCTTGAAAGCATGTGCTGTATTACACAAATAACCCAACATGTTTCGTTTCAGAATTTACAGGAAAAAAAGGTGTATGGATTGGAAATGTGAGTTCCCTCAGGCGGTTGCCATGAATTCAGCTCATCAGCGAAAACAAGACAAGCCGGCGCCAGCCGGAGAATTCCCGAGATTGGCTGCTCTTACAGAGACGTTACTGGTTTCCGCGCACCTGTCTGCTGAATACTCGGCGCCCTTCTATCACGGGGAAGAGATAAACGATGAAAATCTTTCGCCATTGAAGTTGCTGGCTTCGAATACGCTCGTAAACTGCGATACACTACCACGAGATAATGTAGTCAACACTGCTGACGTACGTACTACCTTACAGCAATGTTTGTTTAATATCCAACAGTGTGGAAAGTACTTTTCGATTTAACGATCAATCCAATACGCATCTAATATTAAAGTAATTATATAGAAATAAGTGTTACTGCCCTTTCTGGCTTTGTAGAGGAGGTAGCGTTAAATTGTGTTACAAAGCGGTTGGTGAGCATTCGTATGTTGTTACGTAATATTGATTTTTTTTTACATTTTTCAACTCTTTTTTTGTCTTATGCAAACATTAAAATATTAACTAGAAAAATGTGGCGTCATCGACGCTGTAAACTGTTTAAAAATAGTTTCATGTGTTGAAAATATTTTACATACTTCATTTCTTTTATGCCCATCTTTGTTCAAATATGTTATTTCATTATCTGGCATTGCACCTACCAATAAATCGTAGTAGCAGATAATGTTTACTCGCGTTCAAAAGTTCCTAACACCCAATGGTATGGTATGATATTTCCATACGGGATATGAACTGCTCTTATTGCAATTTGATAATTATAATCGCCGTAACATATACTAGTAAGTTTTGATGATGCCAATAGTTAAATTTTAGTACACTTGTAAGAACGCAAAAGCGAGAAGTCCAAAATAACCTTATATTTATTTTCTAGCATTACTCATAGTTTTATGTTCTCCGTATTCACTTGAAATTCTTCAAGTTAAATATGTTCCGAGGCAATACTGTACGTAGGATTTCGCAATTTTTTAAAAAATACGTTTATTCGAATCTGAATTGAAATCATTTTGTGGCGCGATTTACCTGGTCATTCAATTGTTCACTTAAAGATGTCAACACCAGTGTTGCCAACGTCGGGAACGAAAAGTATGGCGTATTGGGCAAAAAATGTCTTTGGATACTGCAGTGGTCGACTGCGCAACTTTAAAAGAACCACCGGAATCGGGTACCGTCCTCGCTCAACAGAGGGCGGCGACAGCAGCCGCCGCGGAGCCGTCACGCGCGACCAACCACCGAGAGAGGAGGCACCACCCCTAGCCAGGGGCTGGCCAGCGGACCCGCTGCCCCGTCGGGCTATAAAGCAGCGCCCCGGCGGGCTGAGGGCAGTTCGTATAGAAACTCTACATCGCGAAACTTCAATGCCACTGCTAAAAAATCATATTAAAAATATTGTTAAAAACTTTTTTAAGAAAGCGGCTGACTCGGAAAATGATTTGATTTCCGCGATCGTCTCATACGAACCCGATCAAAGGGCGAAGTATAGGCGACCGAAACACTTTCTGGAGTAAGAGCAATCTGAAACAGGGGTGGGACTGATACATAAACAACATAGTATTAACACACACGCAATGCGCGCGCCGGTAGGCTAAAGTCGTTTCTGACCTTTGTTTTTCTTTTTATGTTACAGGATAGGCCATAGATGCCCGTAAGGGTAGGAATGGTCACACCGCGGTGGCGTGAATGCGCATTGCACTTTTAGTGCGTTCACAAAACTGCACAAAGTTGAGAGAGGGCAGTTAAGCGCCTACTAGCGGTGACGAGTTCACCAGTGGATAGTGAACGGTCTCTTCTCGGACGGATACGTCGGTGTCCCGGCTACGGAATTTGGAAATTGTTAGACCTGGCTTGGATATGGATACTCTGTACGGGTGTGGGGCAAAAAATAAATCTATTTTAAGAAAGAACGGTTTTTTCTCTTTCTTTGGACATAACAGATACTACTGGTATTTAATCAACACCACTTACATTGTCGTTTAGGAGGCGTTGGTTTAATTCCTGTCATTATCACTAAGATCAGAGCGCGAAAACAAAAAACACGTTTTTGGAAATTTCTTTAAATATTCTGGCCGGATACGAAAATAAATGATCAGTGACCGAGGTTATCAGGTACCGAGAAGGGTCAAATGACACCTCACACGTCTCGTTTGATGCACGTGTCTAGCCGCTAAAGACGGAACCGTACATCTGCACACTCGGAGTTTTACTCAATTACTGTATAGAGATTAATTCGTTTTAAAAACATAATTAAATAGAATTTTTTAGATGTTAATTGTTACAATAAATGGAAATACTTTTTCTTCCATTTTGTATTGAACCTATAAGAAAGAGTACAAAGAAAATATTCAAAATCGATAAATAGTATTTTCAAGAATCCAATTAAATTACAGCAGTAGACTGTCCCCCTGCGTCATCTCCGACGGCGCGCGCATAGTTTCTGATAAGAGTTTCACTCCTCTGCGCCCTTCCTGCACTCGCACTTCGCCCCCACCAACACCAACCAATTATTATTTCTCATCACTAACTTCAATGATCATACATTTTAACGTATAACACAAATATCAAAAAACATGAATGTATTTACTGTGCGCTTATAATTTTTGTTCACTTCTTGAATTTACAAGGGGGGATTTGTTGCTTGCGTTACGTATTATTTGGGGTTGGGGAGCAAGCGCACGTTACGAATGCGTTACAGGAGGAAGAGGGTATTCAAAATACACCAAATTTGTTACGTAATTTATGGACGGCCCCTTATCACTTCTAGTTCTATTTTATCCGATCACATTCACCTTAATAAAATCATATTTCCTCTCCTGAATAATTTTCTGTTGGCTTACAAACTCCCAATATCTATTGGAGCATCATTCATAATAGAAACAAAATATTTTACAAAAATACCATAATTCAACAAACAACCGTCTTTTCAATTAGTATGGATTAAATTACATTCTTTTCAACATACGATCATCGTAAAGTACAGTTCCGTGAAATTGCTTTTTTAGTGCAATATATAAAAATTTCCAACCTGGCGGTTGATAAACAGATATTAAAAAATCTTAAACGTAGGCCTATATTGAGCCGTTCGATCCTATAATAGAAAAGTGCTATAATTTTCTCCTGTAGACAATCGACGTTACATTTTGAGTTCACATTCACATTCCCACGTTTTTCCTCGTTGCAAAACGGTAACATCAAACCATCGATGTGATCAAATGCACTACTAATCAAGTGACAGATTTAAAAATTCAGACATCATCAACGTACTTGTACCTTGAATCCGTATGACTTGCGAGATGGGATTTGGGGATTACAGCCAATTTGCCACAGCAAGTCCATAAACACGTCATCATGCGATCCAAACAGTATTACAGCAACCTAATGGCCATCGTAATTCACTGACAGTCATCGGCAGCAGAGTCAAGGTAGAAACGATAACAATGGAAAGGTTCAAGAGGCAATGAATTGTGAATGAATTACTTAATCACCTACGATCGAAGATATTTCATTTCAATAAAATCTGTTTGTTCAAATCAAGGTATTTGTAAAGATATGAGTATTTAGAAGTTTTCTAAGTTAAACAACGAATATTCAAGTGCCTTGTAACTAAAAGAGCATATTTCTAAAAAAAAATAAAATTATCATTTAATGGGAACTGAGTGGGTCGTTTTTAAACAACTTGGTCATATAGCCACCAGTGTGATTGTTTTAACTATAGGGGGAACTGTTAGAAGAATATCTAAGGACAACGCGAACACATACAAACATCCATGCCCGAGGCGGGATTTTAACACACGACCCTTCAAGGCAGCTATGGCTTTATTCTTCATCTATTCAGCCTTATAATAATAATAATAATAATAATAATAATAATAATAATAATAATAATAATAATAATAATATTTATTTTTCTGCTAATGAGCTTTCGCTCGGTGGCAGAGTTTCACAGCACATATACAAAGATATTAATGTTACATATATATAATATGAAAAGTACAACTAAGTAAAAACTAACGAAAGTAAAACTAAGGAGAATGTCTAAGAAGACCTAACATACACAGTTATTTGGCATCACTCGCAATTCTCTAGGCGTTTCCGGAAACAACGCACACTGGAGGGAAAAGTCGCCAGTACTGCAGCAGGTAAATTGTTCCAGTCAGTTATTGTCCGGTTGGCAAAAGAGTATTTACCTACGTCGGTTTTTTAATTCCTATATTTGATTTTGTATGGATGATCTCTTCCGAAATATTGAGGGTGCCCTATCCTAGTTCGAATGTCATTTAACGCTTTACATCCAGTGTACGCTTTCAGAAGGTTTACTAGTCTAGCGATCTTTCGACGTTTGCCTAAGGGTTCCCACATCTGAGTTTGATCAATGTTTAGCAACCTTAAGACCTTAAGACGCAGCGTCTATCGAGGCCGGCCGGAGTAGTTTTTATTCTATAAAATGTGAACAAATATTAGGATAGATTCATATAACAGGCAGTCGTTAAAACGAAAAACTTGAAAAATATCTTCTAATTCATTAAGAAACAATACATTCTGGATTCAATGTTTTACAAACTCACTACTACTATACCTAAATTTTAAGATGTAATTAGGATGTAAAAAACGAGTGTAGTATTTTATATTATCCGCACCTCAATCAGATATTTTTTCCACCTTACTTGGACCCATTGAGCAAATGCAATTTGCAAATGTTTTCTTCAGCTCAATGGGGTGTTAGTAGGGAAGATAAATATCAAAATAATCATTCTCTATGTTGTTGGGACAGTACATCGATTCGTTCACTTTAGGAGCAATAAGTTAGAAGATCCAAACACTGAAGCTTATTTTCAACTTCAAATAGTTTTTATTACACCGGAGCATATAGTGTCTTATGGATTATTGTCAAACCACTCGTTGCTACTCAACTTCATTTAGTAAGAGCTAGCGTTATGATTCCAGAGTTCCTTATTCCAAGGAAAGATGTAATCATCACTAGGGGCGGAATTTGGTGACCTAAAGCATTCCCAAATGATCAATAAAATGCTCTTAAAATGCTTCAAAAATTCCCTAAAAACAAAGCAAAAAGACGTAAAATATTGATCAAAATTACTTCAGATGAACAACTCAAGTTTTGCGTATGTCACTGATGTTATCGAGGCTTCTTCCTTTTGTTCAAATGAACTCAGCTTGCAAACTGTGAATTTGGACTGTTCTTTAAAACAAACTCTCTGCCTCTATTCATCGCGAAATCGGCCGAACTGACTGCGGCGGCAATGAACGTCACAGGAACCTTCGATTCCTCAGGACTCAAAACAGCTGCCATTGCGACACATGAGCGAAGAAATCGAATAGGCTACTCACGAATTATGTGGTGAACATTTGTTGCACCTCGTAAATATTGCTTGAAGCAAGTACCACTAAAATCATGTTACACTTGAAGAAATCAGCGAAAAATGCAATAAAAATTACGTAAAAAGGTACAAATGACTTATTAGTCAAAATCGACTAAAAATGCAGAAAAAAGGAAAAAACCAAAAATGTGTAATTTCATTTCGTTATAACATAAGATGTTTTTAATAAACAGCATTTTTCTCAAACGAAAAGAACTAAAGGTACTTTCATTAAAATCTGCCCCCTAATGATCACCTTTCTTCCCCAGTACTTCACACACAGTCTTCAACTGTTTTGGGATAAAATAAATCAATACCTCTTATTAGAGTTGATTTAGGCGAATATTTTTCATGGTCAATTTATAGTCTCATTAAATTTGATGACAATAATACTCACACAATAAATTACTAGCATAATAATTAATATGTGAAGTATTTGTAAAATCTAAACTGTATTATCATGAGGTCTTTTTTAAAGTAACGGCTTTATTTCAAGAATTAAAGATTTAGAAATGTTGAAAGTTAATTTCACAAAAAAAATTATTATTGTACTTGTAATTGTACCCGGAGTCATTGAAGACGGGTTCTCATATTTGTTTCCTTAACTATCAAAACACAGGCAAAGTAACAGGGACCCTTTATTAGGGCCAGAGTTACTATTGCCAATGGCTACAGTAACTACATATTTAAAAAGGTGTGAGGTTGTGTGTAAAAATTCAAAAATATACTTGGTTGTCTTATGTTTTGTTGTTCTTAATAGTTCTCAAACAACGCATTTCTTACTAATAATAACAACATATCATTAATTAAAAAAGGAAACAAAACTACTTTAATGGGAAAATTTCGAGGGTTTCAAATTCTAAGTCAGTATCAAAAATGTTTTTCCTAAATATTCTAATTTCATAAATGAACTGACATATACATTTTAGTTCTTAGAAAACATCAATATTCGGTCAACATTCTCGACATTGCTGAGGGCCACGATGATCAAGAAAGATTGGGTAATTATTATCAAATCAACATGTCAATATTTTTTCAAGAATATGACTTAATTCGCATTATTTGCTATGCAGTCCTTTATGACTTTCAAATATACATTAAATTTGCAAACTTCAGGGGAATATTCATAATCTCAATTGTTCTAACATGTTACAATTTCAACATGTCTATAATTATATGAAATATGATATTTCCTTGAGAAAAAGCATAAACTGATGAATTGATGAATATAGTACGATATGTAACATGCGTTTCCCACAAGTATTATATGTTACCCAAAACTCGAAAAAGAATTTCTCTGGGGACAAATGCGTATCTCTTTTCGCATTGATTCTTATACGCTCATTTCTTTTGAATCTTTTGAACTATTGATGCTCAATACGTCCCGTCTTTAATCTGTTGATAATTGAATTCCGAAGAAATTGTGCGGAAATGTAGTGTCATTTCCTGACTCGAAAACACTGCTCAGCACCATCCATCCTTCTACCAGCTAGACTACATTTCTCCGCACTTCGCAGGAAACTGGCTTCGTGAGAGAGAACATATAGTTTGACTTCCGAGTTCAGTTTATTTATTTAACATGTTCTTCAGAGCTCAGAATAAGCTCCTCGTTATCGATTTGCATGACAAAGGATCTATTATACTTCGTTGCGTTGCATTAATGACAGCCTTCTCCAAATGTATACAGTCAAACACTTCATATAATATTGCATTTCCCTACATCTCTGTTAATTCAGGAGAGAGCTGGCTTACTTCAACACATTCCCGGCAAATTCCCTCAGGCTACGCATCCGAGCTTCCTCTCTCTCAAAACACTCCAACGAGATACACATCCATCGTATCGGAGGCACACTCACCTCAAACTACTCACGCAGCTCCCTCTTCGATCAAGCCACTGGAGCGCACTACCTGCCCGCCCACGCAACTGGCCGAGCGCCCCTCGTTCCTCACTCCGGCCCCGCCCAACCCCGCCCTAGGTTCCTCATCCTCCGACCAACCACGCCGCGTCGCCCCGTTCTCGCCCTCGCTGTAGTCCTTGTTCTCGCACTAGCCTTCGAAATGGCCCTCACTCTAGCCCTCGCTCTAGCCCCCGTTCTAGCCCTCGTACTAGCCCTCGTTCTAGCCCTCGTTCTAGCCCCCGCTCTAGCCCTCGCTCTAGCACTCGCTCTAGCACTCGCTCTAGCACTCGCTCTAGCACTCGCTCTAGCCCTCGCTCTAGCCCTCGCTCTAGCCCTCGCTCTAGCCCTCGCTCTAGCCCTCGCTCTAGCCCTCGCTCTAGCACTCGCTCTAGCACTCGCTCTAGCCCTCGCTCTAGCCCTCGCTCTAGCACCCGCTCTAGCACTCGCTCTAGCCCTCGCTCTAGCCCTCGCTCTAGCACTCGCTCTAGCCCTCGCTCTAGCACTCGCTCTAGCACTCGCTCTAGCACTCGCTCTAGCACTCGCTCTAGCACTCGCTCTAGCACTCGCTCTAGCACTCCCTTCAGGACTCGCTCTAGGATTCGCTCTATGACTCGCTCTAGCACGCACTCTAGGACGCGCTCTAGCACTCGCTCTACCTCTTGCTGTAGCCTTCGCCCTCGCTCCAGTTCTCACTATAGTTTCCGCTCTCACTCTCTCTCTCTCTAGCCTTCGCATTCCCATTCACACTCGCCCTCGTTACCACCCCCCCTCGCACTCGCCCTCACCCTCGTGCACGGGCCTAGCCCACCGAGCCTGCTAGCGGACGGCAACAACATCCTACGCGCCCCGCCGATGCCCTCGTCTGCTCCCCAACCGCTCGAGTTGCCCGCCCCGCTCCCACTCCCCGCAACCCCGACACGCCCCTTTCCCTGCGGTGCCGCGCGAGGAAACGCCCCTCTCCAGCCACCTGGAGACCCAAGCGCCCGTGCCCTCGGCGCACTATCCTGTTCTTGAGCCACCCGTCCACCGCACCGCCTTGCACTTCATTCTCCCACATCTCATTCCACCATACCTTGTGTTTCCCCATCTCAATTCCCGTTCGCCGCCCTCGCCGCCTTGCTCTTCCGTCCCATCTCCTCCGCGCTCGTCCCACACCCGACCGCGGGCCGCCGGCCGCCGGCGCTGGGCGCGCTGATAAGGCGATAAGAGACGAGCCATCGCGGCCGCGGCCGGCGCCTGCCCGGGCGGCTGCTTTGAAATTCTAAAGACGCGGCGGCGGGCAGTGTCGAGTGAGGGCGGCGCCCGGCGGCGAGGCGGCGGGGGCGGGGATGGCGCAGGAGAGAGCCCGCCATCTGCTCCGGCGGACTACGCCAGACGACGCGCCGTCCCATGAATAAATATCGCCCCCTTCCGCTCCCCATTTTGATTTTCGTCCCATGCATTTAAAGTTTTCACGGCCCGTGTTCATTATACCAAGTTACCACCAGTTTTTCAGCCAATTACTTCCGTCTTCTTGAGCAGCGTCGGCGACGTCGAAGGGAAGGAGCGGGAGCGAAGAGGGCGGGGACCGCGAGGGGTGGCGGGTCGGGAAGGGTAGCGAGTCACGAGGAATGTGGCGGGGACGAGGGTGGGAGCGGCGGCAGGAACGGCGGCGGCGGGGCGCCGACAGGCGAGGGTAATCACGCGCTGCCCATCGAAATAACATTTATGCAAATTTGTTTTTAGCGTTAATGCCGCTCACGCAGTGACTAAACGTAATTCAATTGCACTAAAATTATTCATTATGCCGTAGGTATTTGGAACCGCCCCCCGCCATTCATTTGAAGCCGCCTGCCTCCCGTTTACGCGACTACGTCCCCCTTCCCTCCCCCGCCCCCGCCCACGCTCCCCTGCCCTGCTCCTTTCTCCACTTGCCTACATTATGCATGAATGAAAAATTAAACGACTGTTAGTCCCAACAACGTTTCGATTTTTGAGCCGCCGGCTGCGGCGGCAGGCGCCTCCGGTGGGGGCGTGGCGACGTGGCGTCGTCAGCGTCGGGCCGGGCGCCGCGCCGCGCCGCGCCGCTTTTAGTCGCTACAATGAAATCCGCGCCGTATGGGAACGCGGGCGTGGGCGTGGGTGTGGGCGTGGGCGGGGCGGAGCGGCGCGCGCTGTGGACGGCGATAGGGGCCGGGCGGCGGCGGCCGGCAAGAAAGCGACTCGCCGCAGATTTGCATGTAATGTGTGTGGATGAAGCGGCGGCAGCGGCGGAGGTGGAGGCGGGGGCGGGGGCGGGGGCGGGCGGCACCGCAGGGAGCCGCGCTGGCCGGCCGGCCGACCGGCGGTTCTGGCCCGGAGAGCTGCCGCACGGGGGGTGGGGAGGAGAGCGGGAGGCGGGGGCGTGGCGGGGGCGTGGCGGGGGGTGGGCGCGTCCGCTGATCCCAGGGCTCGGGCCCCACGCGCAGACCGATCGCTGTCGCCTGCGGCCGCCGCCCTCCCTCCACCCCCTCCACTCGGCCGCCCCGGCCCGGCTGGCCGTCCCAGCTGAGATGGCTGCCGTCGCCACCGCCAGCTGTGTCCAGCACTCACGTCCCGTAGCGGCCACACCACTCATTCACGCTTCCGCCTCCGGTTAGAGACGCTTTCTCTCGTCTCCGCCGTTCTCTGCGCATTAGCCTCCTCCGCGGCCGTTGGCCAGCGGACCGTCAACCTTCCTCCGCTGCCGGATTAATCCTGCTGCGCACTCACTTCCCATCGACCAGCCCACTCGCGCGTGCTTCCCTTCATTAAATGGCGTTTCCTCTCCATTGTTCTCTTTCATTCAGCTCCTCTCCATAAGCAACCTTCGGAATGGCCATTTCCATTTGTAACAATTTCCTTCGTTCGTTCATCCTTCTAGAAAATGCCTTGCCCTCACCTTTGTTTTATTCAGTACGTTGCTGTTCATCTCTGCTTTATTCACAATTTCTGTGAAATATACACGTCTCGAAACTGCGCTCTACAACATCCGATTTCGTTTTTATCTCTGTCACTCAATCACACTGCCATTGTACGGATCACATATTCCCCGTAATTCAGTTTCTTCCTTTATCTCGCTTTCCTTCTTCGTTTTTCCCACTCCCGTGCATTGGGCGGTTATTTTCTCGTTCACTGTTTCGTTTCACCTCCCCTTTAACAATCTCTCATCGATCATTCTATCTCCTCAACCGCCACTCCCTCCTCCCTTGCTTTTTCGCCCTCTGCAGCTCGTTGGTCCATCGCCTCCCGATAGTCACGGTCGTCGTTCCCTTTCCCTTCCATAAACATTTCGTCACTGTTCCTCCAGACATCACAATCACCTCTCCTACCTCTGGCTTCTCAACATGACCGCAATTTCCCGTTCGATTTTATTTTCTTCGCCACCAACTCCAATGCTATACCATTCTTTCGCCACGTACCCATGGTCACATATTGCTTTTGAAATAATTAGAAATATAACGAAAGTATCAGAATGCAGGTGTCAGATACAGTTGACCTGAGATGTAATAAAGAATTTTATAATAATTTTACCTGTCAATTATTGATGATGACCATGGTGTGCATGGTCAAAATTATTTACAGTCGACTTTTCAGAATCCAATATTATTATGTATTCCATTCTTCAAGGAATGTTTTTAAAAAAACACGGTCCACGAACCGCGCGCGATCTTCCTTTTACCATTCTTTTCCCTTCGTCTCTCCTCACACACACCCACGCACATACCTACGTGCTAGACACTACCGCACATGTCGGACCGTAGAGAATGTCCCAGCTGGGGCTGTGAGCCTCTGGCGGTGATAACTGGAAGGGGAAACTCAGCACGTCGGTGTCCAGGTTGGCGCCAGATCGGGATCAGATTCCAGAGGGTGAGAAACACCGTCACTTCCTGCGATATAACATGCACTACACCTACGGGTCTAAAGACCATAGTAGTTGACGCATCCGAAAAAATAGACAATCAATCGTACCCCATCCGCTCTAGCCCGCTTCGCCTTTCCCCCTTGCCACCACGCCTCCTTCCCCTGCATCCACGTCTCCGCCCCGTCGCGTGACGCCGCTGTCTTCCTCTTACGTCGCCGTCTCGTCCCGCCACGCACTACCTAATGCCACTGCAGTTCTTCTGACTGGGAAGGCCTGGCGCTCGAGTCCAACAGAGGCAGGATTTTTTATTGTAGCTACATAACTAGGTCCAATTCATCCACTGACCGGGGGAGAAATCTAGCGGCCGGCTGCACTGACTCATCTCGCGTCTTCTCCGATCAACACCAGGCGAACGCCCTTCCACTTCCTTGTCCAATCCAAACCCTTTCTCTTACAGAAGTCCATGCACTGCACTCACACACTTGTCGGTGGACCAGTCGGGAGCAAACGGCTTGTCCCGGCCGGCGCGGGGCCCGCTGGTGGAGAGACCTGGTAGGAGAAAATCCCGCCATCGAACGGGGAAATATCACCGTCACTTCACCGCAATAAAAACATACATTACGTTTACTATCACTAATCAAGGAATAATGAGCCACGCAATATCTGGCCTGGCAATGCACGCCACGCCACGCCACTCCGTCAAGTCGCACCTTCTATCATACCGTGCGTTACACATCTGCATCGCGATTTCACCAAATGAGCGACTAAATACTCACCCACTGTAGGAAAACACCTGTTTTAAAGTCGTATCTGGCAAGAGGCGGGCCCCAAATAAAATCCTCCCTTTTGTCACGAAAGCCCTCTTCGCAGTCGACGCCGCTGGTCCACAATACTTCCTACGTAGCGAACGCCCATCATGGCCACAGAGCTAAGCCTAGTGAAAAGAACCGATGGTATCTCCATGCGCAAGTACAACTCCACGATGCTTCCAAGCACGTCACACCCCCACGCTAAATAAAACCATCAGCGTTCCCATGAAAGCCTCCTGCCCCATCGCCACTATCTCTGTTCTCGACACGCCTTCGCTCGTAGCGGGTCCTCGATGGCCGGCATCATGCCCGCTCCGCCCCCGCTCCGCCCCCGCTCCGCCCCCGCTCCGCCCCGCACCGCCCTCGCCTCAGCCAGCTTCGCTCCAATCGTTTCCGGCCGCCCCGCGCCACCCCGCGCCCCAAGCGCACTCGGGCATCTTCTCGGGCTCTCCCCTCTGTTTCTCCCCGTGCCTCCCTGTGCCTCCCCGTCTTTCCTCGGCCGCCCGCGCGGCTCCTCTCGGCCTCGGCCCCATCAGCCACTCGCCGCCCCGCTCTGGCCATTTTCACTCCGCTTTGGCGCGTCCCGCGCCCTCTTCGGCCTATACTATCCCGCCTTGTCCACCTCCGTTTCATTCCGTCACATCCGGCTCCGCTCCCCCTACTCCCTCCACTTCTCTCCGCAGAACCTCCTTCCGCACCGCTCTGCCCATTCCCGCTCCGCCCCTCCATCTGCGCCCCTTCCCGCCCTCCCCCCGTCCTGCATCAGCCCGCTCCGCCCCTTCCCGTTCCAATCCGCGCGATCCCCTCTCGGCCCGCATCGCCCCGCCCGCCGCGCACCGCCTCGCGTCTCCGCACTGTTTCTCACGCGCAGGCTGCAAAGGGCCTGTGGCTGCGGCCCCAGCGAGAGGCGCCCGCGGGATCGCAACGCAGTGCGCAAAGCGAGAAGGAAGACGCGTGTGCGGGAAGCTCAATTTCATTTCATTTCTTCATTTATTTTCGTCAAAGATCAAAATCAACTATCAAGGGAAGAGATAGTTTTCTTAGGTGAGAAGTAGATTAGTTTTCTTGAGGTCGAGAATCCCTTCCCCATCCTCTAACCACAAATAGAATTATGAATAAAAGTGTTTAGCAGCATTTGGAAACTAGACATTTTTGCTCCCGAAGTATAGGCCATTAATTTGCATCGGAAATTGATATTTGATATTTTAATATTGCCAACAGTTTAGTAAGCCCCAGCTCTGCTCCTAACTTACCTAACAAAAGGAGATTTCAACAAAACGTGAGTGCAGATATTTTAATTTATCTACAGAAGGAAAACAAGCGGCCACCTCAGTATTTATCGAATAGATCAGGGAAACTGAACTAAAAATTGAACGAAGTACATGGGGGAATTTACCTAGATAAGGACGAAAGTAAATAATTATTAAAATATTTTTCTTTGAATTTTTTCATGTTTTTTTTTTTTTTTTGAGAACTATATAACTTTTTCAGATTGGAATTTATTACTCTTTCAATCTTTCAAAATAAAAGTGTTTAGACCAGGCAGCGTCACAGAGCGATTTAAGTTAGAGCTGTGATTTTTTACAAAACATTGCTTATCTGATCTCATAATGTACTAACTACTCTCTAAATTCCCAATTTTAATAATAATATTAATAATAATAATAATAATAATAATAATAATAATAATACTATTAATGTATTAGTTGCCATTTTAATTCCGTAATTCGAAAAGACTAAATATGCCTGATCCAGAAAATAAATGCTGAAATGAACTATTCCCCAAAAATATAACTCCATCATCATACACATTCCTGAGCTTCGTTGTTTGCTAGATATGGAAGGAGTGGATGCTCGATGGGTTTTAGTAATTTGGTAATTGGGTCAAAAATGATGGTGCTCCTCACGACGTGAGTGAGAGACATACATAATATCCTCGCACAATCGGCACTTTTCCCTATTATATTTCAGTTGTTAGAATGCAAAATATACTGGTATATCCCAAAAGTGGCATGAACAAACTAAAACTCAGAACAATGCAGTGAGCCGTATATTTACATGACCAAGCAAATGCAGCAACGGTAATGTTTAATTATTTACGTCGGGTGCAATATATACCCAGTTCGCAAACACAAACATCGCTCAATCGTTCATGTTCGCTTGTGTAAACCACCATTGTTATTACGAAGGGTGATGATGATAGTGATGGTAATCATGCAATGATTATAGTGACCAGAGTTAATTGCTAGCACGTGGCATCTTGAGTAAATGTGAAAGATTAACATAATATTGGAAGAAGTGGGAGTATACTGGTCGCCTAATGCGTTATTCCATGTCAAATCGCACAAATTTAAGGAATATTTGAGCTTGATATCCCAAATTATAAAACTTGAAGTGAAGTGTATAAGCAAAAATATTAAAAACGTGTTTTTCATTTTTTCCAAATACGGCTTTTCGAGATTATATTAATTTTCCAAATTTTCGATAAAATGCTGGCATTGCTAAAGTTAATAATTTTTAACTCGTGTTGTAATTGTAATAGAAATTTAATATTTTGCAACTTTAAAGAACAAAATATGCTCTTTTATTTCATGTATGTATTGAAGTCATTAAATTCTTAAAAAAATAATTTTAACCAATTTTATTTTTATTTTTATTTTTAAAATTTTGTTTGCAGTTTAAAACTTAGCAAAAAATACCAATGTTATCTCTAATAAGTTCTACATAAATGTGGTACGTTACAAAGTAAACACCGAGATGAATATGAGAAATTAAATACAATAGAAATGTCCACTTGATGTTTTGCTGCCGCGTCCGCTAGAGCGTCGCCCCTCAAAAGCGTGCCAATCAGCAGTAGACGATTACCATCAATATACTCTACAAAATATAAGGTTTATTCACCTTTTCATAAAGAAATAAACTATGTATTGTTTGTGCCTTCCACTGCATTTTATTATATCATAGTCCGCTTTCAGCGATGCTAATAATATAAAGGTAATGTTGTCCACGTTATCAACAACGTACTTAAATAACTTCGTAGGTAAATTAATAGGTTCCTGTCAGAATTGAAGGGTAGCTTCCATTAAGGACGCTTCTCACTACGTTGAAAGGGCTCTCTCCATAAACGTTGCGAAGCAAGAGAAATGCCATTCAACATTCCCACTGAAGACATCTTCTTGGAAGCATAAATTCCTATTATTTTGTAATAATACGCACTGACCCTATCGGAAAAATACATCTGTTAACTAGTGATGCGTCTGCGATAACAGAGCATCGATGTTAGCAATCATCGATGTTCAAAATTGAAACATCGATGAAACATCGACGAAAAACCATCGATCTAAAAACTAGACGCAATTATTATCATCAAACATTAAATTCCTGAGCAATAAAGTTAAATTTGACAGTGTTAATGTTTATGAATTCGCCGAATAAGGGTATGATACAAAGTGCCGATCTTACGCCCACAGCGTACTTGTTGGCCATATCTCAATGTGCAAAATGAATATGAAGAGGAAATACAATGGCTCGAGCTAGAGAGTTTGGTCGTTGTAGGTAGTTCAAGCACCTCAACACATGCCTAACATGGATATTCAACACATATGGCATTCAGCACATGAATAACAGTGTCTCTATCAGTTATTTCATATTTTACCTTTTACAGTATTGTGAACATAGATATTTTTCATTCAAAAACTAAACTTTGGAAAAGAAAAAAACATCGATCACAAAACATCACTGTCAAAAAAACATCGAAGTCAATGTATCAATGTGTAAAACACGTTTGTAAAACACACGATGTTTTGAAAACATCGACATCCATGTCGCATGCGCACTGTTAACATTGTCAAAAACTTACTTGAGAAGTGTTATGAGTTTACACTGTCAATAGTGAATTGAATTCGTGTTTTGATTTAGGTATCCAGAAAAAAATACTTTTTTTAAATTTTTAAATTCTTTGCTTTCTCTGAAGTATAGCACAAAAGAATGCAGAGTTGCCAAGACATTAATCACACCTGACGACGAAAAGTCCCAGCTTCAAATTTTATTTTTGTTTCACGAGGAGAGGAGAAGACGATTAAAGATGAGTGAAGACAGCCGAAGAAACACAAGACGAACTAACTTGGTCAGTTTCTTTATTACTCGGACCAGGTTATACGCGACGGCGACCAAGACCGGCAGTGCACGTCCTACATCATTGCCATTCCCCACGGCGACGGCGGCGACTCGCACTTTCTTGGAGAATTTCACTCGACTCGTCTCGAGAAGGAATTGTGAAAACTAGTTTTTCCAATAATATAACTTTTTTACAGCAAACAGTTAATTTTCTGCTTCTCAAGAATGCTGGTTGTCATAACCTATACGTACACTTCTTCTGCAATTATATACTTTCATATTAAGAAAATGCAAATAACAATAGTATTAATATTATTGTAAGTCTATTTGTGCCAAGGTGTGCCAGTGAACAAACTACTTTTTAAAATGTTATTTATGTGTGTTCCACTTTGCAATTTGGCGGATCTATACAAAATTAGTGTACAAATACATTAATATTTTTACAATCAATTTAATGGTCGTCCTATAGTATAAAATTGCATTTGAAGAATTAAATTTCGTTTTAAATATTTGAATAATGTTTACAAAAATCATATTTACATCACATGAAAGTATATCTTTTATGTCAAAAGTAAGTCTAATTTTATTTTTCTGAACAAAATATTATTTCCGCAAAAAAAAGTCAACATTAGCGCGCGCATGCAATGCTACTTCCTCCCACTGCGTGCGATGGTAAAGCCGAAAGAGATGAATTGGGCTTGTGACCGCAGACACAGCCCCCACTCCCTCCCCGCCCCAACCCCCCCCCCCCCCCAACACACCTCAGACCACCGACCTTTTCCTCCCCTCGCCCTTAACTCCGTACCCGCCCCGCCCCCGTTTCCTCCCCAGCCCGACCAGCCCCCCCGGCCCCCCCGCCCCCCCCCCGCCAGTGGCCCCATCGACGAGCATCAAAAGTACACGCGAGCGTAAATACGCGTATTGCAAGTGAAGTGTTCTCTTTGGTAGAAAATTACCACTGGGGCCGTAACAGCGCGCTCCCGCCCGCGCTACTCCCAGCAATGCTTCATGAACAGCGCTGCCAAGCGGAAAGCAATGCCGAATAACGCGATAATGAAATTAAGCAGACGTACGGCTTGTTCCGCCAGCGCCTCCGCGCCCCTCGTCTGGCTGCGGTCGCTCGTCCAGATCATCGGAGTTGAGTTGCTCTCGACTTGGTGAGCGCGGCCTAAATGACTGGAGCAGATCATCAGGTGGGCGTGGCCACTTCGGGGCGTATCCATGGTAACGTTCAATCATTTCCGGCATTTGATCTCTAAAGATCAAATCATGAAGCACTAGGATATTGTCGTTTTACCATATTCTTACTGCAAAGTAATAATATGTAGTAGCCCTTGACTACTGTGTTTAAGAGCGAGAGATTCTAAGTTCGATTCAAAACAGGTCCGTCCATGTTTACTTAACGTGTTGATTGACTGAGTGAATATGGTTGAGTTACCGAGAGCGTTCCTCCGTAGTGCATGTTATTACATCACGGGAAGTGGTGTTCCTCCTCCTCCCACTGTGAGACGTTACCCGGTGCCGACCTACACGTCGGCTCTCGGAGCTTCACCCTCCAGGTTTCTCCTTCAGCAGGATACCGTCACAGCCTGAACATGTTCTAGCTCCCAACTGGGCTCTCCAACTGCACAAATGTGATAGGAGAGTGAAGTGCATATGTGTGTGCAATTGAAGAAAAGAGATATAGGCTCAGGAAGGAATGACTAGCTAGATAGCTAGGTCGAATTCAGTCGCTGTCTGAAGAAGACTTCTAATCGTGCTCTGATCGGTGTTTTCCGTAGTTTCTCCGATCAACACCAGGCGAATTCCGGATTAGTTCCCTAACAAACGGGACACGGACCACACGCGATTTTTGTTTCCTCTTTCTTGTCCTATATTCACCCCTTACATACACACACTTACATATACTACACTACCTCCCATGTCGGGAGATACGTCGGGACCTTACATCTTGTCCCTCCGCTGGGACGGTGTCCCGCTGGACGGAGACAATTGGTTGGGGAAAACCGCTAGCCGACGGCAGATCGTCACCGGATCTCTCCACTCAGCGGTAGAAGATTACCACCACCTTCTAAGAAAAACGTACACTACACTTACGGCTCTAATGACCTTAGCCGTTGTTGGCACAAGGGCAGCCAAATTAATTCAAATTTGGCGCCAGGCTTGGAGCTCATTCCCCCCTGAAAATTCTTCGAGGTTACTTATGACGAAAAGATCATTCAATTCGCGCTTTCGCCAGCTAGCGAGCTAAGATCACTGGCACCACCTGCGATAAAAACATGCACTAAACGTAAGAGACTAATGACCTTGCGAGTTGGCTCGCACGGAATGAGAGATGGCTCCGTGCATTAACTAATGTCACTCCTGTCACTCTGACCCGGAGGTCCTAGGTTTGAGTCCCAACGGTGACAGGAGTTTCGACACTAGCTTGTCAGCTAGATCGAATTCAGTCGCTGTCTGATAGGTAGTTTTCCGTGGTTCCTTTCCGTGGCGAATGCCCGATCCGTTCCCTAAAAACGGGCCACGGATCGCGCATGATCTTACCTTCTTCCTTGTTCAATCCTCATTCCTTACAGAAACACGACCATGCTCTACACTACCACACATGCCGGGAGACCGGTCTGGAGCTTAGAGCGAATGGGGCGGTGCCCCACTGTGGGGAATACCTGGTGAGGGAAAACCACACTAGGCCGGCGCTAGATCTCGCCATACAGCGGGGGAACACCACCGCCACCTCCCGAGCAAAACATGGACTACACCTACGGGTACAATGACCCTAGTAGTTGACGTGCTCCGAATCACTAACAATCATTCAGCGTCCATCACTAATGAATATATCAATCTTCTTTCTCCGGAGAGATTAGGTTTCTGCGACCAGAGTCAGTAGCTACTTGGCTGTCCGGGAGAGGTGCCGAAGTTTCGGCCGCCATTCTGCCGCCTTCCTCAGGGCGAAATGTTGAAATGCCTTCGTCAGGGCGAAAGTGAATTTCGCCCGGGGGAAGGTCACAGTATGTCACAGTGGCCGAAACATTGACACCTGTGCCTAGGACGCGGCGTCTCCACGACAAGCAAATAGCCTCTTGTATCTCGTATTTCCGGTACTTTGTGTTAGACAATGGGTTACATTTTCTTGCATTTGCAGTGCTCAATGGTGTTTCATTCTCTTGATCGTTGAATTGTATTGGTTTTTAAGTAACTTATGTTAATTACATTTCTTTTTATGTGACTATTTATTTTGTAAATTTCTTAAAGGAACTGCTTTAAATGGTAACTTATTCATGCAATATTTGCCTCGCCGTTAATAAATTTTATAATTATTATTATAATTATTATTATCATTAAAGTTATGATCGTTGAAATAAATGACTTATAAATAAGCTTTACAAATATAATTCCTTGTCTGTTTGAATGTTAAATGCATCTTGATGGTTTTTATTGGTACGAAATCCGTGAGTCTTCATGGAGACCAACTCGCCTCTTACAAATCAAATATGAAAGTTTGGGGTCATGTATACCGAAGTTCGTTCAGGTAACCTGCATCTTGTTTGACATATTGTGTGAATTCTATACATACATCAAAATGTAAGCAATTTCGTATATGTTTAATTTATTGTACTTTTGTTGATGGAACTCTTGATTCAATAAAATTAAAAATTAGCGGGTTCCTTCATCATTTTCTTTCCAACAGGTAATTGTGATATGACAGGGAAAATTCAATAGTTCCTGCCCCTTTGTCCAATCAAATTAAAATTAATTACTCTGTGAATATTGAGTAGAGTATACTTCATGCTTGGAGCAGATGTCATTCTACGAGTATAATGTGTTCTCTCAGTTAATTAATGTTGGTTCTTGGCTAATAATGCGTATTATCTGTTAAAGATATAAATAATTCCACCAATTATATACTTGAATTACATACTATTATCTGCATAAAAAAGAACATGAATAAATAACAAAAAAATATTTCTGTAGAACTCCGAAAATAAAAGCACAGGCATTAAACTCAACGAAATCAGTAATTCCTTGTCCTGAAGAAAGATATTGTGCCAGCGTTCTAAAATGAGGTTTTGGATATTTTAATATTGCGGAGTTCGTTTTCCAGAACGACAGAGGCGTTTTTAAGGCTCGGAGAACTGCAGCTTTACATTTAGAATTACAAATTATTATAAATATTAATAAAAATATGCCGCATTTTAGCCGTAATTATTCTTATGAAACTCGCTCTTCAAAACGTGGAGCTTTGTAAAGCTGCAGATATCATTGTCGGAACACAAGAGTGACGTTAAATATGTCAGTTGACGTATTTATTCTTATTTTTTTTGTCTCGACAAAGGGCTTTCAAATGTAAAGTTGAGTCGTTCCTTTCAGATGCACATAATTAATGTCAAAAGGCTACAGTTCGTTTATTTCCATTGTGAGTTTTCTTTTGTACGTCTCAGCAGTTCCAGCATCTCAAAGGGTTGGAAAGGGCTACAACAGTAAGTGCTTGAACACACGACAAATACCAACTGGTCTTTCAGAGCACAAAAATGTAGAATCAAACGAAACGCAAAAGGACTGAAAGTGTCTATCCATTGTTTTAGGCAAATGTTATCATTAAACCACTTATAAAACGTTCCATTTGTTATAGACAATTATAATTTGGTTAAAAATTATCAAACAATTGAACATTTTTATTTTAACTTATTTTAACTTTTATAATTGTGTGAATAAATTATGATTGTCATTAATAAAAGTAACTTTATTAATGTATAAGTTGTTGAAAGTAATAAGGCAATCAATTACATGCATTATTATTGAAAATGTTTTATTACCAAACATTTCACTTTATTTACTCTTTTGCATTTTAAGAGCGACGTTTGAGCTTGCAAAATGCACGCCGTTAGGAAAGCATTATTTGTTTTGAAATACAGCTATAATATTTTGCTCCCTCAATTTCCAATATTGTCTTTACGAAAGTGAGACATATTTTAGTTTGATTTCAATTTCATGTGTGCAAACACTTGCACTGAAATTCACATTAAAAAATCTTTAAAAAACGGAGCTTTGTTGTCAACTTTCATTTAATACTAATGTTTACAAAGAAAATAAACATTTTTAATGAAGTTATATCAATCATTAGGGTGATACATGCACTGCATGAATCATCGTATGAAAATATTATCTGTTATGGAACCTAAAACCTTAAAAATGGTGCACGACTTAAAATTGAACAAATTCTTGAAAACTAGTTCGGATTTGGTCATATGATGGAAAAGGATTTCAAATAAAATGAGTTCGATTAATATAATTATACGTTCCATAATAATAAACTTTTAGATGAATCAACGTATGAGGTTTATTTACATTTATTTACTTTTTATTTACATTTATTTATTTTTTATTTACATTTATTTATTTTTTATTTGCATTTATTTATTTTTTATTTACATTTATTTATTTATTTGCATTTATTTATTTATTTATTTACATTTATTTATTTATTTATTTATTTATTTATTGGAAGCTAGAGTGTCGACTGAAATGCCACAGGGGACGGGTTTTAGGAAAATTTAACAAATAAAGTTTTGATACATTAATTCTCGAGAAGACTTGTTTATTTGGACTCCTCTAAAACACACAGAGGTCGCCAAAACCAACACTCAGTGTGTAAACTTTAATAGAAATTTCGAAAATAAAAAAAATGAAAGTATTATGATTTAATAATCTTATTAGTAAAGTGTGCAATAATTCCATTAACTTCCTACGTTCAGGTAAGAAGGATTAACAAAGATTCTTTCTGTTAAATGAGCTGTACACCCGTAATTGAAAAATGAAAATTTATTGAAGCCAATCCGGGTAGCCGAAATCGCTTGTTGTGTCTGGCGATCTTGGATCGAAGTATCGTGGGATCGAATCCCACCTCGGGCGAGGATGTACTGTTCTGATCGTCCTTTCACCGAGGATCAACATCATCATCATATCTCTTCAGTAAAGTATTAATAATTCCTTCCTCAAGCAGGAGGTCCTTGCTCTCAATGAGATGTGCAGTGGGCCAACAACTTTTTTTTAGAAGCTTGTTAATTAATACTACATTATCGCTGTACACAGCAATTAACTGCATTATTTCATAAATATAATACAATACAAAAAAATAAATAAATCGTTATTTAAATATGATTTTGGCACTTGGCAAAAATGTTTATACAAGGCAGAAAGTAAAAAGAAAAGAAACAAGAATTAGTTATATATATATATATATATATATATATATGTGTGTGTGTGTGTGTGTGTGTGTGTAATTCGTACCTCGGTTGTTTGATAGAATTAATCTGGCAAACACACTTTCGTATGAAGCCAGTATTCCCCGCCTGCGCTTTCTCGTTTACCACCCTTTCTGGATTTGGGGGAGAAACGAGAGCAGAGACACGGGAAGTTGCCAGTGTTCGCGGGAGCGCGGGGTTTCGTAGACGGACAAGTAGATGAAACGAGCAAAGTTGAACATCCCTACACAAGCAATCTTACTATTATTCTTGTACAATAAAACCTAATGTCTTTTGGCAAAACCGGTAAAGGTGCCTCAGAGCAACTGATGTCACTGCAAAGCCTCTGACCGCAGGTTCTAGGGTTCTAGTCCCAACGGTGGAAAGATTTTCGACACTAGCTGGTCAGCTAGGTCGAACTCAGCCGCTGTCGGGAGGAACATTCTAACGGCCGGCTGTTTTGATCGGTAGTTTTCCGTGGTTTCTCTCATCATCACCAAGCGAAAACTGGAGCAGTACCTTAACGAACGGGCCACGGACCGCGAGAGATCTTTCCTTCACCTATCTGTCCTATCCTCGCACCTTACACTCACATGCATTGCACTATCAAAATCGATGGGGGTTAGAACTTGTCTCTGCTGGGATGGTACCGCTCTGGTGGGAGATACCTGCTTGGAGATGGTCGCCACATAAGCCGACGTAGGTTGCCGCCGGATCTCGCTAGCCATCGGGGAAGATCACCACCCTCTTTCGCGACTGAACTACGCTTCCGGGAGTAATGGCCTCAATAGATGACACGCCCGGAACTACCAATGAATGAATTCTTTCAGCAACGGTTTTTTGGCATTGGCGGGAATGCCAGCGTGCGTGGGCGGAGGCGCAATTAAGTGCCCCGGGGCGTGGCGCCCGCCCGGGCCGCCCCGCGCCAGTCACTCACCGCGCTTCTCTGCGGTCACAGCAACAGGTCGTCCCCGCAGGATCCGATTGCGCGCCCGAAGGTGCGGGGGCGGCGGCGGACGCCGCCCCGCGCCGCCGCTGCCATCGCGTCCCGCCAGTCGCGCCCAACGAAATTACACTAGGCGCCTCCCAGCTTATATCATTTCCGTTCGACGAAATTAATTTTCTCGATTTATGAGATTTCCGTTTCCTGAAATCTGCATCGATCGTCGGAGGCTCGCACGGCGGGAGGCGCATCGCTGGGCACCGCCCTCGTTTCCCGGTTCGATCCCTCCGCTCGCGGCGCCGCGCCTCGTCGGCGGAAACCCGGGCGAGGAAGAAGAAGAGGAACGCGCCGCGGGAAGAGGCCGCGACGAACGAGAACGAGGCGGCGGGAAGGAGGACGCAGAGTGCGCGGAGGCCGGGCGCGCGCCAAGCGGCGGCGGCGGCGGCGGCAGAAGCGGCTGCGCCCCGGAGACGTCTCGCCACCCGAGCCGTAAGCTATCCGCCGCCCGACACCCTCCCATACATCTTCTGGGATAAACGGTTCCTTCGCCCTTTAAGCCCCTTAATAAAGGCGAGAGGCTCCCGCCACCGGCAGCGGGGTTCGCCGTCATCTCTGGCGGCGGGGCCGGGAAGCGTCGGGGGCCGGGGGCAGCGGAGGTCGGGTGGAGCGCGAGTCGAGGGACCCGTCCGCGCGTCGCCCGCCGTCCCTTTCATGGGCGCTCGCACGCCCATCCGCCCCGCCCTTCCGCCGCCCCGCTCCCGCTCCCGCGCCCGCGCCCGGCCCCCGCCCGCTAAATAAACCGAAGGCCACCACAAAGGCGGTGATCGCCCGCCCCCGCCCCCGGCGTCGCCGCCGCCGCAAATCAATACCCCGCTCATTAGCCGCGCTCCTCCGCCGAGGGGCGCCGCCCCCGAGCCGCCCCCCGCCGCCGCCACCCCCGGCCCCAGCGCCGTCGGCCGGCCGGTCGGCCCCATCCGGAGGCCGCGGGGGCGGCGGGGGCGGCGGGGGCGGCGCCAGCACGCGACCTGCGGCGGCGCGCGTGAATCAAGCGGCGCGGAAGCAGCCGCCGAATAAACAACGCGATGCCAAGGAGGCACGCGAGGCCCCCTCGCCCCGCCCCGCCCCGCCCCGCCCCGCCCCGCGCGCGCCCTTTACGACGGAGAGCCGCCCGGCGCGCCCCAGCCCGGAGTATATCTCCCGCCCCTGCCGCGAGAAACGCTGCTTGGCGCCGTGACAGATGCCTAGTTTGGGGCTCCGGCCCGACATAAAACTCTCATAGACAGTTTTATAGATGATTTTTCTCGTTGTGTAAAGGGAACAACGGTCTTCTTCCATTCCGTGATATACTGCTCAGATTGATATGATTGGGTGGGCAATGTGTGTACATTCTCATATAAAGGGAGTGATTTCCTTAAGTAATTTGAACTTGCCTTCAATGCACGCATTATTGTGGGCGCCCTGAAATTCAATTCACCTGACATCATTCCAATGGACTCACTCCTTTCCTCACATCTTTCAATGCTCATTAAATTATTGGAAATTTAATCTCTACCCCTAGCGTGCAGGTATTATTTTAAATATATCTTCTAATTGATCCACCAAACATTTTCTCAATTTTTAAATTCAAATACGACATGAACACGATTGCGACAAATTAGTTTTTTGGCCACGGAAGCCTGGGGGAGGAGTACATGTCTCAATTATAGATTCGTATTTTTCTCGTTACCGAGGGGCTTGAAATTTGTGCGTTTTTCTGAAAAGAATTTCCGGTTATTTTGGTGATTGTCAGATGTCGTCGTCTACGTCTTTCTGTTGTTGCTTGTGAGAAATTTGTATACATTCATCACTTCATACGTACTACATTTGATACGACGGCACATACCAGTCTTCATTGTATCGTGTTGCTTCAGTGCGTGATTACTGTGTGGTTTTGTGCAGTCTAGTTCTTTGCGTGTAGTAATTAAAGATTTTCAGAACTGAAACGTGAGATTTTATACCTCTTCACGAATCAATTACTTTCATTTGTGTAGTTATCAAGATGGCTAGGCTGAGTGATGCTGAGATTCAGGCGTGCCTCGTTTCATATGATGAAAATGTATCAGATGGATTATTTTCGGGAAGCGAAGATAGAGATTACAACCCAGAAAATGATTCTGGTGGAGAAGATATTAGTGCCAGAAGGAACTATAGCAACATCGTTCAGTGCGAAGATAATGTCATTGCAATAATTGCAAAGGAAATGTATGTTTGGAACATTGTTAATGCCAATGGAAATGTTTTCAGTGTCAAAAAACAAGCTAATTGTCCAAGAATATAACAAATAGTAATAAAATAATGCATTTCCATTGTTGTAAGTTTTAACAATCAAAAGCGAATACATCATTATCGTTTATCCCTCATTAGTCCCACGGACGTATCACAGGCTCATTTTGTTGAAAGAAGGCATGGACTTTCTAGGATTAATAAAACTTTCATATTCATAGTAGTAATTTTCTCGTAGGCCTGATGCACCTAGCTTTGCCAAAGGGGAAATATAATTTCCGATTTAAGAACAAAGAATACATATCACCATTATTTAATTTATTTAAAAATATAAATGACTAATTATTGAACCTGTAATAGATAAAGATGAAACAATATTGATTTGATCCTTATAATGAAATTGACATCACTTAGGCGCAAAACATTGTGTACAATAATAATGTCATTACGATATATGAAATATTCGTATGTGTTATTCAAATTTTTATCTTCCACAAAAACAAAGCCATTATTTATGTATATGAATATTTAAGACAACCGTCTCAGTTGAGATAGTAATATTACTAATTTGTTTCTAACAACTCTTTTCTTTTGTCTTTGAAAAGAAGTGTTATATTAAAGCACTGATGTAGCTAGCGTTGTAACATTTCAGTGATATAATAACACTTTTAAGAATCCATATGAGTGCCTTACTCAACAGTATTACATCGTCCAAGATAAAAAAAAAAATGCTGGGGGTTTAACGGCCCACTAAATGTTTAATGATTTTTTCAGGTATCACATTCTTTTAAAAAGCATTTCTTGTTTTATTGCCTAGTTCAAAAAAAATACTGGAGAAACAATTTTTTTCTGAAGTTAACAATAAGAAATAAACTTCTTCCAAAGGCTGACCATTGGTTTATATTTTCGGAGGGTGTTGATACTTTGTTTTGAAAATGAAGATTGATACTTGGCATCGCAGAAGTATGCTTTAGTAAATTAGGAAAGAAACGTAACGTTTATGAACAGATCATAACTTATTTTAGGTCATAAATTGTAAAATAATTTGTCAAAAAAAAGAGAGGTAAAAGATTTAAAACAACAATAATATGGAGCAAAAAAACAAAAAACTAATAAAGTCATTACAAAGGCGCAAGCTGTTATTTTCTAAATAAGCATGAATACAACAAAAAGTCACCTGATAAAGTAACACAGTTCAACTGCTGGTAATCTGGCGCAAGTTGGCCGTAAAAAACGTGCGGAGGTGCCATGAGAAAAAAATCTTTAGCAATCGTTTTAAACTAATTAATGTCGATAACAATGCTTGATTTTATTCTAAATTAATGCTGGAGCAGTATATAAACTAAAGTTGTGTACCAAGAGAATCTGATGAGGCGGCAGGCAACAACCGAGAAAATGACCTAAACAGCTGATTATGCTTTCAACGTGGGATTAATTCCAGCAACGGTACTCAGTAGCAACTGGGGAACAGCATCTGACTGCAATTAACGCGGTTTCAATGCAATCTACGTTCACAATGAAAGGTGACTCATATTAATGGTTGCTAATGCAACAGAGTCAAAATACCTTCAGCCACATTAATATAACTTTTTTGTGATTTCATTATGAGGCATTAGAAGAACTTCAAATTCTGCGTGGAAGTGAACAGCCAACCAATTTGCCAATCCAACCAATCCATACAACCAAACATCCAACAAATTGGACTCTCCTTCAAAATACAGAGTAATTTTGATCAGCAAAACGAATTGGCAATATGTTTTTATGGGGATACTTCATTGCCTATTGATTCATAAAATCTTTCATTAAGATTTATTAATCCGTAAATACCATCCCTTAAAACATTATAGGCCACCATGTTGAGTGAAATCTGCAGACGGATAACTTTTAAGCAAAACTTTTAGCGTTATATACTTTTACGTGCATTTCTAATTTCTTCTACGTACTTACTCCTTCTACGTACTTATCTAGCAAAGAGAAAGTATTTTGATGATGTTTAATGTTCCTTATTTTTATTAACAGCCAAACAAAATTTCAGGTACACATGCGCATGCATTTTATATAAATTTAAAACAGTATAATTGTAAAATTACCGTATCATTTTTTTAAATATTCTATAAATATTATTGCTATGGTATTAGTAGATGAAGCGTCACACTGAATATAAAAATTAGATATATTAAATTAAAATTAAATTAAATTACATCAAATTGATTTCTTATTAATTGAGCTCTTAAGATTGACACTCAGACAAAAAAGTGGAGGCCTAACTTCGATGATTTTTATACAAAGATTTCCCAAAGAAAGTTCAACAATTACCTTCAATATTAGCTGAAACGTCAACGCAATTATGTACATCAACGCAATTACGTCACGTCAATGAAATGTTTACAGAAGACTGAGGAAAAGAACATGGATGATCTGAGGTGAAGGCGACGGGGGTAGAGGAAAGAGGGAAACGTAAGGTAGGGGAAGAGGGGAATGGGTCATGGTGGTTGAGGGAAGAATTTATTCATATTGAAAGTAGGTTACAATTTTGGAGTCATTAGTTTAACCAACCTAAAAGAAGTACCGCTTTAAATTCATATAACAATATTTGTATTTAAGACATCTCACATAAACCATAATGACATTCTTACAGAACCTGAAGATGGAGATGAACGTCTTCCAAACGTTGTGCTATAAAATCGATTTTAAAGAGTATGCGAAAAAGTGAAGTTAAATAAATGTGCAATATATGTAATTAATATGTACCTCAAGTTATTTAAAGGTCAATAACAAATAAGGAACATTAAACATCAAACTCAATTGTTAATAAGAGTATTTAGAAACTTAACTCAAAAGTGTTGTAAGACTGCAGCGGAAAGTGACAATTTTTCAATAGAAAATTACAATTATGAGCCCTGATATCGCTAAAGTAGGTCATTCTTAGTCTATATGTATAGTAAATTATTTCTTCTAACACGTTGTTTGATCGGAATCACCGTTTTGAGTCACTGATACGAAATATTGGTGTACAGCAAAGCGTCTTTCTTCCTGTCCGTCAGTGTACGTCAGCGCCCACGCAGTTGTCAATTTTCTCCAAAATTTGATATTCTTGGATCGATCGTGCCAAACTCAAAGTTCTAGGAATTTGAAATCGATATTGTTATTTTTTCCAATTTTTTTGGATAAAATATTTTGCACATTGCAAAAAATCACAATGTTTTCTGAATCTTTGTAAAACTACAATATTGAAGAATTTTTTTCATGATATCTTTTCTTCAAAGACAGATCTTGAAATAACTTCAAATACAAATTTTCAAAAATATTACTACTTTTTGCGTTATATTGTGAGGAAAATAAGCAATTTTTAAACATTTATTTTCTGAAAAAGGTACCGAATTTTTTCCTCTTTTTTTAGAATAGAGCAGATTATGCTTATAAAAATTGTGTAAGTCCCATTATTAAAAAATTCAAAAAATTAACATCGCAAATCTACAATTAACCGTAATGAAATGTTCTAAAAGTTATATCTTTAAATAAATGCATGTACATTTTTTGGAAATAGAAGTATTTTGCGTAACTTTTTCTTGAAGTAGAGAAAAATTGCGAAAAAAGATTGTCAATAACTGCTTCAATTTGTTTATAGAATGCAGTAAAGAACGTTTATAAAAATTACGCAAGAAAAATTTTCGTTGATCTCTCTGAATTTCGGAAAACAGATTAACAACAAAGTTAAAAAAACGCGAGAAATATGTGCTGTTGGTACCACCAATAATAAGCTATTAGGTGTTTATGATATATTATTAATAATTAGCACGCGAAGAGAGTAAAACTATAACCTACACGGAAACGCTTTCGCGATATAAGAATGTTAATATTGTGCTTTGATTGGTTCAATGGATTGCATAAAAGCGACAACAGAAGACTACCAAAAGGCATGCTACCACATGATCATGAATAGAACTACTTGAGGATCACACTCCATGAACAACAAACGGAAAGAGGCAAGATCTTTTAGGCCCAAACACATTAAATTTGGATAAACGGAGATCATTTGTACTACAGAATATTAAGTCTCATTGCCAATACATCGCGCCCTCGGATTGAAAACCTTTTCTCGACTACCAGAAAAATTAATAGGAGAGCTTTTCGCATGATTGAAAATATTTAATAAGGTGAAAATGCTGTCTAATTTGATTCATAGGAGGTTTTCTGCGAGTCTGACATGCAAACTGTTTTATATGTTGTAGGTCTAAAATTTTTGCCAAAAGTGGCAGCTAGTATCGCTAGTCCGTGATTTCGTTATTTGCATAAAATAACATAACGTCGTCATTAATGTACGTCAAATGTTGCGTTGCACAAAACTGAGCAAAACTTCAGCATAGAGTGGCTACCGTTGCGAATGAAATGTCACTTCTTCAGTAAAACATTACACAAAGACATCAAATTCAGGGAAAGGAAGCCATCAGGATTGAACCTAAAACGTCTTTCTTTGTAGAGGAAGGCATCTTATAATTTCAAATTGACATCTCTATTATTCTCACAATGATTTCGGAGGAACTAAAAAACGTCCTTTGTATTCATTTAGGAATTTTTAATACGTCTCTGTTCAAAATGATCAATTTCTCTCACCGGAAGAAGGAAGGCAGACAGCGTCCAATTGAAGGGCAGAGGTGGCTTGCTTTGATCGTTCCTGCGTGTCGTCTCCAACGCCTACAAATGGACGTCGACGCGCGGAGGCGCCTCGATTCGCTCCTGATCAGGTTATTTTTGCCCCGGCATTGGCCATCCGAACGCCACGCTCGTAATGATTATTTGCATGTAACAATAATTCCTCGAGCTGGTCATTTGAGCAGCGGCATTCAATATCGCCAGAGTGGATATACACTACCCAATACCGAAAAAAAAATACAAAGTTTTAACGAGTTTTGAAGAGCCTCAGAATAAAGAGAGGTGGAAAATTCTATTTCCAAGAATTTAGCTAATTCACTACAGGCAACTATTCAAAAATACAAATACACAGCCAGTCCGCTCGGGTTGTTTGATGTATATGCAGCTAATTCTGAGAAAGCAGTGTTGTTTTGCCGGTCTAAATGGCACAGACGGCTGTGGTAGCGACCGCCCTTCCCTAGAAAGGCGAATTCGAATCCAAAGTAACGCACCATGTAATCGTGGCATGGAAGGAAACTCCAGCCATCACATATCCAATCGTCTACATCGTTCTCGCTTCTGCATCGTTGACCGAAAATTCCCAGGTGACCGATTTTCGGCAGTGGGTAGGACTACTTGCATACACTATGTGATCAAAAGAATCCGTACACGTCCAATTGGTGCTGCATGGTGTGGTCGTGTTTTTCATGGAATGGGCCTGCACCCCTTGTTGTTTTGTGAGGCACTATCACGACACAGGCCTACGTTGCTGCTTTAAACACCTTCTTGCTTCCCACTGTTGAAGAGCAATTCGGGGATGGTAGTTGCACCTTTCGAGATCGAGCACGAACACGATCGAGCACCTGTTCATACTGCATTGTCTGCGGCGAAGTGGTTACAAGACAGTAACATCCCTGTATAGGACTGGCATGCACAGAATGCTGACTTGAGTCCTACCGAACACCTTTGGGATGTTTTGGAACGCCGACGTCGTGCCAGGCGTCACCGACCTACATCGATACCTCTCCCCAATGCAGCACTCCGTGAAGAATGAGGTGCCATTACCCAAAAAAACCTCAAGCGCATGATTGAAAGTATGTCTGGTAGAGTGGAAGCTGTCATCGAGGCTAAGGGTGCCCCAACACCCTTCTGAATTCCAGTATCAATGATGGAACGAACTGGTAAATCATTTTCAGCAACGTGCCCGGATACTTCTGATTGCATAGTGTAGGAAGGACTAATTCAGTCGCTGTCTGGAGGAGAAAACTAGCGGGCGCACGCTAAGATTAGTAGTTTTTTGTGGTTTCTCTGTTCAATACCCGGTGAAAGTCTTCGCAGTACCCTAACAAACGATACATGGACCGTTCACGATTTTTCATTACTCCCCCTTATTCCATCAGCACTTCTTATTCGCCGCGCGCACACACACGTACACTCACATGCACACACACATGCACACACATGCACACATACTCACACCCAAACACCCTCATGCTCAGACCCATACACACGTGCCCACACACATACACAAGGACTCACATGGAAAGCACATCCACAAACAAATGCATACACACATGTACACGCATGCACACACACAGAAACACTTACATGCACTATACTGTCATACAAATCGGGATACCAGTAGGAAGCTTACAGATTGTCCCAGCTGGAGCGGTGCTCCACTGGGGATTGTATCTACAGTAGGAAAACAAACCATAAATCGTGTAGGTCGACGCCGGATTTCACGCTCCAGGATTTCACGTTCCCGAAAAGGTTCACCGCCTGAGATATAACAGTCGTTACACTTACGGCACTAACAAACCAACAGTTGGCGCGCCCGGTCTCAATACACACTTACCCACCTCGTATCACACATCTAACCCGATCTGATCTAAATTATCGTTTGATCACTTGGCACTTGTCTTAGGAAAGCCAAGTAACATTCCCCCTATATTGTCACCAGTATGATTGAGGTTTATAGAACTGTTTTTAATTGTCACTACACGTATGAAGAAATATTTCTAATAAACGTAAAGTTAAACATAAATTATATGAAACCATCAGGTAGGGTGAGGTCCCAAATGTTAACAGCAACACTGCTAATTAGTATTTATAAATTACTTGCTTTTATTTTTTCTATTTTTCACAATTTAAATCACATTTGACTATCACTATCGTAGAAGCGCGCCCCGTTCGGGCTGCAATGTCATGGGGCGACAAACACGGAGACCGATCATTCGCCCCGTTCGCACTCACTCAGATGCTGCAATTGCGCCCTTTGACGTCGAACAGGCATACCAGCACTTGTCTCCCTTTCCCCCGGCGTTTGACGGCTCTGCACCGACTGGGTGTGGAGTAATACTGATCTGACCTGTCACACAAAGAACAGTGCTGCCAGGCCAACGTGCACACCGTCTCTATGCAAATTGTGTCACTTCTTATGCATATACTGTTCTATTCATTCACCGATTTTTAAGAGATTCCGACCATTCCTTCTGAGTGTTGCAATTTTCATAAACGCCCGTGTATATTCTCTCTCTCTCTCTCTCTCTCTCTCTCTCTCTCTCTCAATGTGCAAAAGATTGCTAAGATGCGTTGTTGAAAAAACGGAGCAACCTAATTTTAAATATATATATATATATATATATATATATATATATGTATATATATACATATATATATATATATATATATGTATATATATACATATATATATATATATATGTATATATATACATATATATATATATATATGTATATATATACATATATATATATGTATATATATACATATATATATATATAGCTTTATCACGATTGTCTGCTAAATACGGAGAAATCTCATAGAAGCTGAAAAAATGTACTTCGAATACTATATAGACTTACCAAAGACATTTCTAGACTTCTTTCATTTCTCAAATATGAAAATGTATTCATTAAGTGTTTTCCTGTATATTTATCTAAATATTCAATAGCATTAGCTGAGTTCCCTCAGCATGATTCGCATCATCATGAAACTAAATGGACATTTGAAGACTTCCATATTTGTTCAAGCGAAGTACGATCATATGCATTCGATTATTCGATGACCAATGCGTCGGGCAGTATAAATGAGGCTGAAAGAAAATGCCGGTGCAATAGTATGCAAACTCAATATTTATATGCGCCTGCTCTTGTTATGGTAAGCATACGCCTTTCTCCCGGTTTAATTTACGCGTTGTGTGCTGTTAAAATTACAGAACCGCTGTGAACATGAGATTGATTTCCACATGGTAATATCGTGCAGTTTGCAGGCGCGGTTTTCACAGTTCACAATTTAGTGTGGCAATAAAGTGCAGTTTGTCACTTGTATATTCACAAATTAATTTATTTTTAACATTAATAAGAGATTTAGATCAAAACGGACTTGTCTGGGAAAATGCTGGTAAAGTAATTGGTTCAGTTTCAAGGTTCGATACTGAAATAATCTGATTTATTCATATTATAAAATTAATAATGAATACTAATATAACAAAAATACGTCCACAAAGAAGGAGCACGGTACATGTTAAAATGTTACAATTAGGACAAAAATAAATAACAGTAGTTTTTTCAGCATGTAATGAAAACTTAGAAATGAAGTTCATTCATATACTGGAAAAGCATTTAATGACGTTAATGCATATAACTGTAAATAAAGGCTATAAAAACGTTCATGGGACAGAATACTCGAGTATGAACAATAATCAGTTATTATTTCATACAAATGATTGTCATTTAAATGGATTACGTGTGTGGTGAGATCTACTACTGATTTAGGGGTTTTGTCTGGCAAATGAGGATATTAATAGAAAAACATCGGCTCGAAATAGCTACTAAAATAATGAATTTATTTTATATTTTGCAATATCAATTAATTTCTGTGAGAAACAATACTCACTGTTTGGGATCGACAATTTACTTTCAATGTCACTACAATGTCATAGAAATGGCACTCAATCACAAGGTAAAGAAATAAAATAAATAAATGGCATAATTTGAAAAGTGTAATACTCTATACCGCCAAAGGTTACAAGGGTAAACTTTCGTAATTTGCAAACAGAAGTAGAACTAAATTATTAAATAAAACAAATTAATATTAAACAAATTCAAACTGGTTACAAGTTTATAATTAAGTTTTTATTGTGTAGAGTTCTACGTAAATCTTATTCGTGTAATCAAATACACGTTTCAAACCCCATACAATTTTACTTGTTTGGGGTATTTTAATATTAATTTTTTACGAGGATAAAGACATGAATTAGAATGAAGATTTTATCCTGGCCATTTGGTCTCCGCATCGCCCTAAACATCCATTTAACGTTTGATTATTCATAAAATTGAAATATATTAATTTGGGTGTTCTGTTATATCCACCAGAGTGAACAAAAATGTTGAAAATATTACTGATGCAAAAATTGCAGGTACGAGACCACGAAAATCATTACTTAGAGACATATTCAATACAGACGGATAATTATCAAATGACTGTCCTCGAGGTCGGTAAAATACATCTACCTACAATTCTGAAGATAGTTAAAGAGAGTTTGGCGACAGGGGAATAAATACGACAGGATTTGGGGATTGGAGGATTTGCAATATACAGCAACACTAATTCGCTTTCCCCTCGACTGGAGTCTCTGTTGGTTTTGTATGGGAGTCAATCTTTCGAATGAATCTTTCCGGGCAACTGTTATGGTACACTTAGTGTAGTGAATTTTTTATACTTGGCGGTGATCCTCTTCCCCCTCAATGGTAAGATACGGTGCCGACCTAAACATCGCCTGGTGGAGAATTCTACTTGCAGATATCACCCTCATTGGGGCACCGCCACCGTCCAGGACCAGTTCAAGCTCCCGACTAGTCTCGTAACATGTGCGGTAGTGTAGTGCGTATGTGTACATGTGTGTAAGGAGAGAGGATAAAACAAGGAAGGCGAAGGCCTCTGTCCCTCGAACTCTAGGATCGAACGATAGAACTCGAACCCTAGGATCTCCCATTCAGAGTCACGGCAAAGACAGCAACAATGGCGGTTCAGAGCTAAACTCAGTCAACTTCTCATCAAAGGGGTGTTTTTTTATAGAACCCTGCTTTCTCAACGGGGAATTTCGTGTATCCATCTCCAGATTAAAAATGTGTTTGTTTATGATGAGTTTTTCTGAGCAATTTAGTGGGGAAAATTATTAATAAAGGAAATCTTAAAAGAAAGAAAATCCACCAGCACTGCATTTTGTGTATATTGTGTGATTCATTAATAATGCGATAGTTTAATTTCGTTCGCTAGTATTATCAATAATAATAATAATAATAATAATAATAATAATAATAATAATAATTACAATAAATTGGTAAGCGACATTAGCACTATTGTAATACAAATTTTATAGGAATGCTTTGATACGCAATATGCGAAGTTACTACGTACGGATATATCTACATGAAATTCTTATAACTTTTCTTTTTAAAAGTGTCAGTTGGTGGTCGAAACCGCAATGTCATTAAACAAAGCGTTCGTGAAGCACTTACGAGTATATATCCGTCTTTTATGGCAGCTGGGAGCATTTCGCTCTTCGTAAGTTCAGAAGATGAATGAACAACATTATGCAAAACGTCATAATGTGTCTACTCGCCCATCAAAATTTCTCGTTGCGACTCTCCGTAGTTGTGTATTTACACTTGTGTTTACAGTTAACCCACACATAAACAAGAAACAATAAACCCCTCGTCGAGCCATTTGGTATATTATAACGGGCGGGGCGCTGTTGCTTTGCAGGGTAACATCGCGCGCAGACGCGAACAAGCACAACCGCTCTTTGTCTTACTAAGTTAGAGCGCTTAAGTACACCTTGGCCCCGGCTGAAAACAAGCAGTTCTCTTAGCTGGAAGCCTGCTGCAGCTGATACTATAGCAAAAGAATCATTAGCGACTAAGAGAGGAAAAAGTCTCTGCTATTAAGAATAAGGGTGACTTTCGAAGTAGGTGCGATTGTACTGTTCAAACGAACAGTTCACCAGTACTTATATATATGTATGTGTGTGTATGTATATATGTGTGCATGTGTATGTATGTATGTACGTGTGTATATGTGTATATGTATATATATATATATGTATATATATATATGTGTGTGTATGTATGTGTATGTGTGTATATGTATATATGTGTGTGTATATGTATATATGTGTGTGTGTATGGGTGTATATATGTGCCATAGATGTATACAGGTCTGTGTATGTTTATATATTGAGTGTATATGCTCGAAAGGAGTGTATTGTAAATTGTTTTTATATGGTAAATTGTTTTTGAATTATAAATGCTCATATATTGTAAAATTGTAGGGTTATGGCTACCACCTGGCAATCAGCCAATTGTAGCCAAATAAAAATATTATTATTATTACTTACATTTACAAGCACAGAGGGGCTTTCTATCACTAGGTCTTATCTGCTTCTGCCCCATGTCCTTCATATCATGATACCAAACGATAATAACTGAACAGAAGTATTGAGAAAATCTTGTTTAGTATTTTTCTTCTCTTAAATGTCACTTTACGTCCCTTTCTTGTCAATATGTACAAAAAAGTGTGGAGTTCCTCGTATCAAATTATTTCTGGACAAGTCACTGAATTTCTGAATGACCAATGGAGTGAGAATGTATAGTAAATTATATCTTCAACTACAGTGGGTACCATCTTTACGCAAATTGATCACTTCTTACGGCTACACTTCTACATATCCACCAATTTTAAGTGCTTCCGAGCATTCCCTCTGTAAGGTGCAATTTTCACAAAAAACAGTATGTCTATAATACAATATATTGAAAAAGGCTGCTTTCGATTGAACGTATTATTTTTTCGCTTCAACTACAGTCTACTTCTACTTCTACTACGTCCTGGGTAGGTTGTACTACTTGAAAAACAGCGTAAGTTTTGAAATATTTATAATACCTTTTAGGACGTTCCTGTTCAGTTAATCAATCGTCTCTCTCTCTCTCATATCCCTGATATGTTCGATGGGCAACATGTCAGGCGAACGTGCAAGTCAGGGAGTACTGGAGTTCAGTGGTACTCGAAGTTCTTCGCAGAAAGCATGCCCCATGTGGTCAAGCACTGTCCGGCTGAATTATGGCATACAGAGCTTCTTGCAGGAGGGGAAGTTCCTCAGTCTCTTAAACCTTACTGATGTACCGTTGGCTGTTCAAATTTCCCTCAATGCGTACGAAGCGAGATCGCACATTGTTGCAAATCGCGCCCCAAACCATCACACTTGGCGTTTGTCAGCTACGGTGCGGAACAATGCAGGCCAGATGACAGATTGCGATCACCACGGTAGTGTCGAACACATACTCTGCCATTGCTGAATCACAAATTGAAGCAGGACTCGTCTGAGAAAACTACTTTTTGACACAGCACAACAGTGAACACGTTCACATGCCCATTGCTGTCTGAGGTGTTGGTGGTTACGCAAAGTTATGGTACGACAAACCCACTTCCCGGAGACCGATTATGACCGAGTGAGCCCCGTTCGCACTCACTTAGGTACTGATGTTGCGCCCTTTGGAGTCGACGTGGCATACCGGCACTTACTTTCACTTTTCCTCTTTGTTTGACGGCCCTACACCGACTGAGTGTGGCTTAATACTGATTCGATCTGTCACACAGAGGAAGGTGCTGCTATGCCAACGTGTACGCCATCTTTACGCAAATTGATCACTTCTTACGGCTACACTTCTACATATCCACCAATTTTAAGTGCTTCCGAGCATTCCTTCTTTAAGTTGCAATTTTCACAAAAAACAGTATGTCTATAATACAATATATTGAAAAAGGCTGCTTTCGATTGAACGTATTATTTTTTCGCGAAATGTTAATAATTTCTCTAATTACTAGTTTGATTATTAGAAACGACAAAGAAAAATCGTATTACATGTTGAATTTGGGTGAACTAAAAGAGTAGTTACATCAGTAAGGCACGTTACACACAAAACGTTTATGGTGATAACTATGAAGGAGGAAATTATTTCTGTAGGAACACTATTGCTTCTCGTTCTTGATAGTTTCTCTATTGGTTCGATACGTTTCATCAGTAATGAAGTAAAGCAACCGATTGTCCGAGAAATCGGCAGTCAGCGATCGATTGAACCATGACGTCTTGGTATTTCTTGACTCATTAATACGAGAAGAAACGCAATATTAAATTTTGGCTCATGCCAGTATTTTGGAGATTTGTTTCGACATTTTCGAACATTAATACACTAATATAGTTTTTCAATATCTTCTCCAATATCACATTCGTACCACACACAAATTAACTCACTTCTCATAATACACTCGCCAACTTGTTTGATGATTTGACGAGAATCATGCATGGTTGCGAGCATGGTTGTTGCTGAAAAGAGTGTGGCATTGGGAACGATGTTTAACCTTCGATCACTCGCGCTGTTGTAAAAAGTACAACGGGGGAACATTTTTCATAGTTACATGAAATGTTGCGCTCCAGTAGTGAATTACTTTTAGGTATTCGTTTATTGACACTTGTTGCTTGTTACAGCAGAAACAGAGATCACCATGACCGTTTGTTGAGTTCTGAGAGAGAAGTATGAGAGTAAAAGTGTGTCTGTTGTACATTTTTTAACGCGCTAGTTTTGGTGTTAATTTTTACAACAGGTTCTTTAAGTATAAAAAAGTAACGAAAAAGTGGATAAATCGAGTTGTCAAATTTAGAAAAAATTTCCTCTAACACTTGTTGTAACCACGTTCCATGTGTGTGGCTCGTTGATGCCGAAAAATCGAATGCGGGCAAAACGTGTCTGTCCTTCGGTCTGTGAACAACACTAGCGGCTAAATCGTTCAGTTGATTTGCTCCAAAATTAATATATGCCAATTGATCTGAATAATGATGTTTCCTCTTGAATTTGAAAACGATATTTTCATTTTGGGGGGTACTTTGCTAGTAGCCCCTGAGATATTTTCAAAATTTTCAAAAAACAGCTACATCGTTTTTATTACACATTTTTGTTGGACAGTGTATAGGATGTTGAAGAGTATGTTGCAGGTTTCATTTTCGCTGAAAACCCTGATTATTCAAAGACTGCAAACATATGAAGTTTTTCGGCGTCTTTCTTCTACTACAATAATTACGAAGATAGACATTTTCCCTTAATGAAATCCTTAAATAAAGATATATTTTAAAGTACGGACATGTTTTCATTGTTAAGTTCTCTCATTGTTATTCGAAGTTATGTAAAGCACTTAAATAAATGTTATTAAAATAAAAAAAACTATTATTAAGAATAGAAATGTAAAAAATGTTGGATGTTGTAAAAAATACAACGCGCGAGTAATCATGTCCCAAAAATAGGCACCAGTGCTCGAAGGTTAATATCTTACATATTGGCCAGAAAAATATTAAATAAATCACCAAAGGATCCATATGAGGTATTCAATTCAATGATGCTATATTTTACATGGTGAGACTCAGGCCGTCTGGCCTGCCTTTTCGTCTGACGCCGCAAATCTCACTGCCGTCTTTTCAAAATCCAGCGCAGAAAGAAAGTTGACTCGGGCGAAAAGAGAGGTGATTTAAATTTATCTCAGAGGCTTTTCTTAGGCTTGAGGATCTTTCACATGCAGTAAATCTGCAACATGGCTTTTTCCCCTCCACCTCAATGAAGTCGTACGAAGATACTTTTCGCTCATGAAAGTCCACGCCTTCACTCGTGTTTGAACCGGCAAACAAAGGTATAACAGCCCGATACGCAGTTATACCATCGATGCTGCGAAATACAACTTACTTTTTTTTTCACTTCACAACCAAATACCAAAAGAAATATCACTGCCCTAAAACACACGCTCATCGTAATCCCCCTCCCGAGAAAGGGCACGCCACGCCGAATCTGGCCGACCCGTCGCGCATACGCCTTCTGGCGAACGCCTCGTTCGCCTTCGCGAAAGCGGCCTTCGCGGCGCGCGCGCGGAGAGCGCTCATTGTTTACACGCGCCCCGTGGCGGACTCGCGGGCCCGCCCCCGCCCGCCCCGCCCACGCCGACTATTCATACGCCCATTAAGCGCCAATCTGGAGCGTCGCTGCGCACACGCGCCCGTTGAGTCGAGAACGGCCGTCAAAAGCCAGAGACGACGCGCCCGGCGCCGCTTCGAGATTGGCGGCGCACGCAAAGCTCGCGTTTGCGGTCTATAAATGGCAGCTAAATGCGCTGAGGGGCTCATCCAGGCGGCCCGGGCCGGCCCGCCTCCGCCGCCGCCGCCCCTCCACGCTCGCGCGCACGGCTTGCCCCACGCGCACTCGGCGCTCGCAAGATGCTCGCACGACGCCCGCACGACCCTCGCACGACGCTCGCACGACGCCCGCACGACGCTCGCACGACGCTCGCACGACGCTCGCACGACGCTCGCACGACGCTCGCACGACGCTCGCACGACGCTCGCACGACGCTCGCACGACGCTCGCACGACGCCCGCACGACGCTCGCACGACGCTCGCACGACGCTCGCACGACGCTCGCACGACGCTCGCACGACGCTCGCACGACGCTCGCACGACGCTCGCACGACGCCCGCACGACGCTCGCACGACGCTCGCACGACGCTCGCACGACGCTCGCACGACGCTCGCACGACGCTCGCACGACGCTCACACGACGCTCGCACGACGCCCGCACGACGCTCGCACGACGCTCGCACGACGCTCGCACGACGCTCGCACGACGACGCTCGCACGACGCTCGCACGACGCTCGCACGACGCTCGCACGACGCTCGCACGACGCTCACACGACGCTCGCACGACGCCCGCACGACGCTCGCACGACGCTCGCACGACGCTCGCACGACGCTCGCACGACGCCCGCACGACGCTCGCACGACGCTCGCACGACGCTCGCACGACGCTCGCACGACGCCCGCACGACGCCCGCACGACGCTCGCACGACGCTCGCACGACGCTCGCACGACGCTCGCACGACGCTCGCACGACGCTCGCACGACGCTCGCACGACGCTCGCACGACGCTCGCACGACGCTCGCACGACGCTCGCACGACGCTCGCACGACGCACGCACGACGCTCGCACGACGCTCGCACGACGCTCGCACGACGCTCGCACGACGCTCGCACGACGCTCGCACGACGCTCGCACGCCGCTCGCACGCCGCTCGCACGACGCTCACACGACGCTCGCACGACGCCCGCACGACGCTCGCACGACGCTCGCACGACGCTCGCACGACGCTCGCACGACGCCCGCACGACGCTCGCACGACGCGCGCACGACGCTCGCACGACGCCCGCACGACGCCCGCACGACGCCCGCGCGACGCTCGCACGACGCTCGCACGACGCTCGCACGACGCTCGCACGACGCTCGCACGACGCTCGCACGACGCTCGCACGACGCTCGCACGACGCTCGCACGACGCCCGCACGACGCCCGCACGACGCCCGCGCGACGCTCGCGCGACGCTCGCGCGACGCTCGCGCGACGCTCGCGCGACGCTCGCACGAATCTTGCACGAATGTCCTATGAAGCATGCATGACACTTGCCCGAAACTCGTAAGAAGTACGCGAGTTTTTTCTTTACTTCTGTTTATTTAAGGTCGCATTAACTTCGAGGTCATTGGCAACCATATTCTCTTCAACGTAAGGGTATCTGGGAGAGCAGACAGTGGTGACGAGGGCCGCGAGGTAGGATCTCCCAGTAACCGCCTCTTCTCATGTATTCGTCACTACCCAGTGGCCAGATGAGGAAGGAATCAGGACAGTAGTAGTATTTAGGACACTTCACAGAGGTTGGAGTAGCCCCTGTGAACCAGTCAAGCTCGTTTTGGAGAAACAAATTTCAATGAGATTGTCGGGGAATCGAAACCTGACCTCATTGGCGAAAGGCAAGCGACTTTCGCTCTGAGATATGACTTGGCTATTGTCAGCCATGCATTTGAGCATGCTATTGTGAGCCCAGTAATGATGAATAGGGGCAGATTTTGATGACCTAAAATATTACCAAAAATCATCAATAATATGCTCTTATAATGATTTTAAAATGCCCTAAAAACAAAGAAAAATGACGTAAAGAATGTGTTGAAAACTATTTCGGATCAAGAACTCGAGATGTTGGATACGTTACTGATGTAAACGAGGCTTCGTCCATTCGTTCATGTGAACTCAGCTAGCAAACGTTTTTATTTGGACTGTCCTGTGCCAGGAAATCTCATCTTTAGTTATCCCGAAATCGTCTGAACCGACAAGAGGTAGGCGTCACGGACACCTTAGACTATATTGTCACTATAGCTGAATTGACAATTTCAAGCGATGAAATTGAATAGGCAAATCAAGAATTCTGTGGAGAAAATTTGTTCCATGCCATTAATATTATTTGAAGCAAGTACTTTTAAAATTATATTAAAGTAGATGAAATCAGCGAAAATGCATTAACAACGTAACTACATTTGTGTATGTTATATTACGTAAATGATAAAAAAATAACTTCTTAGTCAAAGTTGATAAAAAATTTAAAAAATATGTAAAAATGGATCGTTTCCTATTGTCTATTTTAAACGACATTGTTCTAAAATGAAAAGAAAAATGACATTTCATTAAAATCCGACCCCTAAAGATGAATAAAATTTACGATTAAATACACTCACAAACAAGCTGTTTAATACACACATAATGAGTTATGAGCTATTAGAAGGGAAGTATAATTGAGCTGTTACATTTATTGTTTTGTGAGCAATTTATCTTGTTTGCTGAGCAAGAAAAATGTAGGTTGATATGCTTGTTTTAATTATAAGAAAAGAATAAAAATAGTTGTTTTAATAAAATATGCATACTAAAATGTAAAGAGTGTCCTTCATTTGAAATAACATGATTGACGAAGAAGAAACATGGAAAAATGATCACGTTTTCTCTTTGGCTCATACTTGAATATTTTGGAAATTGCGCAAATGTCCCTCTAAATTAAAAGTCATTTTGTCTCTGATAAAATATGCTCTATCTCTGAACAACTTACTAAAACCTAAGTAAGGAACACTCTTCATGACCGCGATGATGTAAGCAATATCATTTAAATACGCGAAATGTTTGTAAGGGTTTACTATTTTATTACGTATAACCTTCAAATATTACAACAATCTAAAGGCGGCTGCAACACCTTTAGCTTCTAATAACCTACCACGCTTACAACACCCACTTTGAACACCCCGTCACAATCCATTGATATCATGCCTCTCACTCCATAACACCTTCATGATCATCACCCAAGTTCACCTTGCTCCCCTCTACCGCTAATCGTTTCACGAAATCTAAAACCCACGCCATTCCGCGCCCTAAACTCTGCCCTTTCCGATCCTCGCACATTCCCCTCCCTTTCCCGTCCTCAGTCCGTTGTATAGCGCGAGGCATCGCTTGTCCCACCTCGTATCCCACTCGCCGACTCCGCGAGGCTCCCATTACCACACGACCACTTCCGCCTCTCCCTGTCGCTGCACTAGAAATCCACAGCGCGCTGCGCTCGCAGTGACGTCGAGTTGGCTTTAATCGACCATGCCTTCTTCTTACATAATAGCAGTGAATTTTTACTTTCCCGCCTACTTTTCTTTTCTTTGGATAGCGAAAAGAACACTTAGAAATGGTGCAACGCAAAACAATTATTAAAGATGGACATTTGTCTCCTGAATAAAATATGTTCTTTAAAACGTAACTTTATATGATTACATGTAGTACAATATTTCGAAACTATGAATAGCTTTCGCGAAATTTTGCGTGAAATATAGGCAATTTTTGATAATTATATTCTCAAAAAATTTTCTCCACACGCTTCTTCTGTATTTTCAAAAATTCTTTCCTCTTCCTCTGTATTTTCAAAAATTGCAAAAAATAATTCATTATTACACTTATTTCATTTTTTCATTCATTTTTTGACAAACATTAAATTATAAAAAATGTTTTTTTTACACTATTTACATGACGCTTTTAATTGTTTTAAACACTTTATTTCTTCAAGGCTTCAAAATTGATTGCCTGGATTCTGAATACAATCACATTTAAAACATTGATAAGATGATAAAAATTATAGACATTTCGGGCACTGATTCTGTCCATCTACAAGCTAAAACAAAAATCAACCTCCATTTGAATAAATCCATTTTTTACTCCATAAGACATAATACAAAACTCTTAAGACATTTATATTTTGTTGAGTTTCTAAAATGTTGTTTTAAGTGTTAAGGTGGACGATCCAAAAAAAATAAAAAGTAAAAAATGAAAATTGATTCTCGGATCATCTACAAGAAAGAGTTCGACAGTCAATGAAGTCACGGCATATAGCAATTAAGAGAACGTACAAGCATTAGTTGAGAAACTGTCTCGCACGAAAAATACATCACAATCAACACATTTATTAGCCAAAGGTAAATACTGCAAAAAGTATGGGCTCCTTATGTAAAATTAATTTCAATGAAGGAGTCCATTCCCTTGAATCACAGAGCCCGTTTACTGAAGTGATCTCTTGTTCTGTTCGAGTTGTGAAAAAAATCATTTGCACACGAAATAATACACTTTATTGAAGATTTCTTATTTATCAAGAACAAATATGATTTTAACATTCAATAATACGGCTCTCGTATTACTACAATGCCAGCAGTGATTTACACTAATTGTATAAGTTAAGCTTTAAACTAAATTCGCTGGCGAGCTCGGTTCGCGGAATAAGCTTTTGTTACCAAAGATGCCGCCTCGTTGGGCGCCAAGCGTCACCTCCACCGCTGCGGCGACAGCGCGTCGTGCTGGCAGACATGCCGGCTGCGCGGGCGGGGCGGGGGCGGGGCGGGGGCGGGGCGGGGGCGGGGCGGGGGCGGGGCGGCGGGCTAGCACATCTCCGCTTTAAACACCGCCTAATTGTGAGCGCGGGCGCGAGTTCATGGCGAAGCGTCGGCTGTTTAAATTAGTTGCCCTAATGAAACCGTAAATCCACGCCGGCCTCCAGGAAAAACTCGATCGACGCGTGGGAGCACGCGGTCGCCGGCCGCGCCACCGCCCCGCCCATCGTCCCGTGGGCGCCCCTGCGCCCCTCCCCCGCCCGGGCCCCGCCGCCGCCCTTCGCCGCGGCCGCCCCGAGCGCACAGTGCGGCGGAGGGGGCGGCGTGCCCCCCGGCGGAAGGGCCCCACAGGCACGCCGTTTCTGCCGCGCCCCCTCCCCGGCCCCCGGCAGCCCCCCCGCTCGCGCCCTCTCGTCGTGGCGACAGCGCGTCCGCCGGCCCGAAGTTGGCGACCGCCGGTCGCGAGCGCGCGAGTTCCAAACTAATTTCATTTTAAATTGCGACGTGGTGGCCCGACGGCGGCGGCGGCGGCGGCGGCGCGAGAGCGGGAGCTTGCCGGCGGAGGGAAAGGGGCGGCGCCCGAGGTGGAGGGGAATGCGACGCCGACGCCCCCGCCCCCCCCCCCAGCCACCGTCCGGACCCCGCAGACCCGTCGTCGCCTCGCGCTGGCTCCCTCAGGCCAGCCGCCGCCGCCGCCGCCGCCGCCACTGCGGTCGGTCGCTCGTGCATCGGTCATACATAATGCATTAAGCTCTTACAATCAGTTTGACGTAAACAAGATAATCTTGTTCGAATCCCTGCCATATAATCTTACGTGCGGTCCCAATAAAATCGCGGCCTAGGGCCGGATAAAAAGGGCGATCCGTAGCGGCCGCTTCCGCCGACGCCCCCGTGGAGCGGGCGCGCGCATATTGAAATTTAAATTGTCAATCTACGTAAGCCGAGCGACGGGGCCGGTGCAGCGGGCCCAGGGGGGCGGGGCGGGGGCTTTGCTGTGGAGAGCGGTATTTGGAGGCCAACGCGCGGACAGCGAGCGCGGCCGCCCCCGCCCTCTGCGCCTTTCCGCCGCCAGTAGGGTGGGGCGGACAAATGAAGTAATCAGCGCGAAGGCCGGGTTGTCCCTGTCGCTGTCGCCGCCGACGAATCGCCGTGGCATGCTGCGCGGGTGGGGAGACCCGCGCCGCGCCGCGCGCAGTTGGCTTCTCGCAAGGTTCACGCCGAAGCCAGCGCAGACACCGGCTCCGGCGGCCTCCCCTCAGCCTCACCGCTTCAACGGCTTCGTTGCGCCTTCGTTAACGTTAATTAACGAAGCCGTAATGCACCCATTGTACGCGCGACGTGAAAGGTTGCGATCTTGATAAAGTTCGATTGTGCGACACTTGAAGGGGAGTAGTAAGTCGCAATCGAGCGATCTCTCCCCCTTCTCCTCCCGGCCCCACCTCGTCCGCGCGCTTCTCCTCTTGCTTCTCGCCCACGACGTCGCCGGCCTTGGCGTCGTCTTCTTCTTCTTTAACTCGATTGTGCATCCTCTTTGAGCGGCGCGTCCCGGGGTGTCGAGGATTTATTCAATGAGAGTGGCTTTGGGCGGGGTGGGGTAAGCAGCTCAATCCTGGGGCTCTCCGGGGAAGAAGGAGGGCGATCGCGGAGGCGACGCGGGCGTCGCAAAAAACCACTCGGGCGGTCGTCAGGGGGAGGAGGGCGCCCTCCGCGTGGGCGCAGGCCCGACCCGCCACTTCTCCAGCGGCTGCCACTTGATTCGCTGGACCGGCCGTTTGATTGATTGATTGATGACACCGGGTGGGGCAATTGCTAATGTCACCAGTCCCGTAAGTGTACTGCGTGATTTTTTTCCCCTCGGGATGTGGCGGTGATCTTTCGCGTCTGGGTGATGAGATCTGGCGCCGACCTACCCTCGGATACCGTAGTATTTCTCTACGAGGTATCTTGCACTAACCGGGCACCGCGGCTAAATTTTTAAACTCTCTCAAACCGCTATCAGAAGCAGCGCGCTAGGATTCTCCTCCAGACTGCGGTTGAAGTCGACCTAACTATCTGGCCACTGTAAAAACTCCTGCCACAGACGGAGCTCGAACCTAGCACCACAATGTCAGAGGCTCTGCAGTGATGACGTGCAGTGCTGACACGCTTCTCCCGGTCAAAGTAGTCATTCTTATTCCATTCAGTGACAAAAATGTGTATACAGCTCACAAGGTTACAATACTTGAATCGAATGTGTGTGTATGAAAAAAACGAAAAATACTACTTTCAGAAATGATATTCTTTACAAACACAACCCACGCACTTAACCTCCAAATAGATATTTAGATCTTAATCTTTGCCTACAAGAAAATTGCATTGGTTAGGTTTGACACGTGCTCTTGGCTGGCTCTTGGTGTCGGGTGCTCGCTTTCCACTATTGAATTGAAGTGAATTAAATTGATGCCTTATCCACAACGCTGCCTCGGGTTCGATTCCCGGTCGATCCTACACTCTACTGTGCGTTTTCCTTGCGTCCCAGTATTTGTTCCTGTGTGATGAGAAATCTCACTTTTGAGGTTGAGAAGACCGGAATACGGTGCGGGGACGTCTAAGTGCTAACCACACGTACCCCCTTATCCCATAGCCACGAGGCAGGGACTTCGTCGGTAGTCCTGAGTCCGTTTACGGCGCCAAGTATACATACATACATAGGTTTGACACTCAAAATTTATCGGCAATTTATTCTTTTCCTATTCTACTCTAATTATTCAATTCTAATAAAGTTTTATATTTGGTTCTATGATCCATTAATTCTTTCACTTTTCATTATTCTAATGTGTCACTACGTATATTTTTCCTAGTCATCGATTACACCTCCACTTTAGATTTTAGTTATATCGATCTTCCAGTAATACTTGTGTCGCTTTAATTTTCCAATTAATTTTAATTCAATTTTTCAGTAATAAGGTCATACGTCTGTCGTTTTAAATTTCTGCAGTTTGGTTATTCACGATAATCTTCATAAATAATTATTCAAGATCACTTTAGTTTGGCCAGAATATAATGATCAATCACAAATGTAAACTACGATGAACCTGACACGAATAAAAAAAGAGAATTCCGTCATCAGTTGGATAGATCATGTTAACGAGTTCTATAGACCCGTAGAGTATATACGATTGATTTACAATATAGGCAATTTTTATATAAAATGCTACCTATACTTTTACATGTTTTACCAAATCTTTTTTACACGCCTATACTTAAGATGTCATAACTTGTTTTATAATTTTGGTTTTAGTTGACAATTTTTATTGTTCATCTGGGCTTCACCCGCACCGAATTCAAACGTGATTAAAGTAGTATTAAGAAAATGCCTAAGTCTTTCTCTCTAGTAGTTAGACAATCACGCATGCCTCCCTCTAGGGAGTCTGCCGACGAAGCAGCCGGGCAAAGCTAAATCGCCGAAGGAAGCAGGTAATCGGGTGAGTCGGTGGTTACAATATATTCATTTTTTGAGGATCAGATGGTACGAGGGTTGCCTTTTATATTTCAGGATTAGAGAACACAAAACAAATATTAATCATCGAAAATCACTTTACAGTTTTTCAAAATATTCCCCATGAAGATCTATACACTTTTGTATGCGTTTGAACCAATTGTCGAAGCACTTTTGCCACTCTGATTGAGGTATCTTTAAAACATGCAATCTCAATGCAGCCACCGCTTCTTCAGATGCCGAAAAACGTTGACCACTTAGTTTTTTTTTACGTACGGGAATAAAAAGAAGTCATTCGGTGCCAAGTCAAGACTATACGGCGGATGACTCATCAAACCGATGTTTTGGGTGCTCAAAAATGCAGTTGTTTGAGCCGATGTGTGAGAGCTCGCATTGTCGTGGCAAAGAGTGACCCGTGTACGGCAGTTGGTTTTCCTGATTTCTTGGAAGACAGCTGGCAAACAAATCGCTGTGTACCACTCATAATTGACAGTTCTGTGTTGTTATAGTGGTACGGTTGCGACATGTCCAGTTCTTCCGAAAAAGCAGGCTACCATCTGTTTGGAAGTGCTTCGTGCACGAACAACTTTTGTTGCTCATCTTGAAACACCCATACAATCGACTGCTGTTTACTTTCGGGCTCATACACGTAAATCCACGATTCATCACCTGTCACGATGTCATAGATGTGTTTCGAAACACCGCGATTGTATTTTTTTTAGCATTTCTTTCGACCAATCGACACGAGCCTTTTTTTGAGCGATTGACAAATTGTGTAGGATCCAACGTGAACATTTTTTTTACCCACTAATGCCTAAGGTTGTCTTCATCTCACGATAGGTCACATGACGATCTTGCAATATCAGCTCACGTACAGCATCAATGGTTTTCAGAACAACAACTGATTTTGGACGACCTTCGTGAAAATCGTCTTGGAGTGAACTACGACCACGATTGAATTCACCATGCCATCAATAAACACTGGTCCTTGATGAAGCTTCATCGCCAAAAATTGAATCAAGTTCATCCATGCACTGTTTGCTGAGTTAATCCACGTCGAAAGTTGTAAAAAATAATTGCAGGAAAATGTTCACGATTTAATTCCATTTTTGGGCAAAGATGAATCTTTACGTTACTGTAAACAACACATATAGCGCTCGTATCTCAAAACGGTTTGAGTACGTATAACCTCAAAACATCTACCTTTACGATAGAGCTGTCAGTTGCCGGATTGCAACACCAGGGTTGCCAAATCCCGAAACATAAAAGGCAACCTTCGTATTAAATGAAACATTTCTCACGAGGTATTCTCAGGAGCTATTTGTAAGAAGCAATCGCGAAATGAATCCCAACCTGAAGTATTGACTCGTAATAGATAATATTCTGTACAAATCATGCTATTGTGGGCACTGTTTCTCTACAGGTAAGATCAAAAAAGCGCTTTGTCTTACCATTTTCTTATCACAAACAACCACGAATTCGTCGACGATTTTACTATCAAAACAACTAATAAGGGTTAAACGTAGAAAGAGAGGAAAGAAAAGGAAAGGAAAGGAAACGAAACGAAACGAAAGGAAAGGATAGGAAAGGAAAGGATAGGAAAGGAAAGGAAAGGAAAGGAAAAGAAAGGAAAGGAAAGGAAAGGAAAAGAAAGGAAAGGATAGGAAAGGATAGGAAAGGAAAAGAAAGGAAAGGAAAGGAAAGGATAGGAAAGAAAAAAAAAGGAAATGTCGGGAGGTCACTCTAACATAAATTAATATCGTCAGCTTAAGAAAATGAAAAATCATAAGATACTAAATTTCATATTAAACCCTGTTTTTACAGCAACATTGTAATACTTCTCTTTTATCTATTTAAAATAATTATTTAAATTCACATTTACATCAATCTTTTCATATTTACAAGTGGCTATTGTTAATTTATAAATGAAATAAATTGTTGAGTATTTGCCTAGCGACTAGGTCGAATACTAAGTTTAAGCAGGGGCAAAGGAGAATATGTAGAAGGAGGATCACATAAAGCAGAATACTTAACACACCATTGAAGTGGCAAATCTGTGTGATCATTTTAGATGATCTATGATAACTTCGGCGAACTAAATTCCGAAAATGTCCAAGATTACTTATTCAAAAGTTATATACTACCAAAAATGAAATGAAAATAATACTATAATAATAATAATAATAATAATAATAATAATATTTATTGAGTCACATATACAATTACAATCGTGTATGACGGGTCAATATGATGCCTTGGGTGGAGAGAGCGAAGTTACGTTACTGTTCAGGAGCAAACAAGGGGCCATCTCAGCATTTGCTCGAAGGACCAGGGCTCATTGGCCTAGAAATACAATACTTGTTACAGTTAGATTAAGATATACAGTAGATAAATTAATTTCAACATGTTATTATAATGCTACTACTTATAATAATAATTATTATATTAATATTAATGATAATAATAACATTAATAATAATAATAATAATAATAATAATAATAATAATAATAATAATAATAATAATAATAATAATAATATTGGAACAATACATATCAATTATGTTTGCAACTACATCAAATTTAACTATAGTAGTACATTCTATATTTAAAACTTGAAATGGTGAGGAGGCAAGTTTTGACCAGTTTTGTTTTTTGTTTTTTTTTTCTTTTTGTCTGGCATTCTCCTTCTATTTCACGGGATGCGATATGCCAGTTCTTTTTTCTTTGCTTCAGTTCGAAACAGTTTACATGAAACATCAAGTCTAATGGGATAGGAAATTCTTATTTCTTTATATTTTTTAAGGTAAATGTTGTAATTTGAAAATTCCTTTTCACTGTAGAACATGTATTACATTTTTATAATAATTAATGTTTTAATTGTTATAATAAGTGAAGTAATATAAGATGAAGTAACGTTAATGAATTCTGAATTACGTAAAGAAGCAAGTATTAAATGAAATTAACTTCCGTCTTACTACAATGAATGAGTTCACGAATAGTCGAAAGAATAACGAAGTGAAGAAGAGCAGCATTATGTACAAGTTACGTTAGTGTAATTTGCATTTTTCAGGGAATTATTTTGTCAACAGTGTATTAAAGATTGCACCAATATTATAGTATTCTTTTATTTTTTCTTTCAGTTTATATTCTCGTGAAATTGTGATATATGACAGACCCCGGACTAGTATTTAAATAGTCTGTAATAGGTATATATATATATATATATATATATATATATATATATATATATATATATATATATATAAGTAAAAAATAAAGTATTAAAGGTAAAAGAACACGAGTCGAAACAGAGACATAACCTTACGCACAGATGTCGTGCCAGAACGTAGAACAAACGCATTCAAACGAACTCATACCAGTTTTTTATTTTTCAAATTGACTTGTGCATGCCGCAAATGCCTAACAAGTTTACAACGTTCTGTATTTCATGTGTTTGTTTTTTAGTCATGATGAATTCATTTCTCTTTCGACCTATGAACCATCCAGGACCCAACAAACGAGTTTGTTAACAATCCATCACTCAGCGCCTCCCCGTGGAACAGTATTTCTAAAATTCTCCAGGGAAATTAAAAGCAGTCACAATAATCACATTCAACCCCACTGTCTGTTTAAGAATGCGTGGTTATACTTCCCGAGTTTTATGGATATTAAAAGCCGTACCAAAAATAACTCTTGCAAAATGCTGTACACAGAAGCAGGTCTGCGGTTTCTCCTAGTGAGCATTTCAGATGCCAGACTTTCGTTTCCTTTGTTTTCATGAATCACATACTATCACCGAAGTTCATAAAAGCCTTTGCAACTGGCTTATGTCAGAGTCCCTTTCTGTTGCTTGATTTTCAGAATTTTCTTTCCCGCTTATTTTCCACTTATTCGTCATATCTGAACCAGTGTGAGATCTGTCAGGAAAATAAGGAAAGCAGTTTTATTGCATTTCTTATTGGTAACGCGTGATGTAAACTTGCGCGAGAGAGGCGATATAGGACTCGGAAGATATCTAGCTTCTACGTTGTATGGATGGGAACATCCCGCGTTTCAATCTCTCGCCGAATCTTATGAAGTGTCCCTTCTCTTTCTAACTCACAGGCAAACGGCGTAGCTCCGTCGCTTCAGGCAGCTACAGCGTTGTCGATAGCAGACAGTTGCAGTATTAACTTCTTTTCTCTCGCATCTTGCATTAAATCGCTCTGTGAGGTTCGCACGTGGTGATGCTGTGTGTAACAGGGAGTACCCGTTTGATAAATAGAGCAAAGCGAAGTCATTTTCATTGTGTGCACACGTACATGATGTGGAAGGTAATGGCCAACCTTCATGGCAACAACACGGTCATTCACAGACGTTAATCCTGGCACATGTTGACAGGCAGCGCACAGAGCCGGACGGCTTTACAGTGATCTCTTGAAACTCTGGGTAAGAGGTGAAAAATTTGAATGAATATGTTTTGCTGTCAGCAAAATTCAATTCTTTCAGAAAAAATTCTAACTATTTAATCAACAACAATCCATAGATCATTAATTAACAATGTCGTATGTTCTTATACTTTATTAGAGCATCTCTAAAGGATAACATTGCAATAAACTAGTATTTTTATACTATTCAAAACCAAAATCTCATCCTAATCCTGGGGTAATCTTTCAGCACAATGAAACAGACGTTCTCTCATGGAACCGAGTTTAAATCAGCTAGAGTAAAGCCGTAGGCGCCCTCTAATCCCGCAGACGAGCAACTTCTTAACGACGTGAATAGTAGACGACATAAATTGCAGGCCATAATAGGTTTACACTCGGCTCGCTGCAGAGGCGCCAGTCGCGCCTCGCGCGTTGGAGCGATGCGCCAGCCACGCCCTCTCCCCTGGACACCGCACACCACATCCACGGGAACTTGCTGTCACTAGCTGCAGGTTCTATTTGTTTCTGTATGTATTTGTGTTGTTTACTTCTTTGTTTATTTATTTAGGTATTTATTTATGAATGTGTTAATTATTTATTTTTATTTGATTAACGACAAAAACTGTAAAATATGTATGTGATGTTAAGGAAGGAGGTAAACGTTTTATTTATTGACTACATTCAGATCGTGCCTTTTTTGTCACGAACGAAAGGAAGCTAGACCAAAATCAGTCAAACCGAAGATAACAAATTACCCATGAGCTATTTAAAACATTTGTTTGAGATTAATTTAAATTTCGGTATTCAAGAAAATAAAAGTATATGAAGGTTGTTATAAGCGAAGAATTGATGTCAGTGCTTTCTTTTATTAATATGTTTAATATCATGTATAACATGTATCACGAGTATCATGTATATCACGTATCATAACAAAATGTATTACTTTCCGTTTCTTGAGTCTGTATAGGTTAGAAGTGTAGCCCTCAACGGATAACTTTTTCACAAATAATTTCTCACGTTTGTGTACGGACTTAAAGTACAGAACACATAATGGCCTGAGTCTCGTACTTTAAAGCATCGCTGGGTCGAAAATTAAAAAGTTGCATTAATTATTCAACATGATTATCATACGAATCTGCAAATAGTACTTACTACATTACTTTATTACTCTATTACCATATTATATACTTTTAATGATAGTACAAATTAAAGGACATCCCTATTCTACTTTCTATTTTCGATAATTTTATTATTTTGTTCATCGAATCATGTCTAGATCACTCTCCCCACATCATGATTATTATTATTATTATTATTATTATTATTATTATTATTATTATTATTATTATTATTATTATTATTATTATTATTATTATTATTATTATTATTATTATTGTTGTTGTTGTTATTATTATTATTAATATTATTATTATTATCCCTTGTTTTTTTCTTTAATCGTTTATTAAGATGGCATCTCCTCTTTAGAGTTACACCTGCATAAACCTGGAATGTCATCACATTCGATGCTAGATTCCGTTCGTCCCGGACCGTTGTCAATTATAACATAGGCATTATAGGCTTTGTTTTTTATTTGTAATTTCTTTTCTTTTGGATTGAATAAGACAAAGATCAGTGCTAAAACACTCTACATTTGTTATGGTTTTTTTAATCTACTTATTAATTTACAATAAACTTGCAAAATCTTTGTATGATCACTCTACATTGGGTCGAGCTCTGAAAATTTATTGAGGAATGTATGACACGGAAATTTGTTCTTGATGCAGGTTCTGTGGATTGAGTTTTGGCAAAGTCTTAGAGGGGTTAGATTGGGTATATTTGGAATGTTGGAGAAGAAGAAGAAAAAAAATAATGTGGTTTCTTATCGATTCTAACTAGAATTCTTTATGAAGATGTGAATTGGAGATAAACCATAGTGAATTTGTGATTTTGGACTATTTGAAGTTTTTTGGTATTTGATTTCGCTGCGTTGATCCATACTGGGAATGCATATAAAAGTAGAAGTCGAATGATAGTTTTCTAAATAAGTAAGGCGGAATTGTGAGTTAATTTAGCAGATCTATTAATTATTTGTTTTAGTTGGTGTAATTTAATTTTTGCTTGTATAACTTGTCGATGTGATTTTTCCAAGTGAGTCGGGTATCTAAGAAAAGTCCTAGGTATTTTATGGGTTTGTTATGAGAACGCCATGGTTCTTGGTTCAATTGTAAGAGGTGTGGGGGGATGTAATGCCTTAAGGCAAATATTTTGGCTGCAGTTTTGGACGGGTTGATTTTAATTTTGTTTTTGGCTGCCCTGCTGTCGAATTGTTGTAGGTATAACAACAGATTGACTTCATTGTGTATATGAGGGGACCTGAAGAATATATACAGCAGAGACATCTGCGAATTGGGCGGTTTCTGTATATGTTTTGATAGGTCAGCTACGTACAAGTTACAAAGAGTGGGAGATAACGGAGGAGCCTTACGAAAGCCTTGACAGCTTTTGGATTAGAATGAGAGTTATCGACTGTAACAGCAAACATTCTGTTGTTGAGGAAGCTGGAAATGATTTGAGTAAAATAAAGTGAAGTTCCTATTTATTTTTTTATTTTGTAGTTTAAAGCTTGGTGTCATGATCTATCAAAGGTCTGAGAAATTTCGAGAAAGATTGTTATTGTGTGATAGTGTTTTTGAAATGCCGTATGGATGTTTTCAGTGATTCTGAGTAGTGATGCGTGGACTTTTTCGGTGAATCCCATTTATTCCATTATATGGACTTTGTGTTATGGAGTTGTGCTTTAATTTGTGTGAATATTATTTTTCTAGTAGTTTAGACAGCGTGGGAAGCAAACAGATTGGTTGGTAACTATTGGTTAGAGATACATTCTTGTTTGATATTTGCACCGATCGCATGTTTCCATACTTGCCGATAGTAGCCTAGTCTCAGACATGAGTTAAAGATATTGGTTAGATATGCAATGGCTGTGGGGGAAGGTTTTTTAATATTAAATTGTTCATTTTATCATGTCCAGGGGATTTCTTGACTGGTTGTGATTTGTCGATTTTATTTATTTATTTAGGTGATGTGTAGTGTATTTATGATGTGAAGCGTATGTGTGATAGGTTACTGCTTTGTTGATTGTGATATGACTAGGGTGCGGTTTAGTATTATTAAGAGTGAATGTGGATGCTAGTAATTTGCTAGCTCTTCGGTTTTCTCGACAGGCCTATACACTTTTTCTGTGGGGGGATGTTATTTTTTTCTTAATATTGTTATTTTGTTGGATATGTGGATTTGTTGTTACTGTTCAGTGATTGAAGTATTGTTTCAAATTGCTGATAGTTGAAGTTTTTGATTGATTTACTAACAATGCATATTAGTAGGTCATGTTCTAGTTTTAGCCATGGAGTTCGTAGTTGCGACCATAGTCTGCAGGTTTTGTTATTTATTTGTTATAGTTTCACTATTTTTGGAGGAAGTTTATATTGTTTATCGTTGTGGGTACTTTTTGGTTCTAGTCCGGTCTTTTTGAATGTGGTATGTATTATGATGGTTAGATTGATTGTCTGCAACGTACTAGAAATAGAGCAATTTTGAATTTAGGTATTGTTGAGCAAGTTATCGGGTAAACGTTTTTCAAGGCAACTTTTACCGTATTTGGATTTGGTACTCAGTGCTATTTACTATATGGACTAATATTTTCCCATTAGCGTTAGCGTTCAAAAAACCCCAGTTGGTACTTTTGGCATTCAGGTCCCCTAAACGTACGGTATTATTTTGTTAAAATAGTTTTTAATATTGTCGAAATCCAGTTTATGGTTTGGTGTATTGTATGCTGCAAGTATAGTCCATATGCTATTTTTCATTTCGGAGTTAATGCCAACAGTTCTATATTATCAGTACCTGGTAGTATTATTTGGCAATACTGAATATTTTTATTGATGGCTGTGAGAGCTCCTCCTCCTTTGCTTAGGTATCTGTCGGCTCTGTACATTCAATAGTTTGAGATATAAATTTTATTATTTTCGTTGAAGTGGGTTTCGGTGAAGCAAATTATATCTACACGGTGTGAATTTAAGAAGTGTATTAGTTCTGTTTTTTTATTTGTTAAGCAGTTAGCATTCTAATTGACGATACTAAAATCTTTAAGGTGTAGTGTTGTCATTATTTCCGTTAATGTAGGCGGAGAATGAATTTTGAATTGAGTTAGTTATGATGGGTATAAGTGTATTTATGGCATTGATTATATGTATTTATAAGTGATTGCATTAATTATTGTATTTATAATGGGATAGTTGTGGTGTGGTTCTTGGGGAAGGTTGGTTGGATTTGAATTGTTGATAGGATTTGGGCAGGGCTGGGATGTGGTACTACTAGTACGAGTGAAGTTGGTGAGAATTGGTGTTTGGGAGAGAAGAGGGAAATGGGAATTTGTTTGTGGTGGAGTAGGTGTGTTGGAAAAGCTTGTGTATCTGGTTTGGGGGCTGTTTCGGATGAAAGTTTTTCTATTTTCAACTAATTGTTTTAGGTAAGGGCAACTGGAGTCTGGACACATCTGGACTGGAATTTTGTTGGTGATGTTCTCCATTTCGTGTTCGGTGAATGGATTTGGATTATCTGGGACAAAAATTTTCCATTGGTGCTGGTAGGTTAACGCTGTTGTTAAGAACAAGCAATGCAGCACTTACGACTTCGCTTGTTGAAGGTTCTTAGCTGCATGCCATTCATTGCATTGATTAGCACTGTGTCGCACTTGACCGGAATTGTTTCGTTGAACTGTTTATTAGTAGCACTTGTATGGTTTATAAGTTCATATTGTCACGATGCGACGCGTGACTCTTCGCCACTCCGTTTATTGAAGTGGCGAAATGCGAAGTAACGGTTTTATAGCAACCGATCTGACTACCTCACGCCACCACTGTCTGACGAAGAATGACAGGCTTTGATAATATGAAATTTTACAATTTTGATAAACAATGTTTTAATGTATTGTAAACAATAATTAATGAATAATATTTTATGTCCTTCATTGCAATCTGATAAATGGATATGTAAAATTATGATCCAAAACTACTATGTGATTATGGAGTTTTCATTGAGAAGTTTTCTCAGTCCCACGTTGCATTCAATATGAAACTTATCTTGACAAGGAAGTTACTGTATACTAGGTATTTTCTTTCACCCGAAAAGCCGTCGTTGACCTGTAGGATCGACTCCATAACCTCGGCTCTACTCAGCCGTTGAAATGAAGGATAATTTGCGCAATATCCAAAGTTGCCTTTCCCATTCGCAGAACAAGGCTCTAAAATTTCTCCGCTCCATGATCAGGGGATAATGCCGGTGTGACGTTTTTTCCCTCCCTTTGAGAGTGAGATAACATACGGTTCAACGAACAGTACTCTATTTAATTGGCAATAATAAAATGCATAATGGTCAAACTGCTATAAATAATATCTTGTCAATTTATAAAGTAATTAAATTACCGATTCAATATATCTCAGAAAAATGGAGAACAATGTGATTGTAAGATAATGAAAAATCAGCGAAAATGGAACATTTTAAATTTATTGAAAGTGTTCACAACGAAGGCTTTTTACATGTGTGTGTTAAAGTAACAAAACAAAAACTTATATTTGTCATAATATTTTAAATGAATGTCTTCGGTCATCAAGTCCTGCTCGTCCTTTCCTGACCTGAGTTGGGCCGACAGCTCGTGGCATGCCACGGAGCTTGCCATCTGTGCCGAACGCAAACTAAACAAATTTATTATACTAAATATATAGTACGTGGTCATAGCATTCCTGAAAAGAATTGAAGGTTACATTATGGAACATGGCAGTGTGCTACATTACAGACCTTTCGGAGATGATATCACTTGAGTGTGACGGGCATTAGAACAAATTACGATGGCGGAAATAGCCAGAATACCTTTCTTCCTGTTGCAAATTTAGGCAGTGAAAGAAACCTTAGAACAGATGATAGATCTTATTTTCCGAAAAGTGGCAATACTGACTTGGAAATAATTAACGACATTCTTGTAATTCCTTAATATCGAAAGGAAATGTATACATTTATTAATTAATTACATTTCAGTACAAATTCAGATTTCGTTTATGTGGTAAATGTAGCTATTTAATATTGGCTTGCAAGATTTCTAATGAACGAATATGATGCTTAGGTAGTTCTGCGACATTATCGACATTTCTTCCACAAGAGCACAGCGGGGCCATTACAGTGACCTGTAAAGTGCAGGATGTTGCAACGTCCAGTGCTGGAGGTTGAATCGCTCAGACAAGTACAAGCGATTAACTGGAACACTTTGCAACACTCTTTTAAACACTAACAAACACAAATAAATATGATATTGTATGCATTAGTTTCCGTCATTTTACATTATTCTACCAATCGCTATTTTATCCTCTGTATACTCTATCAGTTTTAATAAATATAAACTAGTATATATATTGTATATATATATATATATATATATATATATATATATATATATATATATATATATATATATTACATTTAATTATTAAAAATATATTCTTTTTATGTCATACAACGATGGATAAAGTTCTAGGTGTAAAAATTGAGCTTCTCTGTCAGTATCATCAGGCATGCATCCTTGAGTAAGAAACAACACACCAAAGCGCGGATACACACACACACATTTAAAAGCCTTTCCGATCCTACGATCTTGGACGGAGCAAATACAATCTTTTTGCTCCGATTCGGATCCGGACTAGCGGCTGGGCCGGACGGTCGTACGCTGGTGACCCCTGTACTAAGCGTGGGGCAGCTGCGGCGGTGGCGGTGGCGGAGGCGGCAGAAGGGGTGGGTTGCAGGGGGTGCAGAGTGCCCGGGGCGACGGCGGCGCTCCCGGCGGTCGCTTCACCCCCAGCACCCGCTCCGCCCCGCCCCTGCCACAAGCTCCCCTCCTCGGCCGAGCCTCGGGGCGCCGCCTGACATCCGGCCCCGACACGCCGCGGTAAATACGACCTCGGGGTCAACCAGCCAACCAGCGCGTTTGCAGGGCCTGTCGGCGATTAACATGCCCCTCCGCCTACAGCCCCGGCCTCGCCCCGCCCTCGCCCCGCCGCCGCTTCGCCACGCCCACATGCCGCCCGACCGTCCACTAGCCGCGATCAAAGTGCGTATAATCTCACTTGAAGCGATGAATTCGCACATTTACAGATGAAGGTACACATGCCAGCCCACCCCCTCCGCCCCTCCGCCCGCCCCCGCCCCTGACACCGCCACTCCGCACATTTAACGGTCAATATGCACATTTAGCAGTCTACGCTCGTTTACGGATAGGCACTGTTGCGTGCGTTGCACTCCAAAAAATAATTTATTTTTGCGGTCAAACAAACTTTTTGGGGCGTTTCCAATTTTAGGACGAGCCTTTCCAACAAGAGAGCTTCCCGTACACGCGTGTTCGGAACACTGATATCAGCTAACTTCCATTAGATTCCGATTCAAAACGAATACATTGAAACGTCAAACGTCAATTGTAGCGATCTGCAAGTGAATTATTAAGAAGTTTCAAAACATTGAGGTATTGCTTGTTTTAAACACAAATTCTCGGTTCCAATGAGTTTTCATTACAATATGGAAAACAAAACACTGTATTGAACAAACGTACGGAGGAACGCTATTGAACGTTGAAATTCCCCTTTTCCTGTATACACTTGTCTAAGCGTAAATATTTATTTTGTTTTATTTTTGTTATTCAGTTTCATTATCCGATTTCAAATCGGAATCAATATATATATTCACGTAGTTTTATTAATATATGTATCCTGGCGATGACTCTCATTGTTCCATTTTAAATAATTAATGAAAGATTTAAAATGATAATTAACTAAACTTATTATCATAATCTGAATATACACTTGAATTTGTGTTCCTTGAACTGTAGCAGATTAAATATTTGATGATACTAATATTCGACCTGCAAACAAACACGAACTTGTTTTCGTGTTTTGGTGAAATGTGACCAACTTACGTACTTCTTGTCTAGTCCCCCTCGTGTGACATCTAGGGTGCTTTTTAAAATTTGAAAGGCAAACTATTGAACAAAAAGTAAAAGGCAACGTCCGCACGTTTGCTTCGAACAAACTGCAATCTTTTGGGATCCAGTTAACAAACTGCCCATAAAACACAAAAACATTAATTATGGATAAAATATTATTATATGGAGGATTATAATATTAAATGAAAAATATCTCTACCTTTTATTATTATTATTATTATTATTATTATTATTATTATTATTATTTTGTACGGTTCTTTAAAATTTAAGGTAGTACCTCTCGTTTGTTTGATGTTGCTCACAAAGGCCATATGAATGGAAAAGAATGCAAATTCCTAGGTTCATATACGTACATTTCTATTTTGCAAGAATCGTTATGTTTGTTTTCACGGACTGGCGTACACAGTAGAAAAATTGAGGCATTTCATTTCGTGTGCAGGTGAGATTTTCCAATTTATCTCTTTCACAGACTGCGACACACAATGGTCATCAGACAGGTGCGAATGTTCCACGAAGTACAGCAACACAATGTTCTCACCAGCGCATAAATAATTTTCTTTCGTTTTCTAACAAATAACGATTTATATATCAAGCAACGTGATTTGAAACTATACAGAATATTTATATCTATATCGATAGTACGTATTTTAACTGATCTTAAACACATTGTAAAACGTTTGTACGTATATTAAATTACAACTTGAAGTATTATTCAAATAGCGGATGTTGAAGAATATAGTAATTGAGTGGAAAGAAAGTTGGCGTGCGATATTGTCTGCATATAAAAAGTATTTCTAGAAAACAATTGCTGAAACATATTCGTACCATCTTTTGAATGAACACAGAAGTTTCCATAAGTTCACGGTTCTAATACCTTTTTATGAACAAAAACTATTTCGTTCAGTCTAAAATTTCACTTATTTATGAACCATGCGTAAAATTATAATACATGAAATTATTTACATAGAGACGCAAATATTTTCATATGTTTACAATAGAAAACCGGCACCTGTAAGGAATTTATTTATTTCGAAATGTATAAATGAACAGTGACTGTTAGCAGACCATTTTATGAAGTAGTATTGTATGTAGAAGTGAAAAATAATCAGTTCATAGTTTAATCCTTTTACAATTGGAATTCAGCTAATTAGGTGATGGATCCTGATTATTTTTTCGTCGCAATAAATACCCGAAATTACACAGATGAACCATGAAGACAGGTGAAGTACGAACAATTAGTTTAACGCGAGATGGCGTGTTCGATTCAAATAGTCTCCCTTCAGGTTCCGCCGTGGTGGAAAGGGAAATCGATGCATAGGAATATGTAAATTCAATAGTAGTAACTGTTGAGCGAATAATACATATTTTAGGGCGAATTGATGAAATCTATATATACACATTGTTCGCCGAACTTTGAAGCGAATGGATATTATTCCAGTAATTAACGAGCAACGCAGTTTCAAAAAACATATCGACCAAACTTCAACTATGTTTGTTAAATTACCACATACCTTTGTGAATGCACACGGAATTAGCACGTTTAATTTCCACCGGTTGCAAAATCAGGTCGCCTAACGACCATTTTAACAAGGCCTGGACAGATCGCGTCCACATGTTAAGCTTCGCCTGCGTTCCGTGACTCGTTACGAAGCGTGATCGTTAGCCCGCACTGCCTGAGCCGCGCCGTGCGCTGCGCGGCGGAGCCCCGCGCTACGCTCAGCGACCGTTCGTTCCTTTGTTCGTTCGTTTGTTCGTTCGTTTGTTCGTTCGTTTGTTCGTTCGTTTGTTCGTTCGTTTGTTCGTTCGTTTGTTCGTTCGTTTGTTCGTTCGTTTGTTCGTTCGTTTGTTCGTTCGTTTGTTCGTTCGTTTGTTCGTTCGTTCGTTCGTTTGTTTGTTGATCGGTCGGTCTCTCACTCACCGGCAGAAACCCTCATATGGGGAGCGGGAACGCGAACGGGAAGGGTGCCGGGACCGAGGTCGAGACCGGCATAGAGACCGTGATCGGGAAGAGGATCGGGACGCGGATCGAAACCGGGATAGGGACCGGATCGGGACCGGATCGGGACCGGAGCCAGGATCAGCATCGGTGGTGCAAGCGAAAAGCGGAGAACGGGATGTTGTGGATTTAGTGTTTGCGGCCACATCAAGTACTACGATCAATAATCCCGTAAGTGCTACATCGCGGAAGGTGGCGGTGTTCCCCCTCCTATACGTGAGATCTGGCGCGAACCTACACGCCCAATGCAGGGCACTTCCTGAAGCATCGGCCCCAGCGAAGCGCTGCCCCAGGGTGCTTCGCCCCCTTGATACGAAGACCAAGCTGCCGACTGGTCGCGTGTGTGGTCGTGTAGTACATGCGAGTAGTGAGTCAAGTGCCGAGGTCGGAACAAAAATGAGGAAAAAATTACCACGCACAGTTCGTGACCCATTTTTTAACGTACTGCACCAGCATTCGTCTAGTATTGATCGGAAAAACCATGGAAAAGGTCGATCACAGCAGCCGGCCGCAGCCTAGAATTCTCCTTCAGCGCATGTTGTGTATTGTTGTGTATGTAATGTATTGTTGTGTATTGCGTGGCTGGGCACACGGTGTCTGGAAGGCTGGGTGTAAGGATAAACAACAGTGGGAACGGAGGTGAGTTGTTGAGACGGGTGAAAACGGTCCACAAGCATTTTGGGATATTGTGATGAAGCCGATTACGTGCTTCAAGCAAAAGCGACAAAGCTGCGAAATGGATGGTGGATTGTTATACTCGAAAAGAATGATTATTAGTCGATAGTTTTTTTTACACTGAATTAAAAAATTATATTATTTAAATATGTACCAGTTTTAAATTTTTATAAATTACATTTATGTTATTATTGTTATTATTGTAGTTATTGTTATTATTGTTATTATTGTAGTTATTGTTATTATTGTTATTATTGTAGTTATTGTTATTACTGTTATTATTGTAGTTATTGTTATTACTGTTACTATTGTTATTGTTGTTATTACTGTTATTATTGTTATTATTGTTATTAAATGACTATGAACGAAAACAATAAACAAAAGACAAAACACGGTTGAAGCAGTTAGTGAGTATTAATTGTCAATTAATATAGTCATAAGTACCGAAAGTATAGTGCATGTTATATCCGGGGATGGCTTTAAGCTCCCGACAGGTCTCCCGTCATTGGTTGTTGTATAGTGGATTAAGTAAGAGTATGTGTGTAAAGGGAAGAGATGAACAGGAAATGGAAATGTAAAATAATTATGTGGATATGAAATAAGTGCAATACACTCCAACGAATAACGTAGAAATAAAACAGAGGAACGCACTAAGTGAAAAATATATGAACGGAAGTCCACAGAGGCGTGCAGGTAGATACGGAACATGATTTTCGAAGCACCGGCGGGCGAGGTGGAATTTGAAGTGAGCTACGAACAAGTGCACGAAAGGCGCCAGGGAGCGGGGCGCAACGAGGCAAGGGAAAGTGACAAGTGATGGAGATTTGTTAAAAAGCGGTGAAAGAACCCAGATATATGGGGCACGAATTTGGGGACAGTAAGAAAAATGGGGATGATAACGAGAACGGATTGATAGCGAGCAAACATGTGATGTTGGAAAGAGGGCGGTACATGGGTGTGGCGATGTGAGAAAAGGAACAGCGGAAGCGAGGGAAGGAGAGGAGGCATAACGGCAAGCAGTGGAGCCCGTCGCGCAGGGACGGATCGACGGCGGGGAAGTGGAGTGGAAGGGGAAGAGGCGCGAGGACATGGGGCGTTGGGGCGTGGGGACACGGCAGCGAACCGGCTAGAGCGGAATATGGGGAGTCTGGAAGTGGGAAAATGAAGGCGTGAGGATGTAGAGGATTGGGGAGTGGTGGATAGGGCGTGGGAGTGGTGGTGTGTGGAATGGAGAAGTGGGTGAGTTGGGAGTGAGAAATGGGGACGTGAGGGAGTGGGGATATCGGGCATTGGGGAGCGGGCGTGGGAGATTGTGGAATGGGGAAGTGGGGGCTCGGGGGAGTAGAGTGGAGCAGTGGGAGCGCGGTGGTGTGGAGCGGTGGGGGAGTGGGGCCCGAAGGTCGAGAATGGGAGTGCAGGGCGGATGGAAGCGGTGGCGGGCAGCGATGGCCGCCCGGTCGCTCTGCGTTGCGGCGCGGCTGGCGTGGGTGGTTGGGCTTCCATGGGCGTCGATGGCAGCGCGGGTGGCGGGCGATGGAAGGGGTCGGGGACGGGGACGGGGGGTGAGAGCGGTGAGGCCCGTCCGACCTACCGTCGTCAGAGTAAACAGTACGTCACAGCTCGTCGCGCCCGTTTGACGCGTTTGAGGGCTGGCTCGCATCAAAACCCGCTTTTGATGGCATTTGATACACTGCGGCCCCGGCGCCAGCGGAGATGCGCGCGCGGCGCGGGGCGGGGCGGGGCGGGGCGTGGGCGGGGCAGGGGGCGGGGCGGGGCGGGCGTGGCGGGACCCGGGCGGGCTATGCGGGGTGAGGGGGATGCGGACAAACACGGCTGCCCTTGTGAATTCGGAAATAATGAGCAACGCTATTATGGCTCGGGGAGCGGCTCTATTCACGGAGAGAGGGGAAGTTCTTTCCCTCTCCTTTATTTACCCACAGCGCTCAGCAAAAGGTAAGCGAGATCGCCCCCGTTATGTATTTTTTTCTTTTTTCCGCGGGTGCCGTTCCCGATGCCGTCCTTAAGCGGCCGGCTGGAGTTGCCCCAATGTTCTTCTCAGGTAATTCTAGAAAGGAGTCGAACTGCATCGCCTCGTAAAATCACAGACATCGGTACTTCGTTTCTTGATCTATTATCGCGGTGCTCATACCTGTGAAGGCTGTGAAGTAACACATCACATGAACACCATTATAGATCTGTGCAGGGTGATTGTATAAAGGTGTGTCTCCAGAGAGACTTGTTCAGGTTAATGGCGGAGAAGTAATCGAAAACTGTAATCACGTTGATCGGTCATTAAAGAAATAGTCTTGCTTTACCCCAGAACGCTTTTATTGTTGCGTTTAAATGTTTGAACATTTACATGCTGCTCAAACAAAAAATATTCACTCCACCAAAAGCTTTCGTTTACTTCTTTAGTACAAATCAAAATTGAAGTTAAAGTAGTATTAAAATATATCATTATCAATTCTTCCTATATAAACACGTTTTTGTATTATTCTCCAAAATTTAACTTAATTGCGTAAAAACATGCATCACAAGAAATTACTTCATTTATTTTTTAGGAATGAATACATTAGTAATGAGGAAATCTGAAAAAAAGTATTTTTATTATTTTGAATAATAGTTTGAAAATTCATTGTTTAACAGTTAAATGACAATTTCCCATGACGAGTAAAGGTTATATATACTCAGCATTCTGTCTGATTAAACTTGTTTAAATACTGGATACGCGTCATTAACTATGTAGTCAACGGAGTAGTCTCACAAAATACTTAGGAAAGAAATTACAAAATACAAATTACATAGGTAACATATATATTCTAACATAATATTTCTTAATTGTAAAAAGTACAGTTACTGAAAAAACCCTTGGAATGTTTCTATGAAGTTTTTAGTAATGTTTCTAAATAATAATATACATTCGCTCCAAAGTCTCAAACTAAGCTCAGATAACCCTCATGGATTCAGAATCGAGCAAGGAGCTCGTGTCCTTCAGCGATAAGGAAAACTGAATTCTCCATCCAAAATCCATCCGTATTTCTTTATTGTTACTCTTCACGCAGATCTTTAGAGAAAATATTACATTTTATGTGAGTTGGATAGCTTATAATAACATAGGCCGTAGTTCCTAAAGTAATGATGAATTACTGTGTTAGATTTCTCGGTTGGTGCAGTGGTGCTGTAAATGAACTAAAATACCCGACCCGAGACTGACATGACCTGGACGGAATCGCTTAAAATCGTAACAGGGAGAGAAATTGCAGACGTGGAATCGCTTCACTGTTTCTCATCTGTCATCTTCTTTCTCTGAATCACACATCTGTTCACAATATACAATTTATTCATGCTTTTAAAAACATTTTCCATGGATGCATGCGTTAGCGTCAAAACGCCTCTAACAAAAATATCCATGTAAATACCTCTAAAATTTAACTGGGAATATTAGCGGAAACTGTTCGATTGTGTATGTTACAATATCGAATAATGGTTAAAGTATGCAGTTAACCGATATTATTATTTTTGAATTTAATTAAATTACGATAAACAGTGAGAATTATAATTTCATTTAAAGAACGGTCATCGATTTTGCCACAACGACAAGAGATACTCTGATACCGCATCACGCTGTGAAATTCGTAACTAGATTTTGCAAACGAAATGCGGATATAGTTTTTATTATTAGTTAAAACTAACAAGAAATAATTATACAAGATGAACATAATACATTCAGCTTCTAATCGCCGATTCCTTATACCAACCAGAAATCTAATCGTCAAAAATGAAGAAATTCTCATCAGAGAGTTATGAAGAGCCATTAATCTGATGATTTATTAATAGAGTCCGGATTTCTATGCAGTAAAAATTCTATAAATATGCTACATAATATCACAATAAAACTTTAAAATATGCAACAAATACGAAATATAAAATTCACAATGAAATAAATATTTATCACTAAAATGCAATGCAGAAAAATTTGAATTGTATAGCTTCTTCGAAACACGAAAAAAAGAATCATCGGTAGAAAAATATTTTTTGGAAATAATTTTATGTTTTAATTTCGCTTAATGAAACATGACTGGAACGCCATCATTTCTTAATGTTCTAACGATTAGAAAATATACTTAAGAAAACATTACATAAATTCATTAAAAAACATTGTATATTTTTTTAATTATTAAAATTTATGACAAGATAAATTTCTAAATTTGTTTATGAAAAACTAGTTTGTCTGTCCGTTATTTTTATACATTGCTCGTGGACATGAGGTGTTGCTACATGATATAAGATGTTGCTTTGGAAGGCCAGCGACCGGCTCTCGCTTACTGGGAAGTGATTCCTGACAGATGCGACAACCACGGTTGTCCATAGTGTACATTTCATTGGAGTCCAAGACACTGAAAGCGATGACCTGTGTCCCTCGTCGGAATTCAATTTCACCTTGGGACGCGCACATCTAAAAGGATTCGCTTCATGGTGACTGGAGAGCTGTTCTATGAACCACAATAACTAAATATAATAAATCACGAGATGCAAGAACTTTGATTTTAATACACTATTACCATTCCCTCTTATTTTTCCACACTTTACGCTTAATATGCAGAAATATGCAGTAACACAAAAATATGCAAAGTAAAATTTGTCAGGAATGCTTGTAATGGTTAGATTCGAAAAGATATGTGATCGTTTTCCAAATAACAGTTACCGAAAATTGCACTTGCATAGAAATCCAAGATCTACATATTACCAATGGCATTCTAATGCCACTCCGGTAGAAGTTCTGTAGAACACCAACCGGGGGATTTTGTACATGTAAGAACTAGTTCTGTAAGAATTTAGCCATATATTACAAACATTTTCTGTGACTTTGTGATAAATTATCTTCAGTTTATGAAATTTGACAAGGTGCTATGTATTTTGATCAGTTTCCGAACATGTGGTCCTTTCTGCGGGGACACGATGGCAACGACATTTTCGGAAGAACTGTTTCGAATTGGGAATGCTGCACCGATGGCTCAACTGTTACCTTCATCGACTTCGGGTAAAATCAGATTGCAACGAGCAGCGGCGGATTTGCCATTTTCGCGGCCCTAAGTTAAAATATGTTGGAGGCCTTACTTTTTACCGGCAACAATAATATGTTTGAGATTGGAGATTTTCACGTTTTTTACTCAAAATGAATTAAACTATTAAAACATTCCTTCAAAGAATAATTTTATTAAAAAAAATTAAATATAAAAAATGATTACAATCGTCTAAAACATAATAATATATGTATGTCAGAATATTTACAATATAAATCGTCACTATAATAATAATTAATAAAACAAAACCGAATAAAAATTGCGTTTACTAAATAATAAATACATTGTATCGTCGGAAGATAAAATGTCAGAGCTTATCATTTGACAGAACATTATTGTTAGTGAATTGAGTTTGCCTTCTCCTATAGTAGCTCGGTACTACTTTTAGCCTCTTTTAGTTAACTAAATAGTAGTTTACCTGTACAACGTGTAATCATTAAAGTTTTAAAAAATCGACCTTTTCGAATGCTCGAAAAGGCAACCTCAACATGTCATTCAAGCCACAAAGTTGTGCTCGGATACGCCAAATGTAGGGTATATGAAAAGAGACCGTTTCAAGCAGCCAATCAGAACACTGACGGATTGTGACGTGACAGATTTTGTCGCGCACTTGACAAGTTCAAAACGTAATACGTGAGAATGAAAACACACATTGAATAAATCTGTTTTTAACTCCAAAAGCTTCTTTGTTTGTGGGAAATAATTATAATTTTGTATACGTACATTTTCATTAAACGTTTTTGCAAATTTGCAATTTTGTTTAATACTTTTTGAGGCCCCTTGGACTCTGAGGTCCCAAGTCGTAGATTATTTTACTTGACGGTAAATCCGCAGGCCACTGGCAACGTGTCAATGGTCTGGATTGGCTGTAACAAAACATCAGTTTCCTCAAAGCGAATACGCACGGCACGGCAATTACGCATCTTGTTTTGTTTTGTAAGTATCTGAAAAGCGTTGAAATAAGATATCATCACTTAAGGCTAGAACGGGTTCCAATAATATAAGTTCTATACGACAATACAGTAAAAACTACGCTAAAATCGTATTTTATCCTCCACCGTATTGATTTGCGAAAGTTCGATTAAAATACGAACCTTTTATTTAAATTTAATACTTTCTTCAAAGCCTTACGTAGAGGGTACGTACTACTGCATTCAGCTCCCTTTTCTATTACTATCAGATAGATTCGTTTTCTAGGAGTCCTTTGGATCTTATTTCAGCATACGTTTTCAAAATATTAATAATATTAAATTAAATGTCAAAAACAAAATTTCCTCAAGTAAATAGCCAGACAGACGGCTCAGGGCATCAACTGAACAAACGGGTCACGAACCGCGCGCGATCTCACCTTCCTCTTCCTTGTCATATCTTCACCCCTTAAACACATACATACATACACATACATGCAGACATATACAGACACACACACACACACATGCTAGGAAACCGACTGGGAGCTAAACCTCCGTCCCGGCTGAGGCAGTGACCCGTTGTTGGAAGATACCTGGTTGCCGGCGGTAGGTCGGCGCTGGATCTCGTCATGCGGGGGAAAGATCACCGCCACCTCCAGAGCAAAAATATTCACTGCACTTACGGAACTAATGACCCTGGTAGCCGACGTGCCCGAAATCACTAAACAATTAATCAATCAAATAAGTACTCAAATATTGAAACTTTTTGTACAAATTTATCAGTAGGCCTTGAAATGTGTAACTCAAATTTAATTTTGATTAAAACATTTTGATATTAAAAAATTACACACTTATAATATATTAGAACCTTTCGCAGAGAAAGTCCATTTTAGATGTATTTAACGATTAATTTAATACGAGAACACAATTGATATAAATAACTTCTGAAGTATAAACGAGTTCAAAAGGGCATTTATTGATAAACGCTCAAACGACATTTTATCAAAATAACTTCCAATATTTTTCTCGGAAAGTCTTATAAGAAAGGTTTTACCTCCCTCTGATGTTGCGAAATCCTCATTTTAATTAAACTATTTGGGGTTTCAAAAATTAACAAAACATCATAAAACATAATTTTCCCTCGACCACGATGTAAAAAATATAAATTTTACAGTAAAGAAGATCACGTTACTTGAAATTTTCAGCAAATTTTGTGTATACTTCGTGAATTTCGGGCATAATATTTGAAAACGGGAGCAAGGTATGAACTATATGAAGAGATCTAATACTTTAATGTAGTGTTACATTGGCAATAAATTCTATTGAATGTTATTCATATAACGTGTAAAGTGGAAATGAGCCATGGAAATGAGGTCAGTTCTATTATGAAGTGGAAAGATATTAGAAACTCGATATCCTAATTGGCCGTCATGTTTTAAGGTGTTTGTTGAGAGTTTTCCAAATATTCATAGTATACAAACGACAATATATTTATATCCTATGTAACCGTTAAAACTGGTTAGAGAGAGAGAGACAGAGAGAGAGAGAGAGACAGAGAGAGAGAGACAGAGAGAGAGACAGACAGAGAGACACACCTCCCCAAGGTAGGCGACAGGCTTGTATGTGGACAATTTTTACAACGAGATTTAAAGAATATATTAACTACCTATCAGGAATGCCTGAGTATATTAAGGATTTTAAATTTTGAAAAGGATTGAAATAACATGTATATTCGTTCATGGCGTCACAAACAATTTTAAAAGTCCGAAAATGTTCATTTAACAATATTAGTTACACAGAGAATCACATGTCCAAATCGCATATCATTACGATAATTCAAAAAATGCATCAAAACGAAATTAATAAAAGTTTACCGAAACAATATCACACTTCATAATTCATGAAAAATTGAAGCCCTATAAGAGACAATATCATCTTTATCAAAGGAAGTTCTAGCTTACGACGCAGCTGACGACATATATTTTACAAATAGTTTTGGTATGTAAAGAACTGTTGTATTATAGAGAACTATACTAGGTTAATGAAATATGCAAGAATACTGCTTTTGCAATTATTGTTTCTAGTATTAGAAATTTTGTAGAAAAAAATAACTTGTGCTTCATGGTTATGTTACCAATTATAATAAAATGCATTTCTAATTATAAATAAATCCTTTATTGATAGTTTTCCTGAGAAAGTCAGGTTGCGAGAAGATTCAGAATAGAAGTATCCGGGCTGCCAAAGTCCTGGAAGTCCTGGAAAACGACGAAAAAATAAGAAATAATAAACATCGTATATCTGAAGTACCACATGTTTACCAACAATATTTAATATTTCTTCAAAATATTTACGTTACAATAGTGTCTCAGGGATGGTGTACATAAAAAATCAGTCTTGTAAAAATTTCAATTTGAAACCAATACCTGATTGCAACTTTGAATTGATTTATTTCATTTACTTTCGTAAAAAAATGTAAAAACTGTATTCGACTTGCAGGAACGAAGTATAATGTGGACACGTTTTCTTGGTCTCCAGAATATCTATACCGCTTTGTAAACATAAATACTTGAACGACAAATAAAAGTATCAACAAAGCGAGGCGAGTCCAATTCAAAACCTAGACATTCATGTAGAGAACTACTCGTGAGAAAACAGTGTATTAATGCATTTGTCGAATTGAACTTGAATCAAATCTCTTATCCTTGAAGTTTGAATTTTTCAGTTTTAGTTAATATGACTAAGCATAGCTGTAATATAACTGTGTTTTTTGAACATTGATACAAAAAAGAGTAGCTGTGTTGTTCTATTATCAAAGTACTGACACCAATACTTTGTTTACTGGTTGGAAAGTGTTAGAACGTTGAGTTTCCTCCGCATTCTTGTAATTAATTCTAACGTAAATTGAATAAGATTGAAACTTTAGCAAAATAATATTTAGAACCGCCGTTTCAAGAAATTTCATGGAGGAGGTATCAATCCTTTAGTCACGTGAAAGGAGCCTAATCGTTAAAAAAGTGATAACCTCCACGGGTGACGATAACTCGGGATCCTTGAAGAGAACAGAACACAAATCCCATCGCTAACACTGCTCGCAACATCACAAATGAGGCTCGAATTCGAGAGCGGGAAAAACGAACCACGTCCACATGTGCTTATTCACACAGCCTCTGCGGGATACGGCCGCGTCACTGCCCAGCATCTCGTTCTCTCTCCCCATTTACACGACCTCATATTCTTCCCAAGACTACAGCCTCGCAAACAATAGTTGAAGATGAAGGTGAAGAAAATCAACGTTTGGATTCACATTTTCTCTTTATTTTTCTGGCAACGTAGTAACATTTTTGTGCGCCTAACAAGGGCGTTAGGAGCCCGGTCGAGGTGAGCGCGAGCCGGTGAGTGTGGGAGGGCGTGGGAAGGCGTGGGAGGGCGAGGGCGATCCCAGCGGATTGGAAGGGCGGGTCGTCACGTCTTCGAAGTTTCCGACCCACGTTTTCGGATCCTCTCGAAGGCATTCACACTTTCTTGAAGATTCCTGAGATTTCTTTCACTCAAGCGCATCGCCAAATGTCTTTTCAAAAGACATCGAACTTTGTAGACGACGAATGTAGAATTCAGAATGTGTGTAAAAAATCCTTAAGCGTTTCAAATATAAGAATTGTCGTGGCATTTTCCTAAAGTAGAACTGTTCGGGACAGACATTTTGATTGCACAAAAGGCATAATATGTGTAAGTCTTCTTGCAAAAAGAAATTAATATTCTTATGGCATATTTCAAATCTTAAGGTTGCTATAAAGTACACATAGTTTTTTGTGTTATTTATAATTATTTTTTTTAATATTAAATGCAACTTGAATATTACAACTTGCAAATATACCAAAATTGCAACTGGAATTTTACAAAAAATTCACACATCTTAAGAAGCCCGATTTCGATAGTATAGTGGTTATCATGCCGGCCTACTGATCCCAAGTTCGCGGCTTCAGACCCCGCCAAAGTGGTCATGCACGCGGACTCTTGTCAGCACGTGAAAGAGATCGCAGGAAAGGCACATTGCAGATCCTGGCAAAATTAAATCCTGTAGCAATTTACCACAAGTCAGAGTTTCGATTTGAATTAGTAGATAAGATTTCGGATATTGTATCTTGGCCTGCGCTTACTAGTATTCAAATCAAACGTAAGAGTACCATAAGAGTTTATGCTCATCTTCATGAAGAAAACCAAATCCATTTTTCCAAAAAGGTAGAAAAGAGCTTTCTAGATTACTGGCCACTGCCATCGCAACCTGGCTGCCATCGCAAAACCTATGGCGTACGCGATGACTCGAGGTGTCACTTTACTTCTCTATTCTATCGGTAGAAGTTTCGAAAAAAATTATCTGCGACGACATCACATGCTACACACAAGAAAAATTTCACATCATCATATGGTATGTGTGTACGATTCTTTACTATAAACCCTTTTTAAAATGCAGTATTTTATACTACTAGAAATGTATAAAACGATATGCTGCGGCTTATCAATGAAGCCTGATCACGATTCAAAACTTACGGAAAGTTTGAATTATAATTTTTATTGTTGCCTAGTATGATTTAGTCTTATAGAGTCTTGAAGATTCAAGACAACGCATAAATGATAATTCCCTAGACACACTTCTCTCCTGAGAGAGCGCGACTGAATTACTCATACCAACTGGAGCTCGTTGTACAATCCGTAGCGCAACGATTTTTTAAATTAACTTGCGTAGGAGGAAAAGTCTGATTATAATGCCGCAGCACATCAAATCATGTGGATCAAATGTAACTAGTCAAATTATCAATTATTTTAATTACCTAAGTAATGCATTTTTATGAAACCTGTAGCGTAAATACTATTATATAAACTCGTTCGACATTTGGGTATCATTTACTCAGCATGGCAGCATAAATACACATATTATACACCTTTCATGTTGTTGAGATCCAAACTGTCAACGCATTTGACATCTGAATGTTGTGTTCATTGCTCGTCCGTATTTCACGCATTTGCCGCGGTGTCTGCTGCGTTGTTGTTGTTGTCCAGTTGTTTCCTCACTGTAATAAAGATTCGAAAATGTAGAAATGTACGGAGGGTGGAATTGGCGCTCTATTAACCATGCCACTCTCAAAGAATGACATTGACAAATTTTACAAAAAATTCAGCGACTGCTTACACAGTCTGGTTAGACGTCTTTCACTAGAACAACATATACCACAATCACCATTCACCACAACAATGTTCATTAATCTAAGGGAAACACGTTCACCACCTGGCAATCCACGATAAAGGTAACTTCTTCTTTTGTGGCAATTTAATACATAATGGAGTATGCTTTATAGTATCAGGTCAGTCAATGCCAGGTTAACGGACATTGTTGGCAATACCCCTCACCTGTCTTTCGCTACGAACGAAAGAGTCTTTTCATCTTGGAAGACAAATTGAGAGAATACAAGTTCTTATGGTTCGTTGGGTAGAAATATTGGGGATATACTTCTGTTTTGTTTTCCTCACTGATCGTATTGTTGTCATACCAGGTACCAATAAGGATAAATGAAAGAATTATATGAGTCGCCATTATCAACAATATTATTTATTAAAATAGCAGCTTTCGATGGCTTAATCATCGTCATCAGTTTTCTGCTGTATGGAAGCCACAAAAACGACGAGAGTCGTTTACGACGATATATTCCTATGGCCGCGAAACCATATGGAATCGAGTTATATTTTCGAAATTTTTGTGCGTATTGTCCTAGCATTATATCATTAAATAACCGTTATATATAATACGAGAAAGTATGCTCTACTGGGGCCCCGCAAGCTTCCCTATCTTCTTTTGTGAGAACGCTAAATTGACATGGTTGCGCCCGCCTTCAGACCGAGTCGCGTTCAGTGTTAGGTTGCTTAAGCGCCTCTGATGGCGATGTGAGGCCGAACCAATGTCGATGACGCTGGGATGTTTAACCTCGGACCGTCGCGCGAAGCGATGCAAATACACAATCATGAGCGCATTCGATTACCCCTGGATCGATCTTGGCGTTGCCGGCTCGACGGATGCGCGCTCCACTTGCTGTATTACGATCATGCATTTTAAATGATCCGACAAACACAACTGTATGTAAAAATAGCACAATGAGAACAACGAACAAAAGAGTTTCGGAACGTCCGTTTGACGAGGTGGAGAGAAAGGAATTACTGCAATGACAACGGTGCAGCCAAAACGAAGCCCCGGGTATGTGTCCATTTTATATGTGCATATTAAACTATTCATGAGATGGTAGATAAGTGAATTTATGGAGTTATATTCTTATTCACCAAATAAAAAATAACTACAGATTATATCTTGCCCTGCTCGTGTAACTGAAATAAAGAACAAATTATTAAACAAAATTATTTCTGTAAATATAAAATTAAATAGATGCGTAAACTTAATTTTGGTGATCTGAATTCAAATTTCGAAATAATTTTTCTTTCATAAAAAATTTCTCATCTTCTTCTTCGGTCCCTAGCTGACGGCTGGTTGCAGGGGCTGTCTTTGTAGCTAGTATGCTGCTCTGCCGCTGGACTTTGGACATTGTGTAGGACGCTGTAAGTGTCTTTCAGGAATGTGAATGAAATTTACCATTTTAGAAACCTACGTATTTTTTACCATGATTTTAAATGCCTGAAACAGTGAGGTATGTACGTATATAAGTCAATTTCCTGCTATGAACGTTTATGAAATTGAAATGAAACACATGAGCGAATGAAGGTACAAAAGCAAAAGTGTTCGCTTAGTCTTTTTGTTTGCAAATCCGCCACAGTTAAGTTGTGCTTGTGAGAGGACAATATAGAAAGAAATAAAGAAAAGAAAAATAAAGTGAAATAAATAAGGAAAGAAAGAAAGAAATAATGAAAGAGAAAAAAGAAACATTCAAATTTCTGGGTTGTGAAACTACTGCAGGGAAGAAAGCACGGGTATGAAAGGGGTTGTCGGAATATTTACTCTTTGTATGGAACTGTCCTGATAACGATAAAAACAAAACCCTAAAGATATAATGTGCTAAAACTGTAGAATGTGGCAGCTGCACGTTGACTATATGGCCGTAACACGTGGGATACTTATCTCTCATTGCAGAATGCAAATACGATTCGCAGAAATGCGCTTCCGTGTTTGAGAAGCAGGTATAGCAAGAAATTTTTCGGAAGTAACCACATATATTTAGTGCAGAAGAAAACTCCTGCAGCAAAAATAAGCCACGGATCTAAGCTTCAAAGCTTGTATGTTAGAAGCTGGTAAAAGCTGATAATATTAACACGTGAATCATTAAAATGTTTAATAACTAAAATGTAATTATTTATATTTCAAGTGAATTTGAAGTTCCTGCGATTAGCAAGAAACAAACATTAGGGAAGATTTACCTGCCGATCAAGTCGCATGAACAGAAATGGTTCTCTAATTCCATTTTTATAAAACATAATGTAGTGTAAGTAATAGAGAGATCTCTCCCCAATTCAGTGATAAGCAATTTTGCAATGGAATACTTAAGCTCTAAGGTCTATTTTCGCCATTTATTCCGTATGTGGGGAATATATCGATATTTGAACTTCATATATTGAACGCTCAGAACCGTTAAAACTATGTGACGTACGCAGGAGATGCACAACATTTGCATGTTTTCTTGAGCTCCGGAGCTCCGCTACTAAGTTGAGATATGAATAAAGAAGGCAACGAGCGCTTCTGACAAAACTGGATAAGAAATATTCGTTTCCAAGTATTAGAAACTGTTTGCAAAAACAAATTAGAAAGAGAAAATTTGTCATATTGTAATTCTAACTAATTTTTATATTATTTGTAGGGTATACAACTATTGTAAGGGTCCATATTAGCTGCGAACTAATGATATAAATTCTCATTGATGTTAAAATAACGTAAAAAGAATGAAAACATATAGTTTTTATAATATTTTTAGCTTTACCAAACCCATCATCCATTGAACTGAAATACCATTTTTGTACGCTAGATAGGTATTGAGAAGATAGTGTGCTTAGTGTGATAAAGTAGGAGGAAATGTATAAATGTGTAAGAATTTTCTGCAGACTCTTCGCCTCTTCCGGCAGCATTACATAACATACCATTCTTAAGAAGTACGTTCTTATGGACGATAATTAAAACAATGAATGCATATTTATCTAAGAATAACTAGCGTCCTTCAAAAAAATCTATTTTAATTTGGTCTAAAAATTCATGACCGTTGTTAACAATTGTTTCTCTGAATATGAATTTATCGCTAACGAAATATATATAGATACTCATATTCATATGTACGGAAATAACTAGAATGCATTAGAATGAAGCTAATCAGCCTTCATTAACGTATGCAACATATACAAGATCATGCCGTTTGTATTGACATTTTTTTCATACATTTTCATGAATACACATAAGCTCATTAATGAACAAATGACGTATTCACTCTAACGATGGCAACAAAACGCATTCCACTGACAGTTACATTCCAAATAACACATTTAAACAAGTATTTTCTCTGATTAGTGTTCAGTATCCTTAATCAGCCGGGGCATATAGAAAACCCCCACAAATGTCACCTTTGATGAAATATATATTATCTTCTTCATTCCGAACTCGAATTTGTTTATTCAGAGTAAAATAGATTATTTCACTCCGTCATTTACATATGTTAAATAAGTTATATATTAAATAAAAACTTCTGTTACTAAAATGCCCTTAACAATCAAAACCTTGTGAATATTAAACAAACACTCATACTAAAATTTAATAGATCGAATCCCAAGTTTTTGGATACTGCGCAAGAGTTTTTTTAAATACTTGGCTTTCCAAAAATAATTCCAAAGGCTACCTATTTCAAAATAAAATATTATCGTATATTGTAAATATTTGTTCCTTAAAATTAAATCTTATGCGCAATGTACTTTTTTTATTAATTCTACTCCTGAATTACAAAATTTAGTTAGTATAGATTAAGTGAAAAACAAATTTACAAATTGAATATATTCTGAAAGAGTTAAAAATGCCGTGATGATTGACAGAAATTATTAAAAATGTCCAACGACCTCAGTAATTTACAATAGTGATTCTCACATGAAGGTCAATTTTATTTAACGATATTGTAACTGATGATTTGTAAATATGTGACTGATCAAAATATTTATTACTCTGTATCTTTTGCCGATTCCGGAAAGGTCATTTGCAGCAACATATTTCTCTGAACAATTTTAATCTTTGTTGCTCTGTTCCATTTAAACTCAGATGCCTTAACGTTAAATAATATTTAATGCACTCATCTGTTGTATGAAATAGTGACTTAACTAAATACAACCAAATGTTTCTGTCACGTGGTAAATAGTTTTGCTTCTTCTCTGAAGGTTCCTCTTACTTCAATCGTCACAACAAAACTATTCATTTCAATGTGTCGAAAATATTCAAGCCCTGTAAACCTAATTATTTACCAAATTATTTTATTTGCTTTTACATTAACCTATTTTATGAAGATTCTCATATTGGATGGACGTAAACTGTATACAAGAATATGAACGACGTAATAGACAAACAAGAGGCCCCGCCCTTGTTTTCAGAGTTCCTTCCGTCGCCCTCAGGAAAACGAACGCCGAGCGAAGTACGACAGTAGAAGTTCTCCAGCTGGCTGTACATCGTCGGTTCTTATCAAACACTTGCCTCGGTCACGCAACCAAAAACTCAGCGCCTGAGAGATCCTGACGATCGACCCTGTGGCTGTTCCCCTCAACTTCTTCGCCCTCTCCTTTCCACCTTCTTTTCTTTCCCTCTCCCCTCTACGTCTCCGCCTACTCGTCCTCCTCTGCCGAGTCGTCCAGCCGTTCCTCTCCGGCGAGCGGTGCCTCCTCGCTCCCTCACGCAAAAATTCCCCATCTTTCTCCATTATGCAGACGATGTTTGCGGGGCTCGTAGATTCGTTAGTCAAGCTCCATCCCGGGGGGTTGGCACTCCGGAGCCTTCGTCGGCGACGGGCCCCGCGCGGGGGAGGAGAGAGGTGTTCTCCCGCATCGCCTTGACAGTCGCTTCACTCACGGCACCTTCCGCAGAATTGCCCTCTCATCGATCGAAGGACCCCGGGCTGCGAGCGATTCTTCCACGGGCTCGTACCAGCTGGGATGGCTCAGCTCCATCTGTTGCCTCTGGAGCATCGCTGGTCGGGAGGCTCTAGAGTGCCAGGCCAGATGGTCTGTAATTTTCGACTCTAGCTTCATAGCAGGGATTGAACCTCTGTGCGAAAATTTTTCTTACGGCCTGCTGGTCTGGTTGGTACATTTCCCTAGTCAATATCAGGGGAATGTTGGAGCTGTATCTGAAGAAACTGGTTATGGACTGAGCGCTCTATTTCCTTCTTCATCCTTACCTTCTACACTCTAACACACTTACACATGCATATACTTCAACACCACACATGTTGGGAGACCAGATGGCAGCTTGTCCCGTCTGGGGAGGTGCTCCGCGGAAGGAGATCTCTAGTGGGAGAACCAGATAAAATGTCATAATAGTTGGCACTGGATCTTACATTCCAGCGTGGAAAGAACACCGCCACCTCCCAATATATAACATGCACTACACATTTTCCGATAGATAACAGGCGAATGCCAGAGCAATACCCCAACAATCGGGTCACGGTCCGCACGCGATCTTTCTTTCCTCTTCCTTGTCCTGATATCTCCCCGTACACACACTTGCGCTTGCGCTACACAACAACGCATGTCGGGATCCTAGAGCTTGTCCCGGCTAGGGTGGTGTCCCAAAGGAGGAGATACCCGGAGAGGGAAATTCCATGGAAACGAAGTTGTAGTTCGGAGCCCAATCTCACCATCCAGCAAAAAACACACCCTCCCTCGAAAAAATACGCATTCCACCAACAAAAAATACGCATTCCACCAATGACCATAGTCGTTGCCGCGCCCCGATACACTCAACCGTCGATACCTTCCGGCAGAATTGGCCCCTCGTCGATCGAGGACCCCGAGAGTGCGAGAGGTTCTTCCGGAGCTCGCGACCTCCTCTTCGCCCGCAGCGCGGCGTCTAGCGAAGCCCCTCGGGGGAGAAGATGAAGGAAGTTTGCTAACCCTGGGAGGCGCGCGGGGACGCCGCCTAATTGTCGGCGCAGACTCCACCGCTCGGCGAGGGCATTCAATCGAGGCCGGATTGGCAACGGGGCTCCGGCGAACGGGGGTTGCACTAAGTGGTTATGTGACATGCATGCCTGAAGTCGGCACCTCTGATTGAGTTCGAGACGTTTGCGAGCCGTCTGTCGTTCTGGGTGCTACTTCTCTACGGCAGAGTGGTGGGAAGGAAACGCTGTGAAATACACGCTTATGGCACGATTTGTTTGTTATCGTATTTTTGTCTCGTCATTTTCATTTCTGAAAATATTTCAATATTGGTGGGCTACATAGATTTAAAGGGTACTAAATTTTTTATTTCAAAAATATATATTGTTGCTCATTTTTGAAATATCAAAATATAATGGGTTCACATGCGCAAGAACAATTCACAATAGTACAACAAAAGTACGCAAGAAAGAGAAAGAAAGAGAAAGAGAGATAGACAGAGAGAGAGAGAAGAGAAGAGAGAGAGACCACAGAGTAAAAAGCAACCGGTCGCCTCTAAAACCGATGGATATACAGCTTCGTAAATTCGACGTCAAGGTCACTTCAAGAGACCTTATAGCTCTAAAAATATCACATAGGAGAGATAGTCACAAAGCACTTTTTTCTGGGCTGAATACTACCAACATAAATCTTCAATATAAAATTATCTTCATATAGTAATTTCCTATGAGCAATGTCTGATATGTACGCTTACGTAGACGACCTTTCACCCACTCGTCATTCTTAATCGTATTTCGTTCCGTAATGCAATTTTACACTATACTAGCTGACGTAAAGCAGAAGAAATGTTTGTAAACTCAATTTTCTTGCACTGGTTTGAAAAGAGAAGCACGAATGCAGTTCGGGGATATATAAATGGTCCGTCGAACTCACTGTTTCATTCTTTGATTAGCTCCAAGAGTCTAAGAATTGATACGCCGGATGTTTGCAATTTGAAACGCCTGATTGCACGTCACAACGTGGGAGAAATTTCTAAGAATACAGTGGGCCTAAACCTGTACGTACACGAGATTTAATTCCGAGAATGCTGTGTGCCTAAAGTACCAGATTAAGTTTTAGAAAAACTAAAATGAATTCCTCCACAGGGAGATGCGGCATCTCAGATGCCTGCAGTGTTAAGATTTTTTTCTACAGATAATTAAGTTGGTCAGCAAGCATTTTTAGAAAGTCTTCTATTTCGTCTCCTACTACTTTAGTGTACGTACTATGATGACGTACACGTTTTTGAAAGTGGAAGGACAATGTTTGCTATCTCTATAAAAAAATAAAAATCATAAGGTGTATTCCTGTCAACTTGTGAACAAACAAATCGTTTTCCTGATGATTTTGATGATCTCATCTTCCATTTCATTCGGGTGATCTTCTTGTATTCCGACTGTTAATGTCTTCAATTAAACTTATTGCACTTCTTGTGAGTTTTCTCCTTCATTATCCTTTACATGTTCATAGCTGTAATTTTCTTCATTTATTCATATAATACCAAAATATAACTTTAGGGACTGACAAAACACGTTGTATTGTTAGTTCCCATTAGCTAATTTCACAGCCTAATTTCACAGCTGATGTCAGAGAAAAACAGTCGCTTTGGCTCTGAACACAGTAGCCGGGTCCTCGTGCACTGACTTTCGCTGTGGCAGTGCGAGGCTCCGTAGAAAGAGAACATAGAATTTTCGCGCCCTTTCGCGGTCCTCGCCCGCTAGGCAATGCTCGGTGCCCAAAACATGTGCAGTTTGCTTCCCGACTAGCCTCGCCCTGTGTCTCCCTATCTCGTCCGACCCGGCATTTCATATGCCCCTGCCCGGACTGGTTGTCCACAACCCCTAAATACCTCACTCCATTGCAGATTGCATTAAACCACCTTAACACAAATTTTGTAAAACAAAAATAAATTTGAGTCTCATTTTAAATAGTAAACAACCTAGTTTATTCTTGAACGCTTAAAAGGATACAAAATTTGTTTCAAATTGCTCCACTAGTTTCAGAGTTATGCTGGGATAAAAGCATATAAACACATCATGATTTATACATTATATTTTTTTTTAATAACACCCGCAAAGTATCCGTCTTCTTAAAGAGATTTAAAAAGATTACGTTAAGTGACACGTTAACGTTAGAAATAAGTTTGACAATTAAGGAGAAAGGAAATAATGTTACTTACAATAATATACATTGGTCAAGCATTCAAATATAACCTTAACATCTCGTTTATCCAAGTATTTTGGTGTTTGCTCGGCATTTGTACGTAATTCCGGCTATATTCTAAGATATAAAATGTTTTCCCGTAGCCATTTTCGTGCTCCTTACGATATTATGCCCCCAACATCAGGTTTGTATACACTTTATTATAATTGATATTTATACCAGACCTGTATAATCGCAAAACGGTTGTTTATGACATACTTACCTAGTAGCATATACACGACGACATAGAATCCTAATGATTGGATAATAAGGACTAACAATAATTTACCGAAAGCGAGAATGCTGAGAGGTCGTTTGTTAATAGGCTCCTGCAATTTTTTTGTGTGGCTATGTCGCAGGGCTTACTGGCCCTAAAAGGCGCTGGGACCTGCAGCATTTGCCAGTACTACCAAAGGGCCAGTACCACCCTGCCTGCTAACAAATCCACGCAAAACGAAAACTTGCTTAACGACGCAAAAGTTAACTTGGGGGCAAAACGCGGATCGATACATCAGCGAAAGTGGGTGGACACTACAGGAAGGAATTCCGCTGAGTGTCCATTCATCGGCGCAGTCTCCGCCCTTCCCCGCTCTCACCCCCCCCCCGTCCCCACATCGCCCAACCCTTTGACGAGGTCTGCCCCGACGGCCTCGAGCAGACTAACCTCGAACCTCGACAACTTTCGTCGCTACCTCGTCCGCCTGCTATATTCCTACCAGGCACAGAGACCCTTCCATGAGGTAGTTCTGAATACTAAATCTCGTACCCACCGCAAGCTTGCGTGAGGAGAACGACGGGCTACGCGGTAGCCCCCGCTGCTCTTCCCAGCCTACGTGATCCACATACCCACGTGCCTCCGAACGGCCTGCGAGATCGGCGGACGACAACGCTACAGAGGACGCGTTTAAGCAAATCGCCCGCCTCAAATAATATCAGAAAGAGCTCCCTTCCCACCGACTTCTCCCTCCCCCCTTCCCGTTCCCCTTCCGCCCCACTCTGCCTCCTCCCCGTCCCGACGATTCAAAAGCGGCGGAGGGGGCGGTGTTGGCAAGTCGGCGCGGGCGGAAACATCGCCCGAGTTTTTGCGAGTGCGCATAAAACGTATTGCGTTCTCAACATAAACTTTTCTGTCCGCCCTACAGATGGACCACTTCGCTGCAACTCGTGCCTAACTGTTGGTTCACCCCGGCGAAATTCTGGAAAAGATATTTTCTTCCGACTGAAACTAGTTACACAGATTACTGGTTGGAAAATTTAATAGGTTTAAAGTTCATATACAATGAAAGAGAAGCCAAGTAGTATTTACTCAACTCGTATATACAGTTCCGCTCTTATACTTTTCTTTTGATATTTGTGCTGTAAAAATACGTACTACGAGTACATCGATACCTTCATTGGGAGGTAATTCATATAAAAAATAGTACCAATACAATTCGCTATCTTGTCATATACACACGCCTATTTTTGTCACTCTTACAGATCATCTTCCTTAATTGAAAAAACTATAATTGTTAAGAAGAAATATATGGTTTTAAAATACAGAGAGTTATCTATAAACGGAATTTAGATGTCCAGTCACTCTGTACTTAGTGACTTACCGTTACCACTCGATACAAAAACTGACACTAGAAACCATACTCATAGGATAAGAATAATACAACTGATCCAATAAAAGATAATTGTCTTTAAAGTGTTGCAAATAATTTATTTTGCGAATTCCACAAGAACTCAAGAACTTCAAATCATCGTGAAGCAAACACGCTAAAAAATGAGCCAATCAAAAACCAAATTACTTTATCTTGAATTTTTTTTTGACAAGCTGCAAGTAAAAATTCAAAGCTTGCACACTTTATAGATTTATAATAGTAATTCTATTTACTCTAGTTCCTTTGTTCAATAAATTGACGTAATTGCCGCAATGTAAATTTTGGCAGTCTTCTTTCGAAAGTAGTTAAGTTGAAAGTGCCAAGAACTTTTCTTTGAAATCCGGAAGCATTAATTTTAGGTTCTCATTGAAAAGGAAAATAAACTGAAAAATAAACTTCGCTATCGGAGGGTTCAAACTTAGCTTTTAAATTCTGTACCGATTTCTCTTTTCCATTGGATGAAAGGTTTCAATCATGGACTTAATTTTATCATATCCACGTCATCCTTACTCATGAATTTGAAGGCTTACGTCTTGGAAGTACGCACTTCGCATAATGCCTGTTAGGATTACATTCATTATCTCCCAAAAGTAACGTAGTACAATGTAATTCAGGGAAAATTAGGAAGCAAATACAATTTTAAATATGCTTTCTATTTCTCGAAAGATAACATTATTACATTGTTATCAATTATTCATATTGCCAGCGCAAGTTCTGACTTGCATTACAATTCACTTCGTGTAAAAGTCTTTGTATGTCAAATTAATTTGCAAAATACATGTGTTTAAAATTCCGCGATTAAGTATGACAAAATCTATTAAGATGGATGAATTTATAACAACGCAAAATAAGATTAATATTTTTATCTAACAATCCAAGGCGTTAATACGTATTCGTATTTTCCTATAAATAATGTTTTTAGTAATCATCTTCATCCGTATGCTTTCACTTATTTCTGCATATCGATAAGATCGTGTATTTCATGATTCATTTTTATTTAAACTCTGTGTATACCATTGCTATGCACGATTCTATTAGTAACTCTACATTCGGTTACAATTACTAAACATTTGTGACTAAAACATTTGTTAAAAATAGTAATATGAACAATTTTCATTGCATTTCAACCATTTAACTTCAATCCATAATGAAAATTATGGATAATAATCCATAATGAAAAAAAGAAATAACAAAATTGGAATTGAAACTGCATTTCACCAAACGCTCTTTAAGTACCTGAATTCTACAAATGAAGATCTTATTCTCGTGGCTTGCATTTCAAAGTACAACAATATTTTATTTTAGATTTGAAATAAGAGGCATCAAACATAACAGACTGTTCGTTGAATACGCATATATGGAATGAAATACTATTGTGTTGTGAGTTTTACTAATTTTGCCACTAATGCATTTAGAGATATCTAATGCATTTATAGATGTAGAGATATCTAATATATCTAGTCTGTGTAATATTATCCATGACGCAACAATGCATTACACATGCAAATGAATCGTTATTTGTCACGTACATTTTTCCTACATAGATTATCCGAACAAGTTAATTCACCACGACTGGTTGAACCAAACACTGCACTTTAATAGTGGCAGGATACACTGAATTTAAAGTGTATTATTAAAAACAAAAACCAGTTAATTTTTATATTACTAAAAGAAAACGTACTTAAAATGGGATTGGAGTAAAACATATTACAAATTTAGAAGTTTTAAAAAAGGATGATTTTCTAATTATATCATCAAATAACCAATGTATATAACGCATTATATACTTACAGAAAGGTTTTCATATCGAACCTCCACAAAACTTGGTACTGAAGTTCACCAAACGTAGGCCAAGCCCTCATCAGTGTGATTGTTGCATGTACCGTTGGCTATTATATTACAGCATCTATCTCACTGATGAGTAGCTCAACCAAATCTTGTTTTGTAGATTGAGGCATGTAGTAAGCAGCTTGTAGCAACTCACCCTAAGGGAAAAGAAAAAGAACTAGTTATATACAAGCCACAAACCAAATTCGTGGTATTATTGAACCACGCGTGCAAGAAATACACTCAAGTACAAAAAGTGACGAACGGAATTCGCGCTTGCGTGCTTCAGGGCAGTTAACTATTGTTCGAATGAAAGTATCTTGAATGCATCTGTTGTATGGCATTATGTTATTTCCATGAGAAACACCAATCACAGTGCCCAAATTGGCAGCCTCCAGTTTGCAGTGAATCAACAGTTGAGCACTAGAATTAGTCATTGAACACTACAAAGTGTCAATTACATACTCATTTTAATCAGACCGTATGCTAATCCTGCTAGCTTTCGTTGAAGCTCCATTGTAAACATTCGTATAAATGTGAATATAAATACATATCTGATTCTAATTATTACAAAAATTAGTATTATCAGGCTCTTTGCCCGTTCGATAATCCCAGCACTCTTTAAGATGTGTTCATTTCATCGATTTACTAGAAATTAACATCACGAGATAGCTTCTCAATTCAAAGATCTATGCAGCACGCGACTTCCCCTTTAGTGCCAGGCGCAAAGGATGTACTATACCCGTGCCAATGTTGGGATTCGATCCCGTGAACCTAAGAAGGAGATTCTGAATATATCTGATATTTGGAGTCCTGATGTTATAAAGATATGGTTTCATAATTACATACAAAATAATCGTAATACAATGCATTTAATTTTAGCTGAATGAAACACCGAGTGTGATAGGCTAAGTGTTTGGAAATATAGTTGGAGTATGTTACTTTAATGAATGGGAGTATCTTCAATGGTGAAATATCTTTATGGCAAGGTTCACGGGCGTCCATTTGACTCACTAATACTTTTAGAAATACCATCATTTTGGGGCAATTATCACGATTAAAATTTCACAATTATTCCTTTCACTAAGCTTCAGAATTACTATCACGTCTATAGTATCTATTTTTCTGTTTCAAAATTATCTATTATATACATATATTTGCATTGAGTCAAGAAAACATAAACACGAATACACTATGTTTCTGTGTGCATTAACATTGAAAAAAACTGATGGGTCATTGAACATTTACTGAAAACAGTTGTTGAGCATGACATACTCTTTTGACACAACTTAATACAACCAGGCGTTTTAGCCAACTGTACATCAAGGGCCTCCTGCTCACGCAGAGAATTATTAATCATTCTTTAATGAAGTGATAGAATGATGATGTTGGGTGCAGGGACAATAACAAAGATCATTAATCATCCATCATTATAATTATGAAATAATGGCAACGATTAGTACTAGTTAAACATTCATTATTCCACGCTAAAGAATTTGTTGTTACAATATTACAACCAATTCATCTCAAGATTAGAGAAAAATCAATATTCATCTGTCAAAAAATTGAAATTGGGTACCAGGATGCACCAAATATTAAAATTTCTCAACAAATTCAACCAATAAATATTTCAGAACAAGAAAACTGGGATAGAAAAATGCGTACATTTTTGTGTTGGAGAGATGATTCATTAGCATTAACTAAGAGAATGGTAATTCCGTACCTGCCGCACACAAATATTTGTTTGTCACTGGATTTTACGGTGTAGTATGCCTTCTCATCTGATTTTTCGTGTATTGTACATATTATTTATGTATTATCTTCATTGATGAAAGAATTAATGCAGAGAGAAAGAAACAACACGAAATATTCTCAAAACAAATGAAGTATTAGTTATGTAGTATTGTCATATTGTTTCAACAATCCAAGATTTTAATAATTTTATTGTGTCATTAGTAGTCTAATAATCATGGTAATGTTCTACAAAAGTATATTCATGCGTGGTCTCACATTGTCCTAGATCCCCTTCCATAGAATTTTGGTAGTTGGGTGGAGCTTCGACCTTCGAAATCCCCCCGTCCATCATACGTCCGTGTTCCAGACAATAACAACATTGTTCCATTATCACGTGGCTAATATCTCATGAGCGTCACTCTCGCCTCCCGTGATTTGATTCCAGCAATGCTAAGTAGAGCGACTAACGTGTTTCCTGACGGTAATGACTAGTATCACGCGAACACCTAAACAGGAGATTTATGATACAAGTCTACAACACTTGGACCTCTGGGCCAAACTTGCTAGATTTCTCAGCAAAGGTTCGAGTAAACGTATAAAGGCTGTGGGTACACATAATCAGATAATATGAATATGAACACAACGTTCTTTGTAAGGTCGAATCAGGACCGTTCAGATGGTGCAGGCAGTTCGGCACAATCAAATAAAACCAATTTTTGTGTTTAGTTTTCGTTTATTACAAACTTATTACCCCAAAATTATTTTTTCAATAATTTTTAGTTTTATTAAATAAATGCAGTTGTAGGGGATTGATAGGCATCCTTGCAGAACCAAAATTGTTTTAAAAAATAGGCACGATCAAATAAAACATAAAGAAATATTTAATACACAATTATTTCTAATTTATTACCCTAAAATATTTTTACTGCTATTGGGTTAAACAATAAATACAGCTCTGCTAACCTGACGGACATACGTAAAAGTATCGAGAAATTAAGAGTGGGCGCAATTATATAAAACCAACTGCAATATTTAGTACTCATGTATTAGTAACTTATTATTCTTTTATTACAATAAATTTGTTACTGTTATTTTTTAAAAATAATTATTTAATTATTCTAAAAAAGTTTTGAAAAATACTACACTAGACCCTAAAAAGAAACTCAGTGAAACTAGTAGTGAGATGATGCCTGTCTCTAGTCAACAGACGATAAATAATTTATTGATTATTATTTTTCCAGGTGCGGCAGCTCTAGTGTTAATTAGTCCCGTAAGTGTGAATCATAATATCTGACTCCCCCACCAGAACGACAGATCTGGCGCCGGTTGTCACGTGGCCTCCGGGGGGTCCCCACCATGAATTTCTGCCCGCGGGGCGCTGCAGCAGCTCCACGTCCCGACTGGTGCCCCGACATTGTAGTGCAGTGCACACAGGGTGTTCATAAAGTTCCAGGATGACCGCTCGTACAACAATACAAGTGACACAATACTCTGCGCAGCAAACCGAACCATATTCTTCTAACATGGCCTCTCCTGAAGTTTCATTCACTCCTGAACAGTTTCAACCTGTCAACGTTCAGTTGTATAAAGGCGATGTGGGTGCCGCCAGTGTGCTGGGTGGACAAGCCTAACAAAGAGTCGACCGATGAAAGTGAGAGCCTCAAAATCGAAATCAAAAGCGATCTTGATCACCTTTCTTGAGATCCGGGGCATCTTTCACCGGGAAGTCCGTCGACCAGAGTCCATTGTCACTGGGGCATTCTTCAAAGACTTTTTGAATCGGCTTCTGCGAAGGATGCGGAGTGAGAGTTCCGATGTGCTAGTCAGTGGCAATTGGTGTCTCTTGCACGACAATGCCCGTCTCACACGTCCCTCATAGTGCAGCAATTTTTGGCAAAAACACAGGGGCATACACACATGAACATGAGGTACACTCTATGTTCTCCACATTAATTCCCTCCCGACGATTTTTGTTCCCAAAGTTGAAATTGATAAGTTGAAATAGTTTTTGAAAGTAAGAGATAGCTACTGCGTCAATTCGAGTCTTTGTTATAGGGTGCGTTCTCTATTGTCTACTCGTGCATCCCTACACCCTCAATCAGTTTGATTAAATACACTTACGCCAACAAAGAGTAAAATATTCCAATTTTATTATATTTAGAACAGTCAGAATCAGTGAGTTCAACAAATCTCAGAAACAGTGAGTAAAATCAGCAAAGTGAATTAAATGTTTCTGAAAGCCCAAAAATTCTTCGAAATTCATTTTGATTCCTTTCGAAGGGAAATTACGTTTATAATACTCAAAGTTTTTTTTTATACTAAACGTTCGGCTGGAGTATGCAACACTCCATCAGTTTACAGCTGCACGTAGCAAAGATGATCGTAACAAACATGGCAGGATCGGAGGAGGCTGAGTGGGCCAGGTGAGATAGGATGATTGCGACTAATTATTAATAGCAAATTTTGTTACTTAAGATAGTAATTATTCTGGTTTGTGGCCAAAATTAATTTCCGTCGTCCGTGATATTATTGAGAAAATCTCTTCCCCTCACTCCGAGTGTCATAATGTATTTCTACATCCCACGCGAGCTGCAGCTGGATTCGAAGAGCTTAGCTGGACGCTTCCACAAAATTCAGGACGAAATCTTAAATCGTTTCGAATTCATGAAGAGTCTCCTGCATTAACGGGCGTCTTAATGGTTGAGTGTAGCGTTAGACTGATTTTAAGTGGATATTCTCAAATTAAAGCACAATCTCCACGCGAGAAGTTTAAGCCCAGATACCCGAGGCCGCGCCTTTGAGAAAACGAGCATTAAAACGGGAGACGCAAAACAGGCCGCGCGCCCAGAAGCACCTTGCGCCCTAAGTAATGAAACGCTAGGCAACTTCGGGGGAGAGCGCAAAGGTTAATACGAGAAGTAACGTCGCCGGCTGAGGAGCTCCCAGTAGAGAAACTGCACCGAAGACGTCTCCTGAAGCGCCGAGTCCGACTCCCAACTTCGCAGCACCGCCGCGTTGTTCTCCCCCTCCGCAGCCCCGCTCCCCGCCCCTTCCGCCGCTCCCCGCTCCCCCGCCCCGCCCCGCCCCGCCCCGCCCCGCCCCGCCCGACCGCGCCCCAACCCGCCGCAATCACGCGAAATGGACAGGCGGCGGCGGCGGAGGCTGCGGCGGCTGCGCCCAGTGAAGGGTGAGGAGCCGAGGGCGGGGCGGGGCGTGGCGGGGCGGAGAAGGGCACGCGTGCGAAGACGGGCGTCGCGAACTTCCGCTCCTGCCCCCAACGACGCGTCCCGCCGCGACGCCCAAACGGCCCTCGTGGGCCCCTCGTGGAAAATTGCGGCGCGGCGACGACGGGGGAAGCGGGGGCGGCGGCGGGGGCGGCAGCGCGGCGGGGACGTGCACAAAGCGGCGCGCGCGGTGGCGGGGACCGCGTGCTGGCGCCGCGCCGGGCGGAATGCGGCGGAGGGGACGAAGCTACGGTGGCGAGGACGGCGAAGCGGAGAGGTTTTGTATGGTAATGATGCTGTGATGAGAACGGTGGAGAGGCTGTGAGAACGGGGCGGCGCTGGAGGAGGCGAGATGGCAGGGACAGCGTGGCGGCGGGGATAATGCGGTGATGAGGATAACTTCATGAAGAGCAGATGACGTGGCGGAGACGCCCGAGCGAGGCTGCCGGCGTAATGAGGGATGGCATCGTGCGGTTGATGAGATTGTGGCAGGGACGGTTCTCGGTTGGTGGGGGGGATGACGAGCTGGCGGTGAGGAGGCGTTGAGGCAGTGATGGTGGACTATGAGGATAATATTGGGTCTGGAATAAACAACAGGGAATTACAATGTGGCGACGAAGATATGGTTTGAAAGCGAGAGGTGGTAAGATACGAGTCGGAGATGGCATCCCAGCCTAGATGAAGAGATACCGCGAACCCCGGAGGAAGAGAAGATGGCAGCCAGCACACTCGCCCGAGAACGTTCTCTCAGAGTGGGCGCGAGTGGTGGGGAGGACCAGAAAGGACGGGGTCACCAGGAGGCAGAGGAAGGAGAGGAGATCTACCGTGGCGAGATTTCTTTTTGAAAATTTGCTCCGCGTCGGTTTCGTAAGTGTTTATTCGGCCACGAGTGGCGGCAGCGACGGGGGCGGAGGAATAGACGCGGCCTGGGGAGGCAGTTTATTCGGCTCGCCCGTCTACAACACGGAGGCGGTGCTCTCTGAACACGGCATTCAGGAAATGGGATTTTCAAAAAGGAAGAAAGAACGGGCGCACGTATATGAGTGGAAATCTCAGACAATATGGAGTTTTCTTCATCAACAATTCCGAGGAACGGCCTTGTTTGGATGATCGAGTTGTTTGTTCTGCTCTGCCTTGAAGGCACGCACAACGGTGCGCATTCGTACCAACGATTGCCAGACGAATCGTTTCAGGCGAAATTTAGGTCATGGTACTGAATGAAATTGCAGTTCGCCTAAATCTTGCCACATCAAACGTGAAATGAGAATATGTTTAGCAGTACAAAACAGTATAAACTAAAGATACGTAACTTTCCTTGAACAGTATCTTTAAGGAAATAATATTTTGAGTGGGACAGGAAATCAACGTTTTATGTTGCAAGCGCAATACAAATTTCAAATTAGAATTAGTGCTGCAATTGCTCAAATTAATGGCATTTTCCTAAAAATGCCCCTTCAGCACTTTAACGAATTGTCATGTAGGAGTGACACGTCCGAACACGGACAAATGCCAGTATTGTTCAGGATAACTCTTCCTTGTCAGAATATATTTATAGATGGAGCAGTTTTGCTTTTAAAAGAATTAATTTAAAATAAAATGTAGATACCTCAAAAGTTTTCGTCATGCTAAATTCAGTCACGTATTATACACAAACAAACGAAATAGCGAAATTTCAGAGTCTATTTATATCGCTTCTTGCTTTCAAGAATTTGTTATATAGTTTTGTCTGTATGTTCAGAAATATTTCCTAATGTATCCGTTTACGAACATGATTAGATTTAGATTTAGATCAATTCAGTAAAAAAAAGTAAAAACTGTATGTGACGTAGGGGGGAGAAGATTATCTAAATAGTTGAAAGATGAGTAAAGGTAAAAATAAATAAATAAAAAAAATTTAAAAATCGTAAGATTAGCAATATTTGAAAAATAGAAATTTTCGTTTCCGAGTTATAGAAAACTTATTTTCATAGGTACACGAATGGCAAGTATGATTTTTCTGCATTGCTAACAAAATAGCAACTCGCCCTTACCTCTACTCTTACCATTACAAGCAAAAGGAGAGTTCAATAAAACGTGCGCGTAGTGAAGGTACATTTACGTCCACAAGCAAAACAAGGGGCCATCCCAGCATTTGCTCAATGGATCAGGGAAACTGGACAAAAACCTGATCGAGATGGGATTAGATATTAGCACGACTAGAAAAACCGATAGTATAAGTAATTTCTAAATTCTTGTCTTAATTATGCATACAAGCATAAACAAATACACACAGCGTTATTTGTCCCAGTTAAGTGTCACAAAACAAAGCCGTGTGCTATGATCACAGAACTTGCTGCAAACAGCTAATATGTGTATTCACTGAAGCTATAAAGTAGCGAATGCACACATTTACGACGTGTGTTTTCGTGTGTCTTACGCCCTTGTAGCGCACAGAACCGCGTTTTGTTACCGCATAGAGCAGACGTTATAGCGCATGCGTATTCACACGGTCTTGTCTCGTCCACAGAAGTTTGGCGCGAGTCGTGACAGGCCCATCTGCGTGGAGAGCTACACCTTGGTGGAAATGGCAGCCCATATTCCCGCTTTACGGGAAAGACAGAAGAGACGCGGTAAGCTTCTCGGCGGATAAGGAGAGATGAATCTTGTGAAGCGAGGCCTCCTTTAACAACGCGGTCCTTCCTTCCCCTTCGACGCATCTACAATCACCTGACAACATGCAAAGCATGGTTCCGACTCCACCTCCAATTCCACGTCGGCGACAATCGCCTCGTGCTCTCCATTTCTCTACCGCTTCACTATTCTAACAACGTGCACTGGCTGCACCGCTTTACAGCTCATAAAATGCTCATAAAACGTCCATAAAATGCTTAAGCACAGTAATCACAAAAAAGATTCAACTAAAAAGAAGTCACAAGCGGGGAACTCGTCACATGCAAAATGGCGTCGAGGGAACGCACATTCGAAACGAAGTACGGGCAATCTGTGAACTGCGTTGGGAACTTAACTCTAATTGAATATCCAGTAATTTCTTCTACAATGCGTAATGTAGGGTTTTTAAGATTTTAAAGTTTTTATTCCCCAAATTTCAAAAAATGAATTTTTAAGGAAGAAGAAATGATTGGTTACTCAAATTCATTGCTGCCGATTGATTGCTGAAAATGTAAATGATTTGTGCATACGTGAAAATGCAAAAAAGAGTGATTATGAAGATACCATGTTGCAAACGCAGATGATAGATTAAAAGTATGTAACCTTGAAATATTTAATTCTCTTTGATTTTTTGTAGACAAAATGTCAAAAGCGAAGTTAATATATCAGTGTTGTTCAACAACAAGTTATATCCTTATTTGGGCTTTAATACTGCCTACGGACCTTATACCGAATGAGAAATTTTATGAACACATAAAAATAACCGGAGTTTAGTTTGTTCAGATGCGCTGTGCCTTGATAACAATAATTATCTGCTACACTCTGCATCCACATCTCATTATACAATTAGTTAACAGCTTGTTGATGACGTTTGCAATAAATTGCCAATTGATAATAATGGATGACTGATTGGCGCGTGGGTTGCGTAGTGTATGATTGGCGCCATGAAAGTTACATTGCTACTCGTAGTATAACAAGATGAAAACGCGCGTTAATGGCTTTCAAACTCGCACCTCTTCTAGCGTAGTTCACCCACCGTCTCTGTTACTTAATTCGACTTTTCGGACAGTTTTAAAATTTAAAATCCAATCCAATACGATTGTACGTCAAGTGTAATAAATTTAATTAATACGTCAACAATATCTAATGAGTGAACACAAAATCTGTTTCCTCCATTCATCCCAGAGACTAGAGGCTGCTTTGCTCGAGCGCTCGCCAGGAGAATCAGTTCTGGAACAGATTGATGCAATACTTAATCGCAGCCAGCTAACCAACGGTTCGAGCGACTATTTGGAGCAGAAAATGAAAACAAATTATGTCTGATTTGCTGCCGTTTTCGAGTTAGCACAAATTAAGGGAGTTAACAACACAAAAGCGGACATTTTGCGCGAGATGGTATGCAAACAGAATATGGATCGACGAGAGGTGGGTGGCGATTGCTGTGTGGTGGTCGCTGCGAACCCGGCACTGGAGAATAGCAGAAATCTTACCATACGAAATTTTTGTATCTTTTAACAGGATTCCGCTGGGCTCTATTCTTTTGGCTGATAAAGTACCCACGCTTTAAAATAAATAGTGTACACATGAGAAATTTCTCAGCTATACGGTAATTTTAAAAGAAATGACATGCACCAATAGATTTTTAAATTGTATTGCATGATTTGTAAGAAGTTCTTCTATCACGGTGATTGGAAAAACAATCTACATACTTACATAATTTTGCGCTTCGAAATCATTTCACTCATTCCATTTCTTATAGTTAAATTATAAATGAAGATATAAACAAATAATAAACAAGAGTATTAGCAACATTTGATAATAAAAAATGGTCGCTTTCATGTAATTAGCATTAATTACATCAGCAAATGTATAGTTTTAAATGTACTGCTGAATAAACAATTAACGGCACACTCCTCTCGGATCTAACATCATGAGTTCAAGCAAACTTGCACAAAGAGTTTAGTTAGGTCGAGAGATGAGGTCGTTTTTTTACAAAGATTTTTGACGTGAATACCATCAGTGTAATAAAAGAGACCATTTCAAGTTATTATATTTTTTTTACAATTTTATTCGGGATATTGATCCTATTAAATTTTTAAAACTATTTTCTCGGAGAAAATGGAAAAACTGTTGATGGCAATACTTCACGCCAAAAAAAGTATTTTTTTTCCTTTTTTTCTTTTCGTTAGCTGATGATATCGTTACTTTTATAGAAGAATGTTATTGTATTCAAGAAAAACTGTGAAATAATGAAGTAATTATGAATGGAGACACATTACATGGAGACATTATTCGCATCGGCAAACGTAATAGATTTAAATGATAAGGGTGTTTAAATAAAAGAGTGTAACACTTCAGGTTGTAAACATTTCATGACCATTCATAGACCATATAAGTCCGTAGTTGTATTACATAGACCTGTAATCAATAAACTAAAGAACAAGAAATTTCAGAAGTACGTTAAAAGATAAGTTGTCAGACAAGAAAATAAGTAAATTTCTAATTTAGCGCATTTAATTAAAAAAGACTTGCATTCTTGGTTAATATTTTCTCTAAATTTGCATAATCATAACTTAGTTTGTGCTAGTTTTCCTTTTATTCACAACACCACATGTTATGTATAATTTTTTATACGTATGTTAGGTTTCTATTTTGTAAATTTGTTACTTGTATAAAAATTGTGTTGTCTTTGAACTATACCTCAGTTTTGGTATTAGTTAAAGCTTAGTTAACCTGCACATCACCACCAGCACTTTCTCATTCGGATGCATCAGCTTTATTTATTAACATATGTAAAAATGAATAAAATTTATCATTATTATTATTATTATTATTATTATTATTGGCGTATAGGCCATTACTGACCACGCTACACGATTAACGTATGTAATTCTTCCAGGATCAGCTTTTCAGCTGTATCCTTGGATTACGACAAGGTTGTTACGCCTTGAAGTGTGAATTATGAGATGATAAGTTGATGATAGGTGAAGGTACAATCATGGATTAGGAGGTGATAGGATATTGGTGAAAGGTGATCGTGGACTTTTTGAACCATCCCAGCATTCGCCTTACGACCGAGGGAAACCACGAAAACCCCGGTCAGGATGGCCGGCCCGGGAATCGAACCCGGACCTCCCGATTACGAAGTCAGCGCGCTACGCACTGAGCCACTTCGCTCGGTTAATCATTATTATTATTATTATTATTATTATTATTATTATTATTATTATTATTATTATTATTATTATTATTATTATTATTATTATTATTATTATTATTATTATTATTATTATTATTATTCTATTAAGAATGAAAGAACTTAAAATAAATCGTGTTACGCAGATGCATCACGTTCTAGTCTATGAGTACACTTGCTCTGGGGGCTCCAGTGTTGGTTAATGCATAATCAAACGAATCGGCGCAGCGAGACACAAGAGTCCATGCGTTTCGGAAGTAACGCGTAAACTTGTCTTCACCTGAGAGAACTAATAGGATGCTTAGAGCAGGAATTGTCGGCGAACGTCAGTTCGACAGAAGTTATAACATCTGACACTCTCGAGCGGGCACACCGAGGAACCCCGACATGCGAGACCCTCACCGTGCGCGAACTTGTCCACAATTATTGATTTTTTATGTTAATTTATTTGCTAGAAACAGTTAAAGTGAGTGTGTAGTACTCTGGGGAAAAGAGTATTCTGTGCACGTGTTTCTAAATTCTGGAATCCCCACCTTAACTCATGTACAAGTTTAATTATAAATACACGTGGAACGTTTTGACATGAATTGTTAAGAAAATATTCGCTGTCATATATAATGAATATCATTTGCAAAAGCAAATCAGCAACATATTTTGGATATCATCCCTCAACTTGCCCTTCGTGAAGAAATTGACTTACTGTTGGGAGAACATGAACGATAATTTGAATAACTTTATTACCCACTGAAATCTAGACGTGCACATACAAAGAAGTTTCACTTCTGTCCAGGAGCAAGGGCCTTTCTCAGCATTCGCTCAAAGCATCAGGACAACTGGACGAAAAACCTGATCGAGATGCAGGTCATTGACCCTGATGCTGAGGTACAATACTTGTTTCAGCCATATTTAGTCGGTTAGAATTTTGCAGTCTAAATAGTAGTTAATGCATTAAGTATCATTGTTAAAATCAATATTATTTTCCTTTTTGATGGTCAGTATAGTGTCTAAACTGCATAGGAACTGCTATGCAACACATAAGATTTTACTCGGCATTTAATGTTTATCGTTTAATGTCATCTACTAATATTTTAAAAAACAATGTACAAGTATTGTATGCATTTTAGGGTTTGCGAAGCCATAGTTTGAACCGACGTACCACTGGGACTGCCTTCTTTAGATCCTTTAACGAGCTTCATTGGTAAACTTAGTGACGATCGCGAACCACAGTATTTCGTTCTAGTCTTTAAAATTGCGATATTCTATTTCAAATCGAAATTATTTTTATTTGATTTTACTATAACATTATACTCTCGACAGAGTTGATTTTAGGTTTATGAAATCAAATGACTGATTTTAAAAAACTCGAGGTTTCGTGTATGTGGAAATAAAATATAATTTCAAAGAATGGTAGATTAGGTCTGAATTTTACCGCGAATGAGTGAAGACTTGAATATTTAATCTGAGTTTTGAAAATGGACGTAAACGCGCACAGAAAATGCAAACGATGAGCGAATGGAGCAAGGGAGGATGAAGTTACCAGCACAGATAATGAAATAAATTGAGTGACTTTCACTACTTGCCCAAGTAATTAGAGCTGCCATCTCTTAAATCAAAGACACCAGACGCGACAGATTGCATCTGTGGAATGTGACCTTGGTCAGAGTTTAAACTTCACTAGAAATGCAGTTAAATAATCGGGACGTTGAGAGTAAGCAAGTCACATGATGTAGTGATGCTTTTTCAAAAACAAAGCAAAGAAAGGAAAGACTGATGTGTATTGGTGTTCACTTGAAGAGATGTTCATATTTCATAAAGCACCATTTGCAATGATGATTGGATACATTCCATAGAAAATTGCAATTGTTCAAAAATGTTTCTTTACAATGTTGTGTCTACCCCACGGCCTACTTCACTTCAAAGTTATATATCATGAACTCCCTGTCAAAAATACTATTATCGATAACATGTAATTAGACTTAGAGACGCCACAATCTGCAGTCACGCATGAAGTCTAATATAATATAAATAAAAGACTTGTAAAATAAGTCTGGTACATACATATATTTAGTATTTATTACTAACATTTTGCGGCTAAGTAAATTGGAACACGAATACACACTAAACTATTGACGAAGTTTCCATCTTTAGTTTAATAACTTTTATCATAAAATGGATGCGTATGAAACAAGTACTAAATTTTTTTTCGACCAGTGATGGTAAGTTTTAATAAATGCGTGTCAAAAACATCTACATTTCATTTTATATTGCTGAAGTCCATGAAAATTATGTTTGGTAAGCGTTACTAATCTAGAAATTCTATAAGGTAAAGGCTGTTCGCAACTAAAAATTAAATGTGTGGAACAGAATTCAGAATAATTATAAGGACTTTCTATTTCTGCCAATATATATTTGAGGGAGAAGATCATTTTCTTCCATATTAATAGCAAGTAGAAAGTTCTAAACACCCGCAGTTTGGTGGATATTCAGTACTCGCGGGATGGAAAAGCCATAGTTTCACCCATTCCTCTTGCTTGAAACCTTACGCTACTAGTCCTGGAAGCATTAGTGGAAATCCTGACGAATGATTCACTTTTGACGTTTTCGGTACTAAACATAATTTGAAAATAATAAAATTACACATACGTCTATTTACTATTTCATTTTCTAAAATAATTAGAACGCTGGTTTATGACGATAGATTAACAGGACTCTGACAAAGTTATTTCTTTTCTTAAATTCATCTCATTTTGGGAACCAAATGTTGCTTAGATTAGCACTTTTCAATTTTTTTACCCCGATAGGTCAAAATTAATTCAAGTTGAGAAAAAACGTAAGACAGCAATTTTCAGATGGTTTCGCTAACTCCGTAACTTACAATAACCTTATTTTATCTACCGGTTACATGAAATATGGAAGAGACCTGCCGATATCCTCGTTCGGTAATATTTAACAACTGTCTTTTTGTGGCAGCCCCTAGCGGGCGCGGGCGCCGCCGCGAGCCAAGTACCGCCGTACGAATGTCTGGATGCGCCCCTTAGACACACCTACCCCGGGCGAGGAGCACGGGGCGCGAGCAAGCGGCGGCTGGCGCTGTCAGATTGATCGTCGCCCCCGCCTCCGCCCCCGCCCCCGCCTCCGCCCCCCCCCCCCGCCCCCGCCCGCCAGCCCCGTCTCCGGAGAAAAGAGAGCGCTTTTCTGGCGGTCAATGGGAGCCGGCGCGAGAGACGCGGGGCATTTCAGAGAAATCCTGGAGACGAGCGCAAAGGGGAACCTTCAGGCCGTCCACAACGATGCTGCCGACTGCAGCGGCAAATTCGATGACTTTCAGATTTTTTTTCTCTTATTCCTTGCAGGTTGCAGGATAGGCAAAATATTATTTTATTACTACTTTTATTTCTATTACCATCATTCTGCAACAAAAACTCCAGCGTTTTTGTTTGACTGCACTAAAGATCCCAATACTATCATTGTTATTTTTATAATCACAATCACTCTTATTACCTTCACTAATGTCATTACTATCATTAATTATTATTCTTATTGTTTTCATTGTTGTTATTATTTTTAGTGCGATTACTGCCACTAACTGTCACAAGTCGTTCTGCTCAATAGCTAAGGCCTACTATTTTCCCTTGGGTGTTGGCTTTGACCTCGCGACCTCAACGTTCTACAAGAACTTACATTTTTTTGTCTTTTTTTTTCAGAATTGGGACAGACTTGTTTTCTTTAAATATGGGATCTCTTTCTCTACCATCTGTCTTTGCAGCCAGAGGCTATTGCAACAACGGATCCGGATAATCCGAATCAGGTATTGTATTTGCGCCATAGCAGAACACCAACCAATTACGTGTTAAACTGATTTACCTAGTTAGACGGCAGCAGTAGTTCCCTATACTCATATTTCCCATCACATGCCATTGGGAATTCTTCGTACAATTGGGGCTTTCGTCGGTTCGTTAGTTGTTAGTGACTCCGGGTGCGTCAACTACCAAGGTCATTAGTCCCGTAAGAATAGTGCATGTTTTCCTTGGGAAATGGCTGAAATTTTTCCCGCTGAATGTGAGATCCGGCGCCAACCTAACGTCAGCTAGCGGCATTTTCCTTCATCAGGTATCTCCCACCAGCGGGGCATCGTCCCAGCCGAGACAACTCTAAGCCCCCGACCAGTCTTCCGGCTTGCGTGGTAGTGTGGGGCATGTTAGTGTGTGTGTAAGTAAGGGGTGAGGAGAGGCGAAGGAAAGGGAAGGAAAGGTCGCGTGCGGTCCGTTTATGCACGTTTTTATTACCAGCCCGTCAATAAGTGATTTCAGTGGTATTGCCGATTTCCGGTACACGATTACAATACTGTATCTTTTTCGAAGTATGGCGATAAAGTTAAATCAAATCAAAAGTTTGTTCACTGATTCAACTGAGTTTTCATTATCGGACGCGACATTTCCTCCTCTTGAAATGTCGGTAACCTCTCTCTGTTGGTACTTTTATTCATCATTCTATTATTTATAGTTCAGGCTGGGGAAGTCATTCTAGAATTCAAGAAAACGTGGGCAGATTGTATTGGTTCCATACAAGTCACATACATTTTTTTTCTGTTCTTTGACGAAAATAAATCAAATCATATCTCACACTCAGGTTTCTCAGATCCATCACTGATGTCACTGCAGGGCCTCTGACTGGGAGGTCCTAGGGTTCGAGTCCCGCAGATGGCTGGATTTTCGACGCCAGCTAGGTCGAATTCCGCCGCTGTCTGAAGAAGAACACTAGCAATGTGTGCTCTGGTCGGTACTTTGCGTGGTTGCTCCGATTAACACCAGGGGAATGCTGGAGCCCCGCCCTTTCGCCGCCGGCCGCCGCCGGCCGCCCATTTCACAGCTCCTCCCGGCCTCTCAAAGGAAGGCCAGTGGGGAGCTTCGAGCTTACGTCGCCTACGCCGAAATGGGAAGGTACTTGGAATGGGGAAACCCTCCTTCAAATCGAAGCGTCCTTCATTACCGTTGCTACCAAAATCGTTGCTTCGAGCAGCTTTAAACAGCTGCATTGTTGCATACATACTAGCGGAAAAATCTAGTAATAACTTTTACCTTCATTCACTAAAAGTCTAAAAAACGAATAAAAATATAATAATTTAATAAACGAAAAACGATAACGAATAATAATATAATCTTTAAATATACCTTGGGGAAATTTCACCGTTTTTGAGACATTTGCGAAAAAATTATAAGAATGATTTTAGTGATAGAAAAGGGAGATACGTTTACGAAATCTCATGTAGATTGTAACTTTCCCCTTGCTTTTGAATACCTCGTGAACAAAATGAAAATCAGAAGTAAAGTGTAGGTTTATACAAAAACAAACATTTTTTTTTTTCAAAATAGAATATAATCTGAAAGTAACCTAAATTATGAACGTAAAAAATAATGTAGTACCTTTCAGTGACAACCTCACTGGAATCGGTTGAATCGTTCACAATATTCGGCTGGCCAAATTATAAAATCATGAATTCTCGGCTATCCGGGAGACGCCGCGTCGTTGGCTGGGGTGCCGATGTTTCGCCTGACATGTCGCAGGCTTCCTCAGGGCAGTTCGAGCCGCGGAAGCTTACGTATACATCTGACCAAATTATAAAATCAGTTAAAAACAAATTATAAAATCAGCTTATAAGATACAAATTATAAAATCAGTTAAATGGGATGTTATATAATGTTATTATCACGTAACATTAAACATTAACATTTCTTTCGCAATTAATAGGTGGAACGTGTGTTGAGAATTTATTTCTTCCACGAGCAGCAGTGTAAAATAATCCACATTGAAAATATCTACGTTATCCCAACGATCCCCGCACGACATTGTGAGGATAACGATATTGACGAGGGAATAGCCTATCTGCTTTTCTGTTTACAAAGAGATTCAAGCTTTGTGATAGAGCCTTATGAACGGCCATTACTCGCGCCAATCAATCCGTCCACCTGCTCTCCACTTCCCTTCTTCGCGTTGCGAAGGTGGAGGAAGGTGGTGGGGAGCACCCATCCCTTACAACAGGGATGTCAGAGTACGTGCGTGTTTGGCCTTGCAATGCGCTAAGTGGAACATGCCGTGCACTCCACCACCGGAAGGGATTTGCACAGTCAGGGGTGTACAATTGCAGCTCGATCTTCTCCCAGTTCCGTTAGTCGGCCGACACGGAATGATTTATTTAAAGCAAATTCTCTTTATCTCTGGCCAACGGAAAAAGTAACCGCAAGACAGAGGCAGCAGATAAGTGTTCTCAGATGTGCAGTTATACAGTCGTGAATATCGCGAATTTGTGAAATTCAGACACCTGCTATTGCCGTGAAAGTCACTGAATAATTAACCAGGAAAAAATGCCGTTGAGAAGAAAACCCTAGGCGCTGTACTGCAGTAGCAATTAAGTGGAGCCGAAGGGGGTTCAGGCTGCAAAAATTCGATAATCACTTTTTATTGCATTAAAAAAATCTGTGTAATTTTATGTTTGAAACAAACCAAATTTTATTGACCTACGCCCTCTCTTGATTTGCTTGTGTATTTTCGTTGGAGTAAATTACAATTGACAACTTTGGAGCAGGATTGTATTAGTAAAGTTCCGACTGAATCATTTTTAATAAAATATATATTTAACTTTTAGATATATTAAGAGATATGTAACAAGAAAACGTTTAAAAACTATTAAGGTATTATAAAAATAAAAAAAAAAATAATAATCGTTTGAAAGGAGAACCATTTTGGTGTATGTATGAAACTCTAACCCACCTTCCTAGCAAATTACAGCATATTGTCTCCAGTACTTATAGATAAAATTATCATTTATCAAAAGCCATTTTAACATGGGAAAGGTTACCCCCTGCGGCACCACTTCTGAAACCTGCACGCAGGGATGACATGTGTGTATTTGAAGGTCCCTCCCACCCCTTGCGTCGGAACGGACTGAGAACCAGAAGCGTAATTGAAAAACACAGTCTCTGCGCATCCAGAGACGCGTGTACTCGCAAGCAGTCAAATGCTTTTAACGTTGTATCTATCTTCTGGTTATTTTATGACCACAACAGGAGTTCGTGGAAAACAACCACGAACGAGCAAAGTCATAGGTTTTACGCTCGTACACCCTTCAGCATTTAAATTGTGGTAGAGGCTCCTAATGAAGTATTCCTTTTTATGTCATGCTCGGACTCCTTCTACTAAGTCAGTTATTAAATGTAGCTGTGATGTTGCAGATCTATCCTGACAACACTGTTTAATTACGAGTATTAATTTTTCATCCGAGTAAACCACACTGTTCAACACAGAAGGGCGAATAATCCAAAATTATTATTCAAAGCGCACAGAAGAGCAAAAGAAGCATTTAACTTGTGCTGTTACAACTGCATACTATTTTTCATTATTTGTGACGGTTAGGCGATATTATAATAATACTTCAATCAACAAAAGTGCCTCCAACCAGAAAAATGATGTTCCACGCTGGGACTCAATCTCACGTTATTAAGATGAACACGACATCCGCAAGCACCACGCAACCATACTTACTCGCACTATACCTCACTTCCTGCCCGACTCTTTAATGTTGGTTAAACAGACGCATTTGCAGCTTCCGCAAATTAAGAGATTTCATTGGCATTAAATAGTAGTTATTTAGTTTTCAATTAAATAGTAGTTTTTAATAAGCTATAAAGAAAAGATTTCATTAAGACAAAATGTTTTCATGTTACAGGAAGACGTCGAAAATTCAACTTCAAATTTGAAAGTTTAACAAAAAATGGGACGTGCGCCATTTTTATAAGTATGCATTGCTTTCTTGGAAATAAAAGCGAAAATTTCGAACTGTTTTTTAGAAAATATTTATAAAATTTAAAAGAAATTTTCCTTAAATACAATGAGATTAATATTGACAGAGAAAAAAGCTTAATTTGAGGGATATTTTATAATTGCTCTATGAAGCTTCGCGTTTTGAAGTAAGCCGTAGGTCTCACTTTCGTTGAACTCCCTGAATTTTCAAAAATTACAAAAGTTACAAATGATATGGGAAAATATGTGATGTAGCAAGCCTAGTTTTAAAGCGCTCGAAAATTGAAACGGCTAATTTACAATTTCTAACAAATGTTCGAATGTTTCTTCTTTTTGTGTCCAATACGAAAGAGAGCGCGACCAGGAGGCACATTCCCAGCTCCCAGCGTCATTTCTTTGGCGCCTACTCCCCGTGTCCTCGTCCTCTATGTTGTTCTTGCGCATGCCGCCCACCCCAGCCCCCACTGCCCCAGCGGGCGACGAGCCGCAAACACGTGTGGGCGCGGGGCCCCGAGAGGTCGAGTCAGAGCACCACCCGGGCCGCCCCACTCCCCCTGCCTCACCGCCCCCCGGCCCCCGGCCCACCTCCCGCGCCGCGTCACGCCTTGGCCTTCCGCCTCGTCTTCCGCGCCTTGCCACGCCCCGCTCCTCCGCACCTCCCGCCCCACCCACCGCCTTCGGAATTTCTGAGCCCAGGAGACCTTATTGGGGGAGAATAGACGTGCGTTATTGGTTCGTAGATTAGGAACGCGCGGGTGCGAAGAAGCGCGAAAGTTTGCCGGTTATTGGGTGGTGCATTAGGTGAGCGAGGCTCTTGGAAAGAGAAATCCCTGAGTTTCTTTTTGTATCGCGGTGCCCGGCAAATTCCTCTTTCTTCTAAAGAAAAGTAAGGATTGTACAAACACTTGCTGTCTTGAGTCCCACGTCTCTGGTGAGAACGTTAAGAAAGTCAATTACTATTTTTGTAGGTATTTAGTTTACAGCAACATTCCGTTCATTCTAATATGCTTAGAGCAATCATCGTATTAGTGGTAAACGTAAAGGTAGTACTACAGTAATAATTTATTATATGAATTTTTAAGTACGAAGATTTTTATTTATTTCATTTGTAACTTTCGATGGCTTAGCCACCATCATCAGACATTCTATCTGGGAATCGAGTTTCTGGTTCGCAGAAAGCAGATCTAACAAAAGTGTTGGTAATGGCGTCCAATATTACAAAATAACTCAATAAACAAAGATTGTGAAACCGGTATCACAATAAGTTTAACGTATTGCCTTGCTATTCAATTTCAAAACAATATGTCAATACTTCGACAAAAAGTCGCTGTTACCTTTAATCCTAAAGTTACTTTCGGATTCCATTTCAAAAAAATCCGTTATTGTTAGCAAATAAAGGAAAGTATTACAATATGGTAATGATTGTAACGAGGGATAATTCCAATGCAGAGGTAGAAAATGAGCGTAAAAATGAAAACGTTTATTGTTTGTTGAAGGTTTGCAGTAAGACGTTAAAACTAAGTAAGAAAATATAGTCATGTCATCGCAAGCACAATCTGGTTAATCGGCGAATTCCAAGTTCATCAAAGGCGCAGGATATCAATTGAATATGATATGATACGCAAAAGCGGTACCACATGACTGTTACATTAGTATTACAATCTATAATGACAATAATATAAAGCCGATAATAGTGAAAAATGGGGATAATTTGACAATGAAAATTATCTCAAAAGCAATTCAATGTTCTACAAGTATTACACTGGAAAAGTATATCTCTTTATGCAAAAACAGCTTTCGCTGTTTTGTTTGACCTAAGCTGCAGACATTTCACGCCACAAAGCACGTTACAATTAAAATCTCAATACCAACAGAGGATACAGAATGCGAATATTGCATTCCCGTTTCAATTACAGAGTGTATTTGGTTTTCTATCACATGGAAATACACGTGCCGGAGGCTGAAGCGGTTCTCATTTTAATGAAAGTTGCAAGACTTCATAAAACGCCGACCATGTGCTGACTAGTTCGAAAATATTCCTTTGATATTCTTCAGGCTTATTTTAAGTAATATGCTTCTATCTTCAATGTCACATCACGGGTTTATTAAATTTGCATTTTTATAAACTTTGAATTTTATGCACACATACATAATCCTGCAATTATAAGCATATTGTTTTTTTAATTATTTATTTATCGTCAAATAACCGTAAAACATGAATATAACGTATTCGAGAAAAGTACACTCTGCGTCCGTTTTCTTGAGTTCCATAATTCCTTCCGTACTCTTTTACTATACATAAAAATAAATAAATATAATTAAAAATAAAGATAAGAGTAGACGTGACTGGCAAGATAGGAAAACCAGAATGTTCGATCTTGAGTAACAGAAACCCGATTTGTATCCGCAAATTAACTATATATTTGACTTCATATCGTTTTTTAGAAAATAACCGCCGGCCCTTACTCCTTTCGGAATTAGCAACTAGAGGTGCAACATTAACGCATACCTCCGCCATTTCAAGCACACCTTCGCCATTTTGAGAAAATTTTGAAAATGTTAAGACTTCATGTAAAGTATCCCCAAAAATCAGAATATGTTGCAAATTCGTAGGGCCAAGAGTTCGGACAGATCAATCAGGAATATCAGTTTTGGAGAAAATTATTTGAATGGTTTATGCGCTAGTGTAGACTGACTGACAGACTGATTTTTATAGTTAACCATTTTTTTCTGTATTCACAAAACATGGATTCAGACAATACAACATGTTAGGAGAAGTAATTTACAACACATAGGGACAAGATTTATCAACTTAATCGATATGAAGGGCCACAAAAACAGTTTGTCTGTCTCAAAACCACTAATTTTTGCTGCGTAAGCGTGCTTCTTTACTACGTAAGCATGTAGTAGACGAGAAAGTTAAAAAGGATCAAGAAAATTACCAATGTTTACCCAATTGATTCAGTGGACAAAAATCCTAATTGTGACATGACTCAAGAAGCAATTGCTATAACCCATTATAAGAAAATCATCATCACCTTTAGGCTCGTGGACTTTTCCGACGAATAACGTTTCCTTCCATTCCGTGCACAGCTGTTCAAGTGTTATTGAAACACAAGATTTGGCTCATTTATCTTAAAACTGGTCGTGCCGAATTACTGTAAACAGTTTTACCTTGTTATTGAATGTGAGTGGCCCAGATAGTAGAACCGTTTAGAATGGAGTTTGTAAATTAGGCGATTGCTATCAAAACCAGTTAATTCTATTATTTATTAAAATCATTTCTTTCGTATTTTTGGTAAGTTTAGGGAGTTGCATATATCCTCCCGAAGATATATACACAGTTCATTTCCAGCTTACTGACTATTAATCTTCACAAATGAATGTTCATGTTTTGATACCAAGCACCCCGCCTTGGAAAGTTCAAAGTTTGATGTTCTGTTGTAGCTTACTTCCACGAACTTTTAAACTACTATGTGAATAATGTTTACTGTTACTGCAACAGTTCTTTCTGAGCTAAGGCGTACCAGCAGCGTCCTGTCCTAGTCGCCGAAAGTTAAGAGGTACGTGTGGTTAGCACATAGACATCTCTACGCTGTATTTCTGGTATTATCAATCTGAGAAGTTCGCTTTCTCATAATCAAACAGCAACATACATTGGTAAGCTCACAATTTTTGCCCCGATCGGGAATTGAACCCGGGGTTGCGAGAGTTCACAGAAAGTTGTGACAAATAACTCTTCCCGAGCCAGTCTCGAACTTGCGGCCCTTCCCTCCGAAACGCTGAGTCCGAACCAGATATTTAACCACTTCGGCCACTATGAGTATACAGAAGTTTGGCACTTCTATAATAGTCATAAGCGCCGAAAGACAACAATTGATTTGATGGTTCATTGGTTTTACAAATCCCATAAAAATTGTTTAAAAGTTGAACATTCAAAAATAACATACACACTTCCAGTTTATCTTGATTAATAGTATTTACGATTAGAATTGCTTCAAATGGTTTTCAATAAAGTTTCTGGAATTATCAATTGTTTTTTGCGGCAATGCAGAATTGTCACAAATAATTGTTCCCGACCAAGACTTTAACCAGGAAACCTGCCCTCCAAAGAGCTCAGGCCAGAAAAAATTTGGAGCGGTTTTTGAGAAAACAAATTCGTAAATTTCAATTCGCAAAAAACTACTAAATTGTACAAAACAAATGTTTATAGAATTTTTTAAAGACTTAATTTTGTACAACAGACTGAATCAACACCTTTATATTCAATTTTGTAGATTTAAAATGTTTTTTGCAATTTTCAAACAATTGGGGATATTGCCGAAATTAAGACATGCGCCATTCTCTTAAATGTCCTTCGTAATATTCAGCAAAAAATTTAATTAAAAAAATTGGAGCCATTTGTGAGAAAATTCTGAAAATGTCTGGGGGAGGGTCATGTAAAAAACAACCAAAATTAAGATATCGGCTTCAAATTCAAGGAGCAGCGACATCAGCCTGATCGATTGTTGAATATCGATTTTGGAGCAAATCGGCTGAACGGTTTAACCACTAGCATTGACCTCACACGGACGAACGGACGTTCTGCCGTCAATCGATTTTGCGGTATCAAAAACCAACAAAAACATGGTTTCTGGTTACAGAACGTGTTAGATTTTTTTTCTAAATTTAGCACCAGGATTAATCCACTTTTTCGTTACTAGAGCCCGCCTATACGACTTTTTCTGTGAAAAATTTGCGGTTATCCGGCGCACGATTACATAACTTTCTCTTCTTACGAAGAATTCGTAAGGCGAAAAAGTAAAAAGTATCAAGATTAGACCACCGCGCAGTCTCACTTCCTCCTTGTGTAACATCTTCCTATTTTCGAACCGAACGTGGAACTAATCAAAAACATTCTATGTCGCTATTTACACGACCTGTTGCGAAAATATACCTTCACTCCCCACGTGAATTGAATGTGCTAAACCGATTCAGTTGCTGCCTGGCAGATCGCAGGAACAATTATGGACGATCGGGGCTTACGAAACTTCCTGAATGCCAATCACGACTTGAATCCCGGCTGCCCAGTCCGCTGCTACTTCCCCTTCCACACGCGCAGCAGACGATTCCAACATAAACTTTACGCCGCTAGAGCGCTGCAATGCACGCGAAGAATTCTAATAAACGATTACAGCCACTCACAAATACCATTTTCATAAAATTTTGCACGTTTATGACAAGTGTTAAAACGCTTTAGAGCCGGTCGCATCGGTTTTTAGACAACAATCCGGGCGCGCTTTGCTATTCGGAATGAAGATGACTGTGTAAGCTGCGCATCGTAAAACACGACTTCGTTTACATAATTTCGTGTCCCGCGGGCTGTGAAGCACGCACTTCCTCCGTCGGTCGATAGCCGGAGTGCGTTGCGCTGACAGGTGGGTGCGCCGGCCGTGCGTCGGCCGTGTCCGCTCGGCCCCCTGGGCCCCGCCCCCGCCCCTCGTGCATCCTCTCACCTCATACTCCCCGCCTCCCTATCCCACCTCCCTATTGTCCCAGCCCCATACACCCCGACCCCATACTCCGTGTCCCAATAACCCGCACCCCGTAATCCCCGTCTCAGTCCCCCTCGTACTGCCCATGCCCTCCCGTGCGGCCGGGCGGGGGATAATTTTCAATGCGCCCCGCGCTGACACGGCACGGGAAAGGCCCAAACTGCTCCCATCCGACAGCGCAACCAGACCCACGCGACGTACGGTTCGCGCGGCGTGCGCTGCCGCGGCGCCAGGGGCGGGCGTGCATTCAGGGACAGCGCGTTCTCACCCCCGCCCAGGCGAGAGGAGGGCACATTCGCCACTTCACGGGATTCGCGGTGGGAGCGGAGAGGCCGCCTCCTTCATTGCGAATTCTTCGAAAATAAAGTAAGAACTTTTTAAATAATTGCTATTTCTTGACGATAGATCATTTGTAGCAAAATAAAATACTAGAAAATTCATCGTTTTGTTGCATATATTACACTGTGATATAATATATTAATCTGAAACAAAACAAAAATAAGTACAACATACTCTTGACAAAACGAACAATAGTGTTCTTAAACATTTCTATTGTCAAAGAATTTAATACAAATATTGTGATGAGTACAAAAACAATTAACAGTGAAAAGTTGTTTTGGGGGATAGCACAAGGAAGGTGGCATTTTAGAAAGTGAGATATAAAGGTGCAGTAGTAAGTAATAGAAGCTAAGAGAAATGAAAGAGTTGTTGATCAAAGTGAATACCATTTATTTTAGGTTAAGTTTTAGAAGATCCCAAATCATACAAATTCTAATTGCCGGTATAATTGCGTGCCTGATATAGCATACATATTTATGTACCAAATAGTTGCCATTTTTACACTCGCTCCTTTTCAAGCTCCTAGGCCAGAGACCTCGGTGTTTCGGTGCCCATAGCCCTGGGTACTAATTCACAGCCATCGGCGGGTCGTTGGTTAGCGTGCTCGCTTTCCACGGCGAAACCCCGGGTTCGATAGCCGGCCAGCGCAAAATAATAACTGAGCGCTTTCCTTACAAATGTCCAGTATCTATTGTACTGAGACGATGAGAAAGCCCACCCTCTGGTTCTGAAGATTAGATTATGCAGTGAAGGGATGTCTTCGTGCTAAACACACTTTCCCCATGGCCGAGAGGCTGGGCCACCGCCGCTGGTCGAGCCAAGAACAGGACAGAATAATTCACCAATTAGAGTGTATATTTCATCATGTATGGTTAAAAAAGTTTTTATCGATTTATTGATAAGACAATTGTAAATTTCACCGGTACTTGTTTCATGTCAATGATTAGGTTTATTTCCATTGAAAAAAATTGTTTTCCACTGGAAGTATACAAACCTTTTTATTGTTTGTAACGAAGCCAAATAACAGTGCATATCACACTAACAACTACTCAACATTAAGGTTTCGATATTAGTAAATTAATAATTCAATTTGTTAACCAGGCAATGGTTAAGATTAACTACGTTCCTTTTAAATAAAAAAGTACTCCATTCGAAATATACACAAAACTAGAATAAAACTACGTAAAATTGAATGTCACACAAATACGCATTTAACGAGAGGAGAAAAGCGATTTCTTCTTTTTGGTATTGTTAATAAATAAAAAAATCTCTCATATCTGTTTAATTTCACGAAAAAGTTAAAAGCAAAACTTATTAGCACGCAGTCTACAGTTCGTGAAAACTTCCATGAGATAGAATCTGGCGACCTCCCAAACGTTCATATTTTTTCTACTTGGAAGAACTTCGCCAAGCCGAAGGCTCGACAGTCCAAAACCCGAAACAAATTACCAGTCTTCGGCACGTATTCGGAACACGTGCCAATGTCAATCTTTTTACTACAGGTACGTGCTGTGTGCTTTACTACCGATCACCATCTGTTCAGCGGAAGAGTAACTTTTCTTAAAAGAAGACTGACCATTACATTTAAACAGTTCTAATTTAAACAGAATATGAAACAATTTCAGTAGAGTTAACTTGGAATAAAAAGAACGATTGCTAAGGCTACGTCTATCTTGCGAGAGGTTTTATCCAGTCGGTTACCCTTTACGTCCAGACGGTATGCGTATTTCACCTTATTATACCTTATTCTTCTAGGTATTAACACACTTGCAAACTCCTCTGACCTGGGATCAGCAGAACGCGAGGCCCTTACGACAAGACAAACATGAGATCCAAGGAACATACAAGCATGTTCAAGGCGAGACTCGAACCCACGACCGTTGGAACCGAAGCCCTGACCCGGTTACGCTCTTAGCCGCCTCGGTCACCCAGGTCGGTTAGAACATACGAAAATAAATGTTCATTTGGCATGATGAATTTGAGGTATGGCACCGGTATAGTACACCTGTTCAATGTCTTACGCCTTTCGTTGCTTTTCTTAGTCACCCCCACCAGCTGAGTCTGAACACCGAGAGCAACCACCTTGGTGACACACTTGTCTCCCCATCCGATATAGTTTCCTCCACATAACGGTATAGTACGTACTAAACTACACACACTGTACCGTATGTACCGTACTATACGTACGAAATAGTACATTGGACCATCGTTCCTCCAAAGCCAATCAGTGTTTACACTGATTTAGAAGAAAAGAACCAGGACCCACTATTTTTGAGAAAACTTCAAAATGTTGGGGCAGCGTCTCGTAAAGTACCATCAAAAATTGAAATAGCCGTATGAAATTCGAGGCGCCGCGACTTCAGGCCCATTGTCGTGCTAATTGCAATTTTGGAGAAAGCGGTAGTACAGTTTAGATGCTGGTCTTGTTCATTAGAATGCAGACAGCCGGATGAACAGACAAAATGCAAAAACCAACAATAATTATTCGGTATAAAGAACCTCCAAAACATGGATTCTAAGTACTTCACGTATTCCAGAAAGTATTTTCATTATGTAGAGAAAAAAGCAAAATTTAGTTTTTTGGTATCAAAGGCTCACAAAACAAAGGTTCCTGTCGAAAACCTCACTTCTCTCTGCGGCATTAGAATCAATACTTTTTACTTTCTCGGAGCAGAGAGAAGGTTATGCAATAACGGCGAATTTTCGGCAGAAAACCTCTTATTACATGGCTCTGGTAAAGAAAACGTGGATAAATCCAATTGCAAAAGTTAGAAAAAATCCTCTAAACCGTGGTGTAGCTAGAATTCCTGTTTTCTGAGTCTCTGATACCGAAAAATACATTGACGTCAAAACTTCTGACCGTCAGTGAACAACGCAAGCCACTAAACCGTTCAACCGAATTCCTCCAAAAGTGATGTCAATCTGGCAGAAGTTGCGATCCCTGAAATTTGAAATTGATATTTTACTTTTGGGGGTACTTTGCATGAAGTATTGTCCTTTTCAAAAAATTGGCTTCAACGATTTTGATTAAATTTTGTTGTTGTGTAGTGTGAAGGTTGTTTAAGAGAATGGTGCAGGTTTCTAGTTCGTTAAAAACCCTGATTTTTCGAAATTGAGTTCAAATTTTTTCGGAGTCTTCCTACAACTAAAATATTATATATAGACATTTTATCCGTTAATGATATCTGTTCCTTAAAGATATATTATAAAATGTCATTTACAATTTTTCGAAAATTTGAGTACCTTTCGCTTACTTTTGCATGAAAATATGGGCGAAAAAGTTGTGTTTTTGCACCACTAGTTCTACCTCTTTTTGGTATTTCTGTGTAAGTGCGGGGCTTTGGATCCAAGTTTCTGTGCAGTGTACGAGCGGGCTCCTCTTATGAGGCCGGCATTTCGTGTAGTCGCCGCCACAGCCCGCCGTCCGATGGTCCGGGCAGCACGGCGTCGGGGCGGTGGTGGCCCGGCCTCCAATGCGATGAGAATGACTTGTAAGTAGCAGACATGAATGGATTCCACATTTCTGCAATCAACCGATGATGTTTATTTTTCTAAAGAGATATCATTCATTTAATTTTTTTAATTTTTTTTTCATTTCTAGCAAACTGCCTACGTAGTACGGAGAAGTATTGTAATACTGCGGTAAAAATCGGCGATTTATCGACAGATACACTCGATTTGTGGAGACCTGCTTTCCAAAAAATGGATAAATCTTGTATCAATATGCCGTAAATCCTTCCCCTGATACGTTTTCTAGTCAGAACCCACCTTTTGTGGGCCCTTAATATCTAAACATTGGTTGACAGCAAAATGTCTAACTACCTGTCTGTGGCCAATGCCAGCGTCTAAACCGTTGAGATGATTTTCATCAAAATCGATAATTAACCATCGACCTGACCGAACTCAAGATTCTGCGAGTTTGAAGTGGATTATTTGAATTTGGGGGGTACTTCACATATAGCATTAGCGTTTTCAAAAATTATCTCAAAAATGGTTCCAAAGTTGTTGCTTATATTTTCCTCAGATAGAGCAAAAATCGCATTCAAAATGGAGTTGGTCGCGTTTCCTTTGAACTATGGAATTTTCAAAACATTTGAAAACAGAATCGGCGTTGAACTGCAACAACAATATTGGAGATACATATTTTATTCTTAATGAAACCTGTCCTTCAAAAACTTCTATCAAGTACCAAAGGCTTCTTTCAAGTAGTGAATGATAGAAATATCTCTGATTTTAGAAACGTATAGACATCAACTTATTCGTAAATAATTCATGCCTTTCAGCTGTATTATTGAATCTTGCGCCATCCCTCTTGGATTATTTGTAACGAGAAAACTATTTCAATGTCTGCAATGAAATAAGAAGAATGTCTCCCAAAACGTACTACATTGGTGTGCTAACGGTCAAAATTTGATTTTTTGTTGTTTTTTTAGTTATATCATGCAATATTCACACAAAGAGCGAAAAATATAACGTTTGGCTGGTCGAATGATGTTTAACGAAACAGCAATATTGCACGAATTCGTTGTAATACACGTGTATTGTTAATGGTTCTTTGCGATTTTCTTGCATTTAATTTACTCCGTGATTAACAGTTATGAGAGGGAACAAAATTTTTGAATTAAATTGATCAGTTATGCTCGCTAGTGATGCAAATGCACGCTGGTGTCACAATCTATGACAAAAGTAAGTAAATAATGTAAACATCTGACTAAATCTGACATCCAAATGGCTCCAAACAATAAAAATAGGATTTCATTATGTACGTTAGTTTTGCATCATGTCTCATCTGTTTCTATGAGAGCTTTAGGCGGGAAACTTCTCGCATTAATTGTATGTATTTTTATTTTTTTACTGCCTCTGCTAGTGCTACTAAGCAAGAGAATGAAACAAATTCCTAAAATAATCCAAAGCAGATTATTTATTCTTGTTTAGAATTTGGTGAAATCATTGGCCGTTATACATCCGTTGCCCGAGGGAAGTCTGAAAAGATAAAATGCACTAAAAGAGAGTCATTATGATTGAAAAAGGAATCTAAGATCATTATTTAAATTTTCGTATTGAAGGAATCGTCCTTAATTAATGGATTAGGAGGTGATAGGATATTGTTGAAAGGTGATCGAGCACTTTTTGAACCATCCCAGCATTCGCCTTTATGACCGAGGGAAACCACGAAAACCCCGGTCAGGATGGCCGGCCCGGGAATCGAACCCGGACCTCCCGATTACGAAGTCAGCGCGCTACGCACTGAGCCACTTCGCTCGGTATATAACCGATTGTGTGTGTGTGTGTATATATACACACACACACACACACACACACACACACACACACACATATTCTAGTCTTCCATTTGGGGAAGCGAGATATTTGACGCAACTAGCATTGCTGGTTGGAACATTACTGTTTTTCTTCGAATGCGCGTATTATAATTTAAAATATTCAAATTAATAAATATGAAAATAGTACTCTGAGAACAGTTTAAAGTATCCATACGCCACACAAAGCTAGTTTGTTAGTAAACGCACGTTTGACATGATTCACTCATTGCGTAATAGCTGTAAACGAATAATACAAAGGCCAAATAGCTTGTAAATCTATTGCTTTCCTAAGGACGTTATAAATTTGAAACGCAACTTTTAAGATCACTAATGCTTGACAAATTAAGTTGGAGCTATAGTCGACAGTTCCTAATATATCCTTCATTTGAAGGATCTGCAATCTCTATGATTATGTAAAATGGTCTTGGGCAGACAAGGAAATGGAGCTGGGAGGTTGACTTTATTCGTTCACGTCGTCATCTTCTGAGAAATGGTGATGAGGACGAAGAGAGAAGTGTCACTCCATCAATGTCTAAGACGTACGTCAGTGACGTTGATGGAATGATTCTGTGGAAATGTTGACGTCCAAAGTGTGGATGACGTGCCAGAATGTGTCTTTGTCTCAAAATCACTGAATTACTACCTCAAACGTATCTTGATTTACTGCCTGGCTTGTAACTTAAGATTTGTGCACGAATGATTTTTATGTATTCTTTGTCAGCGAATTTATACGAAAACGTTCTGAATTTCCTAGCGTGCATGGAACTACGGTTCTCTCTTTTTACATGAAAAGTTTTGACTAAGTACTATACAAGGTACTACACAAAATGGTAATAGAAGTTATAGTATTCATCATCACGATTTGAAGTCAATTTTAGTGTTTATAGTACAAATCATATTGTATGCTGATATGAACCATTTTTTATCCATAAAACATACATTTGAAGGGATTGCGTAATGAGTTATGAACGGAATTGCCAGTTGACTCGTTGAAATTATCTCGACACATTATTTTTATTTCTTGCAAACTACTTAAGTACTGTAACAAAAGTACTGAAGCAAAAAAGCTGAAAATGAATATTACAGATCCCTGATAATTCTTTTTCCTATACATATGTAGTAAATTGCACCTTCTAACACACTGTAATCAGAATCCTTGTTTTGTGGGTCTTCATATTGAAAAATTAGTTTACAAACAAAACATCTATTCATCTGGGAACAACGCTAGTGGCTGCATCGCGGTCCCTTAAATTTCAAAAGGATATTTTAATTCTTCAGGGTACTTTACATGAAGCCAATACGGCACAATTTTTTCTGAGTAGCTCCAATTTTGCGATTTTCGTTGGACCTGTTGAATTTTGAACAATTAAAAACGTTTAAAATTTACTGGGAGTATTCCTTCAATAACAGTCGTTGAGATATAGATTTTTTTCTTAAAGAAATCTGATTTTCAAAAGTACCCCTGGGATCATGTGCAAGTATGTGTTTTTGTGACACCACTACTTTTCTTAGCGATCTTGATGAGACAAGAATTTTTCCATTCCACTATTCCCTTTAACACATGTTACACACACTCATTGAAACAAGTAGTAGTGGAGAATAGCATACACGTTCGCAGATATATTTTTATTCGTATACGCTACCTTACGTTTTTAATTCATTTGAATTATTAACATTAATTCATTGGAAGCTATTGATCAATTTTCACATATTTAACTTACTACAAGGAGTCAAAAAAGCCAGCAACAGCAGAGCCAAGCTCGGGCCTAATATTTATTTTCGTTTTTACCCTTACACGTTAAAGGTGTTTCGTTTTGACATGCGGCGCGCGTTGTTCAGCGAAACAGAATTTCAGCGGTTCAACGAAAAATATCAGAAGAGCTCTGCTACCCCTTTGTAAGATGGGTCGGGTGCCGACGCAGTTCTTCCAGTTCGTTCGCCTCGCTTTGCGCCCGCCGCCCCCCCCCCCCCGCACCCACGAGGAGCTCCCTGACAGTCATCTGCGCATTTCACCGCTTTCAGGCGCCCGAGGCCTCTTCTCCGCTGCGCTGTTCCACCAGAGCTGGGAGCCTCTGGCACGCGCCCCGCCGAGCGCCCTCGACAGTTTCAGCTTGCAAACCGGAGGTCACAATGTCACGCAGTCAACTACCTTTTCGGGGGAAATTGTTGCCATGTGGTGTGTAATACAATGAACTCAGCGCGAGATAAAGAATCTTTAGCTTGGAATGTCCACATTGTTACAGAATTGGAATACGCTTGTCTTTGCTAGTTCTATTGGTGTGCCTTCGTTTTGTTTTGTATACTATGTATATATAAATGTTCGTAGTTCTATCGTAGGTTGTTTCTTCAATAGGAACCAGAAACAATTGTTCCATCATCTCCTTTATAGAAGGTTTTCCAATAGTTTGGATTACCCTTCATTTTACAATTTTCTTCAGTTTCAATTCAAGATCTTTAGGTAGGTTGTTAGATTGGCGGCACACCTACCTTCATACGCGTTGTGCACATGATACATAGAGTTGTATCTTCATTAAGAGCGGCGGCGATGGTGTAACGGTTAGCGTATAGGGCTGTTATACCCAAGTTCGCGGGTTCAATTGAACTATCTGTAATAAAACTAAACCTTTTTTATTTCGGAGATTAGTCTCTACGAAATATTTTCATATTCAAACATAATTAAGAATGCGGTAACCATCACATGGATTTTTAGTACAAAGCGCAGAAGTGTATTCCACCTATGACAGTAAGGCTGAACGATTTTCAATTCTTAGTATAAATTGATTTTAATGACAAACCGAGCTGCGGTAAAAGCAACTGTAACTTATATATAGTATATCGTTCTTTAAATATAAGTGTTCTTATAATACACAGATATAAAAATCCACGCCCAAGTACGTGCGGAAACCGATACCTACTGCGGCCATTCTATCTCGATTTCTCTAAAACAGTCCAAGGGTATTTGTTAACCGAATATACAAGCATTCCACAATATATCTAGAAAGAGTGAGAAAGAAGATTTGTACACCATACCACGATATTTACATATTTTACACGTGACAAAATACAACACTTCAGTTTATAGGAAAACGGTTTAGCAGTTGATGCTGCCGGAAAATTCCAAGCATATATACATGACAACGTTTATCTAGTTATCTTATTCGGAAACTACAACAATGACTACCAAACATGAACGAAACAATGCCACAAAATGTACGCTTCTGGCATTCATTCTTAGTACAATGGTGTGACAATTAATGTAAAAGTTTCATTTATCAAACGATGGCGAACTCTTTCCATAGAATTTGACGCAAATTCTAATAACTTCCTATGTACGACACCCACGTATGAAATAACCGATATATATTTTTACTATTTGTTTTGGTACACACACAATTGAAAGCTACGACTAGTTACGCATTTCCAAAACTCTGTCGTCACACTTTTGTTTTTAAACTTAGTCACTACTTATAAAACTCTAACACGAAACAGGAATATTCAAACTTCATTTTCCAATATGAACGCTTCGAAATAAATCTAAAATTATAAAATATGGAACAGAATTCTAGGTCTTTCAACGCAATGAACTTAAGGAAAAATAACCAGCGAGGAGATCCACAGGGCTGCAAGGATTGCACAAAACTTTAACCGTTCTCCGCTCACGATTATTTCAGCCGCGTAATAGGTACTAGAGAACAGAGCGTAAACGCGAGAATAAATGTTAACTGAGGCCATAAGGTTGGAATCCGCCACCATTATCCCACAAACACCGTGCGTTGGTGCTTTAGTGGAAACAACGTGCCTGAATGGATAAGCAAGTCTTCCAGAAATCACAACGATATAAAAGGTAAATGTTAGTTGCACTCAAATGTGCAAATGAAAACTCATAGCCCAAATCCTCGGCACCGACGCGAAAGTTTTTTCTAGTCAAAAATATGTTCTTTATCTCGGAAGATAAAATACTATCTTCCGCTTTTTGTTACAAAAAAAGAATTAAAAGAAAAGAAATTGATATAAGAATTTGGGTATTTTGTCGTGTATATTTCGTACCTAATAAATGCAAGTTTGTAATTGTATTCTTTACTGTAGTAGTACATACTTCAATATATTGATGTGCCAGCGAAAAAATCCGAAAGGAAATAATACGTTTTTCCGAGACACCTGCCATTCACTATAGTTTTTTACTTTTATATGCGATTAAATGACAATAAAAATTCGCAAATGTATCTATTTTTCTCAACACTTGAATTTGTTTGCGGTAAAAGAGTTTAAAAATACCTATTGAATTTAATATACCTAGTATTATGTAGTTTGTTTTATCTATCAACCCATGAATGTATTACTGATAACAGATCAATCCAAAGTAAGTAGTATTTATTCGCCCTTTGTCACATTCGGAACTTAAGAAGCAGACGTCTGTATTTTCAGTACCACAGAAGATCTACACTTCATTGTGCTCTATTACTCTCAATTCTAATTACAAATGCTCAAAATTCAGACAATACGAGAAAATTCTCTATTAAATTCCATAAGCTATTTGCCACATTTCTGAAACTACATTGCATTACCGTCTTTCGGCAAATTGAAAGAAATCTCGAACCGAATGAAAGGGCAACTTGAACGAAATTGTTTTCACACAAAAAACGAAGAACTTTCGATTCCACGGGTTATCATTATTTACCACCGAAGTCTTCAATTTTGACGCGAATCGTCGAAGGGGAGGTGTCGGGCGCGGTAGGGTCCGACAGAACGCGGGGGAGTTCTGAGACACGTCGGAGAGTGGAAGGTGGGGGAAAGGGGGAGAAGGGGAGACACGCGGAGACGGCGGCGTCTGTCAGGGAGAGCTAGCGTCGGAGAGGGTGAGGCAGAATGAGCGAGAAGGAGAAAACTGCTCGGACCACCGTAGGAAGAGAAGTGAAGTAAGGGAGAGGGGAGGGACAAGAGAAAGGTAGTGAAAGGGACAGAGACAAACACAGGATTGGGTGATTGGCACTGTAATGTGAGAAAGGCAATCGAATTCGAAAGGAATCGAATCGAATCGCAAAATGGAATGAGATCACGAAACAAATCTGAGGAAATGGAAATAAAGAGATAAAATAGTTCGGGAATATGTGACAGATATTTCATAAAACCCGGTGCAATATATAGAGCAATGTAGTAAACAAAAACAGGAATACGTTCTCAGATTTAGGAAGACAATCGTGACAAAGCAGTAAGGTAAAGGAGTAATAAAGCGTGACAAAGCGAAGTGAAACAAAACCGACCAACGCTCTACGAGCTGAAATCCAAAATAAATAAGTTGAGACCGTTGATATTATTTGAGAGCGGCTGACCAGGCAGTGTGCGGCAGAGCAAGGCAATGTGTAACCGGAACAGCTAGGCCGAAGCGAGTGCGAAAGCAGGAGGCACAATGACGCTGGGAACCAGAGCGGAGGAAGATGGCGCGGGGAGAGGGTGGCGGCGCATTGGCGATTCCGGTGGAAACCGCGGGGGCGGCGCCAAGCGGTGAGGCGGGGCGGGGGGGGGAAGAGGCAGCGAAGGCGTCGACGAGGGCCCGCGGGGCGGCTGTGGGGGGCGGGGGCGCGGGACGAAGAGGGCGCCCCGTGGGGCTGGGATCGCCGCGGGCGCCGGTCGGAGTGCTTCCTTCCGGCCCGTCAGCACATTGAAAACGTAACGCGGTGAATAAAAATCAAAGCGCGCGAGATTGGGCCTCGGCGGCGGCGCTGCCACCCGCCCCCGCTCGGCACCTCTGCCCCCCCTCGTTCCCCCACCCCACGCGCATCTCTCCGCCCCGCCCCGCCCCGCCCCTTAACACCTCCTCACGCCACTGCCCGGACTCCCTTTTGCGACCCTACTGTTCCCGTCTCCCGTCCCCTGTTCCCGTCTCGCCTCTCCCCGTTTCCGGCCTAGGACCCCACCTATTCATGCTTCCGCCGGGACTCCCCTCCCCTAATCCCACCCGCCACTCCCCGTCTCTGGCCTAGGACCTCTCCTCTCCACGCCTGCGTCCCGACTCCCCTCCTCTGTTCCCGCTTCGTCTCTCCCCGCCTCTAGCCCAAGACTCCGCATTCTCAGGCCTTCAACCCGACTACCTCCTGCACCTCCCCCCCTCCCCGTCCTCGCCACGCCCCTCTCCACCTCTCGACCTAGGACACCACGTCCTCACGCCTCCACCTCGACCCCCTCCAGGGCTCACCCCTCTCCGATTCAGCCCCTCCTCTGCCGACTCTCTCCGGCTCTAGACCCAGGACTCTGCGCTCTCTCTCCGCGCCCTCGTCCTCGCCCTCGCCCCCGTTCGCTTGCAAACGCGGCGAGAAAGCGGACGAATCTTGTTTTAATGCGCTCCTTGCCCTTCTTTATGAACTACGCCGGTGTCTCCACCAGCTCTACCGCCTCCGCCCCCGCCCGCGCCGCCATCGCCCCCCCGTCACCCGCCCCCCGCCCCCGCCGCCCCGGCCCCCAATGCAGCCGATGTCTTGAAGGGAACGGCGTCGAAAGCAGAAACAGAAGACACGGCCTTTGCTTGTTCCGCGAGAGTGGAGAACAGGGGGATATAACCGCGATGGGATGGCGCAAATAAAATCGATAAATGGAAAATACGAAACGATTGGGACACGATATCGCTTCTCTAGGGTCCGGCGTCGGCGAAGCCAAGCGAATACAATAGGGGGAGGCGCCCCTTAGCAGCGCGCTAAAACCTTCGCGATTTCTGCTTCGAAGAAACAGGCCGTTAGGGCAGAATCGTTATTTTTATTCGAAGAAGCTATAATACCTGCCGACATACGTAACACATTTTTTAATTGCAATAATCCCTAATGTTCCCTCAAAAAAGTTTCTACCTTTTTTGGGGGGAACGGTACCCTATTACGCGTGTTGTATTCCTCTCCACGCCTATTTCAAGGGAATACCCGTACGTAAAACTTCGTAAATTCGTTTGTACAAAAAATGTGCAGACGAATAAAGAGGTCGAGCCCGCACGAGTAGTGGCAGAACAATGGACGGTCGGGCGAGCCACGTACGCCCCGTTGCCGCTCGCCCCCCGCCCTCTCGCCCCGCGCTCTCGTGCTCCCCGCCACCGCTTCCCCTCCCGCGGCCCCTACTCGAGGAGACCCTCCTCCTCTCCTCAACCCCGCGCCCGGGGGGGGGCGAGCAGCACGCATCCGGCATCCGAAAGCGCAAAAACAAAATAACGGAAGAAATGGAATACATTTAAAAACCGCTTAGTCCTTGGCGCCACGTCGGGGCCTCATTACGCCATCCATCTTCCTGCCCGAGGGCCCGGGCGGGGGCGGGCGCGGGGGCGGGGCCCCCTGCGTGCTGCGCGCCGGGCGCCCGGCAATGAGAGGGGCGCGCTTTGTCTGAGGACGCGCGGCGCCTGGGAGTCTTTACGCGCTGGGTGGCCTGCGAAGTGGGCCGAGGCGGCGCGGACGGAGGAGGGAGGGATGAAGGGAGAGGAAGTGGAGAGAACGAGAACGAAGAAAATGAGATTGGGAAGCTGGAAGACGAAAGGGAAATCAAGACCCGTTCCCGTACAACGCTGTAACCAAACATTCGTTCTCATCTTTTAGTTCGTCAGCGCAAAATTACTTCCTGTCCAGTTACTTTTTAGAAAAATGAGCTAACTACATGCACTTTTAAAAATATAATATTGGATACAACTAATAAAACTAATGAAACATGTGAATAAAATGTAATGTAATTCAAATCTAAATTATTAATTTCTAGTGCGTTTTTAACTTCTAGTGCCTGTTCATGTGAAAGGGTCTATGGTCTATCCAGGAACTCGGGAAAAATTCAAAAGTAATGAGTCTGTTTCGATTTTCATTGAAGAAAGTAAAACACTGTGTTCTTTCGCTTATCTTCTTACAGCGAATGCCGAAATAATTATTCTACTCAGTGTTTCACTCCCTAGTCACAGTTGACGTCATCCCATAGCCAATCACCGAGGACAAGGTTGCCTGCCAGTAAAGATTTCTAATCACATTTTGCATTACGGAACTGCAATTATGTTTTATATTCTTGGTATGTAAAGAACTATTGTACTAATATGCAGCCAAATATAATGCGGTTATTGCAGTATATGTGAAGACTTTTTTTGATATATTTAGTTTGTTGTAGTGTTATAAGAGTGTTATAAGTGTTATTATTTGTTCTTCTTGAGCAGCGTGCGTGATACGTTTTGCAAACCCTTTTGTGTGTTTTTAGTAACATTTTTGCTGCTGCAGGCAACTAGTTTTAAAGAAATTGCAAAAGCAAATGTAGTTGGCACTTATTGTGAGTGGTGTTGCACCCAGACAGTATCTCTGCTTTCTACTTGATTAATTTCCATTTGAAGCGTCCTCTACATGGAGATGATGAGAAAGAGAGCGAATTATCAAAATAAATAGCACATATAGTCTCCAAATTTAAGATTTTGAAATGATTTAAACGAGTTTTCATGGCGGAATTATGCATTTCATTTCATTATATTTTAAACAGTAATGGCTTGTGAGACAGGATAATTTAGAACAGAATCTTTCTCTGTTTTTGGTACCTTCAATTTCGTTATGATCTCGTACATATGTATGTTCCATTTTGTATTTACAACATGAACTAACTGACTAAAAGTCCTCTCCTAAAATGCAAATATTTATAATTTATCCTTTGAAGACTATCGTTTAGTTTGTGTAGAAAAAGATTCGCCGATTACAAGTAGTTGACGCCATCATATGAAACAGATACATCTGGTCCTGCACCTAATTTTTTTATATTTTATCTACCTATTTCAGCGATTTGAGTTAATTTGGCTTTTTTAAACAAGGCCTTACGTACTTGTTGCAGATAAACTGGAGGAAAAATCTGAGTGGTTTTACTATAAACGTAAAGAAACAAGAAAATATTAGTTTTAAAATTTTACTTAAGTTGTAACGAACGTAAGAAATTACTAGTTGGTGATTCTGTGAAATTGTTCATTTAATTACTAGAACATTTACTATGTTCCGACAATGACGGTTCCGTCAATTTGGACATTACAAGGACGGCGTATTGAACAGTTTTGTATTTCTGTTTTCATTTTGTTCAATATTTTCAAGATAGTTTAAATCTTCCGGATGGTCGAGATCGTTAAGGCAATAGTGCCGTAGCGATCCCGGATTTGCAGGATCGTGGCTTCGAGTCCCGCATCGGGCCTGGCTGTATTTTTGTTCGTCCTTCCACCCCTCACCATCACCATATCACATCATACTGTTAACCATATCGTTAATCTATTGTGGTCGCTAATGATCTCTAGCTGTTGATGCGAGCTTAAATAAATATAAAAAGGTAATTTCAGGTAATAAATTTGTTGGCGAAGTTTAGTCAGCCTTCTGATTGTATGAAATAGTTACAGCTTACATGCTTAACACTTCATCTGGCGTGATCTTTACATGATCATTACATCTTTACACTTTCTGAAAACATACACTCGGTAGTGAGCCAGCATGACACATCAAGAACTCAAATCCAATGCCGTCTGTAAAAAAACATATTTCAGCTTCCTACCTTTTCCTCCTCTTATCCCCACTGACCCAACTTCCTTTTCCCTTGTTCCCACAACCAATTTCACTCCAACTGTTGACACAATAACCTGATAAATTGTCAGAGCTTGGACACGTTGCTCCTTTACATGACTCACTCAGGGTAAAATTGGTGTCAATTTTAAATAGCAACTTCACTTCGAAGCAGCAGCCGTTGTAGGTACTTGCAAAAGATTCACATACTGAACCATAATATTTCATTCCCTTCAAATAAAACTTGGTTTATCGAAGCTACATTACTAAGCGATTTAAACCAAATAGACGCTCTTTTCTTTACGTACCATTGTTTATCTGTTAATGTAGTCTGCATTGTCTAAAATCCCAACATTTGTCATGCAAGTTACTAATGTGAAGAAAGGGAATCAAACGTGTGTCATATATATGGAGTTTTTTGTGTTATTTAGGTTCTAATTCCTTGACGGAATCAAATGTGCATACATTTTAAAATGTTTTTGAAATAAGGTAAGTGATTCAAATGTGGCCAGTGCAGGTAATATGACCAAGTAGCAGCTATGTTGTTCGCTGAAAATGTTTACCATAGGCAGTAGTTGCATGCGGTCAGAATGAGCGTGAGAAGTGCGTCAGCCACCTCCAGGCTTCTTGACTCGGGAGCCTCTATTGTCAAGAACGTGCCATTGAAGGCTAACGGTTTCGATTGACAACAGTGTGGATGACAGAAAACTATACCTTCGTCCTTTGGTAGACTGGAAAGAGACCAGATCCTGAGTAGACGGCATTTCGTATCGGATTTAATTACGTTATTCCTCTTCCTCTCTTGATCGTCTGTATTAATTTATTTCATCTTACCTACTTTTCTAATCCAAGATTTAATAAAATTCATTGTCCGTCCGTCTGTCTGTTGTGTGTCTGTCCGTCCGTCTACCGTTGTCTCCGTTCCACTGTGGTCAACGCCAGCACCTAAATTGCTCAAATGATGTTTTCGAAAATTGACATTTTCCAAGTGATAAGAACGAACTTAAGGTGTCTCATGATTGAAGCGGATATTTTGAGTCTTGAGATCACTTTCTGTGAAGCCTCAACATTTTCACAAAAAGGGGTGCAATTCTTTTAACTGAGGGTTTTTTTTGTTTTGTTTTTTTTTATACCGCAATGATCGCCTGAAAAGGTTCATTGTCATAAGTCGTAAAAGCCGTCGCATTGTCATAAACCGCGATGTTTCATTATCATAAATCGCAAAAGTTGAATTTTTTAAATTGCTCAAAAATTATTTCAAAATCAATTTTTTCTTTAAAATTATTCGTACTATGGTGTAAGTGAAACTTAAAACTCGAACACAACCGATTTTTGTTGAACTTTCTGTATTTTGGAAAACTACAAAAGCGAGAAAATATGCAAGAAAGCATGTGCTGGTGAAGCACCGCTAGTGGGTTTTTTAATGCTGGGGTGTAGGGGTAATTCGCACTTCAGCAATAGAACGCTTTCGAGGATTTAAGTGAAAGACTAATTTTACATGGGGTATTTGTATATAAATATGTGGATGAAAGTTGAATAGTAGGTAAAATATTTGCAGTGAAGGCAGTGAGAATAGATACATAGGATAAAGACTAAATGAAGTCAAGTTAAAACATCAAGAATTCAGTAAAATGGGAATAATATTTGAAAGCACCACATGCCAGTAGAAACAAAAGGAAAGAATAATAGACTAAGTCAGATGACAAAACGGGTAGAAGGAAAACAAACAAAAGGATAGCTAGCAGGCTTAGCAAACGCTAGATCCAACTGCGAGAAAATAATTAAAATGATGGATTACAGAGTAGTCAAAAGGTGAATAATTAGCAGCAAGGTACACAGGAGTAAAAAAGAAAAACGAGGGTGGGAAGGCGCGGAGCAAGAAGTGGGGCAAGGGGGAAGGTGCGTGGAGCATCGGCCGGGCGCTCGCACAGGGAAACGTCGGGCGGGGGGCGGCGGGCAGAGGCGTGAGGGGAAGGGAGGTCGTGGAGGCGGAAGGAGACGGGATGGGGAGGGTCGCTTGCGACGACGTGCGGAGGGATGGGAGGAGGTGGGTAAGGAAGCGCGTGGTGTGGTGAAGTGAGGAATGGGTGGGAGAAGGGTGAAGAGGGGGTGGGGCGGGGCGCAGCGCATCGCTCGGCCCGTGGGGGCGAGGCACGTTAATGAGACATTTCCGACCGCGGCAGCGAGCGCGGAGGGAAGCTGCGGAGAGGTTGTTAACAGTCGGTGGATTTTCCGCCCGCCCCTCTCGACCTTTCTGGCACTGAATGCGCACCTGGCGCGGACGGACGCGGCCGAGCGGCGGGCCGGCGGACCCCGCCCCGCCATGGCACATCCGGCTCTCCCCGCCATGTCCATGAGCCCTCCGCGGCGCCCCGCCCAGCCGCTCGTCCCCGCTCCACACGGGCCGTTTCATTCCGCCTCGCCCGGCAATGGCATCGGCGTCACGTTATCTAACGCATGTTTCCAAAAGTATCAGCGACCACTTGCGCGCCCCTTCATGACTTTTCTTCGTCTTTCTGCACTTTGCCCTCCTGTCTGCCACCCAGCGTACTCTCTGCCCCAATTTTCTCATCCAACTCTCGTGTTTCTAAACAACATTTCTTTGATGTTTCTCATATCTTCACGTTTCCTGCGCTTAATTTTTCTCTTGTTTTTTTTTACTCCCCTATAAACGTCTCTCTTTCACTCTCTTCTACGTTTCCACGCCTCATGTTTCTTTGAATATTTCATATTTTCTCTGCTATTTTTTCCATTTGGTCAATTCCTATCTATTTTCCCTTTCATATCCATCCCTCTTGCCCACCTCTCCCTTTACTGCTTTTCCCTATTCTTTCTCCCTCGTTCCCTACTCGTCAATGCCTGACCGCTCGCCACGCCGCTGATCCCGCGAGCCCCCGCCTTGCCTCCCGCTGGCCCCCCCCGCCTCCTCCGCCGCCCCCGTTTCCGCTCCCATTCGCCCCGCCCCCCGCTCCCACCCCCGCCGGCGAGGCAGGCAACGGTGCGGAAGCGAACAATCGGACCAGGCGATGGAACGCCGCTGCAGTTCCAGCAGCCCGGTTGCCCCGCCCCGCCCCGCCCCGCTCCGCCCCGCTCCGCCCCGCTCCGCCCCGCTCCGCCCCGCTCCGCCCCGCTCCGCCCCGCTCCGCCCCGCTCCGCCCCGCTCCGCCCCGCTCCGCCCCGCTCCGCCCCGCTCCGCCCCGCTCCGCCCCGCTCCGCCCCGCTCCGCCCCGCTCCGCCCCGCTCCGCCCCGCTCCGCCCCGCTCCGCCCCGCTCCGCCCCGCTCCGCCCCGCTCCGCCCCGCTCCGCCCCGCTCCGCCCCGCTCCGCCCCGCTCCGCCCCGCTCCGCCCCGCTCCGCCCCGCTCCGCCCCGCTCCGCCCCGCTCCGCCCCGCTCCGCCCCGCTCCGCCCCGCTCCGCCCCGCTCCGCCCCGCTCCGCCCCGCTCCGCCCCGCTCCGCCCCGCTCCGCCCCGCTCCGCCCCGCTCCGCCCCGCTCCGCCCCGCTCCGCCCCGCTCCGCCCCGCTCCGCCCCGCTCCGCCCCGCTCCGCCCCGCTCCGCCCCGCTCCGCCCCGCTCCGCCCCGCTCCGCCCCGCTCCGCCCCGCTCCGCCCCGCTCCGCCCCGCTCCGCCCCGCTCCGCCCCGCTCCGCCCCGCTCCGCCCCGCTCCGCCCCGCTCCGCCCCGCTCCGCCCCGCTCCGCCCCGCTCCGCCCCGCTCCGCCCCGCTCCGCCCCGCTCCGCCCCGCTCCGCCCCGCTCCGCCCCGCTCCGCCCCGCTCCGCCCCGCTCCGCCCCGCTCCGCCCCGCTCCGCCCCGCTCCGCCCCGCTCCGCCCCGCTCCGCCCCGCTCCGCCCCGCTCCGCCCCGCTCCGCCCCGCTCCGCCCCGCTCCGCCCCGCTCCGCCCCGCTCCGCCCCGCTCCGCCCCGCTCCGCCCCGCTCCGCCCCGCTCCGCCCCGCTCCGCCCCGCTCCGCCCCGCTCCGCCCCGCTCCGCCCCGCTCCGCCCCGCTCCGCCCCGCTCCGCCCCGCTCCGCCCCGCTCCGCCCCGCTCCGCCCCGCTCCGCCCCGCTCCGCCCCGCTCCGCCCCGCTCCGCCCCGCTCCGCCCCGCTCCGCCCCGCTCCGCCCCGCTCCGCCCCGCTCCGCCCCGCTCCGCCCCGCTCCGCCCCGCTCCGCCCCGCTCCGCCCCGCTCCGCCCCGCTCCGCCCCGCTCCGCCCCGCTCCGCCCCGCTCCGCCCCGCTCCGCCCCGCTCCGCCGCGCTCCGCCGCGCTCCGCCCCGCTCCGCCCCGCTCCGCCCCGCTCCGCCCCGCTCCGCCCCGCTCCGCCCCGCTCCGCCCCGCTCCGCCCCGCTCCGCCCCGCTCCGCCCCGCTCCGCCCCGCTCCGCCCCGCTCCGCCCCGCTCCGCCCCTCGTCCGCCGCGCGGGACCTGCCCTCGCCTGGCACTTCTCGTTTAATTTGGTGATGCTGATACTCTCTTGAGAGCTGTGGATGTGTGAACATCACCCTACGTATCTCCAGATAGGATTCTCGAGAACACCTAACGGAGTAACATGCAATTACATTAACACATAATGTAACAGCGCATGAGACTTAATGGTGGAGGTAACTAGTTTTAAACGAATGGTCATTGTGATAAGCATTTAGTTAAATTGGTGAACGACTCAAATGAGAAGATAACCTGTACAAATCTTATAATAGGTTGCATTAAATTTAGTGTTTCAAAATACTTTTTTCCATCTTTATTCATTATTGATGAGTTATTAATATTGGAAAAAACATCAATGATATGATTATAAATAACAAATTAATGAACCCGAATAATAGAGTATCTCAATACATTTCTACGGAACGATCAGCATTTGAAGAGAAAATGACGTTCTGAGTTTCACAGTATTCACATTTCAATTTATTGTTATTGAGGTAATGTTCATAAGATAATTTGATATCAATTCGAACTTTTCTTATAATTATAATTATTGTTCCTCATCCTTTTAGCAAATTTATATCATTCTTGTAATGTTGTTATTCACCTTATGGAAAGGAATAAAATGTAGAGCAAAGGATAGAAATCTATGTAAAAGACAAGATGAAGTAAAATTGACACAAAACGACTGAAAAGTAGTAAAGAAGACAATAATATCATAACATCGAGTTTGAACAAGACAGAACAACTATAATATTGTTTGTTGTTAATGTACAATCTTGACGACGCTAATTTCACAATGTAGCATTTTGTTGTAAGAAACGTAGTAGCGTAAGCCCAACCTTAGTCGTTTACATTATACGAAATGCGTTACTATTTCAGAAATGTGTCCAAGGGCAAGAGAGAAGAGAGGTTTTGCTAAAGGTTGGTATCTAATCACTCTAAAAGCAAGAAAATTTCCACTTTCCAGTAAATGTAAACCATTTGCAAGTACAATATGAATGCACTTAAACGTTTCCTTCTTAAGTAGTACACGAAATTGCTCAGTCTTCGCCTAAAACATGGTCCACTCACAGGAAATATGTTATTTGCGCGTTGTCATTTAAGCTATTGTAACAAAGCAGTGTTTATATCAGTGTTATTATTATTATTATTATTATTATTATTATTATTATTATTATTATTATTATTATTTTCGTTTCGGCCGACTAGGACCACGCCGGGCAAGCAACCTGCATTTACCGTGGCTCAGTTTTTCATTTAATATCACGGTGGCAGGTGCTTGCGAACACTTCTTTTGGGGGGACCAGCATTTAAGCTGGATCCGATTTTTATCCCCCAGGGTTGTTAGTCCTGGGGGTATGAAAGATGAAATGATGATGATAATGAGGGGTGAAAGGACGACACACTCATACAAACACACACAAATACACCCATGCCCGAGGCGGGACTCGAACCCGCGATCTTCTGGTCCGAGACCACTCCGGCACTACTGCCTTAGCGATCTCGGCCATCTGATCGGCATCAGTGTTATTAGATAAAAGAAATCGTTTTTCCGTATTGCTCTCATTAAATTGGGCTCTAATTCTCTCCCGCCTATTTGTCATTCCAGCCCTTGTTAGGTGCGGTGTGGTATTCGCAAGCAATCGAGGTCGCGGAGTCATCTGATTCGACTCGACAAATTATTCCAATTTGCTGCACGACAATGAACTGCTTCCGTGACATCTTGTGTATTCAGAAGGAACGCGACTGAAGATTCCTCTGAAAATGTCAAATGAACGTGACAGAGAACAGAAAGTATTTGCCCCCGATATGGCGATTCTCACCCACAAAACAGAAGGCAAGTCAGTTTAACAGGGTAGATGAATATTTCATGGTCTTGAGCAGCCGAGACTCGGACAGGGCAGAGTCAGACCCCTCTGACCCGAATATCTTCCTCTTTTTTCCAGTCGACCGTTGTGAAGGAGACGTGACGTGATGCTCAGACGAAGTTCGGCCGCGCAGGGAACAACTTTGCAAATTTTTGCGCATGTATATTCCGGCTGATTTTCAAAGTTGTCGAGGTTATGGTCAAAAGAGCTTTTGTTTTTATTTCGTAGAACGTCATGCGAGAACTGTTTCTGTTTCTAGAAACCTATATTTCAACAGCCTCTGTTTCTAGAAATGTATTCGCTTTAACCGATGAGTTCGTTATTAATTCAAATATTACGATAGTATGTTCAATAGACGTAAGCGAAACAATCCCTAAATTACTTTAAATGGAACAAAAATGTCATGTTCAATTTTTCGAAAATCTGAATATTTGTTGCAAAACTTCCTGTCAAAGGCAATTTTTCCTTTCTTCAACAATTTTTCTTAAAAATGGCACACAAGTGTTTAAAGACCCTAGATAGCGTAGAGGAAATTTGAGAGAATGGTGCAGGCCTCATGTTCCTTAAAATCCCTGATTTTTTGCAAAATGAAAAAGAATTATCGGCGTCTTCCTACAATTGCGAAGATACAATTTTTTTCTTAATGAAATATGTTCATCCAACACAGATTTTGAAATAATTTCATGTTGAATGTTTCGAAAATATGAGTATTTTTTGTAGAATTTGGCGTCATACATCCGCCGCGTCGAAGTCACCCACTTCGTATTTCCTGGGCCTCGTGGACGTCATTTGAGAAGTGCTCTGAGGCAGTTGAATATTTTGAGAGTCTCCATCGTTGTTTAACTTAATATTAATTAATATTACATATCGTAGAACCTTAAGTTCGAAAACATACCTACGTATGCATTTGGATTGCAAATTTATATAAGTGTTAATTATATTACGAGAGTGTACGAGCTTGGTCATTTGCGTGAAGAGTGTAATATCGAAGTTATTAATTTGGAATACTTATTGTTTGAGCGTTTCATTCAGGGCTTTATGTAGATGAAAAATTGAAAGAAATTAGTATCATAATTTTGTATGAACGTTTATTACAATAATTTGATATTAACATCTGACGGGGTGTTGCCATACTAAGCAGCGATGCGTATTTGAGATGTTTCCCGAAATAGCTCAGTGATAGTATTTGAGATATTTGAGAAGTTCATTGTTGGGTACATGAATGGAAGAGAGATAACGTAAGGCGGATTCATTTAGTTAGCGTTAATGTTAAGATGTCTCTCGTTCAATAAAATGATATTCAACTTTATTACGGAAATATTATATTATATTATATTGTATATATTATTTCTGGATGTTCAATTTCTTTGTGACATCCTTGGTTATCAGTATTTATTCCCAAGTCTTTATGTAAAGAAAACTGAAAAATTTATAGAATGAACTTGGAATATCCTGGTCACACGGTAAACCATCAAAATAATTTTATGGTTTACTAGTTCATTGCTGCGTGTTAGTACACTTGCGGGCCTTCCTGATTCCTTAAGTCTGCGCGGGCCTGTTGTATTCTTTATGCCCGCTCTAATACCAACCCAACGCAACATTTTCCAAACCAAATACATTTTTAAGAATTCGATTTATTGAAGTTAACTTAGAAGAAAACACAATAAATAAATGGCATAATGCTCAAGTAAGTACAATAACACATTATAAACCTTATTTTGCTTAATTGATATGCGGTGTAATATTATTATGTATAACATTATATATTATACATAACAGTTAGTAAGCGACAAAAAAGTATGTATTCTTTTAAAACCACTAGTTCCTTGTCATTTCAGTGATGTACTTCAAAATAAGTTTATGTGAGGCACATTTTATTGATATTATAATATCTGTAATAGCGTTGGCATGAAAGTTTAAACATGGTTTGGAAGAGTTCAGAAGCTTTGTTAAATTTAATAACCAAAATTACCCATTCATAGTGTCTAATGACCTGGGAAAATGTTTATATAATGCTCTCTTCCCTGCAAATATTTCTTAATATCTGAAGAGTTTATCATTTTAGCAACTTCGACAACATTATAATCAATAATCACTTTAAAAACTGTACTACTTTCTAACCTTTTAATTAATTTAGAAAAAAAATAGTAGGAATTAAAGATAGGTAAAACAAGAGTTTGCAATTCTATCAAATCACGTTCATTGTTAGATGTGATGTTGTCAATCAGAAAATATGTCAAATTGTGCTTGAGTTCAAAATAATAAAATTAACAAATAACAAAAATAACAAAATAATAAAATAACAAAAATAATAAAATAACAAAATAATAAAATTCAAAGATATTAATTGTATAGATTTTTAATAAAGTAATAAGAATAACGATGCCGTATTGAATGAAAAAGGTTTATTATAAAGAATAAACTTATGAACAAAATATTCCAGTTTAGGAGTAGAAAAATGGAAAATATTCGTCAAATATAGTTTGGTCGGCAAACGTTTCAATTAGTTCTGAGTTTCTGGGAAAAAATTTCAGTGGTAGCTCTGTAAGTGATCCGTTGGCAACATCTATGTTTACAAAATATAAGTATTACATAATTACATTACAAGTATTACAATAACATATTTACATAATTTAACAAATAATTCAGTATATCTAGAAGCATGATTAACGAAGCAAATTTCCTCTTGAATGTATTTTTTTCTGAATATTTAAAAAGTTAAAGGCTGTACGTACACACCCGGAAAATCACAACTGGTTTTAACACCAACCATAATTGTAAAAGAATTGGACTCAAGATTATGAAGATGATTAGCCAAAATACATGGTGTTTTTAGATAATTATAGAGAAAATAGAAAATCCTTCCTGATGATGTTTCCTTCAGTCAAAATCCTGCCTATCTACTTGAGGGAGTTTTTTTTTTTTTCAAAACACTCACAGTTACATTTATTTTTATTTTGTATGTTTTAAGAGTGAATAGGTTTTTATTATTACTTAGTGTAATTTGCAGTTCCTTCACAACTTCCCAGTTTCCTTATTCCACGAAATGGTAATTTTAATTTTTTAGATCCTCTACAAATATAAAACAATTTCCCAGAATACAGTTTGACAGTCGGTTTGCTGTAGGCATTGCAGAAACTTTTGACCTTTGCCTCTCTGGGATGGATTATGCAGGACGCTGTCACGGACGCGATGTGATCTCCCGGCGGCGCCTCGGCCCGTGCGCTCGATCGCGAACGTCTCCGCTCAGCCACCCGATCGACCGCACGCCAACGCTCACGGCAATTAATCCCGTGAATTAGTGTAGTCAATGATTACATCCCTGGATGCTGAGCTTCGGCGCCACCCTTCTCGTCGACCTGAGGGAGGTTACCCCCTTCAAAAGCACCTCCCACCCGGGACGAGCTTTCTGTGCCCGACTAGTACCCATGTACGTGTGGTAGTGTAGGTCACGTGGTTTAGTGTGAAAGTGTGTAAGGAACAAGGCAGGACAAGAAGAGGAAGGAACGATCGCGCATGGTGTTTTGGTCTGATGGATGTCGGGTTCAGATCCATTCCTACGGTTTCGATGACTCGTAGACGCTCCCCTTCGAATGCACAATAACCCGCCCAGCACGACAGAGGACAAACCATAGGGGTGTAATTTTATGTCTAAAGTCGACGAAATAGAGAACAATACATACAGCAGTCTAATAGTGCCGTGAAATGGTAACCTATGTGCCAGGGTTCAAAACTATCGAAAATCATATTTGAATCAAGGATTCTCTCTATCGGCACACATAAAGCGGCGTTATAGAAGTATAACGCTCCCATCCCGCCCCTACAACGAAAATCTTGTTCAATCCGAGGTTTTCTAGAAGGCGTTTGAGAGCATCATTGTCCTTTACAAATACTTGGCCTATAGTTTTATACTTTGGCATGCAGTTATATCATTTGACTATAATAGTCTTGCATTGCCTAAACCCTTCAAATCTATCTTAGGGTATTGCGATTAAGAACTTGTATTCCCACACACAGTATCTGGAACACTTTCTTTCGCGGTGGTATTTCATCCTTGGCATTTCTGACCCGGTTCGCGTTACGCTGGCCCAGTGTGCGGCGGACGCGGCAGCAACGTTGTGCTCGCCGTGGCCACAGCGGAGAGGGCGACTATTCGCCCGGGTCGTTCTAATTACAACTCCCGGCTGCGGACCTTTGGTGACGTCTGGTGGCGTCGCCTCGCGCTGGCTCGCAACTTCGCCGTCTGAGGCCTTGTAATAAAGTTGGGGCGAAGACCAAGGTGCTCTGAGCGCGCAGCACTCGGGGTTAGTGAGCTAACCTCTGGATCCTAATTCCGCCGGTTGAAACCTTGGTACGAGCAGTGGTCAAGGGTATGGATGAACAAGACACGTTAGCGATGCGAATTCCACCCAACCGCCGCACAGAATTTGATAGTTTCTCTCCGTTTCACCTCCGCAGGGCGTTCGTAAAGTACATTTCTGCCCACTTCTCTGAGTATAGTTCTTCGCAGTATGCCTCGATCGTTGCAGTAATTACTCGGAGATGTGAGTAGACCTCTGAATATCGTTTGATTGATCGTGTTTGTGAAACCGTGCCGTACGGCAGGAAGCTCATCAAATGAGCTTTGAAGGATTTCCATGATGGCCGCTGCCAATATTCGAGTCAAACTTCTGGAATCGGAAGCACTGCCGATCCTATTCATAACAGGAGAGTCACATGGTATTTCAATAAACCGCAGTTGACACAGAATTAAATTAAAAATGGAAATTCGTAAATTTAAAATCATAAATTTAGCGTGTGACCGCTAGCATAAGCGGCGTCATAAATCACATCTTGGTTAGCCACTTGCACGCCCTCCTCCCTCAGTCAGTTTAACGATTATTATCGCAATGAAAATGTAATTCACGCTCGTGCAATATTCCCGTAACATTCTTAAAATGTATAAAATTGCTTCAAAACGTTTTTTCACAGATTTGGTTACGTGTCTCCAAGTATTTACCGCTATAGTGTTTACCGCTGTTTAAACATTATTTTTAATTATCGGCACAACTTAACATGGAGTATCTACCCGATGTACGATACCCGATGATAGAGATGTATAGCTTGTACCGAAAATGTGAGCGGGAAATAAAAATATTTTGTAATGTGTTATTCTTTTTAATGTATTTCATTTTACGGAATTAAATTCTATATCCACTACAGCTTTAGTAACGGTTTATTCATAACAATATTTCTTTGGTTACATCACACATGATACAAACTTCTAGAAAGGATAGTTTTTTCCATAAATATCAATTGACAGCCCAGACTTCCGTGTATTAAAGCGCTCGCGAGATTCCGATGGCTTCCTTGTGCATCAGTAGCACACTTTTTTCAATTGGGCAATAATAGGGATCTTCGTTTACGTAACTGATAGCAAATCTCTACCAGATTTCAAATTCTAGTGACGTTGTGGATTATAAAGGCAAAAAATTCGACTGGAAGCGAAGTAGATCTGTCACATATTTTCAGTATGTAAAATAGTAATTTTAAACCTAAATGGCGTATGTGACCCGCATTCTATGACTTCTTCTTCTTCTTCATTCTACTAGCAAAGCAGTATGGGGACAGTCTGTTCTCTTACAATGTGATTGCTGGTACTGATGAAGCAACATAACCAAATCTACAACTGAAACGGAAGTCTCTAGTTCTTCAGTGATAAACGAAGAAACACAGAACACAGAATGAGGTGAGGAATCTATGCCGCGCGTGGCCTCATTAACTGTGACTTACAATAACTCACTCAGAAAAAATCGTTCCTAATAATGACATATAAGAGAAATGCAACTACCTTTTAATTTACTACATGAATGCTTTGTTCTGAGCCATAACATTTACTTTCAAATAGCACATTCTGACTTCAATACATGACGTTTTTTAGTCATTTGAAACTAAATGAATAAAATTATCAAAACGCAGAAAATGGGCCACTTTAATAATTTTGTTTATTTTTTTCCTTCAAATTAGTGAAAAACATAATGCACCGAGGTCAGTGCGTATTTCCAAAATAATGTAATGTTTTTTATTTTGGTGACATACCATGTGTATGATGAATTTTGCAAGACACTATTTTTTGTCTCTATATTACATACTTTATTCTGTGCACAAATACGAGCAGCTCATTGCCGCCCTGAACTATGTAAAACCATTTATTTAGTGATAGATGTTCCAATATCAAAATGTTAGATCCTATTCAATACATAAAAATACATAGTTGTTACAAAAACAATTTTTAACAATAGTTTTAAATGTCAAATTTGTTTGTATAAAATTTCCAAAATGTATAATTATCTTTTACTGTATATGCTGATGTTGTTTACAGATTACTTGTAACAATTTAAGGTTATGTCACACATGTTGATTATGTGTTGATTGTCATAGATGTTTTTAAGACTAACATATCGGAAATCAGCATCTTATACGAGTTTGATTCATGGTTTCAAATATCTATATTGTTGCAATCCATTCCATGTCCGGGACATTGCAATACATGCTTAGAGATAATATATTCAATACTCTTGTTTTCCATGTCTTACATGGACAGTCAGCAAAACTCATACAGTCTGTTTATGTTATTGTTGTGCAAACTATCTGAAAATTTTTTGAATAGCTAAAAACCTAACTTTTACAATCAAAATCTCTTAACAGCTTTACTTTCATGTGCCTGTATATTGAGCTTTATGTTACGCTTTAGTAAACTTTGCTACAGCGAATTATGTACAATTATTACAAGTTCAAACAAAATACTCCTAAATTTACATAAACATGATTTCGTGCCTTGAAGATGAATAAAAGATGGGACGTTTGAAATTTTAAAGTAATAAAACAGTCTAGTGAAAGCGCAGGATTTCTCAGCGGAGTCAGGAACTCCGCGATTGCCAAGCCGAAACATCACGTAACGCTCTAGACAAACATGGTTGATCATCCCTGACCTAGAACAACAAACTGAGATATATCCGTGTGATAAAGCGAGTTACAGCTAGAACAACTTACGTACGTTTTTGAAGAATAAGGTGAAATTATGTTTCACTTGTCTAACATCCCACACATAATGTGTTTCATAATGTTTGACGCCTCTTCCCAAACATGCCTACATACTGTGCGTTGATAAGAGCCTGTTTTAAACAATTCAAATATTTCGTATCTTTAGTAGAATATCCATTTCACGAACAGTTAAAGATGGCATTTTGACTTTCTCGCTACCGTCCTCGCAGAGGGGAGAAAGCTATGCATTGCTGCGCGAAAAAGCCGAGAATTTTCGGTAGAAAAACTCCTATTCCAGGGCCCTGGTAACGAAAAAGTAGATAAATCCAGTTGCTAAATTTCCAAGACTAGCATTCCAAAAAACTAAATTTCCCAAAAACATCCTCTAACATGTGCTGTAGCTAGAATTCATATCTTGTGGGGCCATGATGCCGAAAAATTGATCGACGGCAAAACGTCTGTCCGTGTATCTGTAAACAACGCTACAAGCAAAACTATTCAGCCAATTTTCTCCTGAATTGATACTCCCCGTTCGATCTCACTTGTGTCACAGTCTCTTGATTTTGAAACCGATATTATAATTGTGGGAGGTGCTTCACATGAAGCCCCAGAGTCATTTTCCATATTTTCAAAAAAATGTTGCCTCGTTTTTCACTACAGTTTATTGTTAGTTTGTGTGAAGGACGTTTAAGACAATGACACAGGTCCCAGGTTCATTAAAAACTCTGATTTTTCGAAAATTGCAAATATTCGAAATGTTTTCGGTGATATTATGATAGAGATTTTGCCCTTATTCAACTCTGTTCCACAAAGATAGATTTTGAAATTTACAATTTTTCGAACATTTGAATACTTTTAACGTAATTTGGTTGAAAGTAGGGCGAGAAAGTACGACCTGTTTCAGCTCCACTGATTTATCCGTTCACCCTCAGGAAACACTTCACGTCAACAACCTGAAGAAATGTTTGCGCCGCACTACGCTTCTGATTGGACACCTCAGAGCGCACTTCTTTCGATGACGCCAGTAGCATACCCCGCCAATTGAATGGAATTTTCGGCAGAAAAACTCCTATGCAAGGGCTGTCACGCAAATGCCATGCCCATGCATGTTCTTTACTTACGATCAGTCAGCTTCAGAAAGTGGTTGTCAATAACCGGATGTCAATTATAAATTGGTTGGCCTAAAATTTGGAAGTTCTTGATTACAATTCACAAGCTGCAACGATTTCACAAGCGTTGATGTTTCGTTTCTGCACTTTTGCGCGTTTGATGCAAAGAATGTACTATCGATCGAAAAACACTAACTACGAATGCTTCAATCACAGGTTTCTTTCCCTTTCCCTTCTTCTCTGGCGCTTGTAGTTGTCCCTTGTCAGTGGCCTCGGCAGTGATTTCGGCGTTTACGGCGATCTTGGATACGGATATTCCAGTGAACACTGCGATTTACTTCACCTGGTAACGACAGATTCATAGTAACAACGAATTGAAAACGTTCAGAACGACGCGCTTTTCACTACTCCAAAGAAAATTTGCACACTTGTTTATTGAAGGGACATCCACACTCTGAGCTATTCTCAAACGAACTGAGCAGCAGAGCCTCGCGGGTCGATCCGCGGTCCCACGAGCCCCGGCTCCACGCACCTGACCTGAACTGTCGGAATATCGTCATCTTATCGCAAAGAACACGCACTCAGTTCACAATGGTCTCCTTTCTCGAAACCGTTGCAATAGTTTTGACGCAAGGTGAATTTAACGAACGATGGAAGATAAATTAGTTTTTATACAGAGAACCATTTACTTTAGCGTCAGGATCCCTACATCAACAGAGTTCACACTGCAAACCAATGAGAGTCATCCTAACACACGAGCTTGTATTTTTCTTAGGGTGAAGGGATAATAGTTTACCATATTTTGAGGAGTAGTACGCTGGCCTGTAAGTTCACATCCTACGTTACTTTTTCTAATTACTACGTTTACGTTTCCAACGTGTTTGCACTTTAAGCTTTCACTCACTCCCAAATCCTCCCTTACATCTCTATATATTTTGTCTTCCAAAATAGGGTGAGCTAAGCTGGGAGTAGGCATTGCCACTTTTACAAAGAGCTATTCCCAAGCAAAGAGTCACATTTTTGCGCTATTGTGGAGAATTGATATCTACGTGAAGTTCTTTAGTGGTGTGTCAAGTTCAAAGCATTAAAACGCCATAAATGTGTAAGTTTCAAATATTAGATTTACTAAAGCTGAATGTTGTAAATTAAACTTTTTTATCCAAAATACCAGTTCATCATGGCACGACAAGTAACACGGTTTCACTGAGAGTAAACGTAAGCAAACTTCAGACAAACTTGAAATATATTCGTTTGTTTTGCAGTTTGAAGGATATCAGGTGTTAAAGATCGATCCAAACTCTGTCACAATCGACATGTCGAGCCATTAAAGTCTCTTCGTTTGTTTAGCTTGTGATGGTACACATTTTGTTGTAACCTTTTTAGGTTAGTGAAATAAATAAGAAAGTAGTGTACTTGTTCATATTTATCTCGGCAGGCGAAAGGTAAATAAAAACATCGTTTAGGAAAATATTATTTCTTGAAATTAATTTATTTAAAAATTGAACGTGTTCTGAAACAGAGAAATATGGCTAAAATAAAAATTTACACAATAAAAAAGTCTTTGAGTCAAAAATATTAGAAACATTTCTAAAAGTTAAAAATCGTTTGAATTTGACTGAGTTCTCTCCAATTGAAGACAACGGTAAACACTTAGGAGGGCCAATATTCGAATAAATTAATGTAGGGCAGAGTTAGATTATCTGGTCATGAGGGTTAATGAGCTACTTCACATAAGTTCTTGTAGGGTAATTTTGTTTTCATTTAGAAGAACGTTTTAGTTGAATTATACATTTTTATAAACAGTGTGAGTGGGTGTCAATTTAAAATGTGCTAAAACGCCTTTCATGGTATTGAGCTAAATCATGCAAAACTGTAGCGAGAGAAGCGAAAAATATATTAGTTTTCGCAAGTCCTCTTACTAGAGAAAGAAGAGCATTGGACCAACGATTTTAGTAGAGATAAGAATCAGAACTTTTGGTTCTATCATTCCTTGTTTAATTTTGTGTGGTATTTCTTTGGGACATTTTTCGACAGTTAAGTAATACTGTTGAATTTCAATTTCATTCATAAAGTTCACGGTTGCAGTCTCCTATTTTGAGATTGACAGCAAAATGTCCCTTGTCTACTTTTAAAATCAATAAGGATACGGACGTCGACATTTTGTGGTGTAAAATATTCTATAAGTAATCGACTGTGATTTTTAGAAATAGTAACTCACGTTTTATGCGAATTTAAATTTTTATTGTATTACAGTTTGAAATTTATACGTGATTAATATACATGAAGCTTGTTTTCGCAGAGTGTATATATAGGTTTGTTGACCGAAACTCGTCACACAATTTTTGTGTAATTCTCGATTTAGGATTATTTTCAAGGTAGACTCCTTCTGACTAATGAAGTTTATTTTTACCATCGAATATTTCTCCAAATGAGCGTACGATATAAATAATCAACTTGATTAAGACTTGGAGGTCTCCTTTGCAGTTTGTAGCCTTCTCATTACCGTGATAGTTAAAATATAAGGAAGCAATTTCGCGCAAAACGAGGGGGTAAAGGAAACTCGTCTATTAAATTACACGGAAACTTCTGCGGGCTTCCATTTACTGTAGCAATACACATAGACTTTAAATTAAACATTTGTAAGATTTAATTCGGTCGGTGGTTATTCCCTTGGTGTTCGTAATAGCGCGTATTATAAATATCTTTCAAATTGGCTCAAGGGCTGCAGTGTTTATGCATGCAAATTGAATAATGACTACAACGCCTTTGATATACGTTCCTTTACGCCCTTCCTTCAATGCAGGCAAAATAATGAATGAAATACGAACAAAACATTATTTCTCTCCTAATACATACAGTATTCATTACTTCTCAGATATAGCTTGCACATTCCGAGGTGTAAAACTTCCTTCGGGACGTGGAAAGAGATAAGTCGTGCGTAAGAAACCATCATTTCCCTTCGCCAGCGCCTTCGATCGCAGATGGGTCTTTAATGCAGCTGCCTCTTTAGTCCGATAACCGGCAAACCCGCGTTCCCACCTGCCAGGGGCTGCAGATAACGGGAGGCATTAAGTGTGAAGAATGCACTGTGGAGAGAAGGAAGGAAGGAAGTGCGGCCCTCGACATGAAGTCATCCCGGAATTCTCTGGAAGATACCTGTGAAAAACCACGCTATCCTGTGTGCTCATCTTGCCCATCAAGCTTCTGGGCTATCCAGAATTTTGTCTGCAATCGCTTAAACAACGTTGCCATCAACAATCTTAAAAAAGATGTAAAGTTTACGTTGAACTGATTCAATTACTAGTTAACACACTCATTTTAAGGATATAAAATTATTTTTAATTTAAAAAATTATTTTAGAAGTATTCAATTGCAGTAACAAATATAATAATAATAATAATAATAATAATAATAATAGCGACCAAAGTTATGAATTAATAAATATATAATGACAGTTAACGAATTCATCAAATCCGTTTTATGTACAAAAAATATTTTACAAATTTTTCTAAAAGAGCAAGAAGGGATGTATTGAGTTAAACTATCTCAATGGGCAGCCGGTAATACCGAACAACACTCTTTACGCTCTTATCTCTTCGTAACAATATTGTACAAAATTAAACGTAAGTGTTACGCATTTAAAAACATTCACTAATATTGTAGATTAACAATGTTAAAGATGTAAATGAAAAAACTAGTTGAATATCACAAAATACTTTTATAACATCAATTTTGCTCTTCTAGTTTATTTCTGCGGAGAGATTGCAAGGCTATAAATGGGTCCTTTGACCTTAAAAAAAACAATTGCAAACACTTCTCCACGAAAGGTTTTCGTTTTGCCTTCTCTGGTAGCAGAACGTTTTGACCTAGCTCCGTGAATCACGTAAGTTAGGAAGCTCGAGACATCACGTGTTCAAGGAGGGGTGACCGTCTGGGAACCCTATACTCTACAGGCGCTGAGACCATGATCGATAGGAATAAATGTCAATGACTCAAGAATTGACTTTACGTATGACTGACAAAGTTAAAAGAGATTTACTTCACGTTCAATGTCTAAAAGATTTGGAACGTTGTTACGCACAAGTTACGCAAGCCCTCGACTGAGCACACATGTGCTCGCTATTGCTACAGTCAGATCGTGAACGCAAACAAGCCCTTGCAAGGCCGAATGTAAAGCTTCGCTTGTCTATTTCCGTAAAGTATATGTGCAACTATCTGAGAAAAATACGTAAGCAAATAGTTGTCACACAACTATACAGTGCACAGAATGCTCTACACAAAACAACCGACGCCTCAAAAAAGCGTATATCTAGTTACTCAAAAACCAACCATCTGACAACATGATTTAAACATTTTTTGAATCTCACGAGCAGATGAGTCAATAACCTCAGCAACAATTACTACAGGCGGCCGGTGTCGCAGGCCAAATTCGTTTACTGCGCTCCGTGAAGTCGCAGCGGGCAAGCGAATTAGAGCCCTCGCGGGTTCCAGGTTAGGTGACCGCCCATGACCCCTGGGATCCAACGGCGTCGAGCCCCTGGCCGAAGGGATAAAAGGCACTGACTGCTCCTTGGCTGATAATAACGGAGGGTTACTCCGGCAGGCGCGCAACGACCGCAAGGAAGGGATCAGAGGCGCGTTGCGTAAACAAAAACGCAACAAACGTTTTTTTTTAAATGCAGCTGTTCTCCAGTCAATACTAAGGGAATGGTAACGACTAAATTATTAACGTATGTTGTAAACCATACAGTGTACGAAGAACAAATAGTAAAAAAAGATGCCCTTATTTGCAGTAGTAGGATCTACAACATCAACAAGAATATCAACAAATACCTCTTGAAAACAAAAAAGAAGTATATCTTGAGCATAGACCAATTTTTCACAAATTTTCACTTCAAATTTGACGCAGGTGACTCTATCAACTGCAGTTATGCCCAGTTCCTATTCTAAAACGATGCCTCTTCAAATGACAACAAAAGTTATGTAGATTCCTGTTTTCCTGAGGGAGGAACCTCTAAAAAATCTGCGACTATGGCAATTTAAACGTTTTATTTTACAAAAATATTTTGTTTGAAGGAGATAATGTAGACCCATAGCCCCTTTCGCAAACTGAACAGTATTATTAAAAACCGAAGTATACTACACAATTCATTAGAGCATTCAAAATATATTACAATACAAACTGTGAAAATATCTTGATAGAGTTTATAAATGAAGTGTGGAATGTACTTTAGGAAACTCTTAGTTTCTATAGAAAAAGTTTTAAAAAAACTGAAATATTAAAATTTCATACGTATGGTGGTCCAGCAAAATTAAACATTTTTCGTGCTAGGAAATGTAAACATTTGTTTGATTGACAAGAAATAAAGGACGTTCTAAAAAATAAACATTCCCTACAAACGATGTCAAGACTACATAGACACCAGACATCTATTCATATTGCAGCAATTCAAATCTCCAATATCCCCAAAGAAAAGAAATATTAAAACTCAAAGGACTTTAGCATTACGTGGTAACAGTTGAAGATATAGGGCTGTGTCAAAAATCTTCATAGAGTAGAAATCGTAAAGATTTTTCATATCATTCATATTTTTATCGTACGCCACAATATACTAGTTTCCTGGGGAAGTTTGTATCCAATACTCTTGTAACGCTGTTACAAAGTGCAGCATTTGGTACCTATAGCGTAGGTAAATAAGGAGCATCAATTATTATGTAGAGTTCAATTCTAATTCAAAAAGAAAAATTCAATATACCTCTCAAATGAATCCACTAACAAAATTAATATTGGCCCATCCACTCACACAAACTCACCGGAGCCAAGCTATATACTAACAAACAAACCACGACGCGAGCACGGTCTTTCTTCCTTCCTCCGTATCCAACCCTCCGACCTTACTCACACACACACGATCATGCACTGCATGTCAGGAGCTTAGAGCTTGTCTCAGCTGGTGTGGTGCCCCGCTGGTAGGAGATGCAATGTTTGCGAAATCCCCGCAAGCCGAAATGTAGGTCACTGCCGGATCACACCATGTGACAGGGACCAACACCCCCATATCCGTTGTTTAAAAACATCAGTTAAGCGCCCTGAAACACGAAATAATCAACCAAACCCAGACTTTGGCTTTCCTCAAAATATTATTTATTATTATTATTATTATTATTATTATTATTATTATTATTATTATTATTATTATTATTATTAACCCGTTTAATCCTCATTAGGGCAACGGCCTCTTGCACAAGGCAAGGAGGCTTACATTATAAAGGTGGTTTGGGGGCAAAAGAATCCGACACAGTGGTATGCATATCAGTCCATCCCTCCGCAGCCAGCGTCGACCCGTCGACGCAGACATGACAACACCCGTTGCAGTCCTCCAAAGTCGAGCCAACACTGTGGACGACGCCGTTACGGCCGTGTCGTTTACGGCCACGAGGACAAGATGGCGGTCATCTCGCGCTGTCGTCACATTGTATGGCCCTGTACCGGTTCGTCGCTTTGTACGACCCTCACTGTCGTAGCAGCGCGCCCCGTTCGAGTAGCAAAGTATGACAAACCAGCTTCTCGGAGACCGATCATTCTGCCCGTTCGAACTCCCTCAGATGCTGATAGAGCATCCTTTGGCGTCGACGAGGCATTTTGGCACCAGCTCTCGCACGCTTTCACATCGTTTGAGGGCTGTACATCGACCAGGTGTGGCGTAACACTGACCTGCCCTGTCACACAAAAAAGGCACTGCAAGGTCAACGTGCACACCCTCTCTATGCAAATTCAATCACTTCTTATGGATACACTATTCTACACATCCCCCGATTGTTAAGACCATTCCTTCCGAATGTTGCAATTTTCACAAACAGCAGTGTATAGTAATTTCTAACACTTTTAACGAAACTAAAAAATTACATTCAATTGCTATTCCATTTTCTATGGCGAATGTTTTTTCACTCCGATATACTTCGTTTCTTAACTTCTTATTCTGACTTTTTTCAAAACATATTATTATCATTTTTCAGTAATATAATTCAACGTTTCGACCCTTTTTGGGGTCTGTTTAAAACACTGTATGTAAAAATTTGTTATAACCGTGTATGAAGATTGAAATAATAAAATTTGTAAAATATAAAATTCAAAATAACATAAAAACAAAATAATGTACAAATGAAGACATACCTTCTGTCCCGTTTTGAAAAATACTTTGTTAATATTTTAAAATTTTTGAAAAACCTTTCATAGAAAATATTAATTTTAATAGTCATTAGAACAAAAAACTATGGGTCTATTGAAAGTAAACCTTTTAAACCACCTGGTCAAACGATACGCCTCAAATCTTTTATTTTGTCCTCGCTTCAGGAGAGTTTGCATTTTGTACGGAGAGAGGGGCGAATAACCTTGAAAGGGAGAGATTGCGGTAGCGGACTGCAAGGCCCTTTTCTGTACTACGTAAATGGACCAACTCTCGTATATATGATAGAGTATGGGAGATTAGGGCGGGTCGGCATCAGTTAATGTTTTTACGCCGTTTACGTTTTTACGTGTTTTTAAAACTCCGTTTTAGTTTTGACATGTTTGATTGTATCATACATGTTTAATTGTATCTATACAATTAGAGACTATACGGAGCACCCAAAAGGAAAGTAATAATAATTTTAACAACGACATTTAATGTATTACATATCATTTGGATTGTACAATTGTAAAGAACCTGTAACATGTATTGTTTTTATTGTATTGTTATTGTTTGTAACAAGCATTTATTTTTTAAGGAAACTAGAGCAACTACAATACACGCTATTTGGCCACAAAACTTACCTTGTAGTTGTCCACAATCTCGCGGAGGTTTGCTCGGCTTCGATGCGGTGAATTCCTCGCATATTTTCGTCCAAGCTTCCCTCCTCTCATTAATTATTTGATAACAGTACCGCTTCATCCCTAAAACTGGGTATTCCTGACGAATTTCTGCCAGGATCCCCTTTCTTTTTCAAGCCGAGCCATCTGTATTAACACCGAACAAAATTTTGGCATGGCTTTGTAATTACTATAAACGTATAATTCGTCATTCATTACATTATCGTGCAAAATAAGAATGGAAATACAATTCGTACCTGCGCTATCAAACGTGCATCCACTACTTTGCCACAAACTAGTCATTTTCTAATTCAAAAACCACGACGAACATCGTTCGCACACGCCAAGGCAATGTTGCCAAACCGGTTTTCCAGAGCTCCAGCTTGAGCCCGCGGCCTCATCAGACGTCGTTGAATCATCGTTTAATCAGCCTGACTCGCGCCACTGTGGCTTCAAAGCCAGGGTTTCAAAACCGCGGCTCAGACCACGTCTTAGAAATCCATCATTTAAGTTATCAAGTTAAGCTGTGCCAATTAACCCTAAATGAAGAAATAATGGAAGCCATTCACCGTTTTTACCGTAATTTGAAACCGATTTTTTAAATTTTGGGGGTACTTTACAAGAAGCTCCTGAGATATTTTATAAAGTTAAAAAAAATGACTCCATCGATTTAATTAGATTTTGTTGTTCAATAGTATACAGAACGTATAAGAAAATTGTCACATCAGGTCTCATATTCGTTGAAAACAAGTTTCAGTTTCGAAAATTGCAAAAGTTCAATATTTTTTCATCGTCTTCCTACAACTGAAATATTGAAGATGGAGATTTTTCTCTGAATGAGATCTGTTCCCTAAAGATAGATTTTGAAATAAAATCATTCAGAATTTTTCGAAAACTTTGGTGCTTTTATTTTGCGTGAAAATACGGGCGAGAAATTATGCGCTGTGTAGCACTACTATTTCACGCAGCATTACATCACCTTTTCTCTGCTGCGAAAGGGGAAGCGAGGAAGTAAAAACTGACACTCAAAATCAAGAGCTTGGCCAAAGGTTTGAGCTGAAAACGAGAGAAACAAAATCTTTCCTTCTCAATATTACATGTGATAAGATAATCAATGATTTGCGAAAATATTACTCTCCAAGCTCTCAAACACATTTTCGGTCTTACACACACCAATCAGCTCCGATTTTTCATAATATAAAACTTCATTAGTTTGGCAAAGTAAAGTTAATTACGGTGATGGGTTAATAATTTTAATAATTTTTGTAAAAGACCAAAAAAAGGTGGCAAAATCTTGTAATAAATGATATGTATGTAATGTAGTAACATAATTGGTTTCGGGTCAGATTAAAATCTCCAGAGAAGTCATCTAGTATATCCTACGTTAAAACACACCGAGATCTAGACAGGCAAAATACTAAATGATAGCTCTTCACCTCTCCCGAATGTCCTCCATGGGTGTTTGAGTCTACCGCATGTATATCTAGGGGGAAATTTGCACTCAAGAGAAATGCATCCATGGAGTTCCAAATGCGAAATGCGATATTTGTCATGAAAATATCGCATAGAAATTGCAACCATCACTCCAATATTTCCATGATACTAGATGACCTCTAAGCGGACAACACAACATAATAGTACGGAAGCTACGTACTACTATGTTGTGTACGCATAATACTACAGAACTGCGTACGGAAGAAAATATTGGATTATTCACGACATTTTATAATGAATTTTTTTTTAAAATATTGATAAATTGTTTTTGTTCGCTTTACCTCTGTCCAATTCTTCCTGCTTACTCTGCTTCATAAGAACTATTTTACAAGCTGATGAGCAATCCACAAACACGAAAAACGTACTCTAAAAATACGATATTAATTGCATCACATAGTACATGAAAATTCTCTGGCTGCTCAAATGGGCGAGATATTCGTTTCCCTTAGTGGTTTCTTTATCAATTGCCCACACAATTCGTATTAGAAATATTCTCTAAATTATGTCATAGTTATTTATCTATCATCCCGTTTATTAACATCGAGTAATGAAACGAAACAATATCCCTCGCATGACGAAACGATATTTCTTATTACTTAATATCATCTTGTGTCTTGAGATTACCATGTAACCTCCGCGTTTAATGGATGTGCTGGTAATTTGATAACCCTTCTCCCCTGAGTCTTACTTCAGAACTTGCGCCCCTCTGGATTTTTGTCTTGTCTTCCCAAGAGGCTTAAGAGCGCTTTTGATGTGCATAATTTCATTATGCACATGAAAACTCCCTCATCGTCAGAATGAGAGGGTTATTCAGTTCCCTCCGCGGCTTCTACTTTGTTGCGAATGTTGAAAGATTGTTTCTGCTTTCTGCTGGAATCCTCATATTCAATAAAGTATATCTCAGATATCACGAACGGTCGGCAAGTAAAAAGTAGTGTAACAGCATCCACTTTCTCGCTTTATTTGTAACACTTGCAATTTTATACAATTCAATGTTCAATGAAAATGAGACATGCGCCATTTTTAAGTGCTTTTGCTTGTGTTGAAAAAACATTACGAAAAAATTTGAGCTGTTTTTGAGAATTTGTTTATAATTGCCTATACTATAAGCAAACATTACACGCAAACTACTATTTTTTCAATGTGCACGACCTTATTTAAAGATTAATTTTTTAGAACATATTTCATTAAGGAAAAAACTATCACCAATATTATAATTTCGCAATATTATTTTTTACAATTTTCGAAAAGATCGATAGTTTCCCCAAATCAGGATCAGCGCCTTTTAAGCCAGAACAATTCCCTTTTATCCCAGAACAACCTTTGGAGCCATTTTTGAGAGAAAATTGAAACACCAAAGGGCTGAATTTAAAGTACATGCAATATATAAGGAATGTCTTTCCAAATTGCAGAGATTTGTGTCGGACCAGTTCGACCGTAGAATATTCATTTTGGGACAGACGAATAGTCAGAGGGATAGACGGACGGACAGACGAACAAAAAACACATTTTCGGCATCAGGGGACTCCAAAACGTTTATTTCCGTTGAAGCCACGAAATTTATTTTACACAGCATTACATAACTTTTTCCACACATATATTACTACAAGAAGGTAAAAGTAACAAAATAATTATGCAATGCACAAAATAGGCTCTAATCAATGCTTAAAAATTACATATAAATAATTATGTGTATTAATACCTCATTTTCTAACGTAGAAAATATTTATATTGGGAATTAGGAAATGTTTTCAAAATTCAGAAAAGTAACAGTTTTTTCAGTAAGAAAATCTTCGATAAGAGCATTTGCGCATTGACTGAGCAGCGTTGAAGAGCATTTTGTGGGTTAAGTAGAGGCAAACGTTTCTTTCTACAGCGCACGTTATACACATTTCAACATCTTGTTGCAATTTAGAGAAATAGAAAAATTGTAAAACGAAGCAAAATAACCCATATTATATTGTCAAGCGAACCTCTAGAAAATCATACACGTCACTAACAATTCATTTACTTTTTTTTGCAATGACGGGATCTGAATTCAACCTTGCAGTTCTTTTGGGAAATCCCAGAACAATTACGCGAATACAGTAAATTGATCACGGTTGCTATTTTACGAAGATAAATAATAATAGTCATCCGAAATAATGATATGTGCGACGTTGTCGTTCTTACGATTTTCTATGTCATTTGACAGTGCAAGCGGCCGCTATGAAAAGTATCATACAGCACGCCATACGCATGCAATAATATTCCGGCAATGAAATTGCATTTTCACATGTAGTCTTCCTTGACAGCAAATATTAAATACGTGATGTACGGTCATCAACATACATCTAGAAGGCCGTAAGTACGCCAATAAAGGAATATTTTAGATGGCTTTTTTATGTTTCGGCCATTATCACTTTGTGGAAACCAAATTCGTAGTTGTTTGTTGCTGACTAATACAAAATTTGTTGTGTTTCGAATACTTTGCCCATGGTTTTGGTAAGTATTTAAACTTTATTCTATACTCTTTCAAATTATGTTTTGTAGAAAGATCGAACTCAATGAACTTTTAGAATAGGAGGAATTTAAATATCGCACCGTCCATGCTGTGATGACTGACATGTTTTCAACTGGATAATCTTTCAACGGATATTGTTATTGTGTACTTTGTGTAGTAACCATTCTATTTGCAAACTTCATTAACGCATAACTGCTGAGCTTCCCAGATTTATTTTTGGATATGATTTACCCGACGTTACGGTAGTACTTTAATTATGTATGTCACGACAATAACCAACATGTCTCGTTTTCCTTGTATGGAAGACAAGTTACTGCTGATGCAAACATTTTCGTGATAATTTTCGCTTCTATTTGATTACGATAGCAAAACGTTTAGTAAAACATATTTTGTAATTAGTAAAACATATTTAAAAAGAACGCGCATCTTAAGGAATGAAGTAGAACGTACGTAAATGATTATATTGTTTACGAAAATTATATCGTCATAATGTCAATTTAGAACTTCTTAGGTACAAAATATTCGATTCTCGTCTCAAAATATAACCAATTGTACTATCGCAGGCAGAACTATCACATTTTTATTAATGAGTCAATTTCACCACAGTTACAGCGACAAAATTTATGAATGCTATGATATATATTACGACAAACCAATTATGAAAAGCGAATGTCTTGGCAAAGTGTAGTTCATAAGCGAACTTTTCAGTGATCTCTTATGACACACGAAGAAATAAAAAAGTATTAATTAATAAAATAGCGGGTTCAGTCTACTAGTTCAGTAAAGAAGTGGATGCAACAGAACTATAGAAGTACTGGTAGTGGTATTAAAGTATAGTACAGTAGTGCATTATTCAGAAAAGGAAATGGCATTTCAGAGTGCAGAAAATCGCATTATTATTGTTAAAAAATGTTCACTACAGAATATTTTCTGAGAACTAGAAAGAAATGTGTAGTTTAATGTTGTTTATTGTTCATTTGATGTGTGGAATCTTTCGTCAGCTGTGTAACTGCACTGTATTTGGGATTTGTTTATTATATTAAGGAGAATAATCATTTAAATTTTGTAGAAAGTATTTATAATGATTTGAGTAATACTAATTTCACCAAATGCATTAATGTGAGTATAAAATTAATTTAGGCTTGGTTAAAGAACTAAAATATAAGATATTGCAATATTCTTATTTATCTCTATTAAGCAAACATTACCAATCCATATTAATAAATGTTCATGAATAAATTTAGACCTATTATATTTCTGCATTTTCCTGCACATTCTATTTTTTTTCAACTTGAACATAATTTTTTATTACTGAATGGGTAAGTACCCATTATTAAACTTCATCAAATTATCTTATTAAACTTCATCAAAGAATTCCTGATATCATCTATTATATTTCAGATTTGTAGGTATTTTTCAATCAAATGGAAGGAAGTTCCAAATTAGACCTATGCACTTATAATATGTTATCTCTCAATTTAAATCTCGTATTATAATCATGCCATCCAATTTTAAGAAATAATATTTGTGTTCAATAGCCCACATTGTACTGAAGTAAGATAAAAGAGATTATTACAAATTGGAAAAGGCCTTAATATCACTGTGGAAGATACAGCACAGAAGTGTAATCACACTTGTCTGTTGCCATAATAAGTCATAATAAAGTTGTTATAATAAAGTCACAAATGTGGGAACATTGTGGGAAAAAGAACATTCTTCTTTAAGTAAAGTAATACAATAGTTTGGTAAGCATTCTTTAAATAAATAACAAGAAAAAGTAAATATTGATTCAATATCTAGCTAATTCTTTATCATGCCATTCCTTCTAAAAAGTTGTGATAGAAAAATATAAGTAGTACTTTTCTCTAATAGCTACATTTTCTTGAATTGATAATTTTTTGTCAGCAAGTGCAGAAATAACTCTCAAGTGTTCCTATTAATTAACAAATGTGTTAGTTCATTTGATATTTCTGCAAAATCCTCATTTAGTTTGTGATATTATAATTCACATTAGATTTAGCAATCAAACTGAATTGAATATTTTAAATTTTTTTCATGACTTGCCAGTGCTAATTTTTACAAATATATTTATAATTTATATCATTGTTTAAAAATACATTCTCAGAACTAGTATTGTATTTCCGAACTCCATTACGATAAAATTGTTTTGCAAAAGGTACCAGTGTTTATAACAGTCACTTGATTTCAATTCATAAATCAATAAATAAATTGCAATTAACCTACAAGTACATTCAGTCAGAGTTATAAAAAATACTGAAAAATATAGTGTTCACAATGGCTACAATTTGAAAGTATTGTAAATTTTGAGAAAATAATTGCAATAGGTTTCTAGAAGAGATATTTCAGAGCATAACTGCAAAAACAAAAACTTAGTATAGTGCCTGAAGATTATATGACAAATAAGCTACTATGGAAATAAGAACAAAAACATGCAGTTTGTGTGACTGTTTATCCAAAAAGATGAAATACTTTTTAAAATCATCTTTTATTGTGAAACTAATTCACTTTAGTTATGAAATATGGAATTAAAAAACATTTCACAATTAGTGAGAAAATTACTTTCTTGAAATTTATAGCACAGAATTGTCTGACAGTTTTGAGGTAAAAAGTGAAGTCTGCAAATTTCATATGGAATATTTCATTTTTATGTAGTATGAAGAATGAAAATTGCAGTTTGTTTCCTCATAAATTATAAGATAAGTTTTGAAGGAACAATATGCAAAATGGAATTATAGAATCAGGGTGGTAAACATTTTCACCTATTGAGAAAACAAACTATTGCATTAGTCAACCACATCCTTAAAATCAAAATCCAGGTCTGCGTTAAGTCCACCAATATCAATAACACTTTCAGTCAAGGCTATATAAATCAGTTTGGCATCAACCGGAATTAAATTCAAAATTAACTTTAAGACATCAATTTTTTATAGAGAACTCTTTTTCCTTATTTCCTTCTTATAAGAAAAAATTGACATTCTTGCATGTAAACATAAGATGGAGGGCATACTCAGCTAAGTTTCTCTATGTATCCCATTTCATCAAAGCACCATTATTGGCTGTTCGAATGACTATTTTTGAAGGTTCATTTTTCTTCTTGCACTTTGGGTGTTCATCTAATTTATATTATTACCAACACTGAATGAATAAAATTTGTGTTATCCATCAAATATTAAAATGTAAACATCTTTATAATACACATGGAAACATTAAAAAGAAAAATTACCTATTTCAATCCTGTAATCAGTTGAAGAAAGTAAAAAATGCACTCAAACATCAGAAACTTCACTGATAATATAATAATATAATATGCCATCAAGTAGAACTGGCAAGAATTATCTTTATAAACAACGGAAAGTTACTGAAATTTTGTAGCTAGTTTCTTATGGCAAAATATGAATTCCTTATTTCAGTGAATGCAGTTAAGACCTTTGTTGACAAATGTTTGTAGAAGTCATAATGTCACTTTATTTCATTTTTTAATGATGGAACATGAATGAGTGAACAGAAATGATATTAACTCAAATTTTGATAAAATGATACTTCCACATTGCGTAACACGTTCCACATTGAAGTACATATTGAAATTTAAAAAATATATAGATTACTATCAATATATTTGTCTGTAGATTTTTAAATGAACAAATGCTTGCGGAGAAGGTGGATCAGAACTCAAAGTTAGTGATAACTGGTGCCATTTCTTTTGAGTGGACAGAATTTACTGGTTCAAGAATATCATTATGTAGTTCATTGCACATCATCATGAACTACTTTTATATTAAATACTCTTATTTCATAAACAATTGACATATTTCTGTAAATTTTTCACTCGTGTGGTTGATGTTCTGGTGCGCATTGGGAGTAGAGAAGAATATTTAATTGTTGTTGTTTTTTTCTATTCTAAGTTCATTGCATTAATGTGTTAGTTTGCACATTTGTGTGCATGTGTAAATTATTCCATTATTATTGCATCAAAGTATTTCACTTCCTATCAGTTTTAAAACATTCCACTCCTTTATTAATGTAATTGTTTATTAAAATTCATAAATTGCCTTTATTAAAAAATAGAACTGAATGAATTCAAATCACAATGCAAAATTTATTAACTCTAGTCACAATATCCAAAAAATCACTACATATACAATCACACTAATGGAATATGTTACAGCTTGTAAAATAGCTTTTGATTAATTTTTTAAACATTGTGCATGTGTTCTTACATAATGGGAAATATAAATGAGAAAAAATAAGTAGATAAAAGGAAGATACATCAGAGACCACACAAGAGTAAAAGATTTGTAAGAAAGAAAGAAAGAAAAAAAAGAAAAGAAATATTTTGAACACAAAGATAATATATAACCTACCCAATAATTTTCAATCTGCTCTAACCTTTTAACATTAAATGAATCACAGAATTTTGTCAAAATGTGTCATATTCTTATACAGACTTTTTGGCTTATTATATAAACCATGACAGCCCTCTGCCAAGGAGCAATATTACATATTCCTAAGGTCCCTGTCAGGATATGTTTTCTGCAGAAAGATTATTTATTTTATTTTATTTATTTCATTTTTTCAAATCAAACCTAATTTTTCATGACTTTGTATTAAACATGGTAGGATGGTTCTTAAAAGTTAGCTCAGGAATAAATATCATGCATTTTTTTTAAACCAATATTGAAAAACTACATTATGGGATTAATAAATAATAATATAAGAAATCAAGAACTGGTAAAAGAAGGGAAGGAATATGGAAATAATACATAAATCAAAAATATAAATGATTTGAACAAAATGGTCAAAGTATTTAAATATTATTATTGCTATTGTTATTATTATTGTTATTATTATTACTGTTACTATTATTATTATTACTATTATTATTACTATTATTATTATTATTATTATTATTATTATTATTAGCGTGTGTGCACCAATTGAGCACTCAACGCATTTCTCTCTCCGAGGCCCAGTTGTTTTTTTTTATCCTGGAGAGATTAACGTGTGGAATTATGGGGATCAGCCTTTCGGCAACATCCCTTGGTTAAGACAAGGTTGTTAGCCTTAAATATCAATAAAGGGTGATAGGATATTATTACTATAATTACACACGCACGGGCACATATGTGTGTGTGTTTATAAAGAGGAATGTGCTCAATACGAGGTTGAAAATTATATCAATTATTTAATTGTTAAAAAACGTGCGCCTATAATTACGGTAAAAGTCCGGTTTTCGTTAAATTCCCTGGACTTCAGTCCGTCCGTCCATCAGGCTGTGGTCAACGCTAGCGCTTAAACCGTCCAAAAAACCATTTTCTCCAAAAAAATGATATTTCACAAACGATTTAAATGAACTCAAGGTTCTGCGAGTTTGAAACGGATATTTTTATTTTGGTGAACACTTTAAATGAATTTTCAACATTTTCCAAATTTTCTCAAAAATGGTTCCAATTTTTTTAATTGTACTCTGTCCTTGGACTTGGTTTGCCTAAGAACACTTAAAACAATGGTAAAAGTCTAATTTTCGTTGAAATCCCTGATTTTTCGAAAATTGCAAAAGTTCAAATTTCTGTAGGCGTTTGTCTGCAAACTACAATATTGAAGATAGATATCTTTTTTTCAATAACATCTGTTATCTAAAGTTAGATCTTGAATTAAGTCAGACACAATTTTTCGATAACATAAGTAGTTTTCGCGTAATTTTATGTGAACTATTGGCAATTTTTGTATTTTTAAAATCTTTTTTTCAAAAAGGCTCGAAATTTTTTCTTTAAATTTTGTCTTCGTATGGTCCTCGTTACTCCTATTTCTCCTCGTTACTAAAGAAGATGGTAAAAGTTTGTTAGTCTCATTTCCGGCAAACTCTTTGTATTTTCAAAAAATGCTAAAAGTTACATTTGAAAATTATAAAATTGATGCTACTGGATGTTTGCCTTAAACAATAGTATGTTGTAAAAAAATTAGCTCTTTTAGAAAGGCCATAAAAAAAGTAGTTTTCACGTAATTTCTGTTTGAAATTAATGCAATTTTTTCTTCTCAAAAACCGTTCCAATTTTTCTTATTTTCTCCCCCTCGGATAAAACAAAGAAGGCTTAAAAGAATGGTGAATGTCTCATTTGTTTTCGTCGATCTCTCTGAATTTTGGAAAATTGCGTGGATTATTCTGTGGATGTTAGTCCGAGTCTCGGTCTGGAAACAAAATTTGAACTGAATTGAAGCCTTATTTTACGTGGCAATACTCGGGCCATTAGGCCCGCTCTTCCGTCTGACCACGCAAATTTCGCTACGCTCCTTTCACCAACTAGCAGAGGAAGGCGGTATTTCTTGGGCGAGAAACAGGCGATTTTGAATTTAGCTCAAAGGCGTCATTTAAGCTTAAGGATCTTTTACATGCACGTATATGTAGTAACATGGGACAGCAGGCTTTACTTCCCCTCCGAAGAAAGGCGTACAAAGGATTTGGTCGCCCTTAAAAATCCACTGCTTTGATCGGGTTTGAACTCGCCAACTTGGGTATACCAGTCCGATACGCTAACCGTTACACCATCGCCGCATGCGAAAAAATTGCTGCTTGATAAAACTTTTGCAAGTTCATGTAGTAGTATAATCTTGCGGAAGCGTTACACTGATGCTAGAATGTATGTGCTATTGGAGCTCGACTAAATCAGTTTTCAAAAATGTTACTTTAAGTGTACATTAACTCTCTTCTCGGTGGCAGAGGGCGCTGTTGAAAAAAGGAAACATTTTTTTCGATTCTGAAATATCAAAATACATGTGAAATCAAAAAATAATTTCGAACATCCACGAGAAGTCATTGTCAAATTGAAGGACTAAATGTACGTTGGAAATTATTTTTGAATTGCATTTATAATTTTGGAAGAAAGGTCTGCTCTTTACCTTCTTTTTACGTACTTTATACGGAGTAATACACGTAGAATCGAGAAGGTTATGTAATGCTGCGGCAAAAAACTGCGATTTTTGACAGAAAAACTCGTAATGTGGGGCCCTAATACAGAAAAAAGTATATAAATCCTATTCTAATGTGTAGTACATTACACCCACTAACACGTTATATAGTCAGATTTCAGAAATTGTGGGTCCGTGTTTTTTTGTTTTTTTAAACGTTCATTCGTCCGTCCGTCCGTCCGTCCGGCCGGCCGTCTCCGTCTGTGAACACCACTAGCTACCTAAACCATACCTAGGATTTTTTCCAAAATTAATATTCTCCAGTCGATCGATCTCCACTTAATTTTTTGCAATTTTGAAAAACATTCATGAATTTTGGGGGTATTTTACATAAAGCCTTCAGACATTTAAAATTTGTTTTAAAAAATGGCTCCAAATTCTTTCTTTAAATTTATTTTAAGAGTAGAGTGAAATGCACTTATAACGGTGGCACCAGTCAGATTTTCACTGTTAACTCTGTATTTTCGAAAATTGCAAAAGTTTGAATTTTTCGGTGTCTTCCTACAACTACAAAATTAAAGGTAGAGATTTTTTTCTTCAAGTAAAACGTTTTCTTCATATTTAGTTCTTACATTAATATCACGTACACTTTTTCAAAATTTTTGTAGTTTTCGCGCAATATTGCATGCAAAATGTGCGATGTTGAAACGTAACAAAAATGAGATTTTGTCAAAACCGGCCCCAATTATTTTGTTTAGACGCTTGGTAGAGATAGTGTCAAATCCACAATACATGATGACAAACACATTTTTTTTATTAATTTGTTTTTTCAAAAAAATTCAAAAATGTACTTTTTTTTACTTTCTCATGTAAAAGTGATTTGATTGAGTTCTTATAAAGTTTGTTGAAAACTCGAAAATTTTCTATGAAAATGAGCTCAAAATTCCGCATTTTCAGATACACTCAAATGCCATTTTCTCAAAAATGGCTCCATATTTTTTCTTCAAACTGCTCGTAGAGATTGTAATTGTAGGTAATTGTCCTGTTTAAGATGACATACAAAACATTTTGCTGTATTCTTTTGACTTTTCAAAAATTACATCAATGTACTTTTGTAATATCTGTCACGCCTTTAACATGCACATATCCAATGATTTGTATACATTATTGCATTTGTAAGTGTAAGTGCTTCAAATTAATTCTTTTACGTTTTTCGAAAACTCAATAGTTTTCTGTGAAAAAGAGCTTCGAATTTCGCATTTTCAGTAACGCTTAAACTCCATTTTCTTAAAATCCCTCCATCTTCTTTCTTTCTTTTCTTCAGGTCCTAATGTTTCAACGAAAATTACCACAATGACCAGACTTTACTCTTTTATAATGTTCCTAAAGATATATTTCTGGTCTACCAACACAAAACCTAAGAATTGAGAAAACTTCAAAATATGTGTTTGGCATGTGTTGTGCAGTGATTTGTAATACTCCATCCGACAAATATGTTTGTTAACTCTTACATAATATTACTTGGGAAGTGATATGAGTTTACACTGAAATTTGCTGAATGGAATTCCTGTCGTATTTCAGGCATCCAAAAAAAGATTTTTATTTTTAAATTCTTTGCTTTCTCTTAAGTATAGCACAAAAGGACGCAGAGGAGCTAAGATATTAATTCATAGCAGTCTCTGAATAACATCAAGTAAAAGAGAATAATTTTCTTTAAAAAAACTCACTGGAATCAATGAAAACTCGTAGTGTCAATTTTATTTTTATCTCATGAAGAGAGCAGAAGACGACAAACGATGGGCGAAGACAGCAGAAAAAAACAGAAGAACTTAGTCGGTCAGTTCCTTTAATATTCGTATCAGGGGATACGTTAGGGTGACCAGGACCAGCGGTGCACGTTTAATCATCAATGTCACTGCCCAACATATTTGCGGGCTTTTTTTGACAGCAACCAGTCAATTTTCAATTTATCAAGAATGCTGGCTGTAACAACCTAACCGTACACTTCTTCAGAAATTATATATTTTCATATTAAGAAAGCGCCAATAACAATAGTATTAATATTTTTGTAAGACTATTTGTGGTTACTGACTTCACAGAATAATGAACGTGTTTCGCGGATTCGTCTGTTCACACAACTGAGTCAGTATATATGAGAAAGAAAGCTGCTCTGTTTCAGGCCGAGCACTGTTAGTTGTTTATAAATAAATTGAATAGCCACATTTCGCCAGAAGACTTCCATTTGAGACCGTATATGTGCTTCTGCGATTCCTAACATGGCGTAAGTCTCGCGATTGCTGGACGTCACGATGCGTCGTGTTGGTGCCCGGCCAGCAGTGGGCTGCCTGCGTGCTCCGGTCAACAAACTATTTTTTAATGTTATTTACGGGAGGACCACTTTAACATTCTGCAGATCTATACCACATTAGTGTGAAAATGCACGGATATTTTTTACAATTAATGTAAGTGTCGACCTAATGTAAAAATTCGCATTTCAAAAATTAAAATATATTTTAAATACTTAAATAATATGTTTACAAAAATGAAAAATGTTTTAATGGAAGTAAATTATTTCGCAATTTCTAAATTGAAGATAAAGTCGATTATGAAAGATTAAACCTTGGAGTGTAAAATGTAAAAGGAGTTGAATGGCTGGATTTCATAGAGTTGATTAAAATGGTTAATTTCCAAAATATGGGAAAATGAAAAGAACGAAAAATTTTCGAAGAATATACTTTTCTAATATCGATTCTTCCAGGAGATTGAATGATCGAAAACGCTTTCCTCATGTTCAACATAAGTACTTTGGAAATATTTGTTGCATCCTCTTCGGAGGTTAAAACTAGTACACGGTGCACCCAATTTTTCTTTCTTAATTGTTTCAGGAGAGAGAGAACTTTAATCATTCACCGAATAACCTGTTATTCCTTTGTTTTAATTGTCCATAAAAATTTACAAAAATTTATCGAACGGTGAAACATAAAGAATTGCTGCTTGAACTTGCAGTGAAGGTCTTAACTTTTTAAAGTTGTTTGAATAAAGTGCTTGATGAAAGTACCTTCTCAGGCTCTCTGCCTCTTCTATTAATAATTTATCATAATTTATACTTTGCCCCGTGCTTCAGAGGTACAAGCTTGCTCGAAATAATGAAAATTTTGTTACACTTTACCTTTACTGATTCTAAAGCGCTAAAGCATATTGTAGTAAACTGATCGTGTTTCGGGTTGAAAGTGACATACTGTAAGGAAAAGTATGTAGCTGAATTATTTCGCAAACTTCTCGAATTTTAGAGTAGAATTTTACTCTCGAGCTACAAAAGTATTCAAATCAGTCTACAACACTTATGTGTGGTAGATTCTCGAGGAAGGGACAGAAAAGTGTATTCCTGAACACATTTCAGAAAGTTGCTTTAGAATGAAACTTTCCAAACAGGTAAATTTTCATCTACATACTTCTGTCGCAAGAGCGCATTTCCTTTTGAATGTTACATGCGCACCTGAGAAATATTTCATGAATACATTTGACTTTGTAGGTATTTCAATTAACTGGATTCTACAAAACTGAGGAAAGCAATCAAAATTAAGGTGTAAACTTTTGGAAAACCAAGAGTAAGTCATTTGACACATTCTCTGCGGTTTTGTGACACCGGAATTTTATTTTCGAAAAGTATGTTGCCTCTAAACCTTTCAAAAGTGAGACATGCATAGATATTTTTCAGGCATGCGCCGCTCCTTCTGCTAAACTGTTCGTCCCGCGGGGGATTCTCGTGAAAAGAGAATCGAGAGCTGGCCTCACGACGAAAGGCGAGTGAAAGTACTTTTATCCTAAAGTACTTTTTTATAGAGAGAGAATTTTTTACGGCGTTTCCAAACTGAAACTTCAAGCTCGAGAAAAGACAGGTAGAAAACGGCTTAAGGCGCTTGTAACACCTGTGCTTGTATCACCCTTCTCGATCATGTTCATGGCCATGTCTCTAACTTCGTGGTTAGCCGATACGGGGTAAGTTCTTTCCTTCTTCAAACTTCCTACCGTTTCTTCCCTTTTTATTTCAGACACTTTGGTCTCATCTTTAATTTCACGGGCAATAGATACTGTTATTATACAGGTACACGTTATTTTCGAATGTGAATTTTATATAAAGCTATGTATAAGAAAGCGAATGACGTGATTCGCAGAATGATCGGTTTGGTTATAAACAGCAATTCCCATATCGTAGGAAGTTATAAAAAAAATTTCTTCAATTTATCCATGACTAGAATTCATGCACAACATTTGGAATGCATAATATTCCTTGTAATATCTGATCAGTGTACTTTTCTAGTCCGAAAGTATTATTGTAAACTTTTTATAATTACCTTGTACGAATACTGTTCGACTATAAAGTGTCGTATCATTACTACAGTATTCCAACATTTTCACAAAATCGGAAGGTAGGAATTCGACGGGAGATGAAGCTACGACCGATCAAATTCTAGTGTGTGTCCACTGTACAAGTACTTCACACACGCATGCCTTTGCTTCCCACTTGTGATCCCTGGGTTCCTAGAGCAGTTCTCGGCAAAACCGCCCGACGGTCGCCGGCAGCGCAGCTTAATGATGAAATAGGAAATTACCGCTGCAGTCGTGGTCTTTTATTCCAGTACTATATTGTTAATTATGGTGCAGTATATTCTGCTAATGTTCACGTAATCATTTGTTCCCATTAGGTGCATTTTTACAAAATAATGACTACAATTACGAGATAAATAAATGCCCTTTTTAAATGGACACCGCCGCTGCTGGCGCCCGCCGGACCAGAGGAGGGTCCCCGAGTGAAATTTGTTCCGCGAGAGGTGCGGGTGGGGACGGAGAGAGGGGGCGGGGGTGCCGCTGGCCTTCGAGGTGCGCGGGGGCGGTCCCCGGGTGGAACGAGCGACCTAACCCTCTCACCCCTGCCCCGCCCACCACTTGTCCCATGCCCTGTGCCCCTGCCCCGACCCACACCCGCTGCCCACTGTCCTCTGCCCATACGCGCGTCTCTCCCCCCCAAGCCCACAAAAACATACTCGGTGCCTCGCTCCTGCACCCTCCGCGCGCTGCCTCGCCAGCCCCACACGTGGACACTGCCCAGCTCTTCACCAGTAATTTCTCTTATTTATTTACACTTACATTTTTCACGGTAGTTTACGTTTATAACGGAGTTCTGGGAGATTCGTTCCAGGTCGCCTACGTTTTGTCATTTTACTAGTCAGTTCTATTTCTTGTCCATTTTGAATCACGTGACAGTGATCATCACAGCGCTCCACACCGACAAGTTTAATTTTTCGCCTACTACGTGATCACGTAGTAAAGAGAGTGTATTGCCGCAGAAAGTGGAGCTTTTTCGACAGAAATATTATTGTGGGGCTCTCTTTATGAAAATGAGGATCTTGTACGGCCTGTACGTAGTAAAATACTTCTAAAAATTTGTGTAATCAGAATCCAACTTTTGTGTGCTCTTGATACCAAAAGTAGTTGTTCACAACAGCGTTTTTTGCGTTATTTGAAACTTTTACAATTTTCGAACATTCAGAGATTTGAGTTTTCGAACTTTCAGAGAACAAACAGGAGACCTAGGAGCGTCTTCTGCTCTATTCGATAAAAAAATAAAAAGAAACTGCAGTCGTTTTTGTGAAACTGGTTTATAAATTGCATTTTCTCCAAGCAAAAATTATGAGCTGTTTATGAGAAAAAACGTTTGATAGAACATGCCTATACTTCACTGAAAATTAAACCAAAACTATTCGTATTTCTGAAAAACCGTACATGACCGTACATTTCATAAGAAAAAACGTCTGTCTTCAATACTGTAGTTGTAGGAGGACACTTTAAAAAAATCTTCTGTAATTTTCAACGAAAATGAGACCTGCACCATTTTTTATCATCGTTCGCTCTACTTGAAGAACAAATTTAATTAAAAAAATTGGAGGAAATATTAAAAATTTTGAGGCTTAATTTAAAGTACCCTAAAATCAAAATATCTGTTTCAAGCTCGTAGGGCCATAAGTTCGATTAGATGGATCGGAGAATATCAAATTCAGAGACAATCCTCTTATCAGTTTAGGCCCTAGTGTTGACCACATATGGACTGGCAGACGGCCGATTTGAAGTCAATCAATTTTTAGATATCAAGAACTCGCAAAACATGAATTATCACTTTAAAATGCGTAGTAGGAAGTAATCTATTACGAGTATATACAGCAACAATTTTTTTGAATACGAATTTTCCTGAAGAAAAACCATCATTTTCCGCTGCACCAATTCAACGTTTTCTCATTACTACATAAGTACGTAGTAAGCAAGAAACCGTAAACAGTCCAACCGCCTGTCTTCAAAATCAGAGCATAAATTGTCGGGACAATTTTCTCGAAAATTGACATTCATGATCGAAATTGTCGATCTCGAGACCGTGCATATTGAAACGGAAATTTTGATTTGTGGGGATACTATACACTCTCATAATTTTGATTTTTTTTACAAAATGGTTTTGTTAAAATTTTTACTCGCATGGCGCCAAGGACGCTTAACAAGCAGCCATTGTCTCGTTTGCGTTAAATTCTCGAAAGTTTTCGAGATTTTAACGCAATTTTCGAAAATTGCAGAAGTTTGAATTTTTGCGGCGTCTTCCTGCAACAGCCATATTAAAGATAGTGTTTTATCTTAAATGAAATCTGTTCTGTAAAGACAGATCTTTAAATAAGGTCATGTACAAGTTTTCGATAATGTGCGTAGACAACTTAAAAAAATATTTATCAAGGGCAATTTTTAATTTTTTTCCCGATGAGAGGAAAGTATGCTTATAAACATGGCAGACGTACATTTTTGTTGAACTCTCTGTGTTTACGAAAACTGCAATGAATGAACAATTCGAAACCAAAATACTAATGACAGATATTTGATCTTAATGAACTTAAAAACTAAGTCTTGAAATAAGGGCAATGAAAATGGCTGTACTTTTCAAAATTCCCAATGCAAATGTTCAACTTTGTTTTTAAAATGATGAGGCAAATTTATCTGTGAGTCTGATGTTGTAGGGGTTACGTGAATGGTGTGCTGAACCTCAGGACCTGGGTTCGTCTCTCAGCTTGAAAAAACTTTGCTGCTTGGAAGCACTGTTTCGGGTTCGAGTAGCATAATATTGTTTACAGTTACAAATAATGTTAGTAAATATCTTCTGTTATAGCACGACTAGTTTCGGAATCACACATGGTGGGTATTTTTGAATTTTCGCAAGAAGCATCTAGAAGTATTCTATGATTAGAATACGATTGCCTGCCGTTACTTTTATTTAATAACATTATTATTTTTTTATCAGATACACCTTTCAGTTACTGTTGGATAACTTACACCGATGAGAGCGTAGGCCTCCGACGCCGGAGTCAGTATCTGCTTGTCTGTCCGGGAGACGCCGCGTCCACCCGGACAGACAAGCAGTATCTTACACTGATATTACTCCCCATATCGCAACACGTCTTCTGTGTTGCGAGGGAATTGACTTATACGGTTCTTCGAATGTTGTAGTACATCGCATGTCATGCCAGTTTGAGGTAACATTTAATTATTTATTTTTCAGTTTTGGACGTCCCTTTATAATTTTAGCGCATTATTGCACGTTGCTAAATTACGCGTTCCTTTCTGCATATACAAAATGTTGACCTACTGGTCTACATATTAATCTTCTCGTAAGTAGATTTTGACCTATTTACTTTGTTTAATAATTCCAAAACAGATGTAGGTATTACAGCGTAGAAAATATTAAAATGAATACACTATGGACGAAGTCTAGAAATCCATAACTGTTTTTATTACTGCCTTCATGAAAGTAACCCCCAAAAATTAATTTCTGTTTCAAATTCGCGACATCCGTGAGATTGATCAGGTAATATTCATTTTGGTAAAACCCTTAAAGGGTTTTGGGTTCGGTGTAGACGCGAGTGTTGTCACAAACGGACGGACAGACAGACATCTTGAACATAAAAAATCTCAACAGTTTTTCGGTTCTATTTTGAATAGATGTTCTGCGGCATTTGATTAAAAACTGACATGGATTTTTATTTTGGTTTTACAGCAAGAATGGAATATATTGTATGCATGTTGAACGCGTGGACGCATGTGTGTAAATAAATCTATCTCCCTTTGTGTTTGGGCTAATATACTAAATCTCTGCCCGGATACTTAGTGAAGAAGAAATATACAATAAACAAATATTATCTACCATCCATTTGTGAACGACCGACACATCGAAAAATGGAGCTCGCATCACATTTTGTTGTGACGCAAATGACAACCACATCTTTTACACTATTCTCTACTTCATTACTGTCCAAAAATCGCAATCGAAAGGTAATTGTTAATTTGCAGAGAGTTACGATTTAAAAGTGACGCCCTGAGTTTTATATTATTCACGTCCATTTTACAATTTCTGTTTGTACTCCTGCGCTCTTCTTTGTTATATACACGTTCGTGCGATGGAGAGTGGAATGCAGGCTTTTTCGAACTATTGTAAATTGTTATTAATTAATATATTAATGATTTATCTATGGACTCGGAAATATTAAAAGCTAAAGCGAACTGTCTCAAATTATTCCTTTCTTCACGATGAAAAATCTCAGGTTTCTGCACAAAATTGAGTTTGTTCAGTAAAATATTCCATAATTAAATTTGTTAGAAGGTTTGGTCGCCCCGAAAATGATTCAAACCCGGGCCTTTGGGCTTACGCCCAGCTGTTCTGACCACTAAACTACTGAGACCAATCTTTTAAACAATTTTCACTGGCGCAATTATCATCCCGTATATTTTCTCCCTAACTTTTGAGTTCTGATTCTTGAGTTGTCGTAGTGATTTAAAATGTTGCCCACTTTTTCCTAGTCTACCGCTTGGTTAATGTTTCCCGCGTCCACCGTTGACACTTTCGAACTCAGAGTAATGAATATGGTTCTACGAAATCGCCAGGGTCCTACAGTATCCAGGGCCCTAAAATTGCTTACATTGTTCCACCTTTGTTTCAACATTAATTCATTAATAAGTGGAGGTTTTCGATACAATGTAGATGTAATTGATAGTATGTGCCTGTTCTTACACATTCACAAAAATCATGATAGAAGATGATGTTGTCCATAAAATATTACTTCAAAAAATATTTATAAAGGGTCCGAACTGCACTGACATCCCCTGAAATGCGTAATAGATCCGACCCTGTCAATTTGCTCCCAAAAGTAAGTTGTTTTCTGGATTTTCATTACCTGATGATTGCATCCATTTCAATTACCTTTGGGTGCATTCATTACACTACGTTGTACCTTCAGTTGTATCAATTACACTGAGTTTCGTTTTAATTGGAATAATGCAAACGTGTTTTATTACGTTCAATGGCGGTTTAGGCAAACACCACACTATTGTACTCACAAGTCTCTTTGCCATCGTTCTGATTGTCTCATTTCACTCATAACAGAAATACATTTCGCTAGTCTCCCATTTTATATTTCCGTCCATTACTGTAGTAACCGGCTCTAAGGTTCCTTCCTTCTACTTTGTTAATACACATCTAATCTTCATCCCTCTTTCTTTTCGAGAGCTGAGGTACATTGACTTCTTCCTTCTCGTCCATTCCCTTTTTGACCACGGATCTAACGGGAATATCTCAAGGCTGAATTTTCGAAGTTAAATCCTTTTGTCATTATTTTCCTTTTCCTATTTAGCTTCAGGTGTCTACAATGCAATGCATTACAACTGAGCACCAATTTATTATTTACTCAGTTTCCTTCTGGTCTATCTAGCCTGCATCGCGATAGGCCATTACAACAGTGTGCACCACTCTCACTTCTAGTTCTCTCGGGTGTTTCTCGCAGCATTTAATTCTCCGCCAATCCTCGCTGCGGCTTATAACCGACCACGTACAAAGTTCCTTTCTCTCGGTTTAATTCTCGCGTTTCTCATCCCTACAGTCACCATTTGTCAAAGTCGCCTCCTCACATCCACGCACGCAGCTCCAGGCAGAGAGATCCATTTCCCTATTTTCCCTCGGTTCCGTCTTCTTCCGATCCCCGCTGCAGCGCGCAACCTCCCACACACCTCCCACGCTGCCTCTCTCGTTTTCATTCACGCGCTCCTCACTTGTCTCTACAGTCTTCCATCGCCTGGAAAGGACTGCACAGCCCCCCGGACCCCACTCCTTCCACTCCTTCCGCTACCACTTTGCGCAGCTCCCCTCGCCAGGATCCATCGCCAGCCCGGCCGTTGCCCGCCGGCCCGTCCGACGGCCCATTTGCCGCCACCGCCGTCGCCCCACTTGCCGGCCACGCCGCCCGCCCGCCCCGCCCCGCCCCACCCCGCTCGCCGTTCCACTTCTCGCCTCGATCCATCGCCGCTCCGCTCGCCGTCGGCCGCCTCACTTGCCACCGCCACCCCTCCCCGCCCCACCCCGCCCCGCTCCGCCGCGCCCCGCCCCGCCGCGCCCCGCCCCGCCGCGCCCCGCCGCGCCGCGCCCCGCCGCGCCCCGCCCCGCCCCGCCGCGCCCCGCCCCGCCGCGCCCCGCCCCGCCCCGCCGCGCCCCGCCCCGCCGCGCCCCGCCCCGCCGCGCCCCGCCGCGCCCCGCCCCGCTTGCCGTCCGCCGCGCGAAGCCGCGCTGTCCATTAGAGGCTGTCCGCTGGCTTTAGTTCATTCCGACACTCGCGGGGCCTCGGGTCGCGCGGGAAGTGAAATGCGCCCGAACGGACGGCACCGCCCCGGCCCCCGCCCCCGCCCCCGCCCCCGCCCGCAGCGCGCAGCTCGCCCGCCTGCCCTCCCGCCGCCGGTGAAAAGTGTTCTTGCGAATCGTTGCGTGAAACTGAGATATCAGACGGCGAGGGGAGCGCGCGACCGGGATAATTGCGCTTTAAGCTCGGCGTGAGAAAGCGGCCATGTCGTTGTGCGTTTCGTTTCAATTGGAGTAATACGAACGGAATCGAAAGTGGGATTGAAACACGCGCTGCGCGTTTACTCAACACGGCTCAATTTTTAATAAAACTGGAGTATGTTTCCAGATCGAAAATGAAGTCGTATGTGATTTAATAATACGGAACATATTCATTGTGTTTATGTTTTTTATTTACAAAAATAATTATGAAAATAATTTTAAAAATTAAATGAAACAAAAATTGGAAACACTAAATCATGTATGGTTCTCTTGTATTCTATTTAAAGTACCCGTTGAAGCATATTGTAGCATACAACTCCTTACCACCTTTGTAGGCCTGATTTCTGTTAGAAGTTAAAGCGATAAACCAGGCATTTCATCTTGACTGAATTTTAATTGGCTTCAAAGGAAATGTTATGTCCTCTTAGTATTCAATTATATTTTCAATAGAGAAATTAGCATCAAAATTGGCTATAATCGAAATGTCTTCTGTTCTTTTTTCCGTCAACTTTTTACACAAAAGGAGTATTGAAATGTATTTGAGAGGAAAATACAATTCCGCGCATGGTAAAAATACCTCCAAAAATTCATATCTTTAGATTTATGATCAATGCCGGTCCGGGTGGCCGAGATCGCTAAGGTAGTAGTGCCGTAGCGATCTCGGACCGAAGGGTCGCGGGTTCGAGTCCCGCCTCGGGCATGGTTGTATTGTGTTCGTCCTTTCACCTCCTATCATCATCATATATCATATCATCCCCACGTGGGTTGGCGTCAGGAAGGGCATCCGGCCGTAAAACTTTCGCCAAAACCAGAAAAACAGCGACCCCTTAAAGGGAAAAAGCTGAAGAAGGAAAAAAGATTTATGATCAATGATACAAAATTTTGTATAAAATATAATATTTGTAGATCATTAATTTATCGGAGACACACTGCAGCAAAAATCTGCATTAGAAACAATGAATTTTTCAGTTTCTCTTTTCGGAATAATTAATTGCTCTAAATGAATTGCCCCACATTAATTGCCCTAATGAATTCCCCCCGAATTGACAATAATTGCATTAATTATCGATGTTTTCCTTTTAATAGTAAAGTTGATCATCTTCGGATCAATCCCATTGTTTCTTTCAACCTTCGAGGCCAGAAAACCCCCTCAGAACAGAAGATTGTTCTAATAGCGTAGGTTGAACCTGTGGCAAGAGATAACGATTTTTGTAATGTAGGAGTGTCACAGGATATCGAATTGTAATATTGTGTTTGATGATTCATCGTTGTGTTCGAAACTTCCGTGGAATACCACTGTTTTCTTTTTGGAAAATAAATGACACGTGAATGATAAATTGGCTGCTTTACGCGTGGATGTACGTAGTCGCTCGGTAGATATGTACTACAAAGAATGTCTGTCATACGCGATTTAAATATAATTATGTAACAATGAAAATATATATCTATAACACATTTTTGTGAAATACATGCGCCAAAAATTTTCATTTCAGTTCCATTATGAAGTTATATATTCATCAAATTATTTGATATTCATTATTTTGTAATGTGCTGTTTCTCGACGTTTTAAGAACTTTTCAAAGATGTGTGCTCTATCCCTTAAGTACTACGGTTCAAATCCTGGGCACTCGAATTGAATATTTGGTTAACGAAACCTGTTTCAGGTAGCTAGTCCTTCCTTTTCCACTACCTCTCGTTCCATTTCCAGCTTCATCCCAATTATGTTGTTTCAGCAAAAACTATCCACCATAATTCATCCTCAATCACGTCTAGAGTGGTGGTGTTTCGTGGTAAACAGGAACAATAGGATAAAAAAAGCTCGGAACAATATGTCTTCCATTCACTCGATGTACTTAGTTTGGAATCTTCACAATTACACATATGTGTGACCAATACAACTTACAAGAAGCAGAAAATGATGAATGATCCTATTGAATCTTTCAGATTGAATATTTAAGGTTGTGAAAATCAGCAGGACATTCAGCATGCTATATGAGCAGATCTAAAACACTAGAACATGATATCTTAACTTCTTTAGAGACAATGCCTCAATGAAACAATGTGCAATACGCAAATGTGTTATTACGACTAGCATCGTAGATCTTCCCTGGTCCGGCATGAGCGAAGTACAAACACTGCAGCCCACCAGAGCCCCGACGCAGGGAAAAGCGCGTCGGGGCGTCGAAGCCGGGAACGCTGAGGCATTAGCCCCACTGCGGCGCTTCGACACAGCGATCGCGGCTCTTCTCGCTACCAGGAAAGCGAACCCCCACCCCGCCCCCGTCCCCGCGGCGGACGGCGCCAAAATGAAGATTAGGGATTCATCGCTCGAGACGAACTGTGACGCCGACAAGAGCGCCGCTGGGAAGAGACGGAGGCGGCGAGGCGGGCGGGCGGGCGGGCGGGCGGGCTCGAACGTCGATGAGTGCGGAGGGGGGAAGAGCCGGCGGGATATTGTCGAGAGCGCCGGAATGGCGCTGAGAATGAAGCGAAGGGGGAGGAGTGGAGGCCGCAGGTTTCGAGGACGAAATCTGAGAGAGAGTCGAGGATGGGGGATGGAGGAAAGTGGGTAGGAAATAATCAAGAGGAAGTTGTCGGGGAAATGAAGAGGGTGCGGCAGCAAAGTTGAGAATAGTTGTAGATGGAAATAACACAGCGGTGGCACAAATGACGGGTCGTCGGATTAAAACGTTGCAGGGGAGTGGCAAATGATCAAGGATAACAATTCTCAGAGGGGACCGAAATAATGCATATATAACGAAAGGGCATGAAGACATGTAAATTACGGAAATGTGTTAGCAATTAATGGCAATGAAAGGAAAAGTATAAGAGGAGACACGTATACATCCGACGTCTAATAACTAAAAGACAAATTATTCCAAAGAACCAAAAGGGCACGGTCAAACGGTTGAAAACGAAGGAAACAACGGAGGGAAATGGACTAGGTCAGATAAGAGTAATAACAAGAAAATATGTATTCGGGGCTTGATGAAGCTGAGCCAGTAAATGATGAGTTAGACACAAACCAGCAGACAGAACAGGACAAGAGACGAACCCTGAAGTAATATGGGAAAGTGAAATATCACTCGAATCAATGATAATGTAGCGGCAAGCGGACATGTGAGATATGGAAGTTTAAGGTTGAAGAGAGAGGTAGAGAAAGGAAGGAGAGACAGAGAGAGAGAGAGAGAGAGAGAGAGAGAGAAGGAAATAACGTCAGTGTGTAGCATAACCACCACAAATCTGGAAGAGCGTTGTTCATACGTATTCCTGCAACTCCGGTCAGAACTATTGTAAAGTTCTTACAAGCATGATATCACGATCATGTTTCTCCCATGATCCCGTGAGGAAATACTGAGATGGTCCCTTATTTCTTTTTTGACACTAAATTTACCCCCCCCCGATAAAAACAAGAGTTTTGCACAGTTTTCGACGTTACATGGAAAAAGTTCCACTGCTCAACCAATAATGAATTTGAAATACGATAGTGGCCCGGCAGTGGGTTCATGGCAAACTTTAAAAATGTACAGGATTAGAAATACGTTTAAACAATTCTGTTCTCCGGAGGTAAACAGCTCGATGTTCATTTTTTGCTATTTTAAAATAGGATTTTTTCATTCTCACCACTCATTATTCAACTACCCGTACTACTTTATTGCTCTTCTTGGAGGTATTGAGAACTATGTCCGAAAGAAATTTCTAACGTTAGCAGTCAAATGAAAGCCATTTTAATGCATAGGAATACAACGGCTTTGGATTATTCTCCTGTTAAATTAAGTAAATATGTTGTTGTGTTCTTTATATCAGAGATACAGCATTATATATCCACTTCAAATTATGTTTAATTTGTGGATTTATTTCTTAATCCTAATTCTATTTTAGATGGGCCGTAGTGAGATGGGCCGTAGGACTCGAGGGCCGAAGGGAGGACACCCGCCCGCCCGCCCGCCCGCCTGCCCACACGCCCACGCGCCCGCCCACCCACACGCCCACGCGCCCGCCCGCCCGCCCGCCTGCCAACACGCTCACGCGCCCACGCACCCGCACGCCCGCCCGCACGCTCACGCGCCCCCGCACTTCCTCACGCCCCCCGCACTCCCACGCGCCCGCCCGCCTGCCCGCGCGCGCTCGATACAGCCGCGCGTCCCGCACTTCTCGATATTGGATTCATGGTCGGGCACATTTTAAGTAAACCTAAAAATATCACAGAAGGCTTTTAAGAGACCGTTCATAAATCTCGGGCGGGCGGCGCGGGGGGTGGCGGGGCGCCGGCCGCAGCCCAAGGGGGGGGGCGTGGGGGGAGGGGGCGCGGGTGGGACGAGGTGGGACGCGGGATGGCACCGAGTTGGACGCGCCGTGGGATGCGGAGGGGAGCGTGGGAGCCGGTACGTGCTGCGTTCAGCCGAAGTGGGATTAGTGGGACAAACTGGGAGGAAGCGCTGGCTCCTGGATGGGACACTGCCACATCTCTTGGGACACAATTGGGCGGGTGGATACAAGCGGGCACGGAAAGAAAGGAACTAAGAAGGAATAGTATGAATGGTGGGGATTGAGAAGGTGATGTAGCGTTGGGTTCCCTAGAGTTACGAGGAATATATATAAAGCAGGCAGAAAGAATATCTGCGGAAACAAAAGAAAGCGACTTCTTGAGAAAGTTTGAGTACTTTGTTTATGCGTTATTGATATGTTCTCCATGTACGTCTATTCTAGAGTGGAATCATCCAACTGCTAGTCACTGCCGATATGATGATGCTTTATGGGGAAATGAGAACATCTACACCGAAAACATATGTAGCAGCTATCTCCCCAAATAATTTTATTCATAATTGGTTGAATACGCAGGTAAAATCATTAGTAAGTAGAACAACACGAGAATTTTACTCTAGAGCAATACATAATACAGTAATAATCATTATTACGCTGTGTAATTATATTCCTACGATGCGCTTATGAACTTTGAAATACCTCCTTATCAATCATGCTCTTGAAATTTAAACTACACAACTATTATGGGTGTAAAATGCATTAAAAGTTCGGTGATCGATGACATTTTGTCTAATGTTTCTGTCTGCTGCACAAGGCAATCATTGAAACATATACTAACACAAGATCAATCTATCACAGTATTATTTTATGTGTCAAAATTTCTAAGAATGACGAAACGTAATGTTTATTTATAGTGAAACTTGGTTTTATTTGTAAATATAGGTGTTGTGGTGCGTTATCGTTGGCATTTTTCATGAAATAATAGTAAACGTTGTCATTGCCAACAAAAGTGTGCCAACACAAGTTTTGTTGGCAATGAGAACGTTTACAATTATTTCATTTTATTTGTAAAAGTGTATTGTGGGCCATAATATTGTACTGCATTTTTTGTCGTTTTATCTGCAACAATTCTACTAAAGTGTTTAGAATCTATTTCACGTTCACTAACTCCGATAACAATTTGTACGTCTCGAATTATGTATTTATTTCTATGAACATTTTAAAGTCTTTGTATTTCCGTTTATTATCCTACTATCTGACAAAATAGACCACATTCCACATGTATGACTCTTTTTAGTATCTGAAATTAAACAAATAAACGATAGAAACATTTTGAAATAATTATTTAATACAAACAGGCCAAAAAGAAGGGAAAATTTGTTATTGTTAGATTTCGTTACATTTCTATGCATTGTTGTTCACATAATTAGCCCTCGAATGGGAACACGCGGCGCAAAGTGGCACGTGGTGTTGTGCGGCCTCCGGTGACAATTTCGCATGAAATCGAATGACAGACCGAAACTTGCAGTTGACGGGAGCTTTGGCGCCGGCTCTGTTTACGTGCTCCCTGCAGGAACAACATTAAATGCCGGGCCTCGTCGGCTGGAGAGGAACTGGCCAATTGGTTGGCTGACACTGTCGCACATACACTGGGTCGTCATAGCCACTGACTTGTATTTACAAGTACATTTGACGTTGATTTCTAAACCTTCACGTGTTCAGGAAGCATATATAAATTCCGAATGGTTGTTCGCATTTGTGTTATATATTACATTATTAAATACGCATCTTTTGCATGGCAGACATGGTAGTACTCATTGCAATTAAGCTAAGACCTATCAACAGCAATAAAACAAACTATTACCTGATCTCATATATAAGTGCGCTTTTTATTTCAAAAGAACAGAGAAATCATTAATACATTTTGCCATAAATTAACAAATTCTCTTGTTTCAAAATAGGGATTTGTTTGGTAAACCACTGGAGCGAAATGTGAAATATGTGGGGGAAATAAGTGGGGAGCAAATGTGCACATCCTATCACAACCAGATGCGGCCTGTTAAGAAGTCGTGATACTGCCCGCAATACATTACATTACAACGGGTTGCAGTCGTGTCCCTTCCATTCCCCAGTCCTTGCATGTCAGAAGGCCAACGCGGCCAACGTGGGAATACGCGATGGACCAAACATAAATTGTTCCTTTGAAATTCCTAGGATTTTAGTTTTTGCTAACGCCGTTTATATTTTCGATGACCCGAAGTTACCTGATGCGTGTAGCATGGAGCATGCTACTTCACGCTACTTTAACGCCCTCACTGATGATTTGCAATGAATGATTTGAATGATGAATTTCAATTTTTCAACGTTTGTTTTGGAAGCTGTCAATGACTATGAAAAAAGGCAGAAAGTCTTAAATGATTAAGGTTAGACGATATGACATATTTTCACAAGCGAATTGTCGGTATCACATGATCTTGGAAAACAGCGAAATATAGATGACACTTGGTTGAAATAAAATGTAATATTATAACACAGTAAACAAAGAGAAGACGTATCTAGCAACTCTTGAAAGTGAAGGTCTACTTCTTTTATACAAAATACATCCATTTTATTAAGTCTTTCTTGCCCTTAATAATGCTTCATGTCACTTTTAATTTATAATTCATTTTTCAGAGTAACTATAGAAGAAGCTGTTTTCAACACAATTTTTGAATTACAATTAGTTAATAGCATCGACATTTAGAACAAGCATCTCCCTTCGACACATATTTTTTTGAAAATTAATTCTGCAGGAAATATTTTCTACGAGTGAATATTTTACATTCCAATGACTTTACTGCCTGAAAACGACAGAAAATCGACGAGAATAAACATACATGATTAGCCGCAGTTCATTTTGTTCTTTTCTGTGGGGAACATATTATTATAATCTCTACCACCAATTCCATAGTAGAATCAATTTAGGTTTTTTTCATTCGAATTAATAAGAACGACAAGAAACAATTTGAACGTGACTGATGTGTCTAATTCAGTTACAGTAGTATGAAATGATTTTATTAAAGTATAGAATTATGAACGGTGATTTTGGGAAAGATGTAACATAAAGCGCATATTTCAAAGGAAGCGATATATTGTAAACATTAATTTTATATCAGAAATGCACATTATTAGCCGTTTCTAAAATACAACTATGAAGATTTCCTTCTTCAAATGAAGACAATTACGTATTTGAGCTCATTACCAATTGTCGTCGGTGTAAGAGAATTGAACAATTATGCAATGAAGGAAGATATTAATTACATAGGTTTCACTGTATAATAATCATAATTTTGTATTTCACATATTAAATGTAAATGTCACGAATAATAAAATATTTAAAGCAATTCATTAATATTAATTATTAAATAAAATTTGCTTGTGAGCTAAAACCAACATACGATAACTTGCAGAGAGCGTTTTGGCCTCAAAAGTATTACACAACTGGGTAAACATCAATGGTAGCTTCTCTGCAACCTACATTCGCGAACCGCCGGATCCCTCCACTGATCCTCTCGCGTATACTTTTGTACTACTGTCCCAATCCCTTTTCCGATCCTAAAGCTATGCTTCATCGTAACTGTTAGATGCGTGAGTATAATAAATTGCCTACCTTGCCCTCTAAGCTCGAAGACATTCAGGAGCTTTTTCCGGAATGTTTTATCACGTTTGCTGGAAAACATGCATTTTTTAGGATCTTACATTTTTTCGTGCCATATTTCTTGGTGCATTGTATAACTTTTCAATATGACTTGTTTAAAACATACCCGAAGACAGGCATACAATGTCAACGTAAACACCTTATTCTGAGTGTAAAATGTATTATTTTTAATTAAATAATAATATTATCAACAACAATAATAATTTAGAGCGTTCCAATGTTTTAATAGTGATCCAGCTTTAATTTATTTGGCATTCCTGATATTTTTACCTTTTTGCAGTATTGTTTTAGAGTCTTCGTAATTTTTGTGTTTGTCATACAACACGGGAGACACGCCAAATGTCTTGCTCTGTCTTTTTACTTCTTGCTCTTTCGACGGTGCTTCGTAGGAAGAAAGTTTTGTAACCGTGCACCGGAATATTTTTCGCAGAAATATACTTATTGCTAGGTCCTGGCAACGCAAAAGTGGATAAATGCTGTTGCGAAATATAGAAAAACAATTCCACTAACATACAGTATAGCCAGCATCCTCGATACCGAAAAATTGATTGACGGCAATACGTCCGTCCGTCCGTTCGTCGGTTCATCCGTCGGCCCGTCCGTTCGTCGGGCGGTCGGTCCGCCCGTCCGTCTGTGGTCAACGATAGCACTTAAGCCATTCAGCCGATTTCTTTAATATTGATATTCCCCTATCGATCTGAATGAACTCAACACTTTCAGAGATATTTTAATTTTGAGGGGAACTTTTGATAAAGTCTCAAAATATTTTCAATTTTTTCTCTAAATGGTGCAGATTTCATGTTCGTTGAAATCCCAGATTTTTTGAAACTTTCAAAAGTGCAAAATTTTTCGGCGTCTTCTCACAACTATAATATTGAAGATAGAGTTTTTTCCTTAATGAAATATGTTTCTTAAAGATCGATCTTTAAGTAAGCATATGTTCAATTTTTCAAAAATATGAATTGTTTTCGTGTAATTTGGCGCGAAATACAAAAACCGCTTTTCAAAAACCACCTTTTCAAAAACCGCTACAAATATTTTCTTTATAATTTTCCACGGATAGAAGAAGGGATTTTAAAAGAATGTCGAGGGTCTCATTTTCGTAGAACTCTCTCAAATTTCGAAAAATTGGAAATTTATCAAAAAATGCGAGAAAGTATGTGCTGTCAAGTATCAATATTTCTGACATTTATGGTTTATTATATACTCACCATTTTTAATTCTTTTGGACACCTTCATTTTATTAAGTCTGTGAGAGTATAACCAGTCAATATTATTTCACATTTTTATCTCTAATCTAAAACTCCCTTCCAAACAATCACAGGCATAAAAGGGCAATGACAGACATACGGAGAAGAAATGACATCCCTTCGCAAATATTCGTATGGGGCCTCTTCAAAAACGTTTCTTCTTGATGGTCGCAGTAGGACCCCGCAGACATAATTGAATATAGTATCTAGATTGTTATACTATTTATTCTATTCGTTATTAATTGATTATTATTATACTGTTATTTCCTGATAAAAGACGTACATGACAAGTCACAATAGAAGTATTTAAATAAATTGACCTATTCGATAGTGTGTCCCAACTTCGTTAGTTGATGCAAATTGATGGAGAATAAATATCACCCTCAATAATTCTCGTCCAGACAGCGGAGAACTTTGCCTCAGTCATAAGGCTGGTCTCCCGCCTGTTACTGCATTACATTTCAGTATTTCAGCAGTATTAGGAATAATAATTCAGCCACTGAATTTTTTAAACTGAAAGTCATTTAAATATCATTTCCTACAAGTTTATTGTTTTGTTTGCATAAAGGCTGATGAACATTTCTGCCGAATATTTTGAATATAACGAGTATTGCTAGCAATGTAAACGGGAATGTAAATGCTCTGTGAATCCTCTTCCCTCCTCGGCCGATCCTAAAGGGAAAATATTTCCTTCAAAGTTGAATAATATTTGCTTAGAATTTGCTGATTTTCGGTATGTTTCCATATTTCCATATTTGCAACATCCACAGGCAAAGTAGCTCATTCTAGTATTCCCAAGAGATGCAGTGTCCACTTTTTCTTTAGTGAAGCCTCCAGTCGAGATCAAAGGTGGAAAGCAGAAAATTGTGGGAAACGCAGAGGGAAGTTTGAAACCATCTATAAGCTGCGCGCTTACCGACAACAAAGAACAAGTGCGCTCTCCATACGAGGAAGAAAAAATTGACGTGCAAATGGTAAATACGAACGCTTACAATTCCAAGAAACCAACAAGGTATTACCACAACGTATAAGCGTATTTTCCGTGCCCACAAATCTCTGAGGTGCAGAAATATTTCACCAACTGCTGTACCAAAGTATTTGATAGTTCTTTGCCGGGCACCTTCCATTCCATTTGAATGTATTGAAGAACAGAAAATGTGAATAAGCCGAGTCGGTAACCCTTCGTTTGGTGCTTTCTATTTCCTTTTTAGTAATCACCGATTATTTTAAACCAATTTCTCTCTTAAAAATGTGTTGTTAATGACAGTTGATGGAATTAAATTCGTCGAGTTATACTCAATAGTATTTAAGTCTAGAACCGGGAAGAGCGTAAATAGTGTATCAATCATTTAAAATATGCGATAGAGATAATCGAATGTTCTAATATCGTTAGCACCCAGCCCATAATATATTTTGTTCATTGCAATTCTATTCATTTAATATTCCATTTCAAAAATTAATTTAATTTACTTATAAATGTACGTGTAGTTCAATAAGTATTTCATTATATTAATTATTCTTGTATTTCAACGCCTTCAACATTTCAGAAATAGTAATTGGTATATTACAGAACAATATTAATTATATGAAAAAATAATCAAATTTAATCAACTAAACAAAACAACAAAAATAATTTGAATTGTTTTGATTTGAAATCGAGAGACAAATATTTGAAGTTCTTCCATTCCGTTCAATAATACTGATAGATGTGGATGCATTCTTTAAAAATTTTGCTGGATATGTGAGAAAAGATATTCAATATATCTACTAAGATAAAATTAACAAGGACGAAATGCTGCTCGTAAGATATATGACTCAGACAATTTCTTTTCGCATATCTGTCTCGTGTTTTGTTGGAAGGGCGTGTAAATATGGACACAAAATATAAATAATTTGAAATAATATTTGCTGTTATTTCAAAATCTAAATGCAAACAATTTTTACTGGATTCTCTTGTTAGTCATGATTACAGAATTAATAATTTCATGAAAACATTGAACAAAATATTCAATTGAATACATCATTTTGTGAAAATAAGAATTAGCATTGAGCTTCTCTAGCAGGAAAAAGTAACAAAAGCATCCAAGAAATAGCTTAAGTCTTAAATTCGTCCTTAAAGAAGCGCTTTCATGAACGGTGCGACATCGAGTTTGCGTGAAGGGCAAACATTGGCGAAGCTGTAATATGGGCCCACAAAGAAAATGTGGAAGCAGAAATGGAAATCCGTAAACTTTCGACAGCTTTACAAATGTACAAAAGCGAAAGACACATTGCGGCGCGGAACGCCATGGCGAGAGTGGGGGCGGGCGCAGGCAGAGGCGCGCCGAAGGGCGTCGAGGGAACGCGGAAGGGGGAGGCGGCATCCCCACCCCCACCCCAACGCCCCCGTTCGTGCCGCTGCTTCCGGACCAGTTTTGTTCCGACCGTACGCTCCTAGGAAAACCGGCTGAATGTAGCCCAGAGCCAGTATCTCTGCAGCGATTCGCGCAGGGGGGGCCCTAGGGTTTGTGTCCCGACGGTGGAGAATTTTCGATCTGGCTACACAGCTAAGTCCAATTCAACGGGTATCACGTGGCATTTCTAGCGGAAGACTGCTCTGATGGGTTGATTTTCGGGGTTTCTCCGAACAATACTAGGCAACAGCCGAACGTCTAACGGATGGGCCACGGCCACGCGCGATCTTTCCTTTCTCTTCCTTGTCCTTTCCTTTCCCGTTTCGCACTCTTACACTTACATGCACTACCCTACCTCACTTGTCGGAAAACCAGTCGGGGGCTTCATAATGCCCCGCTGAGGAAATATACCTGAAGAGGGAAACCTCCCGCGACCTAGCCTTAAAACATCAATCGCCCAACTAGCCAATCAATCGAACAAAATCCTTGCATAAAGCCCCAGATCCATATTTGCATTCAATCTGGAGTCGTTACACCTCCAAGCTTTCAGTGATTTCTCTGTAGAATGTGGCGATCTGTGCTGATTTCAGGAATACAGAGATTCTCAGAATAAATGCTAAATAATTTAAGACAAAGGGTTGATGAAGATCACTTTTTGCCCATGAAAATGAGGTATAAAATATCATAAAACGAAGTTGCACATGAGACATTTATACTTGTCGGGTAGACCTCCTATCTTGCATTGGTGTTTTGCAGGTGCATGTGTCTAAGAGATTTCGTGTAAGTTTCAATCACAAGTAGATGACAAGTTGCCTACCAATCAGTGGCAAATGTATCGGGTTTAAGTTTGTTATGAGAGATCTTCCACCTCATGTGCATTGATAAAAAATAATATTCGATCCCTATATACCTTAGAAGTTTTAAATATTTATTCTGAGACAACTGTACATTCGTATTAATTAAATGAATACGAACTTCTCTCAGTCGGTTGCTTTCTTTTCCCGGCGTTATAACCCGATTGACCATGAGGTATGGCCTTAAGGCGGTTCCACACATTCGCCATTCGTCGAACAGCGAGCTACTGCTTGCCCAATCCCGAACGGCTGATGAGTTCGGCGAATGTTCGCTCCCTTTGATGTGTGCAAAAGGACCGACATGCGGTGAGTAGGGCGAGCACCGAATGTTCGTTGCTCGGCAAACAGCAAGCAACTCATCCACCCTACTTTTGATTTGGCAAGTCGTTACTCGCTACCCACCGAAGAACCAATGTATGGTGTCGCATTCACACGTTTGTACTTGCGGTGCTCTTATAGTCTCCTCAGATCATTGAGGTAAAGATTTTTTCCAAAGCGTATCAGATTATTATACCAAAGTTCGCAGGTTTAAACCAGTCAAAACCATGGAATTTTAATGGGCTCTTCGGACGCCTTTCTAAGGGGGAAATTAAAGCCGACTGTCCCATGTTTTAGATTTACTGCATGTCGTGTAAAAAATCCTTAATCTTAAAAGAAGCCTCTGAGAAATTTAAATGCCTATTTCGTCGCTCGCGTAATAATTTTTTTCTTTCGTACATCGCAAAAGGAGCCTAGCAAAATGTGCGTGGTCTGACAGAAAGCGAGCCTGACGGATGAAGCTTCGCCACGTAAAATAAAAAATGATTGTTTATTAATAGATAATGGCATTGCGCGTTGCTCGCACTCCTTGTCGACGCGCTCGTACTCTCGGGGGAATTGTAGGAGCTATCTAACAGCATCTGTTTGCAACTTGTATCGCCATATTGTTGCTGTGTTGTGGAAGTTTGCTGCTAGAACTCTCCACAGCGTCAAACACTAGGTGAGCAACGTTTTGTTTGATAAAAACCTCGGAAAACCGTTGATCTTAGCTGCATATATCCCGTTTTCATTATCCAATCATTCATCCCGATCTGACGCACCGTAAGCATATGGCAGCCAAGCACGGTTTTTGATGAAAATTAGAACTGTCTTAAGGGATGAGTACGACCTGGACAGGAGCTTACAATGCTTTAGCGATCTTGTCTAAATCAACATCTAGCATTTAGCAATTTCTAGCACACATCTAGCCACCATCACTTTCATAACTGGCTTGTCCGTTTCGTTAAGAATGTCTGTTGCTTGTACTATAACATTCTTTTGTTTGTATACATTCACTCTATATACACATTTATTATACGTTTGCATTATTTCTATTTTAGACGTGTCCTCGAATCTCTGCTCTTTCGATGTAGATTGCAGCTTCAGAATTCACGACGGTCTTGTGTCTCCCTTTCGCCTTATTTCCCATTTCATGATCGCATCCTACGTCTGTCTTTCTCACGCCGAACGGAGGGTTCTCGAGTTCTCTTTTTTACCGTTGCTTCTGTCTCTCAATTTTCCCAGTCTTCACCTCTTCCCGGTGCAAGCGGCCTCGGCTGCTACAGCCCCAACCCCTTCGAACTCGTCTCCCTCGCCACCATTCAGCCTCAGTTGCCTCGCTGCTCCTGCCCCTGTCCCATCTCTCTTCGCCGGAGCTGCCTCCGCTGTCTCCACTCCCCGGATCTCCGCCCCGGCCGCTTGCCCCGCCTCGCAACTCATTCCCCCGCCACCGTCCCCGGTCCTCCCTCCCCTCCCCTCCCTCCACTCCCCTCCCCCTCCCCCCGGCGCGCGTCATCGCCGCGAACGTCGCTGGTCAACGCAGCTCTCAATGCGCCAGCAGATTTTTCTATCGCCACAATACGGATGATGAATTGCCCTCTGGTGTCCCCGCACGCCCAACGACAAGTTCAAAAAGTTTCCAGCCCGATTGTGGGAGAAAGTTCGCAACATTTTCAATGGACGTGTGTCCTCCCCTCCTCCTTTTTTATTTATTGTTCGGTGCCTTTTGACAAAAATTGGTACGGGGGATGTTCGGGTGACAAAATCATTTTGACCGGAAAGTGAGGCTTTTCCAAACCAGCACAGCGAGTGACAACCCTCGCAACTCGAGCGTCCTAATCGAACTTCTCTCGGGATTCTCGAACCTCTTGAATGTCGTTTTTTACATGAAAATTTGCAGGAGAATAATACGGAGGCTGATGAAATCTTCAGCAAATTGCCGCAAACTGTGAGCGAATTAAGATCTTCACCGGAGAACTAATTCATAAAAAGGAGGAGATCGCGAGAAACGGTTGTGAAGTAATATCTAATTAGGCCTATACGTCCGCAGATTCGCCCTTCGGAACTTCTGGAACAAGTTTAAACGTTTCTTCGTACTTCATCATTCACGTGTCGCCAGCAAACGAGAGAGTCTGCTCGGTGTTGCTGCCGAACAACATGCGGTCTACAAACTCCGTGAGGGGAGTTGCTCTGGTGGCAGTTACAAGTGATAGCGTAGCGCACAACGCCTGCGGTCTCCCGACCACGCAATCCAACTACTCAACACTTGGAAACAGAAACACAACTATGATGGAGAGGCCCTCGGTAATTAGAGAAGTCACTCAACGTTTGAGACAAATAAGCATTCGTCGAGGAAAATAGGGATCTATAGCTCTCCGCGGAAGATAAGAGAGATAAGCTAGCGTTGCGCTTATTAACAAAAGAGTAACGCCGCTTTATTTATGCAAGGCGGTTTTTACTCTCCGATGACAAGACAGTCCGATTATTTCTTAAAGCCACGCTTGTGAAAGGCAAACGAAAAACGTGTGTTAATTGGATGCATGCGGACTTCGGCTAGGAATAGATCGTTAAATTAGCTATCAGTTAATGAACGCATTTAATTATAAATCAATGTATTACTGAATTATAATACATCTTTGAACTCGTGACATTGCATGTACTTTAATTTTTTGTCCAACAAAATGTATATAGGGTACAGCAACAAAAATGTAACGTTGACATCCACTATTTTAAACTCCATTTGTTCATTTCTTACTCATTATTTCTTTGATGGATTACATTTCTTTGGCAATTCAATTTTGATCACCAGTCTGATTTTTCAAATTATTCTAAAATATGTTGCAATTTCAATGTTATTTTTATATTCACTATTTAGACTCCCTTTCCAAAAAGCAAATATGGTTTTAGTACTCGTATTGAGAGGAAATTATTTCCGTCGTATTTATTATCATTTATCAGCAATTGAAAAATATTGTAATGTACTAATTGATATGCGTCAAAGGTAAACTCATTCGAATTATTTGCTGTGGGTACAATAATGAACGTTTAAAAAGTCCCTTCTTACTAAAACAGTATTTGTGTCAGTCATATATAAACAGTGATATACTGCTACAAATAAAATGTAAAAAATTGTAAATATTAGCATAATATCATATGTATTAAGTGAAACATCAAGAAGTTTACATTACCATAGTCATATTCAAAAAATATTTGTACCATAAGCGCGTCGCATTGTGCCGAATTATGCAGCAAGGAAGAAAAATTAAAACATTTCATATGATGAGATAACAATGTGTGAAAATGCGCGGTGTTAAAGTGCTATAAATAAAATCACTACCTTTCCTGCCATTCCGCTCGTATGAAAAAGAATGCAATCAGGAACGCGAGTCGAGGGCAATGAAGCCGACGCTTCGGCCATCGCATCTCGGTCGCCTTCGCAGCGCAGCCCTCGACGCGACATCACCCGGACAACCAGAGCTTTGAATTCTCGGCTATCCGGGAGACGCCGCGTCGACAGGTACCTGTCACTGCCCTGAGGAAGCCTGCGATATGTCAGGCGAAACGTCGGCACCCCAGCCAACGACGCGGCGTCTCCCGGATAGCCGAGAATTCATGGATTCAAGCCGCGGAAGCTTACGTATACAACCAGAGCTTTCTTATATGTTCCTTATCGCACGGTATTAAATACCAAGTGTAGAGTTAGTGCTGAGTTATTAATAAGTTTGTCTCCAGACGATAAGTGTAGATGTCTTAGTTCATTTTTTCAAGTCAAATATTGTATGTATAAGTTACATGACCAAATAATAAATTCCAATGAAAAAAGACGATCTCCAAAATCTGTCGGTATTGTCGGCTCACGAAGCTGTTTCTTTCAGTTTCAGGGATGGAGGATCTTGCATGGGCTGTTGAGCACCATGAAATCCTAGTCGATGACATGGAGATGGCTCTCTTATTGATCGAAGAACTGCGAGCGGGAGGCGATGCTACTAGTGCACACAGAGTCTTTCCAGCCACTGATCACACTACAGGCCCTCAAGGAGATTCAGGTCCCGCCGCCGGTCACGGCCCAGCCCCCGCTCCCGCTCCCGCTCCCGCCGCAGCGCACGCTCCGGGCCCAGCCCCCGCTCCCGACCCAGCCGCCGACATGGCTTAGGTGAGTGCATTAAGCAGTGCCAGCGTGCCACGGCACCACCATCGAAAAGGAAAGAAAAGAAAAATGTTCACCACAAACGGTATAAAATACCGTTTGTTGAAAAAAATATTATTTATAGTAATTCATTTGAACGAGCGTTTAGTTCTTAGGTGCTTTATTAACAATTACTCTCGTCAGACATAATTGCGTCTCCGTTTTCTTCCGATAACTGCAAATGAGAAACGAGAAAATAATCCACGCGTGATCGTGGCGCTTGGCAACTTCGCGATGCGATCAAGGACCTCCGATGATTCAGCAGAGGAAATGACACACCATTGGCTGAAGCGGACCGTTGACAGGGGATAACGGCTGTGAGAAGAAGGAGCCAGCGATTGGCCTCAGATTGCTCTCGCCCGTGTGATGTGCGACGCGGACCAACCACAACATTCCAGTGGGGAGAGGTGAGCAATGGCGCAAGAGCAGACAAAGTTCGTGAGAAAGCTGTCAACTAGACGCAGCAAACGCGTCGATATTGTGTAGAGAAGCATTTATTAAATTGTACCAACGTTTTGTGCAATTTATGTGTAAACAAACAACAATATACAAGTTTCAATAGATATACAAGCATCTTAAAAAATAAGAAAAAGTAACGCTTTATTTGCTTCATGTCGGGGTGAGAATCACCCATCTCGTTAAAGCGTGGGCGTTCCTGACCCTCTTTGACATAAACGCAGCTAGGGTTATAGAGTGGCAGTGTCCCGTGCACGGTTCGTTGAAGAATACGGTTGGGCCATCCAACCATTTTATGGGAACCACCGCTGCGTAATTTTGTGAACCACCAACTTTTGAAATTGCGTTCTTACACTGCAAACACCTCTGCCTGCGAAGAAGAATTAATTAACACTATTCGTCCGAAAGTTATGGTGTAGATTTTGGACGCGTACTTTCAGAACAATAATACTAAAACGTTATTGTTCCTTGCATAATTGCTTCTTCCTCTTACGGATATGCAAAGGATTCGAGAATACGGGAGATGGTGACGAAGTAAAGAGTTGTAGTAGCTTGTTCTGTCGACGGAAACAAACTGTACAAGTAATACATACGTACCTGTAGTTTTATATTTTATTATTTTGTTATTCGCGGTTTTTGTTTTAACTGCGTAGTTATTGCTAAAACATTGAAGAACCGGAAACTTTGTTGGCATTTTACGGTTCACAGAAGTCTTTAGTATCCTGAAATTTTGTTTAACTGCGTTAACAATAAACTATCAATATAATGCATAATCTACACTGTATATTTTTATTGTGAACAAATCCCTTGAAGTCGAATCCCATCCAATTGAAGGTAGATTTTGAATGACCCATCATACAATTTTAGTCAAATTTTACGAGAACTCTCAACAGCCAAAATGAAGTGATGGTGATGCATAAAGTGCTGAGAGAGCATTTCATTTATTTAGGGGTTCTTCGGAAACAGCTGTCCAGGCGCGATGAGTAAGCGGGAGTGGGTCGAATTATTTCCCTTCCGTTCGGCTGGAAGCGCGTCTAATAAAAAGAGCTGTATCCGCCTTTAATGGCGAATGACATGATGGGAGTAAATTGCAAGCTCTGTTTATTGTTTTAGTAGTTTCCGTAGTTTATAAAACTCAGAGTTCAGGTTAAAGCAGATGTGATACTACACAGAATCAACGCGACTCCCAAACAAAGTTGGATCGAAATACGCGGAACGCAGGAAACCTATGGAGATGGAGTGCAGCGCATTGCTGTTGACGTAAATAAGTAGTTTCTTTCCAATTGGTACAGAAACAAAACGGGCACGAATGTCATGCGTTAGTGCACAATACCTAATGAAAAACTGATCGTTTGCAAGCAAATAATTAGGAATTCATTGATCTCAATTTCATATTTTGTTTAAATGCTTCTTACAAATTATAAATCAGTACCGTGTTCGGTGGCTAAAAACTTGTAGTTTGTTCCTTACCACTTAATGTGTATGTGTGTGGACGGAAGTTTATTCTCTGCATCATGTGTTTCTTTATCTATAGCCCCAACAATATTTATTTTATAGAATATACTTTCAACCTCTTAATTTGATCTGTTTGGTATTGTTTCAGCAGTGAACTTTTAGTGAAAGATAATCGTACACACTACAAGAAACGAAACGTCAGTTTCCATATCCGGTACTTGGGTGTTGTATTACTGAACTTGGAAGTATTGAGTATGTTACGTATATCACTTTGTTGTAGCAGCATCATGTCCATATTTTCGATGCAACAACATTGACTCCTACACTGAATTGATTTCCTTGACAAAAGGATTTCCCTCGGACTCTTCTAAGAAAACATTTTCTATGGTTAGCACAAACATCGAAGCTTAGTCTTGCAGAATATTAAGTCTTAAATATATTTTCACTCGTTAAAAATGCATCGTTTCTCTTATGGGCTTACTTTTGTAAATTATTAGAAAATATTCTGGGTAAGGTTTCAGATCTTGTTATAACATTCAACAAAACAGAAAAGGGAATAAGCCTGTAGCTAACATAACACGAAAATGCCATAACTTTCAGCTTGTTCACTACAAATGTTTTTGTCACTATCCTCCTCTTAAGATTAAATATGGTCGATTTCGTAGGTCCAGCCCCTACGTTCCCGATGACGCCCTACCTCTAATGTAGCAACTGGTATGCTCAAGTGCCCATGCCGGCCGTCACCACCTTCGGCCGCCTCCACCCAGAAGAGTGGAGTCAAGTATGTTATTCATATTTATTAATAAATAAAATATAATAAACTGTAGTTAACGTTACTTCTATTTAACAGACCTACATTTTTAACCGATTTTAGCAAGTCAAAATATAGAACATAACAGATGTTCCGGGTATTAACTTTATAGGGGTCCGTTAATACATGTAACGTAGATAGTGTTTTATATTTTGACTTATCAAAATCGTAAATATAAGTTTAGATATTTTGACAATTTTAGCTATTTAAGAACACTATTAACAATATAATGAATGTCCCTATCATCACGCTAAGACAAGGTGTTTGGGAAAAATATTGTGTTATACCCGTTTGGAAGTAACAATATTTACTTTTAATTGAAGATCTTGGTTCTAGAGTGTCCTTTGCCACACCAGTTAACTCTGAGAAACAAGAAGATAAATGTTTCAATCCGAGGCTCTTCACCACGGCTTAAAGGACTAATGTTTTCGTAGTGCAATGTCACTTGTTACTCCGGGATGACAATTCTTGCACAGAATGTAGTAAACAATACGGCGAGTATATGAGTGGAATTCACGTCATTTTGACGAAAATGTTGCATATGACTGGAGCCGAGTCCTTCAATTGAATTTGACTTTAACATAGTGACCTCTATTTACACGAATCAACAGGATCAAATTAATTTGAAAAAATATTTGCTACAAGTACATTAAGGGTAATGTAAAAGCTAATATATGGTTGATTGGAAATGGTAATAATCAGCTCTATGCTAAACCACGTCATTCTTTCGATTGCGTAGACATGAATAAATATTTCAATAAAACAGTACCAATTATTTCTTAAAGAATACACGCACGCTCCAGGTACCACGTCAGCAAACGCAAACGAAATGTCCTACGAAAAGTCATTTCGTGGAAGTGCCGTTCCCTTACGACTGCTCATAAAATTTCTTGAGCACCAGTCCGGTAATTTGAGGCCTCTCCTTCTATATTCCTTCGTTAAGCGACATTTGAAAACACTATCTCTCTTCTGACGTTCTTCCATAATTAATTCTTAACTGCTCATTTATTGCTCATACCACAGTAGTTGCATTTCCTTTAGTCTCGAATAGTCCAATCCTTCGTAAATTTGTAGAGTATGTTAATCTCGTGGAGCCCCCATTTAGATCTTTTGAAGTCGGTAGTTTCTAACTTCCATGTCTTGGACACTAAACCTTCGGCACGCAAGAGTCCTGTGCGGAAGTTTTCGGGAGAAATGCTTCCCAGTTCTGGATTTATGATGTAGAAGTTATATTCCTTTATTCATTTTTTAGATTAATGCAGGAAAATTTTCGAGCCTAATCTCTGCTTTAACTTACGCGCTACATGGGAAATGCAAAACATTTTTGAATTTTCTAGAAAGATTTTTCTGTGAAGTCTCATTTTAAACTTGTCTCCTTTTATCGCAATATTTTGAAAGTGAACTTTTACAGGAGGGACGTACTCGCACTTTGAAATGTCAAAGAAGATTCAGACATTTCTGAAAAAATTATCTTAAAAAAGGGTAAATAAGGAAACATTCATTCAAGAACCTTCGTGGACCGATGGAGCGATGATACCAGTTTCAAATATCTCCAGATTTTTGCACCTTTTTCAACCAGTTAACGCGTTTTTATCATCCGTACATTACGATAATAATATACCCATCCGATGGTAATAAATAAATATACTAATGTTAACTATATGCTAATTAATGTTTATATAAAATATTGTTTAGATGTTCTGGTCTGCGTCCCCCAATATAAACAGATTTTATAGTTTTCCTAATGAATCAATGCTGAGATGATCTTATATTTATAGAAATTAATATAACTTTTCCCTTCCCCTAAACTTTCACTATTTTAAGGTGAAGTAAATTTAATTAAATTGTAATCTTCCTTGCCTTCTGATGGGACTTCGAAAATAACTTCAAGATAACTCATTTTCAAAACATGATTTTGGGGAATGAAAATAGATATACACAGGGTCACGTGGTTTTATTATTATTCGTACTAACATATTTAAGCAATATTGTTTATATATTGCTGGTGATGATATCTGGTGACTTGATATCATCTTATAAATTAAGATACAAGTGTTGTCTCGGAATAGATATTCATTTTCCGCCCAAACATCGCTAGGTCTAATTATTTCTACGCGACCGAAAATATCTTAATCTATTAAATATTGATACCTAGACAACACTTGTATATTAAATTAATTTAAAGTGCATTAATTTTACTAGCACATTTTTCTGTTCTTTTTCCAGTACTCATGGAGATCTGGAGTATGGATAACCGCCATCGTTTGTATAACAAAAAGGGGTAATTCGTATATTCAAAACTAGTTTTTCTCGGCTCACAGAGAATGAACATCTGTTAAGTTAAAGCTACCTTCTTCTTTCACTCATTTTTCAGAGCAGGATATTAATCATGTAATGAAATCTTAACATGTTAGATCAGTACCAATAAAGAGTAGCTAATTTTTCTCCAGTGAGGCGAGAACAACTGGTACACAAATATTTCATGCAGTATAGAAAATTCCAAATTTTTAAACTAAAAAAATTAAAAATATGAAATTTAAAAAATTAAAAATAGAAAAGTCTAAAAATTAAAAATACCAAATTCTAAAAATTAAAAATACAATATTTAAAAAAATTTGGCAAATCCACTCCTCCAATATGTTTATTCATTATTGGCTTGGAAATTTCCACATCGCAATTTCAGATATTTGGAATCAGAACCTTTCAAAATTTTTGTTCCGCATAACAGTGGAAATATGCCCATTGGGGAACTCGCCACTATAAAGAAAGGAGTAACGCGCCATTGGGACTACAGCATGCAGATTTGCAACTGTGGTGTGGAAACGTCCCAACTGTGGTGTGCAAAACGTGAACAGAACACCCTTCTCCTATAGCACGCCACACACAAGTTTTAGATATTTTGACGTAAAATAAATAAAACCACTAATACCCCTCAATAGAATTTCCATCAACAACATACATTAAAATTAGAATAAAAATTTAGTGCATGTGTCGTATGGGAGAGAAATATAAATTGCACAAAAAGACCACAATTCCCTTCTCGGATGAAAACACAAGTTTTATGCACTATTTTTAATGTACTTATTATGTTAAACTTCATACCATTTTTCCACAGAGCACGTCTGCGAATTGTCAAAGGATATTTTTGATAAATGTATTTTGTTCGACTGCATGAAATCTATGAGAAAAAAAACATTTCCAATTTTTTTATCCTTTTTTCCTCGTTAATTCGTAACGAACATAGTCTTAGAACGTAATTCAAAATATCAATTCCAAGAAATGTGTTATTCCTTCGTGTTGAATGAACGCTTTTGAACTCGTCTCCTATACAAATCCAACAAATCAAAAGATTTGAGTTATATTTATCTCGTTACATTCTTTTCGCTTTTCTAAATAACACTGATGCAGGTAATTATTACCTTTTCTTAAACGATAAAAGAACCGCTTATCGTCACCTTCAGTCACACTATCTTAACAGTAACTTAGACATGTTTCCAGTCTTTGATGGATGACAATAATTGTACGCGTTAGGTATTACAATCTATAAAAAAGATATCTACTGAAGTACGCAAGGGGCTGAGTCATATTTTACTTTTCCGCTTTGAAGGAAGTACTTTGAAGAAAGACATATAGTAAAGTCTATCTAATACTATTAAAAAAGTACCTTTTTTAGGGAAAAGATTTTATGACTATCTGATACCAAAATAATGGATTTTGTTTCTTCTCAATGTACTAAAGCACTTTTTTGATTATGTAGTTAAGTCACATATCACGTTTTGGAGATCCTTAATAGCGAGAAAGTCACTCATCCCCAGGTGACCGTGTGTTTGAGAACAACGCCAGAACCTACACTGTAAACAACATTCCCTAATTAATCCCGCTAACGCTGCAGCCTCCCTAACTTGAAACGAATCTTCTGACTTTGGAGGTACGCTACATGAAGTCCTCATATCGTCTTCGAAATTATCTAAAACATGGCACAACATTTTTCTTTAAATCTTTTGCTCGAATAGAGCAAAGTACGCTTATTAAAATGGCACAGGTTATTTTCAAATCAATCATTGAATTTTCGAAAATTACAGAAGTTCTCGTCCTTCTACAACTAGTTTTTGACGAAATTGAATGTTATTAAATAAATCTGTTAAACACTTGGATATTTAATTAATATAATGAAATTTTTTTGATTAATGCATGCAAATAACACGTAATTTTGTGTGAAGTAAGGGACGTTGTTTCAGAGACGGCTCAAAATTGTTTCCTTAATGTTTTACACGAATGGAGTAATGTTTGATAATAGCATGACGTATGCCTGATTTTCATTAAAACCTTTTTAATTTCAATAACTGAAAAAAATTGAAATTACTTTTTGTTACCTCCAGAGCGTTTTCGAAGGCCATTAGCAAAGTTATATAGTGAATAAATGCGTTGGCTGCGGAAACTAAGTTTCTTGTTTGAATCCCAACCCAAACAAATATTCTGGGTTCAACTATTTCTACGACACTAACTAACCGTTAAAAATAATCGCTTTGTGGTATTGGGCAAACACAATGGCCATTATTAAAAGAAGATATACAAAAGTGGTTTATAATTACGTTATACCGCTTAGATGAAACACATAGGATATCAGATATACTAGTACCAAGTAAAAAATATGAAACATTCATCTGACGATACTCATCAGACGTCCCGTGGTAATAACAGATTCAAGATCAAAAAGATCTATTGTCAGACGAAAACATCGAAACAAAATGTATACCTTTTGAAAAAATTTCATTTCCAGAATGTTATTGATAGATCTATTGCTATAATCATAATAATAAACTTCAAATGTGCAGCAAACGTTATTCGACACTTTTCAGGACGTGTCAAAAATCGAAAAAAAATCCCGTATATTTTTATGTATTTTTCCCTTATATTAAATTTATATATTATTAATAAATATTATTATATTTATATTAACCCAGGCATAATATTTTGGCAACAAGCTAAATGTATTAGGAATGAAGTGTATTTTTATACATTCATTGTGTACTTGAGATTGAACCTACTTCACAGTAGTTAACGAAAAGCCTTTAGCGAATCGAGCCAGCAGCGCAGCTTCCCCAAACCCTTGCGGGCGTCTAATGACTTCTGCGAACGTTTTGGGCTGTTAAGCTTAACGGGCTGTATTACTGCACAAACAGTTTCCCTAAGCACGTGGAGCTGTCCGACTCTCCGTAGTTAGACGGAGGGCACTAAGCGCGGTAAACACAGGGGAACGAGAACACGGGGTTCAAGTCCAACACTGGGGGCGATTTAACGTTCCTGGGTCAAATTTAAAAGGAACAATCGTTCGTTTTGAACTATTTTTACAAGGTTTTACTATAATATCATAAGCACCTGTTTTAAGAATTTTCTAAAAAGCATGTAATCTATGACATAGATGAGCAAAAAAACTGGCTTTCATAGAACGGTCACCATCATACCCAGTCGAATAAAGTGTTCAGAATATCGGCTGTCTTGGTAGCTGAATGATAAAAGCGTAAAAACTACAATGTCTAATCCTGAAGACCAGGGTTTTATTGCAGGTCACAATGGCGAATGTTATGGACAATTTATAGAGGAGTTTCATAGAATGTACTGCAATTACAGAGAGTATTCAACTAAATCTAAGTGTAAGTGACATTTTGAGACATCTTCATTGTTATTTTGAAGATTTCAAAATACTTCAAGGATAGTGAAAAAATCTTTAAAATGCATCTTTGAATGACGATATATCGATTACCACAGATAATTAACACAGTAATGGCAACAGAGGTAGGGAGAGGACAGTATTGAATCTAGTTCATACGCCACCACTTGTTCACAGAGAGAAACGTATATGGGAAGTGCAGTGGAAAGGAAATCTGTTTTTATTTACAAAGTGATTTTGGCACTTTCTTAAATTAAATATTGTTATTTTTCAGGTATCTATATTGCAAAAATATTATTCAAGCGGAACATTGTATTTTATAACATTCCTTTTCTATATTTATCTGCGTATCGGTAATTCCTTTCACGCAGAACAGTAATAGCAAGAAAGTATTAATATATCTTTAAAACAAAATAAACGTGTACAATAACTTATTATTATCATATGTGCTCTCGGAGGTAATAAATTTGCAAAATTTACTATTGAAAAGTATCGTAAAAGCTCTGAATCTAAACGTCATTGTTAGGTGTTCTAGAGCTTACGGACAACGCCCAGCGTCCTAATATTTTCAGTTCCCACGTTCGCATGACATTTATCTGCGCTTTTACACACATTATTAACTGAGGCGCCTACTTTGAAGACAGTAAGGTCGACAAAAAATTGTTTGAATTCGTTTCTTCCGCTTAAAGATTACACAAATGAACTTTGCCACAAAAACGTAATGAAATAAAGAAATCAACGGAGGCTGCGAAGGAGTGAATATGGAGGTTTGCTAAGCTTTAATGGTTCAATAGTCCATTCTGTGCAGTGAATATCTTATCACGGGCGGTGTCGATGATTCCTCCGCTGTGGATTGCGAGATCCGGAGCCGAAGATAAGCGTTCGCTGGCGGGTGTCTCCCCATCAAGGTGTCTCCCCCCGCGGGGCACCGCCTCAGCGGGACACGCCTCCTCCCGACTGGTCTGCGGATGTGTGTAGTAGTGTTGTACATGTATGTGTGAGCAGGTAAGGGGTGAGGATAGGACAAAGAGGAGTAAGCAAAGATTGCTTGCAGTCCGTGGCCCGTTTGGTATGGCACTAGAAAGACTTACAGATCACAACTATAAAAGAAGAAATTAAAAAGACCAGCGCAAAATATGGCCAAAGAACACATCATCCCAGTATACACTCCATCAACCAACTTGACAACAATGAGGATATCTGAGAACTTAAACGGCATCATCCTTTGGACTTTCCATGTAGATTGTAAATTTCATGTAATATGTTTTTATTCAGTATTATTTATTATGTTCATGAATTTAAAAAATAGTGTTACTATGATTATTATCATTGTTATTCTGGTGTTATTGTACGTATGTATGTAACACATGTAATGTTTGATCGTAAAACATCCTGTATAAGGATTAATAATAGAATTCACTCAGTGAACGAACACTTATTCTAAGTCGATCCAAAAGTATGCAAATTGTCCAAATGTTTGAAAAAAAGAAATTGGAAATAAACATGTGTTACATACATTAGTTAGAGATTACAAACTAATATTTCAGATTTAAAAAAATATATTTATCAACGCTGGCACAAAACTTTAGTCAATAAATTGAGTGTTCATCTCGTCACTGCAGGAAACGAAGTAGCAGTGTCTTCAAAACGAGCATTGGGAGGTGGGCGAATCGCGTCTTCTTCTTGCAACAGGCGATTCCACCCTCTGCCCGGGTGCACGCAGGTTAAACAGTCGCCCTCTCTAGGGCGTTCCTGAACGTCTCCAAACAAGCATTTACTGCGCACAGGAAAGAAGGCGCGTTGGCAGATGGCTTTGGGATGCATTTTGAGACACCTACTTCAAAGTAGTCCAAAGATAGCTCAAGAGCCTCGTCTACAATTTAAGGGTCATATCATCAAAAAATTAAGCATCAAATTATCTGGTACTATTTAGAAATATTGTCGGCGATACCCCTTACGCGAGCAAGAAGCCTGAGTTATATCTCCGGCAAGTGATACAAATCTTACTCCACTGAACACTGATTGATGTTTTCGGGCGTGTTAACTGCTAAGGGTATTAGTCCCGATAGTGTAGAGGATGTTTTGTCTCGGTAGATAGTAGCGTTCCTGCCCTGCTCTATAATGGCACCTCGTTGGGTGAGGGGTTGTCTGCTGATCCCCCAGTGCGCGCGTCACTCTTGTGGAATGTAAAAGAAGACTGGCGGACGCCTGGCAAAATTAAATCCCTCCGACAATATCCTGCCCCAAGGAGATCTCACTTTCTTCCAAACATATCGTTCGGATAGAGTTAGCTGAGAACGTCATCTGGCGGAGAAAGCGAGAGTCCCAACCCTGGCGCCTTCAGGGGACGCCCGCGAGGCGCGCCTGGTCGGAAAGGTCACCAGCCCCGCGTCGGAGGTAGGCTTCTAGGGCAAGCGGGGCGAAAAAGAGGTCGTCATCCAACTGCTTTGAATATCCTCTTACGGGGATCACCAAGAATCGCATGCGAACTACTACTAATACATAAAGAGATACGCCGTCGAGCTAACAGTGGCACGGTGAATGGCGAAATTTCCTCCAGAAGTTCTCTCTCCCCAGCCGGGCAACACTCGAACCGGTGCTAAGCTCCAAGCTTCTGACTCTTCTCCCAACGCGCGTGGCAGTGTAGTGTTTGTAAGTGTGCGAGTCGATAAGAAGAGGCAGGGAAGATGGCGCGCGGTCCATTGCCCGTTTGCTAGGGAACTTTACTCGGCCTTCACTAGGCGTTGATGGAACAAATCACAGAAAACTACTGATCAGATATGAACCGCTAGAATTCTTCTCCAGACATTAACTGACTCGACCAAGCAAACCCGAACAAACGTATTCCCCACCGTGAAGAATCGCGCCCTAAGCCCTCCCACCCGCCTCTCAGCTGAGGCAGCCGGGGAATTCGCTCGCACGAGTGCAAGCGTATTGTAGGCCGGTGCGCGCCTTATGGAGAGGGCGCCCGCCCGCACGCGCCGCCAGTCCATCGGAGCGAGCGCCCCCGTGGCAAAGCTTGTCAGGCGCTGCGGCGGCGCAGAGTGATCGCGCGCGTGCAGAAGGGGGGGGCGGGGGAGCGAGGACGGGGGAAGAGGCCGGGGGCGGGGCAGAGCGAGGGCAGGGGGCAGAGAGGGGCGGGGCGGACCCGAGGGGGCCGGCGGCGCCTCTGTAGCAGAAGACGCGGCCAAGTTTTGATTGCTCCTCGAACCAGCGCAGATAAAGCTAAGTGGCGGAGGCGCACGCCGTCGTGTCGTGAAGACAACGTTATTAAACTCCCTGCTTATCAGCACGCCACCCCGTCGCCACCCCGCCCGCCGCCCACCGCCGCCGCCGCCGCCGCCAGCGCGCCCGCCGCAACGCGCCGCCGCGCCGTCGTCGTCTCTACCGCCGCCATCGTCGTCGTCGACAGAACAAACTGAAATTGCATTGATGGGCCCGAGACGGGAGAGAGCAGAACCGGCCGATTCAATTTGCCGCCTTGTCGATGCCGCCTCGTTAAGCGGGGAGGCCTGCGCGCGGGCCGTGTTTGACGGCGTTCCAAAGGAGCAAAATGGCCCCTCCCCCTCGGCCCGCGCCGCCCGCGCCGCCGGCGCCGGAAACAGTGCACGGGCGCAGCAGGGCGTGGGCGTGGCCGTGATCCCGGGCGCGAGCGACGGCGGAGGCGAAAGCGAGGGCGAGGGCCCGTTGGCGAAGGCGCCGTCTGCGTGAGCGGCGTGGGCGGGGGCGGGGCGGGGTGGGCCAGCCGTCCGGGGAGCGAGCCCGAGCGGACCCCGGCCGAAAGGAGCGGCCGGCGCGGAGATCGCGGCGTGAAACGGCCCAGGCGCGGGATGGGCTCCATCGCGGGGGCGGGGGCGGGGGCGGGGGCGGGGGCGGGGTGGAAAGGAGTGGGACAGCGGCGCGGCGGGATGTCACGTGGGCGAAGCGGGGGCTGGGGGACGGGGTGGGGCTGCTGAGGGAATGCTAAAGCTTGCGGAGGCGCAAGAGGGGGGCGCTGTGACGGCGTTGCGGGGGGCTGCGGCCGGGAGGCGCGCCGCACAGACCTCCCCAGAGGCTGCTTTTCTGAGTGTCGGAGAAGGATTGAATGGAAAAGGGGAGTTATCGTTAGTTACGCGCATTATATTTTGCCTTTGTTTCGTCCCTACAAACTGTAATGGGTAAGTTGCTAACCCAACCGCCTCAGATTCGAGCGTTCGAGGGGGAGGGGGCGAAACTGTGATCACGAATCTGCCTATCCGTACATTATATTCACATGATATTAGAACTTTAGAATGACGAGCTTAAGCAAATGGAAAGTTCACCATTAGTAACAATACAAGCCTTGATCTGAAACAGACCTCGCTCACCAGCAGTTTATAGACAAAGCGATATGACAAGGGAATAGAATTTATTGCAATAAAAAAAGCAAAATATGTATTTATTTTTTAAAATATGTAACAAAGTATTTTTTAAAAAAATATGTAAATTAAAAGGTCTTTGCGTTTAAAATTCCTCCGTTAATGCACTTGCAAATTGTCGAAAAAATGAAGCCAACCAGGTCTGTTCACGAGTTTTATGCGAAATATAAAATATCTACTTAACGCAAAGTTCTTTATGAGGAGTTCTTGCGCAGGTGAACAATCATACCGTGTGGCCAGTGATAGATCCCGGCGCGGGGGGGGGGATATAACCCTAAATCCAACATCGTTGTAAGACAATGCTCCGTAGAAAGTATTTACATTTCCATCGATTTACGAATAATCTCTGTCGATCAGGAGCGAGCATGTGATTGAAACAACTTCTGCTTCGTCCCTGATTCCATTATTTTTACTAACGTTTAAAATTATCCACTAATTCATACTCTAGTACAATTTTCCGTTTCGTCCATTGCTATCATATGAGACAAATTTTAACCACTTCCATGCAAAGATATATTGTACATAAAGACATTGGTCTCACATTAAAGAGTTACATGATGTTACTGGAAGAAAGATACAAAGCTGATGTTAAGTAGCACAATGACAGTTGCACCACGTAGAATCCAGATCATTTCGTACTACCACTACACATCAGCCTGCCAGATCATCTATTAACCATTATCCTCTCACCGTAATCAATCTGCGTAAGGCTGACAAGGATCTCATACAAGAAAAAGACTCAGAAGAGTATGAATGTCATTTAATAAACAATAATAGTTACTATTATTTTTTGGGTTCGTATATTTTCAATACTTCCAATGTTTTAGATTAATCTTCATGATACCTAAACTTACCCAAATATTTTAAAGCAAATACGTGATTAAAACGTCAATAAAACATTGAAAGAAGGAACTAATACGAGAATTACAAATACTGCTAGAACTATGGCGACTGCTATAACGACAGCAAAGTAGCCGAACAATTCACCATGTTCCCATGGAATTAACATTTGTCGGAATTTGACATCAGCAGCTAGATGGAATGTAACATCAGTGACAGTGAAATATGTTATTGTTTCCCTTGTGTTCCACGTCAAAACACACAAATGAAAACTCCGTGCTCGGTGCCCAGCTACAAACGATGACTCTCAATAGCCCCTGCAATAGCATCCACATTCACCCCTGTGCGCTCGAGCTGACCTTGATAACATTGCAATGCATACGATTCTTCCCTTTCATACAGCTCTATGGATCGTGTCGAGGGGTGACTTCCAAGCACTGCCCGTAACATTACTGAAGTTTTATATGATCGACAATGAGCATGCGTGGGTGAGAGAGTGCCCCGTCACTCCCCGACCGCACCCCTTATGACATCGGAAGTGGAAGGAAGGGATGCAAGAAGATAATTAATGATGGGCCATGCGGGGAAACGATGCACTGAAGGGGAACCATTTTGTTCCAAAAACTTCGGTTCGGGATTCATATTCATTGCCGCAAATTTCATGTGAAATGATCCGCATTCGAATGCAGGTCGTCAGGTCCCATTACGAGTACTTGTCTTGATGTTCATTGCCCTATCGTAAACGGACATACTCCAATATAATGTTAACAAGGCTTATATGGGACATGGTGCAAGACCCCACTGTATATCAGAATACTCAGTGGCTTAGCCATTTCCGTAACATTGTCAAAAAACGCAGCGGAATACGGACCTAAACGCTAAAACGTTAATATGAAAATGCTCATATGAAAATGCTCATATGAAAATGCTATTTTCTGAACAGTCAATTACACTATATTTCCTTTAACATCTAAAGAGATGTCCACAGTGTTAATTGTCCAGTTGGCCCACCAGGATCATTCAGTCATTTTAACGAAATTGTTTTTAAAACATTTTGAGGTTAACATCTTTATATAGCGTACTGGTGTGAAAAATTACTTACAAGGATATCAGTGAACATTCTTTGTATCATTTTGGAATAATATAACCTACATGTGTCGGATATTACTTCATTAATGAAATAAATCACCAGTACAAAATGGCACAAACGTATTTTCTATTGAGATCGTAGGCATACAAGACCGGAACCATTAGCTACTTGGCTGTCCGAGAGACGCCATTATTTTTTATTGTTTTAGAATTTTGCTACCGAATATATTTTTCCAATGTATTATTATTATTATTATTATTATTATTATTATTATTATTATTATTATTATTGTTGTTGTTGTTGTTGTTGTTTCCAATGTATCATTATTAAGTTCATCCAACGTGACAGGTAATATCTCACATTAGCTTCTGAGAAAGTAAAGTTGTATAATGCATGAACTCGATTTTAATTTCGCCTCCGTTAAAGCTCCATACAAGCAGCAAATTTTGTAGTGAAATTCTTCAAGACACGCCGTATATTCTAGGCAGACCAACAAACTTAGAGAGAAAGAAACCTTTTAATAATTCTCTACTGGCAAGTTTGAGTTCTGTATTTTTCCTCTTCAAGTAGTCCGTGCACTACACAGACGGTGGATAGTAAGTAATTATGTCCATGTTCCTATAGCAGCCAAGCGGATGCGAATTTTCGAGACAGTAAATATTATCTTCCTTTGCCATCTTATCTGCGCAGTCATTCTGGCAATTCCCACTACTTGAAATTTGAAAGAAAACTTTTCATAACCATAATAATTAGTTTTCCACCTCACGCAGGGGTCTAACAGGAAAGAGAATAGTAAGAGGAATGACGAACTAAAGCAAACGTAAAGAGGATGAAGATGCACATGCCAATAATAAAAAAGTTTTGCTCTGGAATAATTCGTTAACTTTTCTTATTTACTGTAAATTTAATATTTGTTTCTAACTTCCGTGTGGCACGTGTGAGTAGTATTCACAAACAACTTTGGTTATCACACTATCTCTCCTGAAGTTCAGGTGCTCCACCCTTTGCCACTTTAATGCGTATCGTTTGGATTATTCTGCAATATTCTTCCATCACAATTCTTTTTCATCTGAGATTTCTATGCGTTTGAAATAAAACTGCATGCCGAAGTTTAAGCAACGGGATTTAATCAAAATTGATTCTGCTGTGCGCACGTTCATACTGGAGAGATGTAGGTAGAAGAAGCCTAAAACACGACTGTTCTTTTCCAAGTCACGGTATTGTTGAAAGTTGGGAAATAAACAACAGAAAATAATTCTGAGCAACCATCTAAACATTGTTTCGATCACTTTCAGCGTTTTGTCATTGCCGGTGTTCTGGCGATAGAACAAGAATTACAAATGAAGTTTCAGTTTTATTTCAGTATTGAGGAGGTGTCAACGACAAAGTATATTTCAATATAAATTTTAATAAGAAAACACAGCCATATACGTGTTTCCGGCTACTTTATCACATCTTCAGAGGCCACGTATCATGGATTAAACCCGTAGGTCTCAAGTCGGCGCCATCTTGTACGTCGTACAGAATACTGTTACTGAATATGTATGTACATACAAGATGGCACCGACTTAAGACCTAAGTGTTTAATCCCTGATACGTGGTCACTGAAGATGGGATAAATTAGTCCAGAAACACGTGTATGGTTGTGTTTTCTTATTAAAATTTATATTGAAATATACTTTGTGGTTGACACCTCCTTAATACTGAATTAAAACTGAAACTTCATTTGTAAAACTTTAAAATAAGAGTAATAACAAGAACTAGTAGTCCGGTGCAACAAAGGTGCCCAACTATTGAACATCATTTTAAAAACTCGAATAGAACTATTATATTAAAGGTGTATTGAAAAATAATAAATTGTAAGATCGATTTGTGAAGTCCTCATAGCAATTACATCTTTGCACATTTATTAGGTAACTTTATAATTTCCCAATTATTATAGCGAGGTGTTAAATTTCTTCATTTCATATAATAAATTAGAAAATGCGCCTTTACTGTCCTAAGAAAGGGTACGGACATTGCTTGCCCAGGTAAGACGTGGATGATAAAATATTACTTTTCCACGCACAGCGACGTCATTTAAATTCGATTCTCGAACTTCACAGTAAATTGTCCACAGGCGTAACTGGGTGAGCTAGAGAAGCTGGACTGGATAGCCGAGGTCGCTAAAGGTGAAACGCCGCGTGTTCGAATCCCGCCCCGGGAATGGATGTTTGTGGGTCAGTTTGCGTGTTCCGCTACCGCTACCCCAAAGTGATAAAACCAAAATTAAATGACAGTGGTCGCTGTATGACCATAGCAATTGGTAAGCGACTTTAAAGAAGTAAAAAATATAAAATAAAAACTAGGTGAGTCAGAGGGCCTGCACCTTGAATGGCCCCTTGAAAGTTCTCTTCCCCTCCCATCAACAAAATATATTTGTATTTAATTGGCTGTCCGGGTGACGCCGCGTCCATGGCGTCACCCGGACAGCCAATTAAATACCGAATCCGGCCGCGGAAGCCTACGCTCTCAAATATATTTGTGTCATTATTTAACATTATTATAGTCTATTGTCTCCACCAATAGATAGTGCAATCGTATTACTAGTAATTTTACAAACATAAAATTTTCGTATTTGACCGAAAGTTAATTGATTTTGAACAACTGAAAATGTGATAATAAATATCTTAATTAAAATAATCTGACCATTTTTAAACATCTAATGTCGGAATTCTATCCTATCTGAATTAATCATTGGTAACAAACGTTCATTGAGATGCCAGCAGAAATCAATTCTATGTATTATCGGAAAGAAGACATTTTCTACCACGTAATGGACAATATTCTAAGAGTTTGAAAATGTAATTCAAAATCTTTCTCGCCCAAACTTGGTTGTTTCTTTGTTAATGTTAAAGTAGTAGACACTTTAAAGGATATATCATTATTTCTGCACAGCTGGTCTTAATGACCCAGACTTTTTTCGAAAATAAAAATCTTGTAGTAATTTTGAATGCACCGTGGGAAGGAGCAAGGATTTTATTTAAATGACGATAAACGTCAATTGATTTAAAACATCCCCACCCAACTTCAATTTTACATCACGATGAAAACATTAGGAACTCATAACTTTTAAGACTGGAAAGTGATTTCAAGACAAATTTTTAATGAGTAGATTCAACAAAATGGAGTTTCCTCCCCACCTTGCATTTCGAACACGAAAGGGCCTGCATTCCCTCCAAATAAATTCTCTAATTTCAAAAGTTGGTGTGAGAAAATACTTTCTATGCAGAAACTTGCATTGCATAGAAATAAAAAACCAATCGAATGGTGTAAATTGGGTGCTTTATTTATTTGTGTTAATTTTTCTTTGTGAATCCTGAGAAGAAAGGGATATTTCATTGATTCATTCATTCGTATATTTCATTGATTAATATAACATAGTAAGATAATATGTAATATAATTCATTGATTGACTCTCTCTCTCTCTCTCTATCTTGACGTTAGCTAAAGAGCTAAAATCTGAAGCAAAATCATTCATATGATTGAATTCACTGGGTTACTATCTAGCCGTCTCCTATCTAGAAGGTACAAGTCTACTAGTGATAAAGTTTGGTTCGAGAGCCAAGATGATTCCTGACAATGTTTGTTCACAAAATTAGGGCGTAAGAAAAGTTACTTCGTTGTATGTAAAATGGAGTAAAATTCTATGATTTTGAGGTTTGCTACAAACAAACGTTTTCACAAAATTATCGTGATCAGATATATGCTGTCACGCATAACTTGCGAAAACTCTCCGAAAATGAACCGGAACGATAAACATGACTCTAAATGACAATGAATAAATGTATCTGTTCTTTCATATCTGCATTGTTCGGTTATCAAACCACAACGAACATGGTGCAATAACAGTCGCTTAATTACTACGACGGAATCGACACTAGTGAATGGTTTACGTTGAAATTTGGAGGAATAATGTTTTAACCTAAGCATTCAACAAAGTACCATTGGAATTTGTCGTATTGATCACTCTTCACATTTTTGGAATTATCTTTGCTATCTGTGTAATTTGTATCACTGTCAACAAGCCTTTATAAAACAACATTCTTTATAGACGCTATACCTTTTTTTAATATAAAAAATGTTTTTCTTTTTACGTTCTAACTTCTAACATTTTCTTGAGTACACCAAGTGTGTTCCATAAACCAATCGTGACTAATAGGCGCTCTTTAACAAGTAAATGTACCAAAAATATTTATATCAGTACTTTCCTTATTTTGTCTTGTTTTTTAACTGTAATTTCTATTTAAAACATAATTCCAACCGCCAGAAACTTCGAGTTTCTTCACTTCATGGGCATGGCTTGTTTCGTGTCATGTCTTTGGGGCTAACCAGTGATTACGTCCTCTTAGCTTCGGCAATTAATACAAAGTTCGGTTCGCAGTGTTGAGGTCTCCATTTTTTTCTCTTCGGAGAAGCACTACAATTTCTTTATTTCTACTTCACATTGTAGAGGGTGACAAATGAAACACATTCAGCAAAATACAGTATATCGACACATCTGGCACTTCGAGAACGTTATGTTTTGGCACCCTTCAAATTTCCAGACTCGTTAGACAATTTCCACCCTGCGCAAAAGGGGTCTCTCGCACAAACCCCGGCGCGCGTCGCCCGGCCCCCTCTCCGCCACTTTCCACCACTTTCCAAGCGCGCGCTGCTTGCTGTCCCTCTCCTGGGGGGGCGTTTGGGGAACCACTGCCCTAGACCTCGCGCAGCGCGGCGCGGTGGGGCGGGGCGGGGCGGGGCGGGACAGCGGGAGAGCGAACGAGGCGAGGCGAGGGGCGAAAGAGGAGCGCGGGGGCGGGACCCGGGGGGTTGAGAAGGGGAGTGTGGGGGCGGGTAGCCAGGCGGGTAGCCGGCCGGCCAGCCAGCGCCGGCACGCGGGCCCCATTTGACTATGGAAATGCGCGCGGTGGCGTGCCCGGGCGGCGCGCTGTCCCCGCACGTAATTGGACACGGGCAAGAAACTAATGAAATACGTCTCGCGCGGAGCTCAGTGTGCGCCAACGCGCGCCCAACGCCCCCGCCGGCGCCAACACGCCAGCGCCGCCCGCGGCGACACGCACACGTCGCCCCCATCCTCCCCCTCCCGCGCACAGTGGTCGATTGGCGCGATCGCACTTCCTCCCTCCCCCTCCCTCACACACACACACTTATTCATTTCCATAGACTTACTACTTCGCACACACTTACACACTTCCTATCTCACACCCAGACTTACCTCCCCCACACACATACTCCCTCCCTCTCTCTTTCACACACACCGACTTTCTCCCTCCCACACATTTACCCTTTCTCTCTCTCTCACACCCACACACACACACTTATTCACTCCCAAACACTTCCTCCTTCTATGTGTGTCACGCGCGCGCATACACACACAAATGCGATTCGATTTCCCTCCCCCTTCTCCACTCGCTGAAAAAGAAATCGGAGCGATGGTCACGGGAAATGGGCCGTGCGTTATGCAACAGATACGTCTTCTTTTTCCTAGAAATAATGCGGTGACGGGCGACCCCTAGGGTCGGCCGGCGCGTGGGAAGGGGGAAGGGGGAAGGGGGGTGGGGAAGGGGGAGGAGGGCTCCGCCGCGCCGCGCCGGTTGGATTCGGAGGAGGGAGGGGCGTGGGGCATGGACGCCTGTGCATGTCCATTCATCATGTATTGTCGTCCCCTCATCTGCGAATACAGGGAGACGGTGGGTGTGAAGAGACGCTCCTGGCACTTCGTGTCGTTTGGATACAAACGAGACATGTGGCGTATGTGTGCACTAGCAGCGTGTTCTGCAAATGAATTTCTTTGAAGTATTGCGACGAAATGTACAGTCGGTGTCTTATCGTAACGGGAGCTCCGGAAGAAGAAACCAGTGGAGAAGGCGGTCTGTAGAGACGAGATCACATAAGATGTAGTTTTTAAGAGTTTTGCTTTGATGGGTAAAGCAGAATTTATCCAACACTTCATGGTTTCATCCAAACAAAAATCTCCGGAGAAGGTGAGCACACGTTAACGTTCAGCTCTACCCTAGAAAAGCTAAGCCAGCCTTACATTCCCAGAGAGGTCTGAAACCTACTACTTTTCAAAAGATGACTCATTAATATGTACGAGAGAAACTTGACTTTTACAAGCGTTACAAATGACAGAATACAAAACTATGATCAGTCAACCACATAACTAATCAAATATTATCTAAAACATCAAAGAATTTAATTTATCCATAACTAATACAGTCATGAATTACCTGAATATATATATATATATATATATATATATATATATATATATATATATATATATATATATATATATATATATATATAGAGAGAGAGAGAGAGAGAGAGAGAGAGTCGGGTTTTGTCCTTTTTCAACAATTGGACCGTGATTGATTGTGTGGTACATTAAATAACGGAGTTCAGGTAATTCATGACTGTATTAGTTATGGATAAATTAAATCTCTCTCTCAATATATATATATATATATATATATATATATATATATATATATATATATGTAGAGAGAGAGAGAGAAAGGGAGAAAAAGAGAAAGAGAGACAGAAAACAATATTTAAGAATGGTACTTGGAATAGAATAGTTACAAACCAGAGGAAAAATTGACTCACTTATCTCTTGTTGCGTTTCAAATACAAGGATTTTCTATTTATCCACGTTAAAGTTAACATCACAGGTATTATACCCTCTTATGTCAAAAAATTATCATGTTGAATTCGAAGTGAATAATAAAGAACAAAGTAAGAATTTTTACTATTGGTTAGATTGTGTGTAAACAAAACCCTAACGGGATCACAGGGGATTCGGCAATCAAGAATCATACTTAGATTTGTGGGTTAAAAAAAATAGAACACATGTTAGAGTATGACACGAGGCTAAGAGAACTCGACAAACCAAAATCATGCCATAAAATTCCCTTGGACGAACGATTTCTTTCGACAGAATCGGTCGTTTACAAAGCCGGTATACAACACAGACCTGCAAAGGTGGCGCAAGGCGTCAGTGTTGCCGAAGAGCCTCTGTCCGGGGACTCGATTTTCGACTCGAGTTCGTCACCGAGGTGGAATTCGCCCGCTGTCTGGACAATCCTAGCGCCGGCTGCTCTAATGGGGAGTTTCCGGCGGTATCTCCTACCAACACCACGCGAATATCGTACCCTAACAAACGGACCATGAACCGCGCGTTATCTTACCTTCCTCTTTCTTGTCCTGTCCTTATCTCGCATGCACTACACTTCCGCACTTAGAGCTTGTGCCGGCTGGAGTGGGGCACCGCTGGTGGGAGATACCTGGTCGGAGACAATCCCCACAAGCCGACGAAGTCTGCGCCGGATCTCGTCATCCGACACCGACACCTCCCGCGATAAGAAATGCAAGACACTTGCTGTACTAATGATCTTAGCAGTTGAATCACCAAGCAATCATATACAATACAGTGTTTCCGTTGCAGAATCACTTCATTATAAAGAATGCACTGCACGTGCACTGCAAGATGTCGTGCGTAGAAACGAGAGGCGACTAGCGCGCTGTGGTTGCCGTCAGCGGATTCCCCGACGTCTGCACTCGGCGCTGTGAGACTCTTGTAAAAAAGTCTGTTCTCCCACAGCGACGCTAGAATGCGACTGCACCTGTCCGCTGCAGAACAGAGGCTGATAAGAACAGTGGCGTCCTCTGCCCTTGACGCAAGGAGAAGGCCGAGAAGGGGAGAGGCTCGCCCACAGGTGTGGCGAATCTCGCTCTACCTCCCCCCCCCAAAAAAAAAGCGAGACACGAAACGAAAGTTGGGAGTGAAGGGGCGAGTCCGTACCCGCTGACAAGGCGTTACGTCGTACAACATTCGTAAGTCGACATATATTTACAGAACAAGGTGACATTAAATTAATACTCAAGGTGTACAATTAATGAGGTTTTGGACCTTTCTACTCCTTCGTCAGTACTACCAAAATGCTATCCTCTTCTAGAAGGATCGTGGATTCGAATTCCGCCTCGGGCATGTGTGCTTGTGCTGTCCTTACTTGGAGTCTTTCCCTACAGTTACGCCAATGTAAACAATCAAATTAGTCGCTATATGACCTCGTACTTTAAAAGCGACCTTAACGAAATTTTTAAAAAAAACATTAGTTATGTAACAATAGGCTTCCAATTATTAATACTCTTATAACGTCGGTGAACACGAAAATATTTTTTAGTAAAGAGAAAAAAGATGTTGAGAAATTAGTCAATTTTTGCTGGCCAAAATTTCAACGAAGTTCACAAGAAAAAAGGTTTATCATGATCATCGATGATATCAAGTAACACGCAAGTATTAATTTAACGTTTCAATAAATGGCAATAAGGAGTTGCGTACTTATCCTGCATACTCATACAGATTTTAACTGTTTTTGACGGTAAATAAATAATAAAATAAAGAAAAAAACAATCTACATTTCCAGAAGAAAGCAAACTACACCGTGCGTAGACTCTTCCTGGTTCGTGCTGCATTGCGAAATTGTCATGCTAAAAGAGGAATATATCTTGGCGACGGAAAGCGGTGTCAGTACGGCAAACTCTTATTCTTCGTGTAAAATTAATAATTGATTTATCATACGCCGTAAGTCCATTTCACTTGAATAATCCAGCAAGCACGTGGCTGGTCCTAAAATATTTTTCACACTACCCACGATTCCTGGTTTTACATGACTGGTACGAGACCCTTGAATTCCTGGACAATTTCAAGCATTTATTTAGATCAAAAACAGTTAAAACTGTGTGTGATGCGCTAAGGGGAGAAGTTAATTTGAAGTTACATTTATGTCCAGAAGCAAAACAAGGGGCCAACTCAGCATTTGCTCAAGGATCAGGGAAACTCGACGAAAACCTGATCGATATGGGGGTCATTGACTCATTTGAAGTACAATACTTGTTACAGATTCTTCAGAATTATACAATCCAAATAATAAATAATACACTAAACGTCATTGTTAAAATTAATGTTACTTTCCTTTTGGACGCTCGGTATATTCTCTAATTGTATAGAAACAGCTGTGCAACAGAAAAGATTTTACTTGGAACTTTAACTTTTGCGTCGAATTTAATCGTTTAATGTCATTTGGCAAGGTGTTGTAAAATAATGTACGTCTATTCTACGTGCTTTTTTTGTAGTGAGCTGTTGATACTGTCGCCTGATGAATATGATTACAATGTCGTGTGTTGTAGTTATAGACATCAGCGTTTGCTGAAAATATATTCCCGCTCTTAAGTCTTTTTGACAAAAACTACTGATTCATATATCAATTATAGTTATCAGTAATTATAGTCATCAGTTTGCTGAAGATATATTCCCGCCCTTAAGTAAGTCATTTTTCACTAAAACTACTGATTCGTAAATCAAGGGGAAAGGTAATGGTAAAATACCTAGATTAATAAAGAGAGGTTTACAAGAATTACGTGGGTGGGATATGCTTATAATTCGTACAATTCGTTTTCGTAATCTGAAAGTCTGTAAGCAATAAGATGTATTTCCACAGAATATGATGCCATACCTCGGGCGGGAACGGACGTATACGTATAGACGGAAATACACACAACCGCCAGTATGGAGGCTAGCTGAATTTGAAATAATTCTGAAAGCGTAGGAGAAAGAACTTAATTTAGTGTTCAATTCATTTAAATGGACGTCCCATTTAAGAGTTGACTGAATTGAAAAACCTAAAAATTGTGTTACCTTCACATCAGTCAATGACACACCGTTCATTTTCAAGGGATTACAGAGCTGTTTATTTGAAATGGAAAACTGCATTGAAACCGTTTTGTATTCATTTACTATTAATTTATTACGGAACCAGTTTGAAATATATGATATTGTACTATTTACGGTTTATTTATTGCAAAGAATATTCGTATCGTTCGCAAAGAGAACTATTCTTCCGTTTGTAATTGTCGAGGGCATATCGTTTACGTATAGTAGAAAGAGAATAGGGCCAAAAATCGATATCTGCTACTCCACATGCAATTGGCAAAGAATCGGAAAGGTGTGTACATAATGTTCCATTATTTCAGTAAGGTATTTCTACTCTCTGAGATCGTTGTTTAAGGTACGAACATAACCAATCTTGAGGAACACCTCGAATTCCATACGAAGGTAATTTTGGAAGTAAAATGTTATGATCAATGACGTCAAAAAGTTTTGAAATATCTAAAAATATTCCAATATGTGCTTTGCTTGGTGGCATGGATACAGGGTTAGTCACTAAAACCGTCCACCTCGAATAGTTCGAAACGGTTCAAGATATTACTACGTAATGTTCACCGAACGATTCAGGTCAAAGAGGCTCATCAGTTGTAAATATTAGCTTTTTAATAGCAATTTGTATTTTAAAATATTGAACTAACTTAATTTTGTAATGAAACACTGTACTTATTTTTACACAAATAGGGAGGTCTTGAGAATACAAATTAATCAATACCTCATATATGGTGAATAAATAACAGCACAAAGTAGTATGAAATCTGGGGAAATCACACGAAAAGCAGATAAACGGACGATCGGGGCGTGCCGCTGGGTTCATGACTGATGGGATAGAATTTTTTGAGAGATTTTTTTAAATTTAAAGATATTAGGGTAAGTTAATTTGTTTAAATAAAACACTAAGTTTTACACGATTAGATAGGTTTTGAGAACACAAATTCAGCGGTGCTATATATAAAGGTGTTTAATGAATAATTATAAAGACTAATGCGTTTTAAAATTCGGCGTTATGGCAGGTTCAAAACGTAGTGGATTATGAAGTGTAGTGTATGTTGCGACCTCTAAAAGACAATCCACCCGGCTGTACACAAGCATAAATGAGGCACTCTAGCAATCGCGAACAATACGTTTGTCCCATGCGGAGAGCGAATAATGTCGAGAGTACACAGCAGAGATTTGTGACCGACCGCCGCGGCACCGGGTTCATGACCAGACTGAGTCCATGCCGCAAGGCATGGGGCACTCCAGAAACTTCGAAGACCGCATCGGTCGAATTTTCCTTTCAACAAACGTCCCCGCACATGCATCGTATGCTACAATCATTCAAAGAACTGAGTTCACATTGCGTCAAAATGAATAATTCGAAGTGATGAAAAAATCATCGGTATATTCTCATTAGTGACATCGTTCGCCAGACAGATTTAAACATCTTCCATTTCTAAAAGGGGCATACTTGTATGATCTGTGATTTTGCGAAACACGCTTCATTAAACAAATTCGCACGGCGTGCCCGTTGACTGTGATGTGAACGGCTTCCGTATATTTCCGAAAGGCAGCAAAAATTCAGGACCTTCTCCGCTTCATTGTTAAAATTGCGCTATTCTTGGCCATGGAGATATTCAAATGTTCTGCAACTTCTACAGTAATTGAGAGCGTTACACTAAATATTTTTTACTCTCCTATTTTCTTCAGTATGTTCTCGTGGATTTGCCTTCAAAAATAATAAAACAAAGTAACTTTCACTGGAATTACTAGTTGAAAACAGCGCAAATGAATCGCGAATTTCTAAGTTTTACGTCGGCTGTCCTCAAAAAAACTCGCCATGGAGGCACAAATAATTGCTCTGTACGTCGTCTCTACATCATTCACTCTGTGCATACGACAAACGTATTGTTCACGATTTCTAGAGTGCCTCATTTATTCTCACCGAGCGAATTGCCGTTTAGAGGTCACAGCATGAGCTACACGTCTTAATCCACTGCGTTTTCAAACGGTGAACGGTAGAGGCCGGTGAAACGTTTAGAAATCCAGCCAACACTCAAACTTCCAAACCAGGTATAACGCCGGATTTTAAAACTCATTAGTCTTTATAAATATTCATCAAACACCTTCATATGTAGTACTGCTGAATTTGTGCTTTAGACTTATCTAATCGTGAAAAAGAGAGGTGCTTTATTTAAACAAATTAAGGTCCTCCAATATCTTTAAAATAAAAAATGATATCAAAAAAATAATAACTACAACTGATGAGCCTGTATCTTCTGAATAATGTGAAAATTTCATCTCAATAGCTTCAACTGTTCCAAAAATATACGAGAAAGGCGCTTCTGATGACTAATCCTGTATAAATAGGATATGAACGATTCTAGTATACTCAACAATCAGTACATAATATACATGTAACCTCCGTCCACCCGTCTGTCGGTCGGTAATTCACGAGACAAATGAGGTGCCATTCCCCGCGTCTCGGTCTCCTGGGGGGGAACGAATCATTTGTTTGCAGTTCCTAAGTTGCAGTTGAGGATGTTTGAAGATTCTAAGATGCTTCTCTAAAAATGTGTGTTTTAAAGACGCCTTTACGATGACGTACTGCATCTACAAAGTGATCAATTGCTCAATCGATTCTTTTCGACAGGCCAAATTGATTGGTACATTTTTTAACCGGCTTTCTCTCGAAGATTTTGGAAAAAATCTTGAAAAACGCGTGTTTCTTTATAGTTTCAATGCACCTACGCGTGCACTGGTCAATCGCGATGAATTTATCAGATTGGTAATAATTAAGCCAATTTTGTAATGAAAGAAAACATTTAAAATGTATTTTAATGGATACCGTTTCATGTATCTTTCTGTGACAGGAAATGCACGTGTAGGGCAATTCTAACACGGTTAAAATGTGTTTTTATTATGAACTTGAAAATAAAAATAAGACTTTTTAACTTAAAAATACCTATTGAAGGCGCCACGCAACGCTAGCTAGTAAGAGGTATTTCAAATATAAGTCAACAGGAGTTTCATTTGTATTAACAATTTTATTTTAGCCTTCAACTGAACCATTGTTGTTGTTGTTATTATTATTATTATTATTATTATTATTATTATTATTATTATTATTATTTCTTTAGTCATGATGAAAAATTCAAATTCTATATATTCTTTGCTTTGGTTTATATGGTGAGATTAAAACCTGCAAGAACCTGAAAACTGTTTTCACATAGCATTTTTTTTCACGCTGGGATTCAAACTGAGTTTGTAAAGTTGAACACACCATTCACATTACCCCTACACCACCAAAATGCGGTATAAATCAATCTTCTCGACGCTTTAGAAAGAAAGTAGAACCTCTGCATTTACAATTTTCGAAAATTCACACATTTGCAGTCATTATGTCAAGATCATATTTCCAAGAACATACTTCATAACAGAAGAAAATCCAATACTGCTGTTGTAGGAACACACCAAATTGTATAAGTTTGCAATTTTCAAAACTACAGAGAATTCAACAAAAATTAACTCTAAGCCATTTTCTTAAACGTACTTTGCTTTATTAAAAATAAGTCAAAAAAACTTTGGAGATGTTTCTGTGTAGTTTGTTCCTGATAGCATTTTTTAAAGCTGTTTTTATTTTGACGCAGAAATCACGCAAAACTCCACATATTTTCAGAACATTCCACACAACATTATGAACACAACATTATTATATATGCATGCATGCATGCATGCATGCATGCATATAAAATGCTATATTAATGAATTATTTAATACAATAATACATTTCAAATAGTTTTAACAAAATTTTAATCCTTTTAAAATTGCATTCGTTTCACTAACAATTACGCGAAACATGGGTAAATGACAATATTTATAATATAAATAATATGTTAAATAACATGTATATAAATTATATATTTAAATATAAATAATATGTATTTATTCGAAAAGTGTATATAACATTATTTGATTGCCATTGAAGAACATACTTTATTAAGGAGACAATATTTATCACAGTTGTAGGAAAACGCAAAAAGAATTTTGATCTTTTGCATTTTTTGAAAATTCAGACAGTTCAACGAAAATGGGCCATGTGCCATTTGCATGAAATCCTTTTTCTCTAGTCGAAAAAATAAACCAAAAATTTGAACCATTTTTGAAAAGGTTCGACAAATGTTAAGGTTTCTTGTAAAGTACCACCAACAATCAATAAAACTGTTTCAGACTCACAGGATCTTTAGTTCCACCAGATCGATAGAGGAATATGAATTTTCGAGAAAATCTGAGCTGTTTAAGCGCTAGTGTTGTCCACAGACAGACGCTCAAAACGTGGATTTTGACTACTCAACAAATTTTAGTAAATCATTTATTACATATAAGAACAAGAATTGTCCACTTTTACGGTATCATGGACCAACGATATGAGCGTTTTGTCGAGAAATCGCAGCATACATAATTTTCTCTTTTGCTTCTGCAAGGAAATTCAATAGGCGAGGAACTAAAATACGTACTTATAGCCACGAAAATATCAAATGGATGTGATATTACTAGAAACCTTTTAGACATTTGAGTAAACTTCCAAGAGAAGTTTCAGCAACTTGCTTGGAACTGCAAGTGTCCTGGGAACATGCCCCAGAACGCGGTTAGAACAGAGATAGAAATACTACTAGTTATTACTACTAATTTTTAATAATAAGTTACTGATGTCAACTACAGAATACTTTTACTGGTTGGTGTTGTTGTACCTGACAACGAATCGTCTTGCATTATTGACAAATACACTTTCTCTACAATAAGAGGTGAAAGGCATTGCACTGATTGTCTTTAATTCCATCTGAAAACATATTCCAGATAAGTAATTTAATTCAGAAAAATCTATTAACGAATCTTTGAAGTACGGGAGGTTAAGGAATCTTCATCTTTTCCACTCAAATGTGAATTCAAATTTTAAATGTTTTTAAGATAAAGAAATCCATTATATAATGCATGCAGTATGTAGTATACTAAAAGTATTTGAAAAGTACACTTAAAGCTTAGTTTAGAGAAAGGAGTATAAAGGTATTTGAAAGCCACAGATTTAGTAAATATGGCATGCGTAAAAGGATGGAAATGGCCAGAAGTCGCGAACATTCATGGTTCTGAATCTTTAACACTAGAATGCCCAGAGGTGTCATTTCGACTCCTAGCGATGTTTATGCCCTTGTAACTCCTTTGCTATTGAAAATAGAATTTTGTTATTTCGTGACTTTTCATAATTTTCACTTATTTACAGTATGTTAAAAATGGAATCGTGTAAAAAAATGTATTCCATGAATAATAATCGAATTTGCCTAGAAGGAACGTGATGCATCAATTCGACTCCTTGGACACCGACCCAATATTGTAGCTTCTGTTTCATATATTCCAATGTTTAAAAAGTTAAAATGTGTCTTAGTATTTTGGATAACGTCTGAACAAATATGCGAGCATTACTTCCGGTTCGCATTGTTTTATGGTCTTGTTGTTCAGTATATGCAAAGTCATGAATCATCAAATCATCATGTTTCGTAACGATACAGGAAATACTTCCCCAAGTTTCGAAAAGCAAATTATTATAACATGAAAGAACAGCATTGTTCTTCAAATCGTTCAGATAAAGATCAATGTTCGAGTGGAAGAGAATGTTCGTGTATAGGAGGACATTTTAGACTCCAGTTGGTGGTGTGTGGACATATACACTTGTTTATTTGGTCTCTGTCTTGTTTAATAATTTTCAAATAATTAAGAGAGGTTTGAGAAAAAAGGCTGATTTCTCTAATTTCACAAGAAACAAAATTTTTCATTTGTATGAAGCTATTTGTTTACAAACTCCCCATATTATATGTCAGGGGAACGTAGCTGACACAGCTGGTTTTTTTTTCTTCCAAATTCGATGTATTTACAGAGTTCATGGCAGAAAACTGAATGAAAGCAGCAAAGAATTGTGACCTTGGGGCTATGATAACTAAAAACGTTTTTTACACTACATGCACAGTGAAGTCAGAAATGTAGAAAAAAATACAATGAAAACCTGAACAAGAACTAAGAGACATTTAGAACATAAGATTAATTTTTCTTTGAAATGTATTGTAACATATTATGTTCCTATCGGAGTGAAACCTACATAAATTAGTAACCTATATGTTTGTTTATAATAAATGCAATAAAATAAGTTACAAATATAGATAATTTGACATATTGCGATATAGTTCAGGAAGTGAGTTACAAAGAATTTTTGTGACATGTGTGAAATTGATATTGCCATCAATTTCACACATGCCCATCAATTCTTCCATCCATTCCAGGAATGACCAGTGGCTGAAGTATAGAATAACGTGTATCGTGAAGCGAGTGACCAGGTAGACTAGGAGACACTGGGTAGCGCGCTGTCTGGCAGGGGCGGGGGCGGGGGCGGGGCGCGGGGGCGTGGCCGGGGCGGCTCGCGTGTCGGCCAACGCTGCGGTGCAGCCCGGCGCACCGTGATTGCGCACGGGGTATCGCGATCAAACACCCTCGCCCCAGGGAAACGATCCTCCGCCGTGTTTTTTCACTTGATGTGCTAAATTACGTACTACTGCATTCTGATAGCGTCAAAGGGAATGCGGATTAGGATTGCCGCAAATTATCCTCCGCGTCGAGCGAGAGCGGTGTCTCCTCCTCGCGCCGGCGAGATGCTATCTGCTCCCCGCCCCTTCCCGCGCTCAGCGCCGCACTCCGCCTGCCTCCGCGCCCCTCCCCGAAGTCGAATTCGCGTTTCCAGCAGCCAGGTAGCAGGCTTAACAAGTTTTACGTGTTTTTTCTCGGTATTTTATATATACCTGTTTTTTTTGTTTTTTCCCTCACTTTTTGAGGTGTATATTTTTATACGGTATTAACGGTCATTACTGTGTCATTATTGAAACACATGTAGTACTCAAGGTAGGTCACCGGCGCCGTGTGGAATACAGAGCATTCAAATATAGAAGAGAATGTTGCTCCGAAATATTTAAATTAGATACGTTGAATTGATACATTTTCGTGGTGAGACAATTATTATAAATCTCGGAAGATGAAATCATTCAAAATATCAATGGTCTTGTGAGAATATTGAAAAGAACACATGATTATCAATGAAGACAGAAAGAAGAAGCAACTACGCTTTACATCAAAATTGTGTGACCCCTTCGTAATAAATGAAGCATTGAGAATGGAAAAGACAAAAGTCAAGAGGACAAACATTCGCAGGAGAGAAAAAACAACAACAAAGTTTACAGGAGATGGAGACGGTGTAGCATATTTAATTGTGAAGAGAACCCTGAGTCACGGACGTTCAGTCTGCTTCGTAATGTCATACTACGTGGAGAGATGCTTCTTATTCATTGTTTTTGATTGAAATACGCGAATGCTATGTTTAGAAAAAAATGTGGCGTAGATATATTTTATTCCCAAAGTTTCTTGCATCGCTGGATGAGGAAAATAATTGTGACTGATAGACCTGGTTTTTCCAATGCCAAAAATCGAAGTTGTTGTGAAAAATGTTTAAGAGGACAGCTGTATCATATTTTCATTCCACAGTTGAAATCTTTTTATTTCCTCCTCAAATTATCTCTTTGCAATGCCTCTCCTTGAGCCTCATCTCCATGATTGTGTCGTATATTTATACGGATTAAAAGAATACGTAATGTTGTCGTTTTCGTTTAACGCTTATTCCTTATGCATACCAAGTTACTACCTCCGTAGCGAAAGACCAAACTAATCAACGATGTTTTGCACATGCTAAAAAATTTGTTACATCGTACGGAAGTACTGCAAGGGTTAGAGTTAACTTATGTCGATCAAATGGCAAAAAGTTTAATCTTGCGTAGATGTAAGAGAATTGTGTTTTTAAGTTTACCTACGAAAAATGGGGACTACACATTATTAGAGCAAAAACGAAATACGTGGTAGTTGGAGAATATGAACTTCATAACACAAAAAAGTAAAATATAATTTATAAAAGAATTCAATGATCAGTAATGCGTTATAGAATAAATATCCTAAGAAACAGAGGCAGACTACCTATTAGGTCAGATCACCTTCTCTTTCATAAAAAGAAACTCACGAGGTACCTTATATTAAAAAATAGTCGAAGGCCAATTCACTTTTGGAATGCGATTTCAAAGGTAAAAACCAGAATCCAACTACCTAAACGGAATATTTGAGAAGATGCGTTAAGGATTCGAAGCCAAAGAATTATAGTCGTAATAAAAACAGAAAAATCGATCTTGAAATAGGAAACAAAAACACTATGTAGAGTCTACTGAAGTACAAGCTGTATTAAAACATCTGGTTTGTTATTTAACTGTTGACATCGCGTCCTTTACCACAATAACTAAATATCTAAAATGGTCTGCTATAAAATTGCGAATGAGATATGATCTATACTTAGCACGAGCAGCTGAATTATTATTACTAATTAATAATTAGTTAATAATAATAATGTATTATGTATTGTGTTAATTGAAATAGTAGCCTGGTCAGTCATAAAAATGGGGTGGATTTTAATGAAATGTCATTTTCTTCTTTTCACTTTAGAACAATGCCGTATAGTATAGAAACTAATTTAATGTTTTGATGAAACGAAATGACCCATTTTTAAACATAATTTTTTTCCATTTTTTTAAACATAATTTTTCCCATTTCCATAAGTCGTTTATTACCTTATTACGTCAATTTCACTGCATATTTTGCTGATTTAATAAATTTTAATATAATTTTCATGGTACTTGCTTCAAACAATATATACCAGGGGCAACAAATGTTCACCACAGAATTCCTGAGTGGCCTATTCGATTCCTTTGCTCATATATTGTAATTTCAGGCGTTGTGAGTACTACGTAAACTAATGTTCCTGTGATGTTTATCGGTTCTATGTCAGCTCGGCCGATTTCGCGATAATAAAGGCAGAGATTTTCTTTTAAAAACATCCCAAACCCAAAGTTTGCAATCTGAGTTCACTGGAAAAAAGGGAGAACCCTCAAGTTACATCAGTAATATATATCCAACAGCCTAAGTTGTTCATCTTAATTGGTTTTGATCAAATTTTTTACGTCATAATTCTTTGTTTTTAGGGCGTTTTGAAGCTTTTAATAGCAATTTATTGATACATTTGGCAACGTTTTGGGTCATCAAAGTCCGCCCCCTAGTCATAAGGCTTCATTCTTGGCCTTCGACGTCTTAATAAGAATATCTCCAACACGTCATCGTTACTCATGGATTTAAATTACACAAAAAAATAGAATGAGCGTTTCAAGAGTATTTTATGCTTACGCAGGTTTCATGCATCTAACGTGTTTTCACACGCACGCAATCTCTATTTATCATGTACTATCGTATAGAAACGTGAGTTAAATAGACGTAGCCGCCTGAACCGCGGTTTGTCTTGCCACGGTCTTTTTTCCTCTTGAGAAATGGCGGAGTTGTCGAGGGTTTGCAAGGCCCCTTTTAATGCCCCTTCAGGCATTGGTCCGGAGGAGTTGAGAATAAATCCTGGCTGAGAACCTCATCTAAACTGGTAGATTTGCATGCACCCACGCCTCCAGGCCTCGAACTTGCAAATGTCCCAGGCCGTAAGGCTCAAACGACGAGTACGCTACGTCCTTGCCTATTCAGGCAAAGAAGGAAATGAGAGACGTATACAGACACGAAACCCTTTGGCACAAAAGATTACGGATACCGAGGCGCTCTTCCCGCGCGTTCCGAAAAACGATTGCGCTCATAACTTGTCAAATTCTTTGAAGAACGATTCTCAAAAGAATTGAGCTCTATTCCCGTTGGATTTTTCCCGCAGTATCCCTCTAACCATCAGGCATGTTTTCAAATAACATACAGCTTTCACTTTCCTTTCCAACCTCAAAACAGTTCTGATTGAAAGTGCTAGAATGAACACTTATTATTACACAGTTTTCTTGAGATATATTTTATTCTTTGTTAGAATACTACCAGAGAAATTGCGATGTCTTATCATCGTGATTTGAAACGAAAATTCTTGTTTGAGGGAAAAATATTCCGAGCACTTCGAAGTTGTTTTGGTGTTTGATATATCAATGTATACCTCCATTTTCAATCAACTACAGGCCATAAGCAATCTAAAATGAATTGGATGTATGAAAATGCGAGACAGAGAGCCACCTAATACTTGGTTAATCAACAATATATTAAGGCTTGAACTCAATGTCAATCGTCCTTAGAATATCTCACATTATACTTTAAATTTTTGCACGATAATTAGACGAAATAAAATCCGTTCATTGTTTGCATTCTTAGAGACGAGCCACACATACATAATTCGTATCACTTGCAAATTTTAAACAGTAAAATTAAAATGATAGTTTATAGTTTTCTTCCAAAAATTATACATTGAGAATTAAATACATAGGTTTGGAGTTCCCTGCATTGTTATTTTTATTGTAATTAGAGTTATTATTGTTATTATTATTACTGCTGTTATTGCTATTAATATCGTCATTATTATTATTAATAATATTACATTAACAAAGTGAATTAAGCGAAAATCTATTGTCTGAGTCGTCTTGCATCGCTACATAAAACAAAAGACTCAATAACATGCATTTCCTTTCTTCGACCCCTCGCATTCTTCAAGAAGTTCTATTTTTGAATGCAGCAATGACAGCTGTATTCCAAATAGCAAGTAGGGCACGCACGCTCCGGGAGGCAGAGCGGCGCAAACAAAAGGTCCTCTGTCATTCGTCTTAGGGAGAATGTCCCCTCTCCGCCTCCGTCGCCAGCGCTCCCCGCTGCTTTCACGGCCCCCTCCGACGCCTTTCAGCGGCGACCCGCCGCGCCGTCACGCACCAAACGCACGCGTGCACCCAAACTCTTATGGGAGATTGGATATATTAAATTATCATAAATCTCTACCACTTTACCATTATGGAGATGAACTGCTTAATGGTCCGACAAGTTGTTGAGAAGTATCCAAGTACGAAATTTCATTAAAATCTATTCAGCTGTTCTCGAAAATGAATCACACTCACGCACAGCCAGTCCAGATGAGGCAGACGGACAGAATAAAATCCGTTCAGCTCTCCTCGAGATGAATCATCCGGACGGCAGCGAGACGGCCGGACGAGACAGGCGGACAGACTAAAAGATATATTCCAGCGCACTCGCGATGAATCACGGAGGCGGCAAGACGCTGCAGCGGCAAGCGACTCGAACCTCTTCGGCCTCCTCGAGACAGACGTACGGACAGACGCCATCCCTCCTGCTATACACGTTCTTTGCCTGCACTACGTGCAAAGAACGCGTAAAAACCCCACCCGTCGTAAAAAGAGTCAACCCCGGCCGCGCCGCGTTCCTCGGCGGGCGCGGGCGACGGCGCGTCGGGGCCTCAGGTGCAGCGAGCGGCGCCGAGATGCGGGATCGGAACGGGCGGGCGATAAGCTCCGCCCCCGGCTCGGGAGGCCCTCTTCGCCGGCGCGAGGGGGCCGAGGGGGGAGGCGATGGCGGCTGGGCGCGGCGAGGGGCGGAGGGTGTTGCGGGGCGCGGGGCGGCGGCATGAATATGCAGCGGCGGCGGCGGCGGCGGCGGCGGCGGCGGGCCGACTCGCGCAGATTGATTTTAAAACATCGCCGGGCCGGTCGGCCTGGCCGGGGTGTAAGACAATTAATTTAGCGGCGAGCGGCGAGCGGCCGAGCGCGGCGTCGCGGCCCGCGCAGCCATTTGAAATTGTAATGCCGCCCCCCCCCCCGGCTCCGCCGCCCGCCGCGAGCCGCCGCCCCCTCCTCCCGCCTCGAGGTCTCGCCGGCGTGAGGGGTGGAGCAGAAGCAACCCTCGCCGCCACGCCGCGCCGCGCCGGCCCGCCCGCCCGCCCGCCCGCGCGCAGCTCCGCCGGAATTTGGGCAAGTTCCCCGGCCGTGCTGCGCAGCTCCGCGCGGATTACGGACACGCGAATCCCCTCGCCGCAGAAGAGCGCCGCGGCGGCGCGGGGCGCCGAAATTGCCGCCGTGGGAAGAGGGCGGGCTGGCGACGCCCCCGCGAAGCCGCCGCCGCCGATGCGAAACCGCTGCCTTGGCAGCCCCGCCCCCGCCCCCGCCCCCGCCGCCGCCGAACAACGCTGCCTACTTTGCCACGTCTGCTCCCTCAGACAATTCGTCGCGTCCCTCACAACTACCTCAGCGACTCCCTCAAACCAAAACCCGTGCGCTCGCCGGCAGCCTTCATTTTTCAACTCTGTCTCAATCTTTTAATTCGGCACTATTTTTTTGTATTCCAGCATTACAAGTGACCTTTCTCATTAAAATACATCGTTCATAAAATCACATCTTATAGTACAGATTATGACGTATAACCAAGTTATGGCAAGAATAATTGTGCCACCGCACGTCTAGACAATCGCAGCGAGAGAATCGTGCGGAGGTAGCGGTAATCCGAACAGACGACCATTGTTATTTCGCACAGACGTCAAACACCCGCACCGTCACAATAAAGTTGTTTCCAAACATTGACTTTTATTCTCTTGTAGATTTATAATGATTTTGAACAAGAAAATAACGTATGCAACGGAAATTAAAAACGTGATCCCTAAATCGCTCGTTTTCTAAACATGTACTTATGCAATAAAGCTTAACAATATAAAGTAGTTACATATTATACTATTCCTTGACGTCTCTTCGTATTTTCTCCATTTCTTTTCCTTGTCTCGGATATTACCGATTTTATGAACTAGCAATGCTTTGACTTATTTTCATTTCCTTTCACCCACCCGTCCAGCTACTTCAATCTGCCGTTTTCTTATTCGCATTTCTCAGACTCTTCCACAATTTGTGAAACCCCATCCGTTAACAGTTTTCCTTCATCATACATCAAGCGCTAATGTATTGTTCCTTATATTTACTCTCTACAACGAACTTAAAATTTTAAATATGATTGGAAAACGCAATAACTGGCCGAATCAGATACTTTTTTTTTCTCTTTGACCTCCAATGTTTGTTACCGTATTTTGTACAAGGATTCCACGAAAATCATCACACTTTCAATTGAAAACCAATTCGGAAAATATGCCCTCACGTGATGAGAGAAAACTTTTTATGATTTTAGCCTGCAAGCATGAAATATACATGACCTCAAAAGAATTTTGGCTCGCGTTTTTAATGTCATCAGACCTCAACTACGGACGTCCTGGTGAACTTTTGTAATAAAAGTTAGATATTTATTTCTTAATCCTACTGACTGAAAGGAGAGAAAAAACGGTTAAATTTAACCTATGCTTGAAAAATATTTTTTTTCCAAAATTAACAATCCCATTTCCCGGGATTGTGATTTATATTCACCTTCGATATTTAGTACCATCAGACTATTTTTATCTATCAAGTCTATTCCCCTCCTTTATTTCACACATTCGTTATTGATCAAGCTCTCTTTCGTTGCTGATCAGAATGTGCGCATCCAAGCACCGCATTTTCCCTCACGCCCGTTCCACGAACTCGTATTTCCCTAACGCACATTCATTTCTTTCTGCACACTCTGCACTCATTTTCGTTCTTCTCAAACACGCATCTGTATACACTGCTTTCCTTGAGCTGCCGACATCAGACCTGCCCCATTACAACTATTTTTCTCGAGTAAAGGCCTCCCGTTGTGCGATAAGCGGTAGCGATAAGCTGTAGTGAGTTCGGAGTGCGCAGTCTAGGGCCGTACAGTGCCGAGTGTTGTGTTGTTTCGACTCCAGTGTTAACAAGATCAACTGAATCAAATCCATCGAGTGGGTAAAACACACTTATAACATCGTAGGTGTACTTGGTACACCCAACGACCATCCTAAGATGGCTTCTGATCAAAGAGTCATCCCTAACAGTGAAATCCAACAGTCAAGTCAAGTTAATAATGAAAAACAGGATTCTGCCAACCGATATTTAACTGCTGCCCACAAAGGTATGTTCCCTACAAAAGAACACGCGATTGTGATTGACTCAGTAGAAGGAATATCAGTAAAAACGTACATCCAGGAACTTGCAAAAATTATTAATCCTCATACCATACGGTTTGTTTCAAGGATTTCAAAACACCGTATCTGTGTATATCTCGATTCCAAGGAAACTGTAAAACAATTAGTTGACAATAAATCAACTATTTCAATTAGTAACTCAACGCTAACCATTCGACCGCTAATTACGCAGAATATAAGACTCATTCTTTCCAATGTGTGTCCTATTATCCCACACTCAGTAATTATTGATGAGCTAACGTAACTGAAAATACGAATCGGCTCTACAATGACCTTCCTGAGAGCCGGCATGTCAGAACCAGGGTTCAGCCACATTTTGAGCTTCCGGCGACAAATTTACATTCATCCGGATGACATGGACAAAGTACCAGAAACCATGAAAATTAAATACGATGACACAGTTTTCTGGATATATCCATCATCAGATGCTATATCATGTTTTCTATGCAAAGAACACGGACATTTTGCAAATAATTGCCCTATGAACGAACAAAAAGATAACCCCTCAGGGCACTGCGAAGTTATTCGCAATGAAAAAAATAAGCTGTCCCCCTCCTCCTTCCCAGCACTTCGACCCTCCCCAACGGCGTCTCCTCCCATTGACAACCGACCTCCGAAAAATGTTAAACTGCTGCCCATCCATGCATTATCCAGTAGTCTATCTTCAAAATCTGATAAATCAGAAACGTTAAATTCAATTGCATGTCAAGAAAACTTAACCCATCTTAAAGAAACAGTCTCAGATAATAATAATTTACAATCGATTTCACCAGAGTCAATGGATTATAAAAACCATCAATCTAATGACTCCACATTGACCAAGTCAAATTCAAAAAGCAGTAAAAAATCAAAACTTGAAATTTCTGCTGCAGAGGAGTCAGATAAACTAGAAAACCAACTTGCCCCACTTAAAGAAACATTATCACAAACAAGAAATAAATATGTTTTAAACTGGTTACAACTAAAGAGTCTTTTCGAAAAAACAAAACAATTGCATAAACATTGATGAAACCGAATGAATTCACTCCACATATCAAACGGTTACTACTAATGTTAGAAGAAACCTACCCCCTCCTTACGAATAAAAGCATCAAAAGACGCTTCACAAATTTAAAAAAGAAATTAAAGAATATTGACAAAATCAGTGAAATTGCGAACTCCAGTGAAATCAGCGATGAAGATTCAATCTAATACTCTTTTTAAATTCTGCTCTTGAAATGGCATACTCCATTCTCCAATGGAATATAAATGGCTTTATCCACAAAAAGAGAATTTGCTTCTACTAATTAATAAGCTCAGCCCTGATATGATCTGCCTTCAAGAAACAAATAATAAAATCTACCAAAAGCCACCATTAAAAAATTACAATTTGTATTTAAAAAAACAGAACAGATGCAAACATAGCTAGTGGTGGAGTAGCCATCTACATAATGTCATCTTATAAAGTAGATGAACTTCACCTTAATTCCATCCTTGAATGTTGTGCAGTCACGATTAATCATATAAATAAGTCCATAACTGTATGTAATGTTTATCTTCCCCGCAGTCAAGCATTCACTTCTAGTGAAATGATCCATTTAGTAAATCAACTGCCGGCGCCATTTATACTATTAGGTGACTTCAACAGTCACAGTTTCATGTGGGGATCACACAAAGAGGATTCAAGAGGAAAGATACTAGAACAAGTATTGGATAGTACCAATGTTATTATACTCAATGATTGTTCACCAACCCATCTGAATAACACCTATAAAACACTCAGTACCATTGATCTAACCATCTGTTCTTCATCAATTGCTCATCTCTGGGACTGGAAAATCTCTGATGAACTATTTGGTAGTGATCATTTTCCTATTATAATCACCAAACAAGGTCGTGATACAGCATATGAAACAAAGTGTACTCCCAAATGGAAACTTTCGGAAGCAGACTTCAACAAATACAAATTATTTATTTCAACTAAAATCAATAAAATGAAACAACTGCACAAGAACTATACTTCCATAACAAAGAAGAGATAGGACCTAACTGAACGTATACTTCAAACTGCAGAAATAACTATTCCTAAATCCTCAAATAAATCACCAAAAAGGCCACTTCCTTGGTGGAATCAAGAATGCCAAAGTGTCAGAAGAACACACAAACAAGCCTTTATCAAATTGAAGAGACACCCAACAACTGAAAATCAAATAAAATATAAAAAAAAACGAGAGCTCTAGCAAGAAGAATATATAAAGTTAACAAAAGAAAATCATGGGAAACCTTTATCTCATCTATAAACAATTCTACAAGCACATCCGAGAACTGGAAAAAAATCAAAGCAATAAATGATATATACAAACCTACCATTCATACTAAATTGTTAACAGTGTATAATAGAGTGCTTACATCTCCCAAATAAATAGCAAACACCTTGGCTCAGACCTTTGCTAATAACTCAAGGAACAAAAATTTCAGTGACGAATTTCAATCGTATAAACTAAAATCGGGTGTCACAATAAATAAAATATTGCAACTAAATACCTCTAGCCATCCAATACTAAATTATCCTCTCCAAGTTCAAGAAATTACTTCTGTTCTCTCCAATTTGAGAAAGTCCAGCCCAGGCCCAGATGGCATTTTAAATATTTTTTTGAAAGAATTACCAATCAGTGCCATAGAATATATTACTATCCTATTCAACGAACTGTTAATCTCTGGGTCATTTCCTAGTGGAAAGCGGAAAGAAGCAATAGTTTTACCAATTCCTAAACCAAATAAACATATAAACAATCCTGTAAACAACAGACCACTATCATTAACATCCACCCTTTGCAAACTAATGAAAAAGGTAATCAGCAGAAGACTAATATGACATTTAGAACACAACGACATACTATCCCCTTATCAAAGTGGATTTAGAAGAAATAGATCAACTATGGACCATCTCATCAACATCGACAGCACCATATGCGACGCATTCATAACAAACCAACACCTGGCACTAATTAGCCTCGATATAGAAAAAGCCTACGACATGGTGTGGAAAGACAGAACCTTACAACTACTGTATGATAAGGGAATAGACGGATACATTTTAATCTTCATTGCCAACTTTCTTCGTGAAAGATTTCTTCAAGTCAAATTCAATAACACCCTTTCCGACAAACACAAACTATGTAATGGTTACCCCAAGGCTCCGTCCTCAGTGTTACTTTGTTCCTTATTGCCATAAATAATATAACTGAACTTATTCAGAAACCAGTAAAAATATATATGTTTGCCGATGATATCACTATATTAGTTAGTGGAAAAAACCCAAAAACTATTCAGCAACAACTACAAAGCTCCCTTGATTCAATACAAAATTGGTCTAACAAAGTTGGTTTTAAATTCTCACCAACGAAGTCAAAATGCATCATCTTCAGGAAGAACAAGAACAGCAACGTACAACTAAAACTCAATATAAATTCTCAAGCAATCAACTGTGAAAAGGAAATCAAGATCCTAACAACAACCTTGACAACAACCTAACCTGGCAACCATACATCAATACATTAAAAAGGGAATGCCTTCTCAGAATGAATATCATTAAAGCTATTTCTTCAACTTCATGGGGTGCAGATAAAAATATTATCTTGTCCACTTACAGAACCCTCATTCGTTCCAAAATAGATTATGGATCAATTATATATCAATCAGCAAAAAAAATATATTAAACAGACTAGTGGATTGAGAATGGCAATTGGAGCCTTTAGAACAAGTCCGGTCTCTAGTATCCTTGCTGAAGCCGAAGAAGAGCCCCTTCACATAAGAAGACGGAAAATAACCTTTTCTTATGCCAGCAAAATCTCGTGTTATTCCTGTAACCCAACACATAAGAAGATATTCTCCTCAAGATATTCTGTTCAATACAAAAAATAATAATAATAATAATAATAATAATAATAATAATAATAATAATAATAATAATAATAAATTCCGCCAAACCAGCATATCAATTGTTAAAACAATACCTCGATGAAATAGACTTCACATTTCCCCAGGTAAATCCAGATATTAATACTAAAAGACCTCCATGGCTTTCTTCTAAAATAACCATTAATACAAGTCTTAATGAATACAGGAAAACTGACACAGGTCCACAAATATATCTAGCTCTCTTCAATGAATTGTCATCTACTTACAGTCAATACACCAGCATATTTCCAGATGGTTCCAAAACCACTAATGGCTCTGGATGTGCCCTTTTAATTGATGGTCAAACACAATCTTTCAAGCTTAGTGATATATGTTCTATATATTATTGTGAAGCTTACGCCATTTACAGAGCCTTAGAATACATCGAAGATATGTCAAATACAAAATTTGTAATCTACACTGATTCGAGAAGTGTACTAGAAATCTTCAATAGCACCTCCAAACTAGATCCAATAATTAAAAAAACCATCAATCTGTATAATGAATTGTTAAACATTAACAAAGAAATAGTGTTTGTCTGGATTCCCTCCCACATTGGCATAACAGGCAACGCATTAGTTGACAGAGCAGCCAAACTAGCTACCTCCTTTCCTCTGACCACCTATAATGTCTCACATAATGATATAAAAAAGGACTTCTTCAAAAAAACAAGGAATTGTGGGACACTGAATGGAAAAGTTCACCACCTAGCAAACTGTTCATGATCAGAAAATCAGTTCTTGAAGACCATGCTCCTTACCTTCATAAAAGAAGTGATCAAGTACTTCTTACTCGTTTGAGAATAGGCCATTCAGCCTTCACTCACAAGCAAAGGAATCCCCAAATCTCTGCCAAACGTGTCATATACCTGTTACCGTCATCCATATATTAGTTCATTGCCGAATTTTGAATTATTTAAGAAAAAAATACAATCTTTCTAACAACATACAAACACTTTTAAATGATACAAGTAATGTATATAATGTGATCCATTTCCTCGATGAACCCAACCTCCATAAATGCCTGTAAACTACTAGAAACAACTTGTCAAGTTAAATACTAGGTATCTAAAAATCATACCATTATCTTAAGATCTTATTAATGTAATAAATTTGTTAATATTTTTGTGTACGATTCTGTAATATTTGTACTTATAGTATGTGTTTTTCATAGCAATTGTAAATAATTATTTGCTTCAAATATTGTTAATACTTTGTAAAAACAATGGGGTCGCTCATGACCATGTAGTTTAGGCGACCATAATAAATAAAGCAAATTTTTTTTTCTTTTTATAAAAAAACTTCAGTATAACTATATTATGTCTTTTCCACTCCCAAAAGTATCATAATCCGATATTTTCTTTCATCTCACATGCACTCCTCTTGAAAGACAGTTTGGTTCAGCGCAAATTTTAATTTTCCGTTCCTTTATGTATTTTTATTTATTTAATACAAAAAAGTTAAAAACTGTTTGCGAACTACTATGAGGAAAAGTGTATAATGTGTACCTTTTCATAAATGATGGTATCCCTATCCTAAGCGATATGCAATTTTAATTATGCATAAAGGCACAAAAAGATTGGATATCGTCCCTTATTGTTGTCTTTCGTAAAGATATCGACTTTGAGAACATGGACAAAGTTAATTTGAAAAACAATTTTTCCTACTGAAATTCCTAAAATGTGTACATATAGTGAGGTTACTTATATCCAGAAGAAAACAAGGGACCATTTCAGAATTCGCTTAAAGGAGCAGGGAAATTGGTCAAGAAACCTAATTGAAATGGGTTCATCGATCAAGAAGGAAAAGTTTAATATTTGTTACAGGCATATTTAGTCTTTCAGAATTATAGATTCAAAATGGTAAAAAACATTGAATATAATTTTTAAAATCAATATTATCTTCCTTTTTGTAACTCAGTATAGTGTCTAACTTTATAGAAACATTTATGGAGAAGAAAAAAAATTGCTTAATACTTAAAATACGTGTCGATTTTATTCATTTAATGTCATCTGGTCATAGCGCGGGTAAGAAGTAGTAATCCTTATAGATAGACGTTTTGAATTGGGGTGTCCGTGCCGTCCGAAGCGTTCGAGAGGTGGTGGAAACGAGTGGAGAAGAGAGTTGAACGACGTACGCCAGACGGGACGGTACGTGGAGAAGAGTAGTGAGAGAGAGGCGCGGCAGTGCACGCAGGAGCTAAAAGATTTTATGGTGATTGAATCGTGGTACGCAGCTTGTAATTATGGATTGCGAGCAACGCAACACGGGCGGTCTGGGCCGCTACCTACGCCTCTGACCTAGGATCTGCAGCCACAAGCAGTGCGTCAGAGCTCCGGCTTTGTACGGCCACTTTTGCGACGCACCGGACTGGAAGCCGCCAACACGTGGGCCTGGGGAGGCCATGATTCGACCCGACATCACGGTGAAGGACGACTCCGATCCACAAGATCACGACAAGTACTCCCTCGAAGGATTATTTAGTAATAACATTGCCCGAGAGGATTGAATGAATGCTGAAAATACGGGACTTCTAAAAATTGTTATGAAAATTAGGAGTGTGAATAGATATTAGGAGGGAATGGAACTTCATTATGTGCATGCGGGTGGAGGAAGTAGAATTTAATCATTGTTCTAATGGAAATGGTTTACGAATGAAACTATAATTGAGTGTGAAACAAAATTCAGTTCAGGGATTAAAAAAAAAACATGCCAGAGAGCATAAATTTGAGATTCCTTTGTGCTGTAAACGTTTCTCGTTGTTTTCAAGAGAGAGAATGTACTGATTTAAGTGTGCTTTTTGTTATGTAATATATTTCATTATTTTGAAGGGAAGTATTGCGTAATTTTACATGAAGTACTAATGTTAAAATATGTGAGATTGTAAATCCTTCATCTTCTGTTGATGTTATTCAAATTAATGTTTGTAACCATGACAAGAACTTTGCAAACTGTTCTTGATTAACACTCCATCATGGTCAAAGTGTTACAAAAATAGTATAATTGTAAATTATTTTTTTATTTTTTTTTTACAATAAATGTATTTAATGGAAATTTTCTGGGCAAGCACTTCCCTTCTAATAGGACAAAGAAAGATCCACGATCCTTAAAGAACAATATATTTTCCGAAATTATTTTTTTACTGGTGATTGAGAACAGATCACAGTTATGAACCCTCCTAACAAATAAAAATTAAAGTAAGGAAAAGATTTCAAATATATATGCAAGACGGAGAATTATATAAAAAATTGTATGATATTAGATAACAATTAGAAGACATAAAAAATATGTTTGAGACGATCTTTGACGATGATTGAGACGAAGTTTGAGAAGTATGCGAAAGTTAGAATCAAAAAGATAAAAATATGACCATAAATACGAAAATTCATGAAAATAACGACCATAAGATGAAATATTAACGGAAAATAAATAAAGAGTTTAAAAGCCAAAATATGACTTTACATGACACATAAAAATTACATAATTTACATTTTCCATGGAAATTACTCAAAGAAAAAATATGATATGTCATAAACACCGGGACCCTAGGTATGATCAATGATGTCCAAATGTTTTAAAATATCTAAAAATATCCCTATATGTGCTTTCTCATTCATCCTCTACTCCCACATTTTCGCATCTATCCCCACTTGTTCTGCTCTGTTCCCCCACGTCTGCCCCTCCAAGACTTCCTCTTCCACGTGTCCCTCCTTCACGTCTCCCTCCTCCACATTCATTTCCGCCACGTCTCCCGCTGCCACGTTTTCCTCCGCCACTCTCTCCTTCACCACGCTTTCCCTTTGCCACGTGTTGTCGATCACGTCTAGCCAGTCACGACCTACCCCGCTCTGCGCGCCTCGCTTCAGCCGAGCGCTGCCCTCGCCCTCGCCGCACGCGCAAGGGAGCGGCGGTGCGGACGCCCGGCCTCCGTCCGCCGGCGCTGGCCCCGCTACTGCTTAGCTCCCCTCCCCGCCACACCGCACCGCACGCTTCATTTTCAACCAACTGCGTGCCCCGGAATGAAAGGCGAGACAACACTAGGCGCAAAGTCATTTTAGATTACGGACCGACTGACTTCGAATTGAGGAGTGCACACAAGTTAAGTTCAAAGAGCCACTTTTATTCGTTTACTTTTTTGTGTTGGAGGAAGGGAACGGTAATTAACGACTGTAGATAGTGAGTTGGGGCTGGGGACAATTCGCGGCCTAGTGGTCGCAGTACACTTGTGATTCGAATAGGAATCACACAAAGTGGATTTTTTGCTCGTACAAAGCCGTATCGAGGCAAGTTGTCATGGAAAAACGAAAAAAAATTCTTCCATAGTATCCTTCCGTCGTATTTTCATTATATTTAACATTCATCAATATAGGCACAATTTATATTGCTATAAATCACTCGATGCATTGCAACCCGACCAGACGCTACACCCTCATTCCACGTTTGACTGATGGAAACATCACGTCTGAATGGTGTTTGCAATACAAGAATAAAAATTATAGTACAAAACAAAGGTTCGAACGTTTGTGAGTTGTATGTATAAGTGCGATTTTATGCGCTTAAATAAATGTGTGTATCAAATTCGTATAGAGGTCCTCGTTTTGGCAAAGAAATAGTCTAACAATAGCTTATTGTTACAGAACTAAAGAAAAAAATTGAATATCTACATTTACTATCTCTGGGTATAAGTGACAACGAAACCCTGGGAAAACTAAATTCCATTAGTTTTTAACATTAACAGTATTATCCTCTGCCTTTATAAGATGACTGTATTACAGATCAGTTCCGTTTAAACCCCACAGGAAGGTATTTTTTTATTTTGTATTAATTTTGACGTATTCCTTAATTCGAATCGAAATTGCAATATATAATTTATTAAATTAGAGAAATAAACAAATTCATAATCTTAATTCATTCATTCGTTCATATTTTGTATAGGTCTACATACAAAACATTGCAAAAATTGTAATAATTTTATATGTACAATTAATAAATAAATCAATGGTTGAAAATATTATATTAGATAAAAGGGTTTAATCAGTTTACTTAATAGTTTTAATATTACAAGTCTGTTGCAACTAGTAATGACAAAATAATTCAAAGGTTATCTCTATCAATGAATATCTCAAAATACGAGAACATTATTGATTTCCTATTGGCATGCAACAATAATTCGAATTTATGACATCCAGAAACCACCGCTATTGCGTCTCTCCGCTTTCTATTTCCGCTTTTAACAAGTAGCTGCACTTTCGATTGAAAGGCGACACTTAGTTTCAGCAGTTTTGCGGTAGGTTTTGGCACGGTTTCGTGTTATTTGAAGCGCACAGAGTAATTGTACGCAGTTTGAATGCCTTTTGCGAGTGGTAGAAGAAGCTCGCGTCGCATACCCGCCTGTTGTGTTTTAAGTGACTGAGTTTTTTGGATGTAAAAAATTATACGTCAAGTCTTGCCGAGAGTTAAATTTGTAAACGAACAGTTCTTCTTGCATTACTATGGCTAATTGAGAGGCTATTCGAAGCTCACAAGCACTTTTTGAGGATAAAAAAGTAAAGATATCTTCTGCTTGAGCTTCCGCGGTGCAGCTGTTTCCTTTTAAACGATCAACTGAGAACTGCAAATTGGCAGAAAGTATTGGGATATATTTGTGCTCTTCTCCAGTGCTTAGTTCGTTCGTTATGTATTATATTGCCAGAAGAATAATTACTATAACAATGTACTCTCAAAAATAATAAGAAATCATTCAAACAATATATTAATAATGATAGAATATGGAGTTGTAATGAAACTCATTATAAATGCAATGCCGAAAGAGATTCTTTTTTTCGAGTGCTGTAACGTGAAATACATTTCTACAAAATTTCTTTAATAAAAATACAATCCAGTAAAACTGAAGGGTCAATTAAAGAACATTTTTGAGATATGCTTAGTCATTTTCTTTTAGGCGCTTTAAATATAATACACACTGTATTTGTATGTTCTGGTCTATCAGTAAGCTTTGAGCAAAATGTCCTTTGCACAGCGTATTGTAATCATATTGCACGCACAAAATAAGAGTTATAAGACGTGATTATTTACCTGGCAAAACTAGTAAGAATGCAATCTGGTGTTCATAAAAAGCTTATATTGTTTAGTAGATTAAAATATAATGATCGAAAGTCAGATACAAATTTCAGGTTTTTAACTTGAAAAAACATTTGTAATAATTAGAGGTAACAAACACATATATTGAAAGTATGTGTAACAATTTCAGAAGTGAAATATTATAAGCTGAATTGAGCTTTATTACAGAATTTCGATACTTTCCCCTTTAATAAGAACGATTCCAAACGCCATCCTAAAGGCTATACGCATTCCCAGTTTGTAACAAGAATATGGCCTAGGCAGCAGACTTTAAGACAAGATGCAAAAGGTCGTAAATTTTAGCGACATAATGGTATGTAAACAATGCTTTCACAATATACACAGAAAAGGCCGAATGCTCGCTAACTTGAATTTACTGCGTGTACACATCTCCCCCTAAATTTATAGCTCTGGATTTACGATTTCTTAGTTTTTTCTTCCTCATGATATCTCTGTTACAATAATCGAATTACTCAACGGGTTCGATAGTATTTATTAAAAAAGACCCTGCTACATATTCGACTACAGTAATATCCGGAGTGGCGTGCTTTGCAAAGTAGCGTTTTTCGTCTCGACCGGCACTTGTTTTTGCGACGTCAACACTGCGCGGCGTTCCCCCGTCTTCCCGGCCTCAGCGTTTATGCGCCTCCACCCCCGCAAATGCTCTGGATCCTACAAGACTCTCAGAACTCTCAGGCTGCGCGGGCCTCAAAGTTGCCCCGCTTAAAAGCACTTCTGGCAGAAGGCCACTGCCTCTTCTCGCCAATTTCCTTTCGCAGCAACAAATTCTCAATAACAAAACAAATTTTAGATGAGAAAGCAACGAAGATGGCAAGGGATATCTTTCGCATTTCTCCCAAGCTGGCACATTCCTAGAGCTCCTCTTGCACAATAACAGCGTCCGAGCATTTGGCACGGTGGCACGCGATGCTCTTCCATAAGAATCATAAGAGTTTCTGAGCACACCCCAACAAAGGCTGGCATCAGATCTTGATAACAGAAAATCTTACAACTGCACTTAAGTACAAAATTGGGGTGACAAGCACTCAGATACGATATTCGTCTCAAATAAAAACAAATGGCGAAAGACTTATCTTCGCACACATTTGGCAACGATGATATAGCATATGATATTAAAACTATACATTACTTTTTTTCTTTTGAATGGAGTTTCAAGGTTCTTTATGTGGTCAGAAGTAGATATGAGTGGTGTCAATAATTCTTTATATTCTTTTCTGATCTCGCTGCCAGTCTAACGTAGTACATATGTTTTCTCCATTATTGTAAGTTATCAAATATTTTCCAGGATTCATTTTCTTTCATTTCTGTACCTCATCAGAATTCAAAAACTCATATAATTCTAATATTTTCGTGTATCTACGGTAAAATGAACTCCACTACAAAATTATTAAATTGGAAGTTGCGTCAATATCACCATCGAAAACGGTCAGGTGACACAGCAATTCAATTCGAAAACCTTCTAGTGAACGCGTTCTATTGGAACAAACTCTGAGTAAAATTTACTTGGAAACCTAAATCAACAAGAAACTGCGGGAAATATACGAATGTTTAAACGCAGAGATAATAATTTTACTCCCCTCATTAAACACCAATTGCCCGCGCCGCAACGCCAAGTGTTTTGCAATCCAGTGTTATTGAATCCCTGACACACTTCCAGTCGCGTAAACGGCTCGTCCTCTTAACACGAGAACAAAACGCGTGCTCCCTCCGCCTGCAATGTCTAAGCCTCGTCGGTCCCGATTATCCGCGAGTGGCGATACAAGTACTCGAATGCGGGCAAATCCCAGCGAACGTCACGACCCCGTTATGCATGGGGCTCTGTGGATGGGCTCTTACCGCACTCGCTCCCACTCGTCGTCCACGCGTCCCCCCCGCCGCCCGTCTGCCTCCACCCCCACCCCGCCCCCTCTCATCCACAAGGGGACATTAATCAAAACCTGCGGCCTAGGGGGTGGTGGGGGAGGCTCCCCCCGCCACTTGTTTACAGGCGTAGACACCGCGCCACTGAATGTCAAATCTCCCTCTCTATTTTTACACAAAAAAGTTTACACAAGAAAAGAAAACTGCATTCTCATGCATTGAAAATTCCCGTCACGGCCGGCATCAGTTATGGAAGTCTGACAAACTATGATATCCTCGGCGGCGGAAACGACAGCGGCGGCGGAACCGGAGGAATACAGAAGAGAGCGAAGGAAGAGGCGCAGGGGAACGCGAGGAGTCGTATTTATTCCGAGTCGCTCCTCGCGGCGTCGCCAATGTGTGTGCCCAAACTTTGACGAATAGCGTGCGTACGCAGGCGAATGTTTGATGGGGCCGCTCCCCCCCCCCCCGCGGCGAGCATCCCTCTTCTTCGGGCGCTCCCCGGCGGAGCTCCCCTCCCCGATCCTTACCGCCCACTCGCCATCCCTACACCCTCCTCGCCACCCCACCCCCGCCGCTTGCCTCCGCCGAAAACATCGAACTTCCCCAGCGGCCGAAGCCGAACGGGGGGACGGGGGGGGAGGGAACCGCAACTCCCGGGCTGGCAAGAATATCCCGGGAGCCGCGATGGGGTGATTTCTCGGCGGGGATCCAAGTACCTGACACCGTCCCGGCAAGGATTCCGGGCACGTCCCGCGCCTTCGTCCAAATATACGCGACGCGGAAACGGCAGAGAACAACGCTAGAAACTCCATGTAAACGCCCGACGCCCCGGCAACGCTCGCCTCGTTGCATTTGCAGGCGCCGCGGGGGCGGGGCCGGCGGAGGGGGGCGTGGCCGTTCCGGGCGGAACGGCGCCCGGCGTGCATTATGACGCTTAACGTTCTAGCAGAGTACGAATAGAATTAAATCGTTCCTCCAGGACGAATACGGATACATTCCTGGGCGTAACGGCTACAAGCGAAGATAAACCGTTTCCTTAAGCGTCCCCATCGATGTAAAACTCGGAAAGCAGACGGTCTCTCGGCGCGTTGGGCGGCACAGCGTCCGCCAGGCCTAGGTGCACGACTAAGAGAGATACGGGGACTCCGACGAAAGGGAAAACGCAAAGCAGTGGGCGGGCGTCTCCCGATGCGTCTCCTTACGGCATCCCCTCGGCAGAAGGAGACAGAAGCGACTGAGAGAGGAGGGGAAGGGGGTCAGAAAGGAAAAGCAAATGGACGGGAGGGGTGGGGAGGGGCGGGGAGGGCTCCGGGGGAGCGAGAGCTTGGATGGGAGTCGCCGGCGGCGGCGCTCGCGTGATTAAAAGAGGCCGGACCGCCGCGCCAGGCCGCCCCGCGCCGCACACACGACGGACAGACAAATAGCCCGAAAGAGAAGGCGCGAGCGCGGCCAGGGGGGGCGGGGGAGCCGGAGGCCGCGGCGGCGGCGGGGGGCGCGGCGGGGCGCGTTCCGGCGCGGCGGGAGTCGCGCTGCGGGAGGGGCCAGAGAGAGGAACGGGGACTGCGGGGGTGACGGGGGCGCGGGTGACGGGGGCTGCAGTACTGTGGGATTGTGCGATTGTGGGGCTGCGGGACGGGGGGCAGTGGGGGCGGCTGGGCCTGAGGTGTTAGGGAGGGCGGGGAAGGAGTTGATAGTGGGGGGCGGAGTGGCATGGGACTGGGCCAGCCACGGTCTGAAGTCGTGTCGGGAAGTTGCGCGGGAAGGATTTGTAGAAACGAGCAGAAAAGAACGAGAAATGATACTGGAATCACGTGGACGGCATTTAAACGAACGCTCTGAGACCGGAGGAACGAAAGGCAGGAGACACAGAGAGAGAGGGAGCAGTAAATTGATGGAAACGAGAAGAGACTTGATGAGACAAGCAGAATGAAGGCGAGAGGTCATTAGAGGAAGAATAAAGGATGGAACGAAGCTACGACTGAATAGCATGCTTTGACGGTGCCTAAGGAGTACAGAAGATGAGAGGGACGGTCGAAAAAAGATCGGATAATTTGCCATGAAAAGGCGGAGATGAGGAGGCACAAAACTCAGTCGTAAGAAGAAGAGATCGAGGGTAGTTGAATAGAAGTAGAAGATTTTGAATAAAGAGGAAGATGAAAATGTTAACAGAGAAGACACGATATCAAAAGAGAAAGTAGAAGACAGTGGGCAGTTCTGAAAAAGAAAGGAGAAGTAATGTGGAATAAAATGGGGAGATGTAACGGACGTTTTTCATGTACGTGTGAAGGACTAGGATTGTTTTGCGAGAATTATTTTTGTTTTCCCTAATTTTCTAGCAATTCATTGAACAAAAGTGGAAGATGTCCTTCGTGGACTCATCCGTTCCGAGCGCCATATGCAATTTCTAGTGTTTAGTGACGCACTCGATTACTTCTACTTGGAAGGCTAATCGCGAGGAGGCCCGAAAGAGAAAGAAAAAAGTCTAGAAATAATAAAGACAAAAGAGGTTCGCACGTTCGTGAGCAGCCGTGTGACCGACGACGAGGCGGGAGGCGGGAAGCGGCATGTTCCTGACGGAGGAGGGCGACGGAGAGCTCCTGACGGCGGCACTCCACGCGGAGGCCGGGCTGGCGCTGGCTCGAGCCACTGGACCGCCCGGGACGGGGTCCGAGGGGCGACGTGGGGTGCGGAGAGGGCGGGGGGCAATGGAACACGGCGGGTGCCTCGTGTTTGTACACGAAACTACCAGCGCTCCCGGGGACGATGACGACGGCAGCGCGGCGTCGCGGAGCTATTCGGAAGCGCCATTGTCGGCTGCCGAGAGGCCGGATACGCCGTCCTTGCTTCAATTTCGGCAGCGAATGCTAAAAGGGCGGGCCGCCGCCGCCGCCGGGCACGAGGCAGCCGAGGGGGGGAGAACGCTGAGCGGGGGAAGGAAGGGGTACCAGAGAGCTCCCCTCGCGACCGAGGGCGCCCGTCGCGGGCCCCTGCTGTTCCCAGAACCACCTCCTCCTCCTCCTCCGCCTTCGCCCCGCCCCGCCCCGCCCCGCCCCGCCCCGCCCCGCCCCGCCCCGCCCCCCGGCGCTCCACCCTTCGGCTTTTTATGAGGCGCGGGCGGGCGGGCGGGAGTGGGCGCGCGCAGGCTTTCGGGCCAGCTGGCGCTACTTAGTCTTCGCTGCCATATATAACAAAACTTTCGCGGGGTCTTCGTGGAACATGGCGTACGACGGACGCAATCGCCTTCTTTTCGACAATGGACTGAAAACTGGCCACAGCTACGTTTTATGGGTACCGCCATCTGGTCCCAAGAGCGACCCGTTTTCGCACCTGCTACAAAATGCTTGGGTTAGACGCTCCCCCCCCCCCGGGCGGTTGTTTCATTAACGCTAGTGAATACAATTCAGCCTCGGTTTCAGACACTCCATTCATCTCGTATTAACACATGGAAGAGCCCAAACACGCTCTGACCGTGAGCAGATAGACGACTCATAGCGCTTATTTACGGGGATTTTTACTTTGCAATCATTCAAAGAAATTCACGCAAGCTTTAGTTTCTTTACTCAGTCACTCATGCACACATTCATTCGGTATCGTCTGCATTTGTTCGCAAACATGCACTGCAGAAATAAATTTTGTATTAGACCGATGACATCATCCAAGCACACCAAACTAAACGGGTTATTAAATGTGTATCTCTACCATGATGGAGCAAGTTCTTATTAGACGGTGAATATTAGTCCCTGTACGTCCACATGCCTGGAGCTGGAAAGGAGTAAAGCGTTATTTTTTAATTTTTTAAAGTAAACACTTCAAGAAGTTGCTGGAACAAGATACACCTACTTGCGTCACAGCGACCCTCCCCTCCCTCTTTCCATTTACAGAGTGAAAATCACAGTTACCGAGAATTTCTCCAACGTACAAACTAATGTTAGGGTAATGAAGTCGTGCAGATAAGACGCAGTCGGCGACTCGGCGATGAGCTCCGGGGAAAGAGAGAGGAGCGGAATTTATGATTACGACGAGATGGTGGCTGAGATGACGGAAATATTTCCCGTTCACGTTGTAATAAGCTGCTCAAAGGCCCAATTATGGAGGACAGGGCACAGTGAATGAAGTGCCAAAGATGAGAACAACGACAGTCATTTCAAGTTTATGATCGTGTAGAGACGTGACATCTCTGTAATTGAGAAGCCATTGCTGATATGTGTATGTGTCAGGATTCGCTGAATACGGCATGTAGAACGCCGTGATTTTTCTCTGACAAGAACAAGAAAACCCATATAAATAATTTTTCATTTCAAAATTCTATATAGATGTAACGGGAAAAGCCGTTAAAAATATGTGACGTGTAGGGAGTTGTAAGATCTATGCACGTTTTCTTTCTGAAAGCCCGTTCTCTCTTTAATCCTTTCAAATTCAATTAATAGAATATTGTTACGTATACTTTGTGTGGAGTTAGTATTGGATACAAAATTCGTTTCTTTCGAACATTTTTCTAATAATAAAAATAATTGACATTAAAAAATAGAAGAATAAAATTGAAAATGGGATAAAAATGTAAAATAGTCGTGAAACCGGAAAATGGCTGGTTTCTTTAGTATTTACTTAATAAGCATTTTTAGTAAAACTGTGCGTTTATAAATTGCAGGTAAACGTTCGATCAAAACAATCGACCTGCGGAACATGAATTAATATAAAAACCTTCTTCCCTTAGGTTCGAACACAGGAAAATGTATATTCAATACATAAGGTTAATGTATTTTGAAAAAATAATGAAATTAATATTTTGCTCAAATAAATACGTATACTAACTACACCAAGTCACTTATCTCTCGTTGTCAAATAGCTCATTCTTTTTTTATTAAATGCTACTTAAGCTGTTACTCGGGATTGGTATTCGTCATTGATAACAACAGTCCAGAATTAATTCTTCCCAATTAATTATACTTCCTGGAGTATTTCTAATGCAATACAAGGGATAGTTGTAAAGTCTTACAATCCTCAAGAAAATAACCATAGAAAATTAGTTCTGTATTATTATTATTATTATTATTATTATTATTATTATTGGCGTATAGGCCATTACTGACTACGCTACACGATTAACAATTGTAATTTTTCCAGGATCAGTTTTTCATCTGTATCCCTCAGTGCGACAAAGGTGTCACGCCTTGAAGTGTGAATTATGAGATGATTGGATGATGATGATGATGAGGGGTGTAGGGACAATCACAAATACGATAATGTCTACGTAGGACTCCTACATTCAAAGGACGTAGGACTCGAACATTACAGAATATTGGTTATCTTATAATGAACTTAGCATTCCCCAAATTCCAAACTTTTACCTCGCAGGCTATTATTGTAGAGAGAAAAAATCGCATAAAGGTCCTGCACACAGGGGTTCTTGTATTTACATTAGAAATAATATCGCGGCGAAATAGTCGAAGAGAAGTTGGGAGAGCATTTTAATAGAAGCTGCAACGAAACATCACCTCTTCTATCAGTGGTTTTTTGTCAGACAAGAGTGTTCTGGAAAAGAGACGACACACAAGTGACAAAGATTGTTACTTGGAGAAAGAATTAACGAGTATTGAAGAAATTGTCACAGTTACTTCTGTCCAAACGAAATTAAACCTTTCCTTACGAATTTCGTGGTTTTTACCCTGGCACACACTGAATCGAACCTTAAAGGCGTTCAAACCGTGTTTACTCAGCTTTCTGCATTAGCTTATGATGACAATGCGAGCAGGTGTCTGATGGAAGAAAATCGGTGACTTCCTAGTATTTCGACAATTGCAGTTTTCCTATGGCTGCCGAGGAGCTGGTGCGATCTTTCGGTGACACTCCGAACTAACAGGAAACAGCTGACAATCTACGTCAAGGAACTTTGTACGAAAGAAATGAGTATTTGGTCAACAGAGAAGAAATTCACGCGGTTTTTTGGGGAAAATTAAGGCCATCTCTCCGAGGCGCCAAGTTTGAAATGTATAGTCCTTGCCTCTGAAACACCATCAAAGAACATCAAAAATGCCCTATTAGATAATAAGGCGCCAAATTTGAAGCAAATTGGCGGTCAATGTGGCAACAATCCCCTTGACGAAATTAAATGTGTTTTCCCTTGAAAATGTTTTTGAAATATCTGTAGTACACCTTCCTACGCTAAAAGTTGTATTCCTTAACATCTACAGGCCTCCAACAAAGAGAGCAGTAGATTATATTATGTTCTTAAAAAAATGATGAGATGAATCTCTGAGATGATTCTTAGATGAATCTCCAGATTGTTTATTCAAGGTTAGCGATCCCCCCATTATACGCCCGTTAACTCGCATATTTAATGTATCATTATGCACAACAATTTTTCCATATAATTTTTAGAAAAAGGTAAAATTAAGCCACTTTTCAAAAAAAGCAAAAAATTAATTCAAAATTATCGGCCAATTTCTCGTTTGTCGTTTGTTTAAATATTAGAGAGACGCTTTTGCGTACGAACGTTTCTAAGTAGTAAACATGACGCGTTTTCTTATTGTCACCATGGGTTTAGAAAATCAAAAACTACGGAGACAGCCTTATATTCTTTTCTTAAAGATGTCGCCTCATCCATGAGTAAAAACAAAGCACCTATTGGAATATTTTAAGATATTTCATAAGATATTAACGTCATTATTCCTAACATTTTACTTTCAATATTACCTTCGTATGGATTTCGTACTATTGCTCTAGATTGGTTATGTTCGTACCTTAAACAACTATCTCAAAGAGTAGAAATACCTTCCTGGAATAATGGAACATTAATTACACACCTTTCTAATTCTTTGCATGAGGAGTCCGGCAGGGATCGATTTTAGGCCCAATTCTCTTCCTTCTATACGTAAACGATATGCCCTCGGCAATTACAAACGGAAGAATAGTTCTCTTTGCGAACGATACGAATATTCTTAGCAATAAAGAAACCGTAAATAGTACAATATCAGTACAATGCAGTTTTCCATTTTAAATAAATCCTCTCGTGTCCGTTCGGAGCATGCCCCATTCCAGTGCCCTCGCATTAAAGTCCCCGGCCACTACAACCTCCGTCTGGATGTCTGTTAGGCAGTCTTCAAGTTTTTCGAGTTTCTGTCGGAATTCTTCAATGGTGTCATTTGGGGACAGATAGCAGCACACGTACGTTATTCCATCTATCTTCGCCCATACATAGTGCTGGCCTGCTGCATGGCGTTCGGCGTGGGTTCGACTAGTGTCGGGAATCCAGATGGCCGCGGTACTTGAGGCAGCAGAAAACCATGCTGTGGAGCTCTTGTACCTATACGGCTCGCAGATCATCAGAATGTCTACTTTCAGCTCGTTGATTAGCTGATCGAGGAGATCCGAGGCAATTCTACTGCGGTTTAAATTTCCTTGCAGTATTCTCTTCATTTTCTTGATGTCGCTATTCTCTTCTGCTCTAGTGCCTCTCTGAATGCCCTACAGACGCCTGTTCCGGGTGTGTGATCTGCCCTTGCACCGGATCGGGTCGCGCACAGCACGCATGCCGGTCTATTTTGGCACTCATTGTGTTTGTGTCCTGCTTTGCCGCATTTCCAGCACAGGTCGCTCCTATCCGGTCCTTTGCAATCTTTTTTCACGTGGCCATAGTCAAGGCACTTGTAACAGCGGGGGACGTCAATTCTTCTGCCTACTCGACAGTTGACCCAACCTATCTTAACGCGCTGTTTGTACAGTAGGGGAGTGGCCATCTCCACAATGGCCAACCTTTGTTAGGCTGGAGCACCGTTACCTTCAGTTCGTTTGGGTCGGCATTCGTTTCTCTTTGGATTGCTAGCCTTCCCTCCTCCTCTGTGGTTAGACAGTCCAAATGCCGAATTTCTAAGCGTGCCTGCGATGTCAAATTGCGGACGTCACATGCCTCCTGCACTATCTTGCGGAATGTTTTACATCCATGCGACTGGTGGCCCAGCTCCACCAGGACGATGCCGTCTCTAGGCTTTCCAATGCCTCTTACCTCGACATTTTCGTCTTCCAGCCTTATCTTGCTGCGGAGGGCGCCAATCACTTCTGCATACGCTTTGCCTTCGCTCGGCTTGATAAGTACTGCGTTCGTGCGGGCTTTGGCTTTCTTCTTTTCTTTCTGGCCCCGACCGGCTCTGCCGTTATTGGGCGGTTTCTTCTTTTTCCTCCGAACCTCCGTCCAGTTATTATTATTATTATTATTATTATTATTATTATTATTATTATTATTATTATTATTATTATTATTATTATTATTATTATTATTATTATTATTATTATTATTATTATTATTATTATTATTATATAACCGCAGAAAAATTGTTTTGAAGTTTAAAATGTACAAATTCCCATCTCGTTAAGTTGGAATAGCAAAACAGATGATCTAACTAACAAATTCGTTAACCACCTGATTAACAAGTATATTTAATTTGAAACAATTAGCGAGTGTGCTTGAAATAGATACGTGGGTTCGTTGGGTGTGCGAACTTCGTTCAGAGGACTAAAACCAGTCTCGAGACAATTAATTCCTTCCTACGATAATGCTAATTAGCTAGTGTCGAATATACGTCCCTCACTGTACTAGAATCTAGAATTTGTCCCTGTACTACATTTCAGCGTAACACAATATGCGCAAGCTACTAATTACTAGAAATCCCACCCGTTTCCTCTTCAACTTCGACATACACGGCGTCTCATCAAAACAGTTGTGTTTCACAGGTTGCATATCGTTTCCCCCCGAGTTAGGTATGAATGGCCCACTAGCATTAAACTGAAGGGTACACCATCATTTTGAAGAAATGCTGGAAAACTTATTCTCGGGAAACTTCTCGTCTTTCTTGTACATCATTATTCCCTGCGCTTCCTGCGACGTGCGGTCTATGATGGCAAGCGCCTCAAAGGACTTTGACGAGCCAAGCAGTCGCCATTTCAATGTGAAATTCTCCTCATTTAAGGCCGAGGCCTACTCTCAGATGTCTGGGTGTTGTAGGAATTCTTGAGACCTAGCGGAACCAAGCGAAATTGTTAAAATGCGTTACACATCTTCAAAGAGAAGAGGCTAGTCGCGTGCGAAGTGGAAAAGGAGTTTGTATCCGTCTAATTATTTTTCCGAGTAAAACGTTTTCTAAAGTGCTCAGACCCAACCGCTGTATGAACGTTTAAGACGCGTTATCCTTGGGTTTCATTACTGCTCTTGGATTCATTATCAAGTTTTCTTCCTTTGATGTCACACTCATTAAATTTCATGTGATTGTTCTCGAAATATCAAAGGTAGTGGATGAAGATACTTTCATTTTGATATCTAATACTGGATTTTTAATATTTTAAATGTTCCTAGAGAGATAACGATTTAGTCAATATAATATAATATCTACATGTAAAAAAATAAATGCAAAATAATACTTCTTTTTTTAACATATCAATTTAGTAGTTTTTAGATGTCTGTTAAATTATTATTATTATTATTATTATTATTATTGTTATTATTATTATTTTGGATTATCACACTTTAAGAATGAGCCTTTTTGCCAAGTATATTATTTGTTACTGTCTGTTTGGAGGAAGTTACGGATGTTGCTACGGATAGTGCAACGAGTATTTATAATTATAGATCTCTACATCCATTTCAAGTACTTTAGAGTGTCATGAATTTTCTGGAACTTTTCTTTGAGCATTTTTCCAAGTTCAGAACTTGAAATAGTGGTTGAGAGAATGAATACGTAGTACTGCTTTTGATGTTCTTTGATTTTATATAACAGATTCCTGTACGTTCTAATTTTTCCTAGATTATATTCTGTTTGTTCCTATTGGAACGGACAGCAACATCAAAGTGGAATGTAGTTTTCCGTTCCTTGAGACATATTACAATTTCTGGTAAATTAAATTCCAAAATGTTACGCGCCAGTAGTTATCAATCGAAGTAAATGTTACGTTGTAACTGTCCACAATACGTTCAGATTTATATCCTCAATAGAGAGTATGATGATTAGTAATATTATGGTAATTATGGTAGGTTGCAATTGTTCGTGTATAAAATAAGTGTTCTGGTAATTATACGGAGCATTGTCGATAACACTGGTGAACAGCATTTTTGCAACAAAGTATATGAATTGTGTTCGTATCAAAGACTTGTAACCTGAATACGAATATGAAATCAGTTTTTGTCTATGGGGCTCAGTTTGCTTGTGACACGCTTTTTGCTTTCTACGGAAATGCTTGAAAACGCTGAATATTGGTTACTTTTATGTAGTTTCATTTATTTATTCTGCAGATTTGATTGTTCAGGAGCAATCGAAAAGAATAGAAGGAATTCCTATACATGACTCTGAATTCAGAAAATTCACATCTAGGAAATGAAAACGGTTTGGCAACATGGCTGATAAGTCATGCATTGAACAGATAAAATCGTGTTGTGTTTCGCACCAGTTGCGTTCCAACATTGCAAGATCTCATGGTGTGGGACAGTGGCTTGGATATGACTGCTTGTAGTCGTTCGTGAACATTTTAGCTTTGTAATAATTCAGAAGAATAAATGCCTCGTAACTGTGTAAATATGATTATGAGCCCCTGTGTTATATCTGTGAGAATCAACCCTAACATTTCAAAAACCGAACATTATTAATCTGAGAAGGAAGTGTTAAAAATGTGTTTTTCATGTAAGATTGGGAACTAGGACAAGACATGAGCCGCCATACATATTCGCTGAATGCTGTATCGTATGTTATTCCAAAACATATGCATATATACATGCTGGTTAAAAGGTTCACGACACATGTGTCCATTGCCTTTCCCATGTTTAGGATGAAACCAACGGATTACACAACAGACTAAATCAGTAAATCGCCTCCTAACTCCGTAAGGGACTTCGGGCGCACTAGAGTAATCCTCAGTTAATAAGCGCCCTCTAGGGGCCGCTCGGTTTTCAAATCGCGTCAGTCATAGCCAAATCAGGGAATCGCCGTCAGGTAGCGCCTTCGCGCTCGCGTCTCGCACGCGCCATCCACCCATCGGCCAGAATTCGGAAGGAATAAGGATAGGGGTAAGGTTTGGGACGCTTCACAAGGGTTGGACTAGACCCTGTGAAGCACGAAAATTCATTTTGTCGTAACAAATTTCACATGAGGTTCTACGGGAATCGAACTCGGAACCTCAAGGGTGAAAGCAAGAGACTTCGCCACTGATTGTATCCTCTCCGTCAAATATAGTGCAAATCGTCTCGAAAATGAAGAGAACAAAAATATTTTAATTTACTATCTGTTATAAGACTAGTATGTCACAGTGGAGAATTGCCGGTACCACCTACTTCTGAGAATGTGACAGTGAGTGAAGATGAATGCCACAGTGATATTTATGCTGACCCAGTATTTCAAGTCTCCTGTGACTCAAATGAAGCACATTGTTTGCCTTAAGGGGATCTCAACGACCTTGTTCGTGATTTAAATTTGTTGATACCACAGTCAGGGCTTCCAGCTACGCGACTACAAGGAAGGGCTCTTTTTCCCTCTGAACAAATGTGAGAGTTTTTCGTGATTACGAAGTAGTTATTCAAAATATTTCTCCAAGAAAAGTGACAAAAGTTTTTTCAAGTAATATAGAGTTCGTTATAAACACTCGTCGCCATGAGTTTTATGTCACGGAATGGGATTTATTCAAAGATTCCAGTAAACGAAGTTTGAAAGCAGTACATCTCCACAATGGGAACAAATTGCCTTCTGTTCCGATTGTTCATGTAGTTATCCTGAAGGAGACATATTAGAACTTTAAACTGCTCCTCATACTTAACAAAATAGTGCAAATAAAATATATGAAGATCTCATGATAATTACAATTCTGTTAGGCATGGAGCTCGAACACACAAAGCGCTGTTTTTTTCTATGCAAGTGCGGCAAAAGATACAGAAAAAATCACTATGGAGGAAAAAATGGCCTGATCAGATGGAACTACTGCGGGGACAGAGAACTTTCGTTAACAGTCCTTTTGTTGTCCCGAAAAACGCGTACCTTCTTCCACTGCACATTAAAAAACTTAGTGAATCCTGTGGACAAAACATCACGTGGATTCATGTATATGCGACAAAGGTCCCAAGGATCAGGGAAGCAAAACAAAGGAAGGATTTGTAGGACTGAAAATTTAAAAAAAATAATGGCTGATGAATATTTCGTTGATTTGTTGAGTGATGATAAAATCCTTGTATTTCACAGGTGTATGTAACAAAGTTTTTAGGCAACCATGAGGCATAGAACTTTTGCCATATTGTAGTTTTTAAATGATCCTTAGGACTTCAACCCGGATAACCTCGGCGCCATAGATGACAAATGTGGTGAACCGTTCCACCAGGACATTCCTCAAATGGAAAAGCGTTACCCAGGCACTTGAAGTGACTCAATGTTTTCCGACCTCTGCGGGCATTGCAAAAACATGCTCCTGAGGCAAAGTATCGCAAGAAATCGGGAAGCAAATATTTTGGATGATTCTTCTCTTTTATTAACACTGACTTTGTTGTAGTTTTTAATCTGTTGTTAATCCGATAATCATTTGAATTAGAGCGTGCCATTTTGCCAGATACAGGTAATACATAAGGTAGCATACGATACACATTTACAAAACCGATCATCACATGAAAACTGAGGCACACAGGTACAAAAATTCTGAAATTAGATCTGGATTGAGAAGCAAATTGTCTTCCAGCAACAATTTGTTCTGTTCTTGTTACAGAAAAAAGATTTTTTTAAACCAGTGTAATGTGTCTGTGATATTGTTCACCTCCTGAAATAATGATTATTTTCGGTGAACATGTTAAAACTGAAGCTTTTATTAGACTGAATTTTATAATAATTTGAACGTGTTATCAATAGTTGCGTGTGAAAACAACCTCTCCTTGGATGACTAGCATGAAGTCCTTGGTGTCAGTATAGAATTCCCTGTTATCCACTTCACAAAGTGTAATGTAGCTAGATTCGCAGAGTGTCTGATGCAGGTCTTAATGAGAACCATAAATGCAATTGCCATGCGTGATATCAGTTTTAAATATAATGACAATTGAAACATCATATTAATTAGATTTACCAACATACATACAATTATACCAACGTAATCGCTAATCTTACAAATTTGAAGAACAAAGGTATCAAATAATGATTTTTTTGTCTGCTAGGTTAACTTGTCGTACATTACGTATATAAGTATAAAATATAAACATGAATTCAAATCAATTAGGCCAATAACAAAAATAATAATATGGTACATCGAGTGTTTATAAGTATGCTTAAGGTTCAACAAACATTACATGACCCTTGGCATATTTATTTGAACTTCAACGGAACAGTAGACGGGTGCTTGTTTCAGAGTGAAAATTGCCGATTTGCCATTCATTATAAAGATGATTTATAATGGTTTAGTTTTGGGTTTATAAAGTATGTCAATGTAGTCGCAACGCGTGACGTTTCTACTTAACCTGAATCCGCTATTATTATTCGTGTCATTGTATATCATGCATAGACAAAGAAATATTTATCCATTGTACGCTATCAATTTTTCAATTACTGGGCTTTTTCCTGTAAATGAATTCGTAAAGTATTTCTTCGTATACTACGTAATCCTGGATTGGTACCAGTGCTCATTGAATATATTATATTAAGCATAAAACAAATTACTTATATTCTGTTGTTTCTAGATCTATATTGTGTAATTTACGAAAGGACAAATTTTAAAAATCCATTTTCAGAATTTGGATCTGGTGGGACGTAGGAATCAAACAATCATTCAGCTGACTGTCCATATTTCTTGTTTTTGTAAAGTAAATTTTGCCTGCAATTGCACTAATAATAAGGAATAATAAGGAATCAAATATTGCTTTCATGAATACTTTGTTATATTCCATTTTAAGACTCAATTTTCCCTAGGCTTCTTCTTGTTTTTCCAATATGCAATCATTCGTTCCCAGAAAGCTTGTTTACGTTCTGCCGACTCGTTCGAGTCACGACAGTGGCAGATTTTCGATAATAGCTACACAGCTACATCAAATTCGTCCGGTTATCCTTACGGCTCACACGCAATCTTTCCTTCCCCTTTCTTGTCCTATGCTCACCCTTTACTTTCACCCACTTAATATTAGGCTTAGACCTTGTCCCGGCTGGGGCGAGCCCTCGCCGGTGGGAGATGCCGGAATGGGGAAATCTCCGGCACCGAATCTCACCATCCAGCTGTTGAAGAACACCGTCACCTTCAGAGATAAAGAATAGGCACAACACTAACGGTACTACTGACTACCACAGTTGACGCGTCCCTGAAACACGAAATAATAAATCAATCGCAGCGTCTTGCATGTTTCTGTACTCTAACACAAGAGATCATGCTGTGGTTCATGAGATCATCTGTCAGAAACCTGTGATACGATGTCTTGAACAAAGTACTTGTTCAAAATATTTTCAATTCAAATTTTCTTCAAAAATAAATGAAGCCTAATTTCCTACGAATCCGAGAACGTGCATTGTTAAAGCGTATTCACTAATACATGATTTCGGTTATGAATTTTCTCGTCAAAATAACTCGTATGTAGAATTGAGTGTCCTTGAACGGGAGTGTTCGCGTTGAATTCGACTTTGCGTTCCCATTGAATAGTAATCATTGTTTCTAAAATGAAATATGGGATCTAGAATGCAGTAAGCGTATCGTTTGTTGTTTGCATTATGATTAGAAATGTGAAACACCACTTCCTCAAATTTGACATCGCAGCCTACAGATGCGTTTCTTGTCACTCGTTAACGTTGTACCTCGAGACGGCATAAAACTCTCGATAAGAGGGGCTAATTTCAATTCAAGCCCAAATTACATTTAAGACTGTTTCCCCCACAGTAAAATTCCCATCCAATTTCGTTCATACAAGAATATAAGCGAACGGAGCGGGCACTTCTGAACAATTTACCTACTTCGCTACTAGAGGGACCCAGCAACAACTCAATATTTGCCCCGACATTGCATGTTCCTTTGTGAGTTTATGGTTAGGTTAGAGATATTTCGGTTATCGTTAGATATTTCGGTTATTGTACAATGAGTACTGCTGCCAAACTGTTCAATTGTACAGGTCAAAAATTCCATATCACAAAACACAAACATCAAGGTAAGTCGCAGCTGTAACTTTGAGAATAACAATAACCAAAAGCCATGCTGTAGTCAACGTCTTGAAAATAGCGGTAATTACAACAATCAAATGAAACATTTTGATACAAATTTCATACATTAAATATAAAATGACTTCGTTTCTTCACTCATTTTTTGTCCAGAAGCTATATAGTGTGTTATATAGCTATACATAGTGCTATATAACCCTGTGCACGTCATATTTGTGTCTGTTTTTAGACTAATACAGAATTCAAATTACACGTGTAAAGAAGGCTTCAAAAATGAATTTTTGAGAAAGTGTTTTCCTGAATTAGCGAATCGCGTTTCTTTTACTCAGCTGTTATCAAAGGCCAACTTTCTCGTTGTGTTTCGTCGCTTTGGAAGAAAATCGGCCATTTTCATTTCTAGCCTTTCTTGTACTGTGTCCTTGACTATCAACATTCATAAATCTTTCTGCACACTGATGATGTGCTTCTTTTTCATTTAAATACCGATCGTATTTTCTTTGCGAAAGGAGTGTTGGTTTCCATGATCATGGCAAACAAATTCACATCCGGTTTTATACATTCAAATACAGGACAATAGTTTGTTCAATAAACAAGGAATGCCTTTTCCGGACAACTATTAACGTAACAACGTAAATCTTCGCCTTCGAACTTCGTTTTGTTTGTCACAGTGAGTGCCATTATCTCTCACATGATTTTCACCAGTATTTTTATGCTTCGTCAAAATCGAACCGCAATCAGGTCCTATTTAAAAGGGGGAAAACAATGTAAGAAATGAACAAACATCAAATGAAAGCGGCTCTTTAAGTTGAAATAAAGTGTTTCTTATGATATACGCGTTTTATAAATGGCATTGGAAATTTAAAAGCTGATTCTTGTGCTGGTAGTCCGGATGCCAGCCAAAGCAGCCAAAGCGATGACATTTCTTGAATCTCGAGGAATTTTTTAATCCCAAATTCATCCCCTTAATTAGACAGCAACAAATGTGGAAATCTTCCAACGTTCCTCGCACTTCGTCGTGGCCGACTCAAAACAATAAAGTCCAGGAAACGGTGTCTGCCGATCGACAATGCGAAGAAGTATTGTGCTTCAGTTTTGGGCCAAAACAAGTGGTAATCTGAAGAGGGAAACTCCGCAAGCCAACGTGTAGGTCGGCACCAGATCACACATACAAGTGAGGACGAAGCATTGCCATCTCCCGGGATATAATACGTACTACATCAACCTGAACCATAACTTATTCAAGAACAAGCTAAGGATACGGCACAGATTTTATTTGTCGATGAACATTTGAGGCGACGATTTCGCCTATCGAATTCACCTATCTTACAAGTGTGCTGCGAGGGGAGCGATGTTTGTAGAACACTCACTTATGACAATGTTTTTGGGTCATCATTTATTTTTTTTATTTCGAGTTGTTCATTTCGCCTTTGTACTTCTGTAAAATGATACTGATCACCTCCACTCCACGTCGTAATATGTTACTACGTAACTTGAAGTCCAATAATGCAATGAGAGGATTGAGCAAGATATTTTTCTGGAGGCTTTTTTATAAATAAAGAGATAAATAATAACAACAAAACAGAGCGTCGGGACATGTCTACAACATAACTTGCAGACAAACGTTTCAGTTGAAACAGTCATATAGATAGGTGGCTCACGCCAAGAAAACGTATTCTTAGCTTATATCCTGCCTAAATGTAGACATTTTTTCAGTAACATATTTGCATATAACCTTCACATCTCTACTTTGCACAATATATTGTCTCGAAAATCTCCAGCCAAATTCACAATGTAATTCACGAGTACAATATATATTCATGACCAGGATAAAATATTTCACTTTTAAATATTTAAGACAGTTTTATTAAACGAGAAACATCATGTTTAAAAATTATCTTCGTATCGAAAAAAGTAATAATTTATCGCTCTTTGAAAAATGTAATACCTCCCTAAGACAGACTGCGGAAATTTAATAAACCTCTCGTTGCCACCGACACAAAGACAAAAATAATATCAGTCTCACATTTATTCTAATGTGAACAAACAAGTACAATAAACGTAATGAGATCCACAGAAAACTTTTCACAAAGATACGAAGTGCACAATACGATCCTGAAGAATAATGCAATTAAGATGTCGTCAATAATTAAAACAAGATGTACATTTTAATGGAAGTTATTTAGGGTACGGATTTGTTCCTGTTGTATAGCTTCAAACTCTTTCTTATTGAAATTACTGGAATAAAGACGGTACAATTTTTTGAAAAGTTAAGGAGGAAATATATTACGTTGTTCAGGAGTATTGTAAAAATTTGGAAACAAAGTTAATGTCAGCATCCTACGTAAACACAATATATTATGTTACAGATTTTGTGGAAATTATTTACATGAACAATTGAGTGAAAATGAATTATGATGAGAGATTACTGTTTGGAGATATGCAATGTTACTTATTGTGTGTTTTGGTGAATAACCCATATACACAGTCATCTTATTTGGAATCCTTAATGGAAATTCTTCAACACACATTATTCAAATAAAAATACATCATTTATAACTCTCCTGACATTGTTGGCATGTTCGTCTTGCCCAATTATATGGTAAATTACTACTCATATTTGGTAGTTGGTTGAAAACACATTTTATCTAGAAAGACTCATTATCATTACTTACATAGAATGTAAAGGATAGGATGTGTTGAAGTTCTACTTTTTTTAATCCTAGAAAAGATAGTAGAGATGTTGATTCAGCTTTTCTTATTTGTAGATGGGTGAATGCGAGAACTCTCCCTCTGAATTAGGGGATTTGACATTTTGTTGCTAATTCACGCATGAGTAATTATTTCGGCGAAACAAGCCTCTTTTGTTTCTTTCTGGGAATTTCGATTACTCATCCAAGTAAAAACTACCGCAACTTTTTAAAGTAGGACTCCATCCGAATGAGACCATCTGCATAGTGTCAAGAAAATAGAAATGCTATTTACACATTCACATAGTATTTTTGCCGCAAATTTGCAGTTCAAAACGTTTTGTTATATAATAAAACGAATGAAAATTTAACGACCTCCAACGAAGGGAAAAAGTCTCTTTACACTTTGGTTGTTACAGCACAATATCAATATACTCAGAGTAAAACGAGGAAATCTACGCGGACTAGAACGTAGCCACTAACCACTAAACTACAGATTCACAAATACAAAACAAAGAGTAATAGTCTGCTGTAATCCCACATGCGCTGGGATGACACAAAATGCAGAAACATGGGAAGCAATAAAAACCAATGCTCCATTAACACCTTACGAATGCTATCATCCGAGCAACGTACCTCATTTCACAATCCCACCCGCTTGTGTGAATTACCGACTAGAATAGTAACCGAGACATTCTCTCACGAAATTTAAAATTCCGTCGTTTCATTTAGATTTCTCGTCCATTTGAATTACTGATGCAGCCTCGTACTTACTCGCAATCACATGTTTTTATGCAGTATGTCGAAAATAAACATCATAAATGGTATAGATTTAGATTCCGAGTTACTCAGGTTGCGTGATAATTTTTTTTCTTGAAGGGAGAATATGCAACAGTTTTTCCAAATGAATTATAAAGATGCTATGTTTTGTAATAACTTTCTGATAACTGTATGTAATACAAGAACGTAGTTCGCTTTGCACTAAAGTTAAAAAGATAGAATATAATAATAGCACTAACACTGAAATTAAATTGGAAATGAATTTTAAACACGACGGTAATTCATTACAACTTATTTTAGATATCCAGTGGATACCAAGTATCAGCAATGATTGAACACTCAATTTAATTCTGCACATTGCGCGGCGTTGCGCAAGTAACCCATTTCATACAAGTCTACTTAAGCTGAGTTAGCACGTGAATAAACCAGTCATAGTAAACACAAAATTCTGTTCCGTTATTCCAGCAGAGAGATACCGCCGCAATGTTTTTTCCTGAGCTTCGTGCCTCGTGTCGGGAGTCCGTACTTCAGCGAACGTAGAGCCACAATGCTACAAAAACAAACACCTCGAACTTTTTGCTCATAGAGAAAGCGTGCATGGCTGCTCATTCGTTAATTCTAATAATGATTTCCATTTTCATTTGCGGGGTCGCGTGTTTATAAATTCACTCTTAGCAACAACGGAACATCTCTTTAAATCCTGAACTTTTTTTACGTTCGGCCACAAACAGAGGCCACGAACGTGGTATGTCTAGATATATTTGGAGCGGAATGGAACCCTCGGCCTCCTACCGCAATGCTACAAATAGACATCGTAAGTGAGCTTTCATTGTCCATTCTTCCCACCACTGTTTCCGACCTCATAGCCGAGCTCTTTTTCACTGGAAGAATTCTCGTTATCCAGCGCCTAAGAGTGCATCGGCACTAAAAGATTGACCAGATTCACATTCATGGTCTTCGAATATCAGAATATCTGATAGCCGCGTTCACACGCCATACATCGAGAATGACAATAAGAACAAAAGAGGAAATAATGCAAATATTATGCAATCATGACCGGCACGATAGTAAATATTAGCTCTGAATATCTAGGCAAAACTCGGGCCAGTGTTATCAGATTATAGTCGATTAGAACGGAACAAACTATAAAATACTCTCATGTGTTCGATGTGATGGCGATAAATTTTGTTTATACAACACAGCTGCTCCAAAAATATCCACTTTTTATAAAAGTCCGAAAATCACGTATGAATTATGCGATCCGTACCATTAGATATACAAAAGCAAGTTATGTGAAGATTATAACAAAAAGTGTCCTAAGTCATTAATGCGTGCACTGTTAAGCATACGCCAATATATAGAAGATATATTTTCAATAAAAATGCTAATTTTTGTATTTTGCCATTCTTATACCAAATGCAAATCAAACGTAGGAAAATTTCAACGGAATCAACTTTCTCAGCGCATTCGTTTTCGCCGGCACGATGAGAATCATGATTTCAAGTATCCAGTGATCCGCAAGCTTTAAGTCAAACATAACATTCTTGTATTAGATGCTTATCACTAACTTATATAAATATTTAAACAACTTCTTCAACAAAAAAACAAATCCCGAATATCTTACTCTGAGTGTAATATCCAGAGAGCGGACTTCTCCCGCACAATACGAAAGAATGTCTCTCGCAATTGGACCGATTCGAAGCGACCCCCGGAAAAGCGAAGTGTGCGACTCAGCAAAGTCGTCCCGTCCAAGACATCTGCGACGGCGAGGCACAGAGCCGAATAAGACGCAGAGTGAAGCGGGCAGAGCGTATAAGGCACGCAGCAGGCGAGGCCGAACACGACCTTCCTCATCATGCAACGTCGTCACCTCCATCTCCCCATTCCCTCTGCCCAACATTGCTCCCGCCGTCCTCATCAGCCTCCTCCCCTCTCTGCCTTCCTCGACTCCGACGTACGGACCGTTCCCAACTTTCTCCCCGTCCTCAGACTTACCGCCGACCGCTCCCCCGGCAGAACTCTCCCGCCCCTTATAGACGAAACCCGATGACCTTTCAGTCTCTCCTCGCTGTCCTCACGGTCTAAAAGCGCCCTCGCCGCCCGCCCTCCTCGTCATCGACGCTGACCTCTTCCAACCACCTTCCTCCGCCCGCTCCCGCATTACGCCGCTGGGGCCGTCCTCACCACCCCATCATCCCCGCCCTAACCCCTCCCGCCCGGTCCGCGTCGTCCCCGCCGTCCTCGCTGCCCGCCCCCGCATCTCGCGAACTTGGCGCGAGTTCCGGTGCGCTATAATGAAGTTTCCGGTCACTGTTTTAATTAAGTGAGTCACATTTCCCATTGCACCCAAGAAGTTCCCGTCCGACGCGCGACCTGCCAGGGGAGCAGGCGAAAGGCGAGCTGATAAGAAAATTAACGCCCCCGCATTTCTCTCGGAAGGTGGCGCATTCTCTCGGAAGGTGACCAGGCGCAAGATGTAAGCGATTACGACATCAACTGTTTCGCGTCGCTCTATCGTGCCTCTTGTCACGCGTTCGGCGTGTAGGTTTATGTAGTTCCACCTACCTCGGAAATAAAATACATGGTAACAAATTATTGAAATAAAATAAATAATACTTAAATCGAAATATGTATTTGATTTTAGATGGAACCAATTAATCACAGCCGTATGTAAATCATCACATGTCAAATATACTGCATATAAAAACGTAAACAACTCGTCATTTTTTAAACTTTTTTAAACCGATCATACATTCCGAGCGATACGTGACCGATACACTGTCCACAGTTACGATCTGCAGTCACGACTTTTTCAAAACCGACGAGCTAACGAAAGAATTCTGACACCACCCGCATCCGCGAACGCGACGCGGGACAGCGGCGGCAGCAGCAGCCGGCGGGCTGGGCCTTCGGATAGGCGGGCAACGCACGGGGCAGGGACCGGACTACAGGGCAGGAGAAAGAGGAATCAGCGAGAAACAGCGGGAGGTTGGGAAGGGATGGGGAGTAATGGAAGAAGGGAACAGGGACGCGAGAGAAGGCGGGACGGTTGGGATACGGGCAGACAGAGAGGATCAAACGGGACGCATCAGAGGTGCGAACGGAGCTCGAAGGACGAAGCGGCAGAGAAGTGGGGACAGGGAGACGAGGAGCGGACGGGAGGGGGGAGGGCGCGCAGAAACAGACTGCACCCAAAGAGACGGCCTCCGAGTGGCGACGCCCGGCCCCACGCGGGCTAGGACTCTGACAGCGTCTCCTAGTTGCCCGCGCGGCGGCCGGGGCGTCAGATCGGACGGCAGCAGGACAGAATTGGGGACACAAGGGGGCGGGCGGGGCGGGGCGGGAAAGGACGGCGGGAAATAACATATTCCTGATGCAGATTGAAAGCTGTTGGCTGGGCCAATTGGGGCTCTCATTCCACGGTTGCCTTTTTTTTATTCATGGAACTATCTGCAGAGCTATGCGCTCAACGATGAATGGAGACGTTTCAAATATATGGAATAAAAAAGGATAAGAGTGAAAGAAGGGAACGCAAGGAGGAACGTTGAATATGTGACTGTGTAGGTTCGACAAAAGAATAGGAACAAATTTATTGAGTGGGAAGTAGAACATGGGTGGAGGTAAGAGATGCTTTCAGGTGATATTTTTTTATATTGCTACATGTAAAGTTTGTACTTAGGGTGTGAATAATTATAAATTCTCCCCCATAGTTTTTTAAATTAATATATATGTATGTAAGTATTATAAGATTTTGTCACGTGAATGATCGTATTATATATAAGATTGCAATAATCTGTATTATATATTTTCAAGCTTATTAACCAGAATACAAGTAATAAAGGCATGCTGGAATGGAAGTAAAAATCAAGGTGAATGCAAAAAAGATGACATTCTCGCTAAGTTATCAGCGTGCAAGGTAAGAGCAAAATTATTCAGGAAGAACCCATGTGAATACCGAGGCAACGTAGTGAGACGAAATTGTAAGGGCTACAGGGGAGTTCACTTCGAATTCCGAAAATAAATAGTAAAGAGTATGTGCATAAAGAAACTTCGAGGTGATATGTATGGGAATAGATCTGAACATGAATAATAAATAGGCCTACAGAATGTAGAGATAAGCTGAGAACAGACCACGAGCACGAGGAAAGTAAAGGGGATGGAGGCAAAGAAAATTCGAGAATACACTATTCTGGTTGACATATCACCCAAATGTAATAGAATGCATTATAACAGGTACATCAAATTAATGTAATGAAAACTTTTAGAAATAAGAAAAACAGAAGAAAATAATGTGGTGTATATAAACAATCACGACATAATGAAATGCCCCCAGAAAACGTAAAAAATGCCAAATGTAATGTTAAAAATAAGAATGGAATAAAAATCAAAAAAATATATCATTTACTTAAGGAAGAAGGGGAATAGTGTCAATAAATCCCACCCCAGGTAAGGACTGTGTTACTTATTTACTTAAAACGTATTGCAAGCAGCGCACTAGCATTAGGAAACAAAACAGCAAACACTAAATTAAAAACTTCAGATGAAGTGAGGGTATTTGGCTGGAGGAGAGCACAGAGGTAATGCAAAACGTGGCGGGGCGCAGAGCGGAGCAACAGCGATAACGTAATATGACAGGAGGACGAGGATAAGACAGATGGGGTTTACGCAGGACTGCTGCACAACGAGTATAAACAGGCACTGGACGAGAAGAGGATGGAAGCGAGATGAACCAAGAGCGGAAACACATCATGACCTGGAAACGAATGAGGCAGCGAGATTTTCTTGGAATCACCATTAAGCGGAACGGGATATGCACAGGCTGCAGTCTATAGAATTCCTACGTCAATGGAAGCAAAGGGCACTAGGGCCCACGAGACGACGTAAGGATGTCAGATGATCCCTGGACAACTACTGGACAACCTAGTGGAAGACACGAGACAAAACATCTCCTGAAAGACATAAAATAAGACGGAGTAGTTCACAATTTAAAAATTAGTTGTGTAAGGAAAGTTCAAAAGACCAACGTCGAGAAAAGATAAAATAAAATAACGTACTTGGGCAGTGTAAAAATGTAGAAGGTAAAAGGTAAAAGAAGAACAAAGTAGCAAAACGAATCGCTGGTCGAAAATGGATGTCAGCATGTTATTTCAAAAATAAGTCGTGTAACGTCATCACAAAACAAAACAAATTATTAAGGTGCAACATCCAAAAAAGAAAGAAGCAAAAAAGAAATTCCTAAATTTTTTCAAAAACAATTGCAGTAAAATAAATTTTTAACAGAAACAAGGAACACGACAATATATTTACAGATTGGACAAACATAGCTTGCCACAAACAGAAAGTAGAAGGTATTTTGGAAAATGTTAACAGAAAAATGTACGCAAAATAATGAGTACTTGCACAAGCGGAGAAAATTGAAGACACTAAAATGCAGCAGAATGAAGAATGAATGGAACCGGGAACAATGAATAAAAAATTCGCAACACGTCTGCACAGAGAAAATGGAGCAAACAAACAAAATTTGCACAGCATCAACGCGGGACGGAAACAAAATACTAATTGGACAAAAATAGGGCGACAGCGGGACAGCAGCAGGAAAAATTAAAACACGACATTTTTGTGAACCACGGCCAAGACCAAGAGCATTTGCTCAAGACGGGAAATGAACTAGAAGGAAACATTTTTGAAGACGCACAAAGGGAGAAATATCAAAGGAAGTGAGCGGTTAAACGTAAGGTGGGAACGCGACGCGGGAACGTATTGTAAGAGAATCGCCGAAGGGCGAAGTGAGCCGGCCGGCCCCAGCAACGTGCAGACGCCGTCGCACTCTGCCACTTAACACCGGCACCGACGAGCACTCGCCAACTCGTATTTTTCTTCGCTTCTCTGTACTTCCTTTTCTATTTTTTCCAAACTTGGCGTGACGAAAATATTTGTCAGTCACGCAAGTAAAGGCACTCTTGCATGATTTTACACGTGTAGGTCTCTCTCTTCTAGGCCCCGTGCAGCTATCGGTTAATGACAAGTACGGAAATTACAATTGATTCGCGTGTTGCACGAACGGCCACATCGTAGATCGCACCCTCTCGCTTTTCAAAAGTGACACCGGTCGACAACCGAGAAACGGTGAACCTATTCTTTCGTCTTATTTCCTCGAGCGCACCGCGACTTTCGCAAGTTATAACCCTGCGATCTCAGCCGGCGGAACAATTCAGTTGTTGGCAGCGGAGAAATTTTCGCGCTACCGTTTTCCGGTTGTGTCAGCTCGCGAAACACAAAAAGTGCGAAACGTGTCACGAGATGCATTCTCTTAAGAATGGAAGTGAGCGGTGCCACGCGAGACCCGTTCTCCAGATAACCTCAAAGTGTCAGGAGATAAAAGGGGGGCGAGCCGCTGAAGTAGCTGTCGACAGCGGAATCGTTTCGGGAGGCGGATTAACGAGAAGGATTCGCCCGCCGAGGGCTGGCGAGCGGTGCTGCAACTTACTTGCGCTGTGCGGTCTCCGGCGTGAGGCAATCCAAGAAGCGTGGAGCGGCGGCGGGTGGCGAGGCCGGGGCGGCGCGGGCGGGCGGCGGCGTGGGCGGCGGGGGGCGGGGGGCGCGCGGGCTCAACACGCGCACGCGGCGCTCGCTCGCTCGCGATGTGTGGGGGCTGCGACGGCCACGGCCCGCTGCTGCTGTTGCTGCTGCCGCGGCGGCGGACGCGCGGGCGCAGACTGGCCCGCAACGCGGCCGGCCGCTCGCTCGCTCCGCTCCTCTGCCCGCCGCCGCCCCCGTTGCCCGCTCGGGCCCGCACGAGAGCGCGCGCGCGCACCGCGCCGCCCTGCCCGCTCCCCCCGCGCGCCGCGCCCTTCGACCTCCCCGCCCCCGCCCCCCGCGCCGCGAGTGAGCCCGATCCCGGCCGAGCGCGCAAATCCCCAACGCCGCTTTAGTTCGTGCCCACGGGGTTGAAAGCCTCCTCGTCGGTGCCCGAGACGGCGCGCGGGAGGCCGAAAAGAAAAGGGGAAGGCACCGCCCACTTGTTAATTAGTGTTATTAGCGAGATTTATTACGGGACGGGACTTTCGACGAAAATACTACTATTGAATTTGTAGAAACGCGAGGCGTACGCGGCTCACCTACACTCCCTGGGGCTGCGAGAAATCCCCAAAGAAACTAACATGCCAGAAATCAGGGTTGCTCTAGTGGCACTAACGCGATCGAGTGTCTGCTCATTCACTCTGGGGAAAATTCGGAGTCCACTTGATGCGCGCTGTTAGCGCTGCTTGTGCTACTAATTCGTCTGTCCAATGTACTTGAACCATTGCTAATAACATTATTTCGGTTTGTGGTTTAAGTCATGATCAATAATTCGCATATCTTCGTGCAAAGGTTCAGAAGAGCACCCAGGATTTTTACGGTGGGAGAGCTACAGTTTTGTGGCGAATATATGGACCAGCCGACTTAAATATTTTTCAATAAATAATTTTTCATAGGGGCAAAACTGATTGCATCAACTGTTAAGATCAATAACTTGCGGGGATACTCCTGCAAGTGCAGTGCATGTTTTAATTCGGGAGGTGGCGATGGAGGCGGTACCCCCCCCCAGCGGGCCACCGCCCAGCCACAACAAGCTGCAAGCTCCCGACCGGGCTCTCGTCGCGTGTGGCAGTGTCGTGCATGGAAGTGTTGGTGTGCAGACGTAAGGAGTGAAGATAACACAATGGAAGAGGAAGGAAAGATCTCGCACGGCCCATGACCCGTTTGTTATGGTACTGCTCCGGCATTTGCCTGGTGTTGATCGGAGAAATCACGGAAAACTATCAGGGCAGCCGGCCGCTACAATTCTCCTCTAGAAAGTGATTCAAGTCGAACTAGCTATCTAGCTAGTGTTCCAAATTCTTTCACATTCGGCACTCGAACCTAGGACCTCCCGGTCAGAGGCACTGCAGTGGCATCAGTTGATTCCCTGAGCCACCTCTCCCGGCTAGTTATAATACAAATAGTAGTATTTTATTCGTTGACTTGTAGTTATATTTAGAACGTTAATATATTTAATGACATTCGTTTGTGTAGAAAATTAGTTAAAGCTGCAAAAATATAAATATAAATCATAATAATTAAAATATAAATCATTGGCGACAGGGGAAATGAACCTCCTTCAACAATCTCCTCCCTCTAGGTGCGCTACTGCAATTATTATAGACAACATCAAATGACGCAAATAGCATTAAAATTCACCAACATTTTTTGTGAAAAATTTGTGAAACATTTCAGATATACCAGGATTCATTAAGTAATGAAATTAAAAAGATCTTCCCTAATATATTTATTAAGTGGGATCATTATCAGGTTACTCAGAATTCAAGAGCGATAAGCTTGCCGCTAAGCTATTTCATATCTGGGTTACATATCCACTCGATCCTGGACAGTTTGGCGGCAAACCAATAATCTTTAAATGGAGGCTCACCACTTGCCATGTACTACATTAAATTTTAGACCATACACTCCACCAACCCCACTCACATTAAACAATGAGCCCATCCCTTGGTATCCTCCAAATAAACCCTTAAAATATCTTGGACTGCACTTAGACACCAAAATGAACTGGAAACAGCATATAGACATAAAAATAACCCAAACCAAAAACAAATTGCATCAATTAAAATCAATAATAAACAGAAATAAATTCCTCCCATACAAAACAGCAATAACCTTATTCAAAACAATTATCAGACCTACCCTCCTCTATGCCTGCCCTGTATGGATCAATGCTGCAAAAACAAATATCAACAAAATTCAAATTGTTCAGAACCAATTCCTCCGTACAATAACTAATGCACCCTCGTTCATAACTAACCAACAATTACATAATGAATTCAACCTCGATCTCATCATGCACCACATCACCTACCTATCCCATAATTTCTTCTCCAAATTACACCATATCCAAACTTTATCTTCATTCAAACTTTGTAAAAACCCCATCCTCCCCACTCGCATAAAAAATAAATACCCATTCCATATTTTTTGTAAATTGTTCTCAGACCTGGAATAGTTCTTATGAGGTGCCAATATGGTCCCCTCAACCTTTGTAGTAGTATTAAGTTAGGATAAGGATAGAATAAGTTAAACATAAGCCATCAATACATATGTAGAGTTATATATAAACTGATCTATGTACAAAACAATCAAATAAATAAAATAAATTATTAAAAAAAACTACATTAAATTTTAAAAGCAATCCTTTTAATACTGAAATTTATGTCCATGATCTATGCCCCACGTAATAATAAAATATTTTAGAAAAAACTAAATATTTTTGCCATTTTTTTTTATCTATTTCGTACTTACATATTAAAGATTATTGTTGTGCCGGGTAAACGGGAAATTTTTCAACAGAAGAACTCGCATTGTGGATCCTTGTTATCACACACGTGAGTAAATCTCGCTCCTATTGTAGTAAATTACTTCCTCTAACACGTTGCGAAGTCTGAATTCACATTTCTGAGTCCTTTGTTCCGAAAAATTGGTTATCCGCCAAACATCTTTGTCTGTCCGTCTTTGGTCGATGCTAACGCCTAAACATTTCATTCGCAAAATTGACATTCATTCCCCGAACATTAACAAACTCGCAAAATTAACATTCCCCCACCGATCTGCAAGGACTTTCAGACCTGCCAATTTAAGACAGATAATTTCATTTTTCACGGTACTTTGCACGATGTCTTAACAACATCTTCAAAAGTTTCCCAAAAATGAGTCCGAATTATTGGAATACCTTTTCCCTCTGATAGAGACTAAAGCATGTAAGTAAGAAGTAAGCTTAAAGCTTGGTGAATGTATCGTTCTCTCACAGTTTTCTAAATGGCAAAAGTTCAATTTTCTCGGCACATTCCTACAACTACAATATTGAAGATGATGATTTTCTTCCTTAACGAAATCTATTCTTCAGGTTATTATTTAAATAATAACGCATACAATATTTCAAATATTTCAAAATGTGAGTACTTTTCGAGTATTATTCCATACAATATAAATCATTTTAGAAACCATAATTTCTGGAAAACATTTCCAAATTTTTCTATAATTTTTTTCTTGGACACATTTTTGAGAAAATTTCGAAATTGTCGTTGGGGCTTTATGTAAAGTACCTTTAAAATTAGAATATCTGTTTCAATTGGAAGGGTCAGCGACATCAGCCAGATCGGAGAACGTCAATTGTGAGGAAGATTGCTATAGCGTTGTTCACTGATTGACTGACAGCAAATTTTTAGCTTTTACCCAAAACTAAATTTTCTCTATCAACGAATACACAAAACGTGAATTTTGTCTTCTCGTATTAGGGGACGTTATTAACTTCAATTCCGTTATTAACTTCTTTTGGGGTCTCAGGGACACACAAAACCCGTCTGTCTTTTGCTGCAGCAAATTACAATACGCTCTCATTGCTTCGTAAAGAGTAAAAAAAAGTAAGAGATGTGATAAAGAGAGATAGGATGCCACTGCAATTGTATACGATCAGATGTTCAAAGAATATAATTATTGTTTCATCGGGCTCTTATACCTCTGAAGCGGGAAGCAGCGAGCGGACTGTAATTTAAGGTTGCATATTGCTACCCAATTCCGCGAATATCTTAGCATTAGTTGTGTAATCGTTCCTTTGTAATACATTTGAGTGTTCCAAGAAATTAAAGAAGAGAAATAAATAAATTCAGGAGAAATGATGTTCTGAGTAACTCGATATTTTATGAGAGTTTCGTTATAGGAAAATCGAGCCACAAATTGAAGTAATACTACCCTCAAAACAAGTAGTTCAATGCATGATTAACAGTCAAATGTGCAACATAATTCATCGTAAAATAAAATAAAATACATCATAAGCCTGAAATAAGTAAGTTTACGGAAATTTATTTTATACTTCAAATACTCGGAATATTATTTTACGGAAGACGTAGTTTTTTCTTCAACAAATTGCCTCCAACATTCATCTTATACTCGAAACTAATGTGAAAATGTTCAGTGTTTGGTTTAAAATTTCCGCCAGACTAAAAAATAGTTGCATTTCCCTGCCTCCATCTGGAGCACTGGATTGCCCATGCGACTCTCCCACTCCGCACCACCACAGACCCTCAAGGTCATTGTGTCCGGTGGAAGTGGACTTGAATTGAAAGTGATTTGTGTTCCCGGAAGCAGTACAATATTCGTGTTTGTAGTTTGTTTCATAATGGAAAAAATATTCATATGATGCGGGCAACAAATTAAAAAAAATCTTAAAAATTAAAGTGCATCTTATAGTCCGTAAAATACGGTAAAACCTCGAAATAAGCTTATCTACAAATAAATATACCTAATTCAAGAAGTTACTGTTGTCTTTGCATTAGAAGAAACCCCAGAGACTCCAGGAGAGGTGATAAATAAAATTTTTTTTTTTTAAATGCACCATCTCTACCAATATATTGTAGTTTCGGGAAACATTTTGAAACCTATAAATCATCAAATAACTACATCAGATTAAGTAAATTAAAAATAAATAAAATAAATAAAATAAATAGAATAAATAAAATAAATTAAATAAATTAAATAAGTTAAATTAAATAAATAAAATAAAGACGTGACGCATCGAGGAGACGCCAGCCGCCAGCCGCCAGCCGCCTGACGGGCCGCGAGCAGTCGCGGGGGAAGGGTCCGAGCTGGTGGCCGCGGAACCGCGGGGCTCGGCGCCACCCAGCGCGCCTTCCGCGGACGATCCGCAAACTTGCTTATTTTCTTTACGGGCCCCGCTCCTGCCGCCCGAGCCACACATGAAGAGAACCAGCAAGCGACCCTGGGAGGTCCCTAGTCGCGCCCCCGCTCGCAGAATTTCCGCGAAATACACCAGTAATTTCTGTGGGGTCTCACCAACCGGAACTTGCGCCTCGGAGGGCAGAGAAAAGCGGTTGGGCGCGTAGCCGCAGCGATGGTGGCGGAGACAACGGCGGTGTTGGCAGCGGTGGCGGTGGCGATGACGGTGGCAATGGCGATGGCGATGGCAGTGGCGATGGCGGTGGCAATGCAGTGGCGATGGCGGCGGCGATGGCGATGGCGATGGCGATGGCGATGGCGATGGCGGCGGCGGTGGCGGTGGCAGTGGCGATGGCGGTGGCGGTGGCAGTGGCAGTGGCGATGGCGACGGCGACGGCGACGGCGACGGCGACGGCGACGGCGACGGCGACGGCGACGGCGGCGGCGGCGGTGGCGGTGGCGGTGGCGGTGGCGGTGGCGGTGGCGGTGGCGGTGGCGGTTTGGTGGTTTGGTGGTGTAGTGGAGTTGCGATGTGGCGGTGTGGCTGTGGCGGTGAGTGTGTGGCGATGACAGTGTGGCGGTATTGGTGTGTCGTTTGGCGGTGGCGGTTACCGGTGTGACAGTGTGAGTGAGACAGTGTGGCTGTGGGGGTGGCGGCATGGCGGTGTGGCGGCGGCGGTGACGGGTGGCGGTGTGGTGGTGGCGGTGGAGGAATGGGGGGTGGGCGCGGTTAGCCGGTGGTGGATTCGCAACTGACAGTGGCGATGGCGCAGACGCGGATGGCAGGCGTCAGAATCTGGAGCTGGCGCCGGAAAATGTGGCACAGACGGTGGCAGAGCCGGACCGAGCGCGGATGTGGAGTAGAGGCGAGAGCGGCAGCGGTGTTAACTTGGGGGGGGGGGGGGTTGCGGGGGCGGTGGTAGCTGCGCGATGCTCGAGAACACCGTGCGACGTTCACCCAAACACTCCTAGGTCGCCGAGTTTCGAAGTGGTTTGAATCACCTGTATTGAATAATGTTTGTTCTGGAGAGTAATATACCTAACACGATATTCCCAGCCTCTTTCGCGTGAATAAACCGCGATCGGTGAGGCAAGACACGTTTGATGTTAAATACATAGGCTCCTGGCGGCTGTTTCCTTTGCGAAACCACTGCCAACTTATTCAGATGTAATTTACGAAAAAAATGGGTAACGCGAAATGCCGCGGCGATAAATTCTGATCTTAACGCAAAATGAAACGCGCTGGAACGAGTGCTACGTTGCCATGCGACGTACGTATTTGTGAATGTGGCTTTATTTTCAGTAGTTCAACGAAGAATATTTAGACAAATTTCATTAAGTACAAGTAAAATGCATTCATATTTACCTTCTGTTTTATATAATAACAGTATAGATCAAAAATCGAACAGAATTTTTGTGACAATTTTTGGACGAAAAATTGGACGGAAATTTTACTGTGTAATTCAGACCTAAGAGACGAGAGAAGTCCAAACTTACGCACGGTTTTTTTAACTTTTTTAACTTGCTTCCTTTGTTGTAGAAGTTTAGAAATCACATCTTTTATTATAGTTTATTATGATTCCTGAAATTTGTGAGTAGTTATTTTCTGTCCAATAGTCGTGTTATTTCCTCTTTTGAGTCTCTTTAGACCTAGAGGATACTTATTGAGACTTTTTCAGAGTAGTATTCATATGAGGAACTATGTGTACCTCTAGGGTTACAAGCTCTTAAACCCCTGTCCACATAGAGACAAACACATACCTATACAAATATTCATTCGTACCCATGCGGTTTGGTCATTCTTGCTTCGTTACTTCGGATTCATGAATCGGCTGATTTCACTTGACTCGCAGAATAGATTTGTAGGTAGAGTAGATATGTGTATCTCAATCAGACATTCGAGGTATTCCCTATGATCATTTTTCTTCAGATTTCTCGTATGACACATAATTCGTACAATTGCCTTCACATATTTCCCTTTCCTTCACAAATTTGTAGATAGAAACACCAAACATTAATTAAAAACGTACACCAAAATGTATATGAATTAAGTTGCTTTCTCTCTGGCATGCACATGCGTATTCACAAGCGTAAGATCTCAGCCCTGTGCGTTGAAAGACGTATGCAGTCTCATCCAAATGAAGGTGCCAGTAGATGTGATGTCAATACATCCAAGTTTGGAAGGAAACGTCAAGGCCTCCAATGTCGCTGCTCCAGTCTTCTTTGGGGAATGGGGCATTGTATGTAGTCTCTTGCAACATATTTTGATCCTTTACAATGCAGCCCAAATGTTCCAGGGGCAACATGTAAAATAACTCCCAAAATTAAAATATCAGTTTTAAATTCAACGAACAGTGACTTCAGCCAAATCGATTGGGAAATATCAATTTTGGAGAAAATGGGCTGAACGGTTTAGCCGCTAGCGTTGTTCACAGACAGAGACGGCCATTGACTGACGTTTTGCCGTCAATCGATTTTGAGGTATCAAGGGGCCAAAACACAGGGATTCTGGATACACCACGAGTTAGAAGACTTTTTATAAATTTATCATCTGGATTGATCCACATTTTTGTTGCCTGGGGCCTGTACTAGGAGTTTTTCTACATAAAATTCACCGTGTTTTCGCGCTGCATAACATAACTTCCTCTCGTGACTAAACCGTTCAGCCCCATTTTCTCCAAAATTAATATTCCCCAATTGATCTGATTTGATTGGCACCTTTGATTTCAAACCGATATTTTGTATTTTTGGGGGGGGGGCGGTACTTTACATAAAGCCCCTGAGACATTATCCAAATTTTCGAAAAAAGCTCCTTGTGAAATATTGCGTGAAATTACGGGCGAGAAATTACGCGTTGTTTTAACACCGCTAGTTCTCAAAGAAATCTGTTCTTTCAAGCCAAAACTTAAGAAAAGTTTGTGTACAATGTTCTAAAATATTATTCAAGCTAGAATTAAGCTAATACAACTAAAACCACCCACTTTGGTGGCTCAGGGCATCAATCGACGTCCAGCAGTGCCTCTAACCGGATGGCTGCAGGGGGCGAATCGGAATGGTGGCAGGATTTTCGACACTAGTTAGTGAGCTAAGACGAATTCAGCTGCTGTCCAGAGGAAAATTCTAGAGGTCGGCGGAGAGAGAGAGAGGGGGGGAGAGAGGGAGGGAGGGAGAGAGAGGGAGGGAGAGAGAGAGGGAGGGGGAGAGAGAGCGAGAGAGAGCGAGAGAGCGAGCGAGAGAGAGCGCGAGCGAGAGAGAGCGCGAGAGCGAGAGAGCGCGAGAGCGAGAGAGCGCGAGAGAGCGCGAGAGAGCGAGAGAGCGAGAGTGAGAGAGCGAGAGCGAGAGAGCGAGAGCGAGCGAGAGAGAGCGAGAGCGAGAGAGAGCGAGAGAGAGAGAGAGAGAGCGAGAGAGTGAGAGAAAGCGAGAGAGCGAGAGTGAGAGAGCGAGAGCGAGAGCGAGAGAGCGAGAGAGCGAGAGAGCGAGAGCGAGAGAGCGAGAGCGAGAGAGCGAGAGCGAGAACGAGAGCGAGAGAGCGAGAGCGAGAGAGCGAGAGCGAGAGAGCGAGAGCGAGAGAGCGAGAGCGAGAGCGAGAGAGCGAGAGCGAGAGCGAGAGAGCGAGAGCGAGAGAGCGAGAGCGAGAGCGAGAGAGCGAGAGCGAGAGCGAGAGAGCGAGAGCGAGAGAGCGAGAGCGAGAGAGCGAGAGCGAGAGAGCGAGAGCGAGAGAGCGAGAGCGAGAGAACGAGAGCGAGAGAGAGAGCGAGAGCGAGAGAGAGAGCGAGAGAGAGAATACATCAGCACAATCTGTTTATGTGGAGTAAAAAACAATCAATGCTGCAAATAGAACTGCAAATAGAACAACACCAATTTCTCCTAATTATTTCAGATGCTCTCCATTCAGATGATACCATTTTTATGTGAGAAACAAGTATACTGCAAACAAGAATTTAACGTATACTACAGACTTTCACACCTACATAGCTACTAATCCCGACCCCGCTTCCGACACCGACACCATCAACGCTACCGCCACCGCCACGACACCCGCATCAAAGTAAATTTCCGTTACATACATTCCTCAATACATTTTCAGATCTCAACCCAGTGTAGAGTTATCATTTGAAGGTACCTCTTCTACCCATGTACTATTGAAAGTTGTATTTTAAGATTAGTAGTAAGTTTATTGTTAATTAATTTTAAGTAGATTTAAGCAACCATAACAAATGTAGAGTGTTTTAACACTGATATTTGTACTGCTCAATCCAAAAGAAAATTTTAAAAAATGCTTGTCGGCTAGGTCGAATTCAGTCCCTGTCTGGAGGAGAATTCTAGAGGCCGGTTGCGATGATCCGTAGTTTCATGTTGTTTCTCCAATCAACACCAGGCGAATGGCGAAACCCTAAAAAAGGGGCCACGGGCCGGGAACGATCTTTGCTTCCTCTTTCTTGTCCTGTCCTCACCCTTTACTCACACACTAACATACACTACACTACCACATATGCTAGGAGACTGGTCAAGAGCTCAGAGCTTGTCCCGACTGAGGCGGTGCTCCACTGGTGGAAGATACCGACGGTAGGTCGGCACTGGATCTCTCCATCCAGCGGGAGAAGATCACCGTCACCTCTCGAGGAAATAACATGTACTACACTAGCAGGAATAACGACCTCAGTAGTTGACTCGCCCGGAAACATTAACAACCAACCAGCGCGGACGCAGACGTAGCAATTCTGTCACGTTACCTGTCTACAGGTGCTGTGTGGCTCCCTTTGAGACAGCGTCTGCCTAAGCCAAACACGAATATGACCGTCATATTGTTCCAACGAGAGTTGCTTCTGCCTGGAACAAAATAACGGACGTGTTCGCGTGCGCAGACGTGCTGGTGCGACTTCATTCCCAGTGTTCCCACCCGCCATATTAGACCCACGACAGGTTAGATCCATCAATTGCTCTTTTCGATCGCCTCTGCTATTCATTGAGGGGACCTGAGAAGTGCAACCAGGACGTGTGCCATCACTCTTGGCATCCTACCATATCTTGACACGTTGAACGCACCAACCTTCCAACAGAATGACGTCTCCGTACCGCAAGAACGACTCGGCGTGCTCTCGAGGGCGCAGGCCACCTATCTTGGCCTGCAGGTTCTCCCCATCCCCGCCTCCACCTCAGCCCCATCGAACACGCGTGGGAACATTGCGAGACGGAGCCTGGCTGCCATCCCCACACTGGCCACAGCCATCGTCCAACTGCGACAAAATGCAGAGCGGGCGTGGGACACTGGACCACAGAAGGCCATACAGCGCCTGTACGACTGGTTACGTGCCAGAATCGCTGCGCGTGTGGTCGCGCAGGGTGGCCACACGCCCTGTTGCTACATGGGTAGCCAAATTAATTCAAATTTAGCGCCATGCTTCGAACATCTAGGTTTCGCTACTCTTTGAAGGTATTAAAGAAGAAAAGATCATACATTTCAAACTTCCCGCCTTCGAGAAAGCGCGACTTCTTTCCCAATTGACCAAAAATTCATTTTTGTACAAAGCTATTTGACATCGTATTTCAACAGCTTTGAAAAATTACCATTAGGTTGCACCACCTCCTGGGCGGCCGCGACGAAAGATTTACACATTTTCAGATTTCCCGGAATCCAATATTTTTCATATCAGACGCGACGAGCTCGCATTCTTTGAAAATCAGAGGAGCCGTGACCATTCTTTGAGCGATCGTGACGAGAAGCTAAGCAATACGCGTAAGGGGCACATTGAAAGTTGGTGGTACGCTGGCAGCAAGTAATTATCGTGTAGTTTCTTTGAACCAAGGTTCTGAGACGCAGAGCGAAAAAGCAGAAAGCATGAATGACGTGAAATTCGTAAGGAGAACGTTTATTTTCGCCCAGACAGAGGTAACCATGACAATCTCTTCAATACTCATTGATTCTTTCGACAAAGTAATCATCTTGGTCATTATGTGTCGCTTTTTTCCAGAACTCGATCGTCTGATGAGAACACAAGGCGATGCATAAAACTTCCCGTTGCAGTTTCTGCTAATGCTCTCCCAATCATCTAAGCAATTCGGGTATTTCGCAGCCTCATCACTGCTTGTTAAGTGATATTCTATACGAAATTCTCGGACCATTCAAGAAATGTCTTGGCTGTCGTGCATTTCATTTTGTAGTCAATCCAACGTGTCAGTGTTCGAACGATGTGTTCTTCAACGCGATGCCGCGAATTTATTTTCTAAAAAGGAGCTTTCTCGCATTGTTTTGTCTGTTATACCGGTATATTTCTTTTTGTAATTCCAATCCTTAATATTTTATTAAAACATCTTCTTCTATGGTTGTTATGGACCCACTGAAAATGGAAAAATAGTAAATTACATGTTTCAGTAAACATTAAAACACTTAATAATTGTTGCTAGATAATTTTTATATTCTCACCCATTATCTTATTTGTGTGAAGATACAATTTGCCATTCTCTCAGTCAGATTCCGTGAGGAGCGCCAACCAAATCCGGGACAACGTAGTTGCAGGCCAAGATCACGAAGCAGCGCGTTCACGACCATGCACTCTCGCGGTTCGATTCAGAAGACTCAGAAGAACCTGTCAGCTGCCATTCTGTTCGGGTGCCGCATCACATGATGCACTCTTCCGAGACATCTGCCCTTGGAACAGGAGTGCTGATGGAGCGAACACATCCAGCGATGGTGTTGATCTACTACGTTTTGTCGGTCGAGCATTGTCATTAAAGGCAGCATGCAGCTGTGACAAAAATAATTGTTTTTCATCCTTCCTGGGTCTTTTACTACAGACTAGAAGGCATTGAGAAGTGGAAGTCGCGCAAACCAAAGCAATATACTTTTTTACGTTCTAATTTGAAAATACTGAAACGGTAAATTTTCATCAGGATTTGACCAAGGTTGTTTCATTAAATGACTATTTCTTCGTTGATGTAAAAAAGCAAAGCGAGAGAATGAAAACGTTTTAATATTCTTTTCATAAATTAACGTTTCCTCAGCTACTTGTTGGGAAAATTTTGGCGAGTGCGCCCAATTAAAGAGGAAAGAAAACAAAAAGAGACAGCCAGTGAAAGTTCAGTACAATATGAAGCATAACCCTTAAAACCAATTATACATTTCGTCATGACCTGCGTACACTACTCAAGGAAAAATGTGGAATGTCTCAGTATTTATTCATCCGTATACGAAATGCAAGTGGCTTCCAGTGTTATGTAATAATGAGTCGGGTATGTTAAATAGCTGTGTACTAGTATAATACCACATATAAAAGGAAATACACATCGAATTGCTGGACAAGAGATATAATGAAATTAATTGGAGACTAGTCCAAACTTTCATTGTAGCTTGTTTTACATAGTAGTTAATCTACTTTAACGCAAAATGTAGTCTTAACATTTTTAGATGCGAAAATAATATTATTGACACGTAACCATGGTAATAAGGTACTCCATTCATTATGTTTTTGCACTGCCGTATTCATACAATGCTGAAACAAAATATACAGTTGTTTCAATTTGCCCGCACACAGAGTATTACAATGATCGGACTGCTGGGAAAACATGACAACCAATTTTGCACCTTCTGACACGCTGATTTCCGATTGACAAACAAAAAGGGACAAACGTACGCACTTCGACATATTCTGAAAAATCACATAAAGGTATTTCACGGAACGATTATTTACTATAGGGTAATCTCCACCTCTTTACGCATTTCAAAATCAATTACATAATGAGTAATTGAAGAGCTTATTTCCAAAACGATAAAGTCCATACGGAGGCGAACCACAAACATTAGATTTCTTTGATTTTCATGTAATAAGTTGTAAAACAGCTTCATAATTATAATTTTCTGTTTATAATTGCATTGTCGGTAATGATGTTAACTTTAAAATCACTTCCCTTTTGACGTAGTACTCGTAGTGTTCTGGACTACAGAAATTTTGAAAAGAAAAATAATTTAGGAAAGATGTAGATACAAGAATAATGCAGCCTGACATCTACAAACAACGCAATCTATACGATTTTAATTGTTCCTACATGTCTATAATTTAGAAAGTTAGTCTTTAATATCAGAAAATTCATCCATTGCATTTGTTACATTTACATCTCAATCATCACTCTCTCTTTGTCATATTTACACTGTTTTTCTATGTTGTCATTCGCTCAACGTCCTGTGTGACGTACTATTATTGAAAACTAGCTATTAGTCTCATACTTGTGAATTGAAAAAAATTGAAAAGTAGCTCCACGAACCATCAGTAATCATGTAATTACAAGATGACACAAGCGTCATGAGCGTTGCTACGGAAAATTGCCGTTTCCCGAAGCACGCTTATTGTACTTTCTCTTCTCACGAAATTGGGCATAAGTGCATAGCAACGAAGAGCGCGTGACTGTGAGGAGCGGTAAAATATATCTAGATGGTGAACTGGTTGGGGCGAGGATGGAGAGAGGCCAATGGCCCCCGTTCCTCTAGATCGGAGGAATCCGCCGGCGGCGACCGCTCCATGTGGCTCGGGGCGGTGGCCGGAGCTGTCCCCTCGCTAGTGTTGGACAGGAGCCGCCGTCGGGGGTGGAATTACAAGGGCATTCGCTTACGCACTCACAAATCAAATCTTACCAGATATATCAGTAAGAATAGCACTCCGGAAACAATGACACGAACATTTTATGGCGATTCAAAGAAGATCAAAAACGTCTTGTCCTGAGCACTTCCTTGCTCCTCCGAAAGGGCGAATCCGTAGGCGCGCGGATGGTCATTTAGAGAGCTGGCGTGCTGGGCTGTGCACACAACATACACAGCTTGCTCTGGAGAAGAGCGGAGGCAAGGAAGTCTTCCCATTCCTTTAACGCGCTCCGCGAACTTGCGCTTCTCCCGGGCGGGGGAGCGGGTGGGCGTGGATGAGCGAGGGAGCGCGGGGGCGCAGATATACGTTCGTTCACGAGGGCAGGCGGGTGGGAGAAAGGAGAGAGAGGACAGACTGGCGCTTGCAAATGAGGTTGGGAAGGTGTCAGGATGGAGGTAAGTGGACAAGTAGATGGAGAGGGGGCTGGGGACTAGCAAGGTCAGGGAGAGCACGGGACGTCCCAGCGAGCAGGAGAGTGGGTGAGAAGATGGACTTGGAAATGCAGGTGCGTGCACACGATTGAACAGATCAGGGAAAGTGAATCGATGAGAGCACGTGCGATGGAGCTTGCGAGAGATTGAGACTGAAAGAGCGGACGAGTCAAAGAGCAGGCAAAAAAGTAAGAAATGCGGCGGGAGAGCAACGGAGGGTCCGACAAGAAAGCATGTAATGAGTGAGACAGTAGGTGAGAGAGAGAGAGTGAAGCAAGCAAGAGCAGGTGAGAGAGCGGGAAAGAAATCAAGTGCGAGAGCAGGCGAGAGATCGAGCAAGAGATCGAGCGAGTGAGAGAATGAAAGCGCGGGCAAGAGCCAGCGGGCGATTGAGAGCGGGCGAGAGAGAGAGAGCGGGCGAGTGAGAGCGGGCGAGAGAGGGTGAACGAGAGAGAGCAGGTGAGAGAGAGTGGGCGAGGGAGAGCGGGCGAGGGAGAGCGGGCGAGAGAGAGCAGGCGAGAGAGAGCAGATGAGAGAGAGTGGGCGAGAGAGAGCGGGCGATAGAGAGCGGGCGAGGGAGAGCGGGCGAGAGAGAGCGGGCGAGAGAGAGCGGAGGAGAGAGCGAGAAGAACGGAGAGACGAGAGAGAGAAGAACGGGAGAGAGAGCGGGCGAAAAGCAGAAGGGGAGCGCAAGTGAGGGAAGCGGGCGAACGGACGGACGGGCAGTCGAGTGGGAGACGCGCCAGGGAGCAGCCTCCCCCTCCCCCTCCCCCGCCGCCCGCGACTCGAAGCAGAAGTGCCTCGACCTTCGCATTACAAGACGGGCGCTTATCTGGCGTCGCAACGCCCCCCCTTCAAGCCGCTGGCAAGATGCAGTGAGCGTATGAAAAGTATGGCACAAGTTTCACGGCCTTTATGCACCAGCAGTTAAATGCTCATAACTCAAACCTAGCCACGCTTTTAAAAGTGTCTTAAAGATGGTTTTTATGGTAACATTTCCAAGCAGTGGGAGGTGCGCCGCTATATCTGCAGAGAGTCCGCAAACAGGGGAAAACAAAAAAATCCGCAGTAAATCGTAAGACAGATCGTTTGAGCAAAATGATGAAAAGCATTTTGTCTTGTATTCCGAGGACAGTGCTTTAAGTTGGAGGATAAAATTTTCTCGTTTAACCGGCCGCTCATGTGCCCGCGGAGACAATTAACAGCGTCCGCCTTTCTCGTCTCCCTCACGTTGTCCTAATCAGCACACCTCATGTACTCTTCGTCTCGGCGGGCGACACTTAACTTTTTCGTGCTGCGCGCAATGACGGCAGAACTCCGGCAATGAGAGCGCTCGTTTGCCCATTACTGGCTTCCGAGGCAAGTCGCCTCCTATTGGACGTCCTTGCGAGGCCCTCGGCGGCCGGGCCGCGTGGGCTCCCCGCGGCACGCAGCCTTTGGTGTGAACTGCCCGTGTGCGAGGTGGCGAGTGGAGCGTTGCACGCGCGCTTTACAAATGTTTCCTGAGTGCTAGGGAACTAGGCAGCCGTGAACTGTGGAAGGAAGCACAGCACTGCCCGCTATGGGACATTTGTAGAAGGGATAACTCTGAGGTATTTGGTTATTGTTTTTCAGCACAAACAAACTTTTATAAAGAGCTCTTAAGAAGCCTTTAAAACTCCACTAAGATATTTTACAAGTATTTGTAGGTTTTAAAATGTTCGAATTTTGAAAATTAATTTACAAATGTAAAAATAGAACACATACTTTCAACTCGCTTATACAAGTTCATGTTTGAATCGATTTTCATTTCAGTAAGTTTCGAAAAAATATAGTGCTACAACAGAACGTATCCTTGTAATACTTCAAGCGGTTCAGAAGTATTATGATGTTGTACGGTACTTGTATCTTACTAATACTTCCACCACGTCTTGAAAAAAAATAACAATCCTTCACCAAACGAAAAATGGGATATTAAAAAATGTAAATCTTAAATTCTGAAACATCAATAGCAAATGCTGTTTTTAAATTCAGTGCATTGTGCTCTCTCCATACATAAATATTGAAAGAAAAACAAGGCTTGTTGGGGTTCAAGGTTGTCTCAACTGGTACTTCAATAACACCAGCGTCCGCATCAGCAATCCAGTCCGTCATCCTTCGGGCTACCTTCGTCATCCTTCGCGCTAAGAATACAAGAAAACCTTTTAAATTTCACGAAACTCCATAAAAGGTTATTGGAAAATGTTTGTCCCCAATTGCAATATATTATAAAATTTACATATAGTGTAATAGACAATTAGCATACAAAATGTTAAAAAAAATACAAATCTCTCATACTACATCATCATCGTCAAATAAATTTTTAATTATTTTTGATGGTAAATAAATTAAAGTAAAATTAAAATCTTAACAAAGGATTAAACAAAAAATGAAATAGATTTAGAGAATATTTTATTAAGGTATTTTTTACATTTGTCACAAATTAACTAAAAAACAAAGAACTAAACATGAGATGTTTGGTAAGTAATTGAGATTACTATTGACCGTCCGTCCGTCCATCCATTCGACCATCTGTCAGTCTGATGCTCAGTGTACATCGCTGGCTGCTAAACCATTCGGGCGATTTTTTCCAAAAGTGATATTCCCCAGTAGTTCTTTGAAGTTTATCTTAAGTAATTTGATTGTCTATGATTCTTCTTCTTCGTAGGTCTTTTTCCAGCCGACAGCCGGTTACCCTTTGCGTCGCGATGAGACGCATGTCCGACCTCACACTAGACACTAACACCCTTTGTGGGCTCCTCTGATCCGTGGTTAGCACAGCCCCAGGCCTCCGCGGCAACGTACACGAGTGACAATGGACAAGCAACCTGTCCAAGGCGGAACCCTCGAGGCCGCGCCGGCCGGAGCGCAGAGCCCCCTCGACATTCCCACGACCGCTCTGTAAGTTTTACGACAGTAAAATTTGGTATTTGTAGAAAGTGTCTCTGAGCGGAAATCCATCAGTGTATCAGAGGAATAATTTGTGAAAAAGAAATAACGTGCACTTAATACTACTCCATTAACAATTCTTATCACATCAGTTTTACATGAAAAATGTCTTTTCTTGAATTAACATGCGTGTATTTTTAATAAGCTGTTATTAAGTAGAAATTTAATTGATTGGAAATTATCAATTTACAGTCACTATATATCTAGATAAAAATGTAATGTTGTTAATAATGATTTATAATCTAAGAAAATAAAAATTATGCCAAAGCTTTAATGATGAAACATTTTTCTTATTGTATTTCCACATGTCCTAGTCATTTTCTTCTGCTTTCAAGGATTAGGGCGATGACTGTATCGGCCTCTCAGTCCGTCTTCTTCTTGGGCGAGTTGGATCTCTTCTTCCTCGGGCTCTATATGCGTTCTAGGAATAGCTACAATATTTTTTTTATTCGCAATCAACATTACACCTCTGTGAATTGAAAAGTACAATTGTGACTGAAATACACTGTTAGGATGACTTTCCGCTAGCTTCACATTAATATTAAAAAAATAGTGGTACTACAGCAGAACATACTTTCTGGTAATAATGGTAACAGTTATGTAATTTTATAATGTGACATTTTCTGTCTTACATTTCAGCAACCACTTGCAAAACACATACACAAAGCGCGAAAAAACATACATTTTTAATTCAAAAGCTTACGTGAAAAAGGTTTTCTACCATTGAATGTAGCACATTCACGTTTTTCATGTATTTAAGCATTCACGTACATGATCTCATCAACAATGTCCTGTGTATTTTAGTCGTAAATAAAATTAGTAGTTTAAAATAATAGTAATAGCGGCGGCGGCGGAGACGGCGGCCGCTACTGCCTGTTGTTGTCAATAGGCAGTAGCGACCGTCGGCGTTGTCAACACAATGGGCGCTGGATTTATTTGGCATTTACATTTCGCAATACAGAAGCCCTGATGAGCTGACACACTACTGCCAATGGGTCGAAAAAAATATTATCATAAATATTAAATATAATATTGTAAAATTCTTCAAAACATTTCGTTTTGACACGAATTTCACGATTGTTTTATTGCTTTAGCACGCAATGTTAAATTGCCCTCATTTTTGGACTTAAGAACACTCATATTTTGGTACTCGGTAGCTGCTCATATTTTGAAAAACCGAATATTTCCTCCCTAGTTTTCATCCAGCCGACTACCTGTTACCCTTTACGTCCCGCTAGGACGCATATCCGAACAAAACACATCTGGGGGCTTCTCTTAACTGGGAGCTGCAGAACGTGAGACCCTCCGCGACAACACATACATGAAAGATAAGATACAAACAACCATGGCGAACGGGGGTGTCGAACCCGCAACCCTTCGGTCCCAAGCGTTGGGTGTGTACACGCTCCTAGCCACCTCGGCCATTTAGGTCAGCGAAGAAAGGATATCAATGATTTAAAGAATTAATATTTTGAAATAAATTACATTAGTAGTAGTGGTAGTGGTAGTGAAAGTGGTAGTGGTAGTGGTAGTGGTAGTGGTAGTGGTAGTGGTAGTGGTAGTAGTATCATTAGTGTATTGTTAATAAAAAATATTTACGGTTTTTCATAGCATATGAAATCAATATAATGCACAAAAGTTTCCAACCGCCTTCCTGAAATATTTGCCCTGAGTCCCACCCACTGCAGTCTCAAAGCAAATTGGACCTGAGCCATTGACTTCCAAGACAATCAATGGGAAAATAAAAATATGTAGAAAATGTGAGTGAATAGTAAACGCAAAATGAAGTAGTAATATGCTGGAACCGTGAAATGGCCCGCCTTAGAACGAATTCAAAATATTAAAAAAAAGAAATAAGGTAAATGCACTATTAGTGATCACAATGAACAGTGTTCGGGTAGTTTTCTTAAAATTCCTGTATTTCAGTAGTCCATTCATGTGAAACGTAATGAGCGATTAACATACCTCTGAATAGAGCCTTGCTTAAGAATGGCCAATTTTCAATTTGTCATATAGTTTCGATTTCTATTCATATCCAAACACGATTTTGTACCAGTTGTGAGTACTTGATATCTGAAACTTTTGGTAATGATTTGAAACATAACCCGGCTATGGAAACTCATATTTTAAGTCCAGAACGTGTTTGTACTGCTGTAATCTTTCATCTGTAATTTCAAGTAACATGATTGCAATGCTAACATTATTTAACGTTCTGGACTTATTTTTAAAATGCAAAAAGGGAAGAGAAATTATCTTTGTTCTACTTCTCATCATTACACGTCAAAACATCCACGTTCTGCAAGTTTGAAGCAAGTGACCACCATTGACTCCTACCAATGTCTTTAAATAGGTTGAATATTGATAAATTTGCGTTATAATATTGCGGAAGTATATAGTGTAGAAAATAATATTCATTTGCAGTTTATCTTTTTCGATATTAGATAAATTGCTCTTAAACAACCAGGAAAAGATATTTCGTCATACTAATACGTAGTAATATAAAAATATAAAGTATTGTTCCCTGCTTAATTGACTCATTTCACTAATACTGCACACCCACACACACTAACACTCCTCTCTTTCCATCTCTCTCTCTCTCTCACACACACACACACACACTCACACTCCTCTCTTTCCCTCTCTCTCTCTCTCTCTCTCACACACACACACACACACACAAACAAACACACTCTAACACGTTTTAGAAAAGTTGTGTAGAAGTACGTAAGTTCAACGCAGCATTGTACGCACTGGAAAGAACGTCAGAATAACATTGCACTTTCGAGCATATAGCCTGCTGGACCAGTCACACAAGATGTATTGTCTTCCTCCGCCCGACGGTTCTCGAATATTATACGGTCTCTCCACTAGCAAACCCAACACACACCAAACTACCTCAACGTTCGCAAGACCATTTCTCTCTTCACCGCACGCAAGTCGTTATCCATTCACTTCACAACACCTTTCCAGATCTCGTCATCTCGGAAAGCGCCGGGAATACTTCTGAAGGACCCCGGCGGTCTCTTCCTAAGGCGCCGCGTCACACAGAGAGGTTATAGTCACGCGTTTCTCTTCCGATATTGCACAATCAAGAGACCAGCAGCGCGGTCTTTGGCGAAGCGCGGAGGAGGGGAACGGGGGCCGAAGAGGGGGGTGGGGTGGGGCGGGGCCCGAGATCGAGAAAGAGATATTACGAAACCAGACACAGTGTAAACGGAAAAGGAAAAAACCAAAAACCCGCGGCGTGTGTTCGCACAAAAGCAGCTCCACTGCCAATTCGAGCAGTCTATTTCGAGGCCGTTCTGCTCCCCGGGCGGTGCACCAGCACACATGCGAGGCACGCCGGAGGGCCTCTGGGATCCGTCAACGAGCTCTAGAGAGGCGGCGCGCGCGCCAGGAATCGACAGCGGCGGCTGTGCTGAATGGGCGTCGAGTGCCGCGGCGGCGGCAGGCGCCCCCCCCCCCCCACTCACCTCGTCCGGAGGTGGGGGCGACGCCCCCCACACCCACCCCCGCCCCCGCCGCTGTCCCCGCTCGGGAGCAACGAGGCGAAATCTACCTCACGCGCCGCGCTCCCCTCTGCCCCCGCTGCGTTTGCGCCCAGCCGCCCGGGAGCGCAGGGAGGGCCGGACCCAGGCGAATTTCGTGGCGCTGGCGGCGGCAGCGGCGGCGGCGGCGGCGGCGGGCCGCAAGCCGCCCATGAAATTAAGACGATTAGTGGAAGGCTAGCTGCATTGGATGCGGTGGCATAAGAAGGCTTGAGAGCCGCTTATTCTCTTCGTTCCCACTATCGCCCGCTGGCAATGCCCGAGACGCCCAAGGGCTGGAACGATTCATTCAGACTCTCAGGAGCTGAGATTGTTTCGGATTTCAGATCAACGATTCTAGGACGTTCGTCGAGTTGACGTCTTGGCAAGCACTTATTTGAAACAGTAGGTCCGTAGATCAGAATTACGCCATCCATGGCACGCCTTGTTGACACAAAGCTTTAGACGTGTTTAGATGTGTACAATGTGTCTCAGACTTCCAGAATGCACCATTAGACTAAAGAAATATGGACTTATTCCTTTTGCCGTTACATTGTTATTACATGGAATTATTTTTTCGAGAAAATGTTAATAGTAGTTGTAGTATATGATCTTCATAGGGCTCATTGGATTTTTTATTTTATACATACATTAAATATTAAGCAAGTAAATATAAGACCATAATATGAAGGGTAACTGACGTTTTGAGTAAAACCTAGCCCATTGGATTTGAGTTTTTTTCAAAATTTTCAAACAACGACTTCCTTGTTTTCGATGAAATGTTGTTGGATAGGGTGAAGGACGTTTAAGAGAATCGCATAGATCTCATTTTCGTTGAAAACTGATTTTTTGAAAATAACAACAATTGTAAATTTTTTGTCATCTTCCTACAACTATAATTATAAAGATAGACATTTTCCCTTAATGAAATCGGGTCCTTCAAGATATGTTTTGCAGTAAGATCATGTACATTTCTTTTGAAAATGTGAGCACGCTTCGCGTAATTTTGCGTGAAAGTACGGGCGAGAAAATACGCACCTCTAATTTATTTTTGCATTAACAGCATTACATTTCTGTAAGTGTATTAATTTCTAGTACAAATTATGCTAAAACTACTTATTTCTTCTAAAAAAAATGTACACGACCTTTACTAAAGAACTGATTTTTTATGACAGACATAATTCAGGCAAAATTTGTTGTCTATAATCTTGTAATTTAAAAGTCTGTGAGCTCTAAGATGTATTTCCCCAGAATATTATGCCATATCTGAGGCGGGAATGAACATTCGCGAAATCTACACTACGAGCAGTGAGGAGGCTAGAATTCTGAAAGCGTAGCATAAAGAACTTAATTTAGTGTTCAATTCATTTAAATAGATGTTCCATTTAAGGTTTGGAGGGGGTTGACGAGGGTTCTCAAACGCATTAAAAATAGAAAAGCGCCTGGGTCAGACAACATCAATAATGAACTCTTCAAATATGCATCGGAAATATGTTTCATAGAGCTGCAGGACTTTCTTAATACTTGCTGAATATATAGTCACATCCCAGAAGCTTGGAGAACAGCTGTGGTCATCCCCTTATATAAAAAGGGAGATAGGAAGAACTGCCCTAATTACAGAGGGGTAAGCCTTTTAAATTCCGGATACAAAAATATGCCAAAGTTATAAATGAAAGGCTAGATCCTATTTCAGAGGTACTCTTAATAGACGAGCAAAATGGGTTTAGGAAATCCAGGTCTTGTATGGACTGTATATTTACTGTCTCACAGATAATAAAGAAGCTTAGAAAGTTCCCACTTTTGTAGATTCAGAAAAGGCATTCGACTCTGTTTATCAAAAAAAAGAGTGGGAGGTGCTGCTAAGATTAAGGATTTCACTATACCTCGTAAGAGCCATTCGTAGGATGTATGTGGATACTACTATAAAAGTGATTACGGGAGATGGGCCGAGGGATGAATACAGAATAATATATCAAAACACATTTTACTGGAAAAATTGCAATTGAATACATTACTATTAGCAGATGACCAGGTTATCGTAGCAGACAGAAGAACATCTACAAAAAGTTCTCTTTAGTTTTTTTAACATCGCTAAAGATTTTAATTAAAAATTATCTACATTGAAAAACAAAGTCATGGGTTTTAAAGGAATCTTTCCTCTTCGAGCAAAGATTGAAATAAATAAAAATGTAATTGAACAAGTTTCAAATTTTAATTATCTTGGATACAATATAGCCTATGATCATGTTGAAGACCTAGAACAAAAACCCTCTAAATTTCTGCAGCTACGTGGCACAATAATCCACTACTGATGAAGAAAGTACGAAAAAACACTGTTCTTAAATTCTATAGAACTATAGAGGCTCCAGGTCTCTGGTATGCTGTAGAAGCGTGGACGATAACAAGCCAACAGAGAAAAATGATTGAAGCAGCAGAAATGAGGTTGCTGAGACTACAAGCGAGATACTCTTTGAGGGACCACAAGAAAAATTAAGACATGAGGTAAGAACCTCAAGTGCCCAATATAGGCCATATTCCAAGCATTTGGATCCCAATGACCACCTTCAGAGAATGGATAGTTCGCGCATCCCTCTTCAAGCCTTTGGTACAGACCCCAAAGCAGAAGAAATGTACGACGTCCACGACTGGATGGAATGACCAAATGAAAATCGTGAAGTCGGAACAGGCCTAAAGACCTAATTCTTGATGAATATGACGATGATGACTAATTACATAAAAAGTTTATTCTCTTATTATTTAATACATAATAATTAGACATTCACGTGATAAATTATTTTCCTAATGCCTCTGAACTCGACATTCCACAATTTAAAGTTTATTGGCAACACCTTTTCGAACCCTTCCAACTCACCCCCAGGAGAGCAAGTGCGAGCCTGCTCGAAGTCAGTTTGCTACTCGCAATGGTCGACAGCGGAGCATTGCTGGCGAGCTCACACGGTCGAGTTTTCGCGACAAAAACTTCATGCAAATCACGTTGCCTGCAACAAGCAGCATTTCAAACTATTGCTAATTTGTGTATTTGCAAATGAAAGTTATTACGTTGCCCGCAACACGCGGCAGCTCAAAACTACTGCGGATTTGTACACTCACAAGTGAACTGTATATTGCCTGCGACACCGAGGCTCAAAATCATTGCCAATAAGCAGTTGCGAATGAACGGCAGCATTCACGGACCTAATATCCCACGAAACTATACTAATGTGAAAAAGGTGAACTACTAATCAAGAAACTGCTATTGGAATCTTGTCGAAACATCGTGTCTTACTGCGAGGCGCCGCCATCCTGCCACCTTGTACCAAACTTTTGCCGATGGCAAATGCGGTTCCCACGCCCCAGCCGTTACGTCTCATTGCCATCTTCATGCAGCTGCAAGCCGGCCCTCAACTCTCGCTTCCAGAAGAAAGTACATGATCGCCACATCAAATCCATCCAAACTACTGATTCAACTAATGTCAAATATGTCTAGCCAGTTCACAGCAACATTTGGTTATCAAAAGTTAAATCTAAAGTTATAACCATATTTAAAATTAGTGTAAATTTCATTGTATCTTCTATGCGAAATGAACATTAAAACTTTAATCTAATTAACAATTTTAATGTCAACAATACAAAACTAAGCTAAACAAAAGGCACTCTAACAAATAAATCCTATTTAAAATTACATGCTTCAATGCAAACTATGTTAGTCAATCAATATCAAACTATTCATGTAAAGCAATTAATTATCTCTTTCAATTTGTTCTTAGAATAATCTAATTCCCCTCAATATTAAGGTATTATAAGTTTCCAAGTCATCCAAGTGAGACCAAGGGTGAAGTCGGGGCCATTCGTCCATCCTCTGCAACGCACACCCCAAAATTGGGGGTAATTCGTAGACAGTTATTAACAACACGTGTGGGAATTTCGTAGTCATTTATTAAACAACATACTTTTATTATCACTTTACATGCACACAAAAAGTGCAAATTTCATATTGTAATAGTAGCAAGAAAAGGGTCCAACCCGTTAAGTCTGTAAAAAAGAAAAATATATAGTTAAAGTTTCAATAATGATTTTGAGACATAATTGACTCATGACAATGATTTTGAAAAATAAATATACGTAAAACTGATTTCTACCCCACCCCACCATAAGAAAATAAAGATTTACATTGTCCTTAATCTATTACATATGCCTAAGATGTCTACAAAAATAAAAATCCTTCATAATATTTTTGACAAGTTTTCTAAATTTCTTGAAGTACCAATCAGGTCTTTGTCTATTGTTTTTAGGGGCGTGTCAGCCTCCAAATATTCAACTTCACACTGCAGTTGTCTGACTTTTATGTCCACGAAAAAAAGGATTTTGCAGAATTTTAATATCACTATCCTTAATCGTAAAAATCATTAAATTGAATACATTGCTTTTAATTCTATTCATATCGACTTGCTACTTTACACACCTGCCCTATAAGAATTCCAGAAAGCGAAAGATAGTTGGCGTGGCTTCCGAAAGCTCTGCAGGCCCCTCCCAAGGCCACTCCCTTCCCCTGCCGATGAGTGACGCCCATTCCCTGGCAATAGAATGCAGCTCGTGGGCGAATTTTCGGGCTCTAGAGCCGGCTCACGGCTGCTCCGTAACTCATTGGCACAGTTGAGCAGGCCCGTCATAAACGGACAAACGTATATCAAAAGTGAATTTAAATAATTAATAATCAGTGTAACTTCACTCTCTCCACCAAGACATCACATTGACTCGTCATACACGATTGAAATTTTATATGTGATTCAATAAATATTATTATAATTACATACTTCTTTTTAACTCTTCTCTTTCTTCTTCATCTTCTTCCTTCACAGCCTCAGCGTCTTCAATTTTAATACTTTCGGGACTTTTTTCAATTGTTAGCATTCCACTTCGTTCCCTTCCTGCTTTGAATAACCGCTCAGCGCAAATACAGCTTACCACACTATTAGTATCTCTGAAGTCAATATTTATACTATGTACACCAACGCTAGTCAACACCATTAATCACATAAACACTGCCAAAAATGTCAAAATCTTAGAAAAGGTGATGGGACCAAACTTATATTACACGTATATCATTAACATATAGTGTGAAAGCATTACGTTTATCATATTTCCTGTTTTCTTCAAAATAGCATTATGTACTATAAGATCCTTAAAGAGATTTATATAGAATTATTAAGAACGTGTGTCACTGTGCCCTTCAAAATCAAAATTCACAGGCGGCATGAACGTTTCTATCTGTCTTGAACAAACGAACACGCTACGATATCTCACACTGGTTTATAGACGTCGCATAATATTCATTGCGCTGCCAAAGTAACGGTTTGCACGCTGCAGGAGACGTAGAGGTCACGTGAAATCTTGCCGTAATACGTTTTTTAAGCTCTATTTCTAATATTTCACACCATTTAAAAATGTGGGCTTTGTCAGTTCTGGCGAGATTTCATGTATTTCATGGGCGGCTCAAATAGTAATTGACCTAGCCCCACCTTAATTACCATCTCCATCAACGTACTGCGTTGCGAACTGCCAGATATTGAACTTGCGTCGTAATCCTTAAATTACAGAATTATTATTTATTAAAGTAATTGATGACATTTTTAAATAAACTTGTCCACAATTACAGAGCAGAATACAGTGTACGTGCTTAATGACGCAATTTCACATGGTCATATTCAATTTCACACATTTTATTTAATTGTTGATGCTATCTAGATCTTTGATTTATCTGATTTCTTATTTAATAAGTACTATCTTATCAGTTAAAATAAAATTAATGGCCTCCGTCTTGGTGTATATGAAGTTTTATACAATAGGTCCTGTTCTTCCACGTCACCCCGTGGAGTTACCCACTTCTATGAATGTAGAATGTAATGTACCTTACAAAATGTCATAGTCTGAGGTGGCTCAGGGTATTGACTTATGTCACTGCAGTGCCTCAGGCTGGGAGAATCTAGTGTTCGGTTCGGTAGGAAGGGCGGCGCATTCTCGCCATTAGCTCGGTCAAGTTGAGCCCCCGGCTGCACTGAACGCTCGCCTATTGTTCCTCCGATTAACAACCTGCGAGTGCCCTTCCTCTTCCTTGTCCTCTCCTCGCCTCTCACTTGCATTCCTCAACCGCACACGGCGGGCGCTTACAGTTGGTTCTGGTTTTGCCTTTTGGAGATATACAAGTGTATTACTGGGGTCTTCTGAAAGACGAGAATGTTCTAGTGGACTTTTGATTCGTTTCTGATATAAACGGAGATCACTGGCTTCAGAAGAGCACTTCGTGAATTTAAATCATCGAGAATTTGTAAATACATCAATTATCTTACATCATGTAAGGTATGTGAATGTAATATGGTCACGTTAAGTGCTTCAAATTTTTCTTATTATTTATTTGAACATTAGGCCACATTAACAACACCATGATGCAATTTAACACTTTTGCTTCAATTCGAAATACCGAAATTTTACAAAAATACGGCCTGACATTATTTCAGTAACGCAAGGATTGCAGGGTTACTCAAATTCAGTATTCTCTACAATGAGACTTTAATATACAAAGTTGAAAACATCAGTAATTGCTTGAAAATTTACAACAAATAGTTTAAACATTTTTACATTGAGGAGACTTGAAAGTTTCGTTGACTTTAATAGTTCGTTCTTCACCATTGGCCATATTCATAACAAAAATAACAGGTTAGAATATCTCTCCCACGTTGGTAAAATATTGTGCAAATTTATCGGCATTAATCTGTTGTTCATTAAATGCGCTAAACGCTGATGTATACTAATCCCTCTTTCAAGTGTCACTAATAATAAAAATACCTGAAACAAGATATAAGGCCAGAGCGGCTTCGGCTCGTTCATGACAACAGAGGCTCCCGAGGGCGAGTGCGCCAGGCAACAAGCCTGGAGGTGGCTGATGCACTTCTGACGCTCATTCTGACCGCATGCAACTACTGCCTATGGTAAACAGTGTCAGCGAACAACATAGCCGCTACTTGGCCATATTACCTGCACTGGCCACATTTGAATCACTGGCCTTATACGAATTAATCGGCTTTTAAATATCAATTTCAGTCGTGAAGCAATCCTACTAAATTCCACTCGTGCTTTGGAAATAGGATTACAATTGTATTACAACTTATATTACATATGCATATTTTGTAGAGTTTATTTTGGACAACAACTATCAAGAGCTGGCTTTGTCACAGAGTTAAAAGTCCATTTGTGAAGAGTTGATGGGAGTGAAACGACTCTTCTGTTTATAGTGCGGTGAACATGTTTCATCCCGACTTGTGGTGAAAGGACAGATAAACACTCTGGAAGAAACCTGCCAGCACTAAAACCTCTTCTCCCCCTCTAAATTCCGCGAGAAGTGACCACGCCGTAAACCCTGGCAATCAGACGGAACTGGTGGGTGCTCCAACCAGCAGAGCACAAGAAGCCTCTGTCCCCGTACTCGGACCCGATAGACCGAAATCGCCGGCCCTCCTTCTTCCATCCACTTTTCTTCTCCCCTTTCTTCCTCAACCTCGCGCTTCCGTCCTTCCCGCTCCTCTCCGCCGTTCCTCTTTTCCTTGCCGCCTCCTTCCCAGTAATCAGGCGAAGAATCCAATTTTTATATAAAATATTTTATCATGACGTCGGGTAGCAAAGTTTCGCGCGTCTAATCGACTTTGGAGTTGGGCGACTGCGCCCGCTCTGGTCCACCCGCCCGCGCTCGCCTTTGTCGTGGTAACACAATTAAGCCAGATAGCGACTGCAGAGATCCACCCGACCCCTCTGCCCCCGCCTCCCACGCCCCTCCCCCTCCTGCACCGCCCCGGCCCGGCCCCGCCCGCGCCGCCACCCACGTCCCCGGCCACGCCCTCGGCCTCCGCCGCGCGCCGTTTAACCGCAAGGAAAACTCGAGAGTTCACCGCGCAAATGGCAGAGCCACCGATATTGCCATCGACGCCCCGCCCCGCCGCGCCCCGCCGCGCCCCGCCGCGCCCCGCGCCGCGCCGGCAGCATGTGCGAAAAGCAATGCGCGCCGGCGGCCGTGTGCGCTGTTGTGTCCGCCGGGGCGTGCGAGACGTGTGGATGTGGTGCGTGACCGCAGCTGAGCGCTGTCGCGACTACGCAAATGGAAAGTTTGCTCGTTCGACACGTGGGTGTGATGAGTGCATTGGTGAGGAGCTATCTCCGTCTTGGGGGAGCTCACGGGTGCGAGGCGGGAATTTCAACGTTTTGGAAATGGTAGTGTTCTGCGTGGAAAGCGTTGGTGCAGGTGGAGTTTTAGCTTCCCTCTAGAGGGTTAGTGCGTGCAGGTGGCCTATTGGAATGTTGCCGAGCGTCTACCTTACGCACTGCATGCCATTCTGCCGAGCACCAGCTGTGCATCGTCTTTCTGCTTTGTGTATGCAATTTTTTGTGTAGCAGGCGTGATTATTATAATTATACAGTTCTCATATATTTAATGGGGTGCAACAGTGGACAAAATTTTACTGTTAGGAAATAAATACTGAATGTCTGCATGGAGAGCATAGCGCATCGATGCAGTTGTTTCGTTGGTATCGACGTCTGACAAAATTGTTTTCAGAAAATGAACAATAAGGGTATACATTTGTTATTGTAATTATAAAACAAAGTGAAAGGAATTATTCGGATTTTTTCTTAATTTGTAACTATGAAATCATAAACGTTTTTCAAAGCAAACCATATGTTTTTAACACTTCTACATTTTTATAAATGTCACCTACGTAAAATGCTCGACAACCTGCTACGGACCTTTGCCGACCAGCGGTGACTCAGCATCTCAGCCATGGCAGAAGGGGGTCGTCTGCACGGTTCGTGTGTTCGGTTAGCACGAACACATCCCTTCACCGTTTATTCTGCTCTTCATAACCTTAGGGTAGAATTTCTCATCGTCACACAGCAATAGATACTGGGACATTTGTAAGGAAAGCGCTGAGTTATTATTTTGCCCCGGCCGGTAATCGACCCTAGGACGCGCCGTGGAAAAAGGATATACTACGTTACGTCCACAGCCTTGTGCAACGCTGCTATGAATTCATTCTTATTCTTACGTACATATATTGCGGATATAAAGAAAGCAGAGGTCAGGAATAATCGCCGGTCGGCTCATTTCTTCGTTGATTACGCAATTCTCTTGCCAGCATTAGGGAATGCCTGGTTTGGTGTTTCAGGATTACCAATTGCTGCAAGTGTAGCCGGCGCGTACACTCATCCCGGAATGGCGCTTGTACTGTTCTAAAATAATTATCGAATAATTCTGTGACGCTTGTTCATTCTCTTTTTCTCGATTCTTTCCCTGGGGCTTTTTCCAGCCGACAGCCGGTTCCCCTTTACGTCCCGGTGGGACGCATGTTCGGCCGTAAACTACATACACCTCACTTGCGGGCGACAAATCATACATGACAGACAAGGAACAAACGAACTTGTCCAAGGTGGCTACCATTCGGTCCGAAGCAGTGAATCGGTACACACTCTTACCCTCTTCAGTCGTCCCAGTCGGCCATTTTACCGAATACTGGGTAAAAACTAATGTAATGGCAGTTTTTTGGCAGAAAAAGACGATTTATGAGGGCCTGCAATAAATTACTTCCTCAAATACGTGTTGTCAGCTTCCTCGTTTTGGATATCCTTGATACAGGGAAAGCGATTGTTCTTTAAACGTCTTTGTTTCTCCGACTGTACGTCTGTCGGTCTGTGGACTGTACTAATCAAAACCCTTCACATAATTGTTACTATAGGGGGTAGATACAGCTTACCCCAGTTAAATTTTTACTACTTTTCCACTTTTTCTCCATTAAAATCATACTCCACAGTAATGAAAATCAACTGGCTCACAGAAATATGTTTATTCTGCATGGAAAATTTTGCTTTTATTTTTAAACATTTTTTAACAATATTTTAAAACAAAAATTCAGTCAGTTTTTAATGCACTGACTTAGGTTTTCCCTGATAACTCAAAGAATCTTGAAGATTTTACCAATTTCTTCTTTTGATTTGTTGGAAGTACTAACAGGTATAAAATCGTGCTCTTTCATTTAGATCTGTAAATAAATAATATTTTTAATTTGAATCCAAAATTAATGAATTGATTTTTAATAATTTATTCAATTTTATGATATTTTAGCACAAAAACTATTAAACTGAAGGACGGACAGTTGCTTCCACGTCAATCAATTTTTTGGTATCGAAGACCCACAAAACATGCATTCTAAATACACAACGTAATAATAATAATAATAATAATAATAATAATAATAATAATAATTTACTTCACATAAGAACAAGATTTATTCCATTTTTTAAACCAAGAGCATAAAGTTTTTTTTCTTGAAAAACGCCGATTTTCGAAACATCGCCCATTATACTTCTGACGAAGTAAAATGAGAAAGTAAAAAAATAAATATAAAACGTAAAACCAATTTGAATTTTTTAATTGATTGACGATTCCGGGTAAGTCAAATGCTTAGGTTATTAGTTCCGTGGGTGTAGTGCATGTTATTTCCTCGGGAAGTGGCCGGTGGATGGAGAGATCTGGCGCCGACCTACCTGACGGCACGCGGGGCTCCAAACAGGGATCTCCTACCAGCGAGGCAACGCCCCATTTGGGACAAACTCAAAACTCCCGACCAGTGTCCCAGCATGTGTGTGGTGTAGTGCGTGTAAGTGTGTGTGTAAGTAAGGAGTGAGGATAGGAAAGATCGCGCGCAGTAAAGCAACTTTTTTACATTCTTGGTACTTAAGGATATGTTGTACTGTATGCATAAGGTACTATGTTAATGCAGTGTCGGTGAAAACTGTTTTCATTAAAATTTAATTTATTGCGTTGTTATAAGATAGTATTTTATTTCTTATTCTTGCGCAGTGTGCAAGCAACGCTTTTTAAAAACATTTTTGTGATTTTCTTCAGCAGCATTGGTTCGATTAAATCACGAATTAATTGGATTGATGAAAGTTCTTCAAATGACTTGATTTTAATTATTGTTATTTCATTTCTTTCTGAATTTATTGCAACGGTACTAGAGTTTCTACCGCACAAGCCCAATTTCAAACTTCAAAACCGAGAAGAAGAAAAAACAAGTTCTCCTCCACAGTCGACGATCTTCATCACACATCGGCTTTTCCACCACAAAGTTGATGCAAATATGTGAAAATATTCTGCATACAAAATAAGAAAAAAAAACAGCCAATGTTTTTTTATGAAGAGATACGGTTGTAGTCATATTTAAAATTCTTGGAAAGAAAATAATTCGCCACGTGAAATTGTGTCCTACTGTTTTTTACGAGTTGTCAATGTGACGGATATTTGTCGAAGGCACTTGCAATCTCGTCATATTTTTTGTACTTAGGGAACCCATCAGCCATATAACTTTATCAGTGAAAAATATTATAATTCCATTTTTTCAAAACCTGAGCCGCATTTTTTGTCGGTATCTACGCCCACTGTGAGAACATATACAATACCTAATGTAAATCTGTATCTCGAAATCAAATTTTCAACATTGTAATTGGAGACAGTCCTCATCCAAAAGGAAATTAGATAAGGCGACAAGAGGGTGGAGAAATACGCTGAAACGAATAGACATTATTTTTATCACAGAATTGTGTTCGGCAGCCGAATATGAGATGTCATGAAAATGTGATTAAAATTCAAGCTTCTAAAACGAAATAGAATACACGTGATAATGCGATTCCCCGTATTGTAGTTGTTCAAACGAGACTTTATTGAAAATACTATCAAAGAGTTCAAGAAGCACTAAAATTGAAAATGTTGTTCATTCACGAAAGCGCAATCGATTTAATTGAGTAAAACTTTTGGCAAACTTTCAATAATTATATCATAAAAATTGTAACCGTCTAATGCAGCTTTCTGAGTATAATCGAATCCAGCACATTTCTCCCTTTTCTCTTCCGCCGGGGTAAATCTCGACACGTCCCTCCATCGCCTTCGCAGTCGATTTACAAAAAATCACGTGTCGACACACAAGGTCTTTTACGGCGCGCTTTCTCGCGTCACGCTGACTACACAGGTAGTGCTCCGCGTTTTGAATATGCACGTCCCTCATAGAATTCCCTGCGTATGCAAATGGAAACCAGCGAAAACAACGGCAACAAGGCGCAAGCGGCGCCGTAGCCTCTCCCTCCGCCACGCGGCGCCTCCGCGCAGGGGGTGGGGGAGGGGCGGCGTGCCACAGTGCGAATGGTCACTAATCTGCACGGACGAAAAGCGCGCACAGGATGAGTCACTTCACGTAAAAATAGATCACCGTATTTTCATCGGTTAGAAATCCATGTTTCCTACGTCTCTTTGCTGAGAAACGATTGTTTTTTGCACAGAAGTTTTGGGACCATTTGTCGTCTTCTATAACGTCGATTTTGTTTGATTAGTCGTTCCGCGCGGGTCAATTGCGAAGGTCATTAGTGTCGTAAGTGTAGTGCATGTCTTATCGCAGAAGGGCACGGTGATCTTCCCCCGACGGATGGCGAGGTCTAGCGCCGACCTACACGCCGGCTTGCGGGGTTTTCCCCACTCATGTGCCTTCCATCAGCGAAGCACTGCTCCATGGCTCCACCGCCCCACTGAAGTGAGGTGTCGTGCAGTGTAGAGCAGAGAAATAATGAAGTGGTTAAAGGATCATAGTGAAGTAAAGTGAAGTGAAGTGCAGTGCAGTGAGGTGTTATTTGAACAAACATTCAGTGCGGAGTTAGATTATAGAAGTTTCTTTTTCTTAAGGTAATTTAATGTTTTATGAATTAGACAGTTTTTATATCATTATTATTTTTTATTAATTAACAATAATAATAATAAAAATGTTATTTTTTATTATTATTATTGTTAATATTATTATGGTGCTTTTATCAGTTGTTTTTATTGTTTCTATGATTATTATTGTACCATTATTATTATTATTATATAATTTGCATGTTAGCTCTATTATCTTATTTATGTAATTAGCTGCCACAGAGTTATGCCCATTTGCTGTTCAAATAAATATATCTTTATTTATCTACCCGGGACTAGTTCCTAGCTCCCGACTGGTCTCAAGACATGTGTGGTAGTGTAGTACACGTAAGTGTAAGTGTGTTTAAGTGAGAGGTGAGGATAGGACAAGGAAGAAGAAGGAAAGATCGCGCGCGTCCTGTTTGGTAGGGTATTTCTTCTGTATTTGCCTCGTGTTGATCGTAGAAACCACGATAGAAAACTATCGATCAGAGTAGCTGACTTGTCCAATTCTGCACCACACAGTGGCTGAATTTGGCCTAGCTATGAAGCTAGTGTGAAAAAATCCTACCTCCGTCGAGACTCGTACCCTTGGACCTATCGGACAGAGACACTAATTAATGTCCTGCAGCACACAAGCCAGATAATAGTAAGAAGAAACTCTGAGCGAAGTTGCACGTCTTGCTGAAGAATTTCCTAATGTTCACGAACTCGAAGAAAATCTTACATGAATTTATAGTGCCAGGATTCAAAACGAAACAGCTGTGTATCGCGCGCCACTCTGGTGTCGGGTTCGAGTTTAGGACGTCAGAACCATAGAGCGGCAGCCCGCCGTCCTAATTCCAGTGCACTCTCCATTACATTGCGCATACAGAGGTTGCGACGAAATAGAACACTTTCGTCGCGAATTTATGCATCTGAGGCCAAAATTATAGTAATAGAAATTATTGCTGATGTGGCGAACTTGATGTGTTTTTTACCATTTGAAATGAATCACGATTACTACTTCGCTGCTTTGTGAGAAGTTCTTTACTTCGCTTACGCTCAGAAATTCGTTGTTTCTTGTAGCAATGACCTGAGCCATTATTTACGACCCTTATTCCCACCTATGGCACTACCTTTTTCCATGGAGTAGCATTTTAAATAATAAGGAAATTAAGAGTTTGATGAGTTATTACGGAGTCAAGTATTCAAAGAGTTGGCTGTAAAGCATAAGACGCATTTCTCTCGTGCTCAGAGACCTTTTCTTTAAATACGGTAAATTTTTACACTAAATGGAAATTGATAAAGGTTGTTAGGTTGAGCATGCACCTAGGACCTTTGTACAAAAAATATATCCTCAATTAGGATGTTGGTGACCATTTTATGCGAGGGCCGCGCATTCCCAGGCAACTTCACGGCGAACCTTTTTTTTAAGGGCCATTATTCCCGCTCCACGCAGAGATGCTGTCGTGACGGACAATATGCCCTGGATATAGTTGACTACGGGTGAAGAGATGTGCGGTGTATTATAGCTGAAAGGAAAAACGAGACGTGTTTTTCGCAACTGTAATATCAAATTTGTAGGAGGATTAGATCTCCGATGAGCTACGCGAAAGGGGAAGAAAATGACTTATCTCACATATACGTACTTCATCAAAGAAATACTGGCCCTTTTTTTGTCAAATATATACAATTACTAACAGATGTTCGCACCGTAGACACCCGATCCAATAATATAGTAGAATTTATCGTGTATCAACCAGAGGCGAATTACGTCCGTGCTTTACCGCAGTGATTCAATTTCATTCTATCACTTGGACCACCATCATTTTTGGCTCAGAGCATTGAATGATATCACTGCAGAGCCTATGATAGGAGGTCCGAGGGTTCACCAGGGGAATGCCGAAATAGTACGCAAACAATCGGGCCACGGACCGCGCGCAATTTTCTTACTCTTCCTTGTTCTCTCCTCACCCGGAACTCACACCCACTTATATGAAATACACTACCCCACATGTAGGGAGACGAGTCGGCTGCTTAGAGCTTGTTTAGGTTTTGCCCAATGCTCCGCTGGCAGATGATCCCAGGCTAGGGAACAACCCACTAGTCGGCGTGAAGGTTGGCGCAGGGTTTCGCCATGCAGCAAAGAAAAATCACCGCCAATTCCCGCGATAAAAGCAAGCATTAAAGTTATGCAACTGATGACCTTAGCAAATGACTGGCCCGGAATCTCTAACCAATCAATGAATTCAACGTTCTTTGGACAGATATTCTTTAAAATGGACACTAAATGAAGAAGCAAATAACACCGTTACAAAAAACGTCATGTTTCCCAAGAAACAATGTGTCTGTTACAGGTAATGTTCCTGCATAGCTTGTAAGCGAATTAGTTAGTTAATTATCACATTACTTTGTTTATTATCTAGGTGAAGTCTAGGAAAGGAAAAGTACGTTGTGGTGACGAGAAATAGCTTATGCATGTGATCTATTTGTGATAATCAGATATCAAATTGTTGGTGAGATGTTACTAAATTTAATGAAGGGCAAGGTTAGTATATTCGGGTTTCAACTTTGTTTTACGTAAAATATTTGCACATACTATCTAACCTCACTGCATACAGTAGTTGAAGCTTTTTCAAGCTGCCCATTTCCGAGCTGATGGCTAGGCTCCGCCTTTGGCGCGTCGGAAAAACAAATTTGTTATACATTGTCAGAAGATTCAATTGTTTTCAAAGGTCTCTCTGCGGCGAGAAAAAAACAGCTCAGTTGTACAATGTGAAACTTTGCTGCGTTAAGAGCTGAGTTATATTAATGTTCTCCTTCTGTTAAGACGAACGGAAATACTTTGAGGAGTGAAATATTTGACTAGACGTAAGGCTCATTCTCAACACATTGAGATTTTATGTACTGAGCCTTTCTCCATCCTGGAGATACGGATTTTGATCACATAGTAAATAATGCTTCATTTGCGCGAATGTTGGCGACTCATTTTTGAGATTTTGGGGGGAAAGTACCGATTGTCATGTTCCCAAAACGCAATATTCAGAAATACCACATCGTACGTCAAATGAAACATAACAGACATGCCAACAGAAATGTAAGAAGTTCTGTATGTACTTATGAGGAATTTTTTGATTGTATGAATTCTTACAAGGAAAGTAATTCTAGTATGTCCCAAGATGCATCTTATAACTGAGTTCATCTTATAATAGTCTGTAGATTATTGATAAAATAATAGTCCTCAGGTACTTGTTATTTTCAATCATGTAGTAATCCTAATGAACATACCAAATGATGATGGAAATTTAAGAATTTACCAATAATTCATAAAGTCGTCTTAGTGTAATATTTGCCAATTTCGGACTTGTTTATTCGTAGTAAGAAAAGACTTTCACCATGCCGATCATCAAATATAGTAGGATGATTGAAAATGAGATTAATGCAATAAATCAGCGTGGATGAGACAGGGAACTAAGTAAAAACCTGTCTTGGGGGAGGGGTCAAAATCTGTGTGGCGTACTAGGTGGAGATGTGTATTCTGTGCACATTCTTAATTCTGGGATCCCTACCCTAAACCATATACATTATGAAATCTTCAGAAATAAATCAACGTATATGGCAAGAATTGTTAACAAAATATTCACTTCGATAAAATAAAATCTATTTTGAAAGCCAAATCAGCTATAGATTTGGCTTGTTTTTAATCTTGTCCTTTGTGAAGGAATATATACATCTGTCGCGACAACATGGAGAACGATAATTTGAATAAATATATTTTTCCTGAACTCTTGAAGTCGTGCACAGATAAGGAAAATACATTTTTGCCCAGATGCACAACAAGGGGCCACCACAACACTTGCTCAAGGAATCCGGGACAAAAAACCTGATCGAGACCTCATTGGCAGTCATTGACACAGAAGTGAGATACAATATTTGTTACAGGTTGTTTAGAATTATACAATCCAAAGGGTAAATAATATATTATATATAAATATTAAAATTAATATTAATTTCCTTTTTGATGATCGGCGTAGTCTCTAATAGTACAGAAACAGTTATGTAGCAGAAAAGATTTTACGTCATCCCAAAGATTATAAGGTACATGTATTGTATCTAAATTTTTTGTAGAGATGTTGATACTGTCACCTGATGAATATGATTGCTACGTCGAGTGTTAGTATTATCGGCTTTGGCAGAAAATATATTCCCGCCCTTGAGTCACTCATGTTTGAAAAAGACCACTGATTCGTAAATCAAGAGACAAGGTAATGGTAAAATTCCTAGATTAATGAAGAAATGCTAAAAGAATCACATGGCACAGATTTGTTTATCATTAGTAATATTTTTTTGTAATCTAAAAGTCTCGGAGCTTTAAAATGTATTCTCCCAGAATATTATGCCATATCTCAGGCGGGAATGACCATTCGGGTAATATATTCAACGAGAAGTATGAAGGCTAAGTGAATTTGACAGAATTCTGAACGCGTAGCATGATGGACTTAATTTAGTGTTCAATTCATTTACACGGACGCTCCATTTGAGGTTTGTCTGATTTGAGAGACCTAAGTATTTTGATACCTTAAAATCAGTTAATGGCACACCGTACATTATCAATGAAGTACAGAATATTTTATTTGAAATTCAAAACTGCATTGAAACAGTTTCCATTTAATTTATTATTAATTCGACATTACGGAACCAATTTCATAGATCTAATAATGTTTAACTATTTACGGTTTATTTATTGCGAATAATATTCTTATCATCCGCAAGTGATCTTTCGTTTCGAATCGTCATTTGTGCCCCGCATTCATAATAAAAATAGTTTATCTACGATTATGATATATTTGTAACAGTGTCAATCTAACAGTATTCGAGAAATTCGTACAAAGAAATAGATTGCTTGATAAATCTATTAACGCATTTTACGTATTATACTGCAAGTCATGGTGTTAAGGTACTGAATGAACCGTCGGCAAAATACTAACAAAACGCCGACAGTTGCAGAAATTGATTCATTTTCTTCTGGCTTCGCGATGCGCTGAATGTCGCGCTGTCACGTAAGTTGTGGTGGTTTGTCCGCTGGCATCGGGGAGTTTTGCCACTGTGCACGAGCGCTGGAGAGCGCGAGCAGAGCGGCCTCAGCCCTATCCTCAAAGCCGCGTTGGGACAACGGAGGCTGTGTTTAACAGCTGACAATGCCGTTGGCGTAGAGAAGTACTTCAGCGTAGTACCAGGGTTATTCTGTTCCTGTCGTCTTAAGGACACTGTGAGGTTTCCGTTTACACCGACTAACCGAATATACAATAACGGATATTACGGTGTTTGTAATAAGTCTGTTATCATCACAATTGTAATTGGAGAAGTATAACTTGTAGTTGTTTGAGAAAAAATAGAACAATATGATGTGTGTGTAGAGAAGCAATGCAAAGAATGAAGAATGAAGATTTCCAAATAAATTATAAACCATCAATAAAAACAAAAAAAAAATGTTCAGTACATGAGAAACTTATGCTCAATAATAGAAAGCAGCAAGGAGTTTCGCGTTTTAATGTAACATCTTCAGGCGTAGGTTTGAATTTGATGAGAAGAACAATAATGACATTACCATCCCACATTTTCTATCATACATGAATTTACCTCGTATATGTAGCAACCGACACAGAAACAAGACAAAAAGGATTCACATAATAAAATCATTATTCCTTTCATAATTATGGTCTAAGTTTTGGTTTCATAGACAATCTCGATCTGGTTTTTGTTCAATTTCCTTGATACATTTGGCAAATGCTGAGAATTTTCCACCTCGTTTTGCTTCTGGATGTAAATGTAGCTTCACTATACGCACGTTTTGTTGAATTCTCATTTTGCTTGTAGTGGTAAGAATAGAGGAAAGGGCGAGTTTTTGTTGGATATGCAGAAAAAAAATTCTGTGCGTTTAACGTTGCAAATAAGTTTCGTATAAATCTGAAACGAAAATGTCGTTTTTCAAATGTCGCTAATCTCGCGTTTTTTAATTTTATTTGTATACATTTATCTTTAACTTTAACTCATCTTCCAACAATTTATAGTTAAAATGATGGGAAGAGAACGTGAACTCAAGAAAACGTGCGCAGATAATCTTCTCCCCTATACGTTACATACAGTTTTTACTGTTTTTTGACTAAATAAAACTTAACTTTTTGACTTAAAAAAAAGGTGCATTGCTAACAAATACCGCAGACTAATATTACTACGTGAGCTCACATACCATTTCTGTTGGATTGATTGATTGTTTGTGTTGTTGTGATTGATTACTAATACTAAAGAATACTAAAGAAAAGTTCTGCAAACGCCAAAGAATTAGCATATCTTACGCTGGTTCGCCCTCTCATGGAATACGGAGTTGCGTGTTGGGATCCATACAGAAAGGCGCACCGGAAAAGTCTAGATAGAATACAGAGAAAAGCGAATAAGTTTACCTATAGAAGTAACGCAACAAAAAAGTCATAGGAACCTCTAGAAACGAGAAGAACAAAGGCGAGGCTTTGCGCTCTTTATAAATCGTACGTAGGTCAACCAGCTTGGAAGGAAATTCAGATTAGACTAGAAAAACCAAATTATTTCGGCCGAAGCGATCACACCCACAAAATTCGAGAAAGGAAACAAAATTCAGATCTTGGGAAGTTTTCCTTTTGTAACAGAACAATTAGAGATTGGAACAGTTTACCTGCAGCAGTTTTCAAAGCTTTCCTCCCAGTGTCCGAAGTTTTAGAAACAAATTAGAACAAGATATTAAATGAGTACGCGCTGTGTAGTGCGGTGAAGAGCTGTGAAGTGCTGGTCAGTGTAATTCAAAGCAAAAATGTGTAGTGTAGTGAAGTGAAGTGAAGTGCGGTGAACGTGATCAATGCACTTTTCAATGCTGCTTTTCGTCTTGTACTGTATTGTGCGGTATTATTATTATTATTATTATTATTATTATTATTATTATTATTATTATTATTATCATTCTTAGTATTATTATTATTAATGTAAGTGTTGTAATTTTTGCAATTATTGTCATTAACTGCCAGCGGGTTATACCCAATTGCAGCTCTAATGAATGTAAAAAAAATGTATGTTTCCCGGCGCGTCAACTAGTATGATCATTAGACTTGCAAGTGTAGTGCACGTTTTTATCACGGGATGAGGCAGTGTTCTTCCCACGGCAAAATCCGGCGCCGACTTACACGCAGACATTCGGGGTTCCCATTCAGGCATCTCCCAGCTGCTGGGCACCGCCCTAGCCAGGATAAGCTCGAAGCTTCGGACTGCGCACCCGATACGTGCGGTAGAGTAGTGCATGTAGGTGGGGGGTGCGGACTTCGGAAGGAACACGAAGCAGAGATTGCGCACGGTCCGTGGCCCGTTTGTAAGTGTATTTATTTTTGAAGTTTCTCACACTTGCCTACTTTTATTACTTCATCCGGTCCCCCGGTGAGTAATTGAAATACATTCTCGATGTACAGTATGTTCTACAAACATAGCTAGAGTGTTTTTAGAAGCTGAATACAAAGATCTCTGAGAATTTGGAATGGAATTTATACGTATTGCATGATTTACCAATAATGCGGATAGGATTAATATTTTAAAATTATTTGTAATATCTTCCTTAATTCCTTCGTTCTTTGTTTCTCGTCCTTTACTTTATTTTAGTCTGCTTTCTTCTCTCAGATATTTTCTGTTGAGATGGAAGGAGGAATCTAGCCGTTGTAGAGGATATTGACAACTCAATACGTTGGTTCTGTAACAACATATGAAAAATGTCAGTAAGAGGTATAATTTTTACTTTCACGCATTACTAATTCTTTGTAAAAAGGGAAAGTTATGTAATCGGGCGCCGGAAAAGGGCCAATTTTCGCCAGAGAAACTCCTATAATTTTTATCTTAAGTGTAGAAACCTATCAATCAACAGATATCGATTTCTCAGGACAATGACATCAATGTAAATGAAATATGACTAGGGAACATTTTAAGTAATAATTGGAGCAACACAAGAGTAATCATCACTTACTTATTCTTATGAAGTTGCTGAGTTCTGTTCAAGAACAAACAACGTGTAGAACATATTAACTTGTTCAATTGCAGCAATATCAAAAGACACGGATGCACCATCTGTTTATAAGTTCTGAAAAATAATTATAGAAATGGTGTAACAGAAGCACATTTGAGTGCAGAAATCCACTTAACTCAATTTCGTAAGAAATGAGCGTTATCTGTTATGTACACCCGAACCCTTCAATTATGCTGTGCTAAAATGTTTTATTTTGTTTTTGATTTTCCAACATTCCGGAAAATAATAAACCATTTACTTTCATTCATATAAACAATGCATCTGCATGTACGCACAGCCAAAAAAAGTTAACGTAAACATATGGCCGCAAGCACTTCGTTAGGGGAGAATAACAGGAGGCCAAGGGAGGAAAGTACACACACAACGTAATTGGGGATCAAAAGTTTATTAGTTGTGAACAGAGCGGCAAGTAATTAGTTCCATGCCGTTTACAAAAGAAGTTCAAACTGTCCTCTGTTACACTTAATGCATAACTGAACCTTATGGTACAAATTCTAGGTCTTGGATTTTATAAGAACGGAGTTTCATTTTTTATGCATGAATGTGATATAGAATTTATTCAAGATCAAAAATTGTTTTTTTGAAAGGCAACAGACGTCAATGAAACACTCTTCAAGAGCCTTCAATATGCCTTCCTATGTATGTTTGTATAAAAATATACTGTATAATACACTGTATAATATATTCTACATTTGGTCTTTGATAGTGTGATGATGAGTCCGAATTTAACTCAACATGTTTTAAACGAGACAACAGAATGTAATAATTTGTTTTATGAATGTGCAAGTATACATTTGAGAATAAATCACATGACCTTGGGGCTGAATAATACGTTACAAAATTCTGAATTTACTCCCCCAAATATAGTTTTTGCACTGAAACCGAAGAGAGCAAATTCAATTAAAAAGTAACATTAATAAATTAAATTTTAAAAATTAGATCACGATGTTCTCAGCAAATATCGTAGTTTCGAAAAAAATATTATATCATTGAAATAATCTTGCCTCGACTTACAAGCTATAAGACGCAGCTATTTAAATGTTCAAAAAGTCTCGAAATGAGGCCAAAAATCATTATAGAAGTTCTTTTTCCAGAACAAAATTCCGTCAGGACTTCAATAACACGTGAATATTGAATTTATAGCAGAAAAAATATTTGCAAAGCAAGGAGATAAAAGTGATCGAATTTTTATGTAGACAGCCAAAGACAGGTAGGAACAGTAGAAGTGTGAGTTGAAGAATACACCAAAATACCATAAATTTGTGTATTGGTATTTTCTACTATTTTTGCATTACTCTTATAATAGTTATCAGGCATCAATTGAGAAATCTCTTTGCGCACTCTTACCTAGGCTGTTTACTAGAAATGAGTCTGAGCCAATTAATAAGCGTAATTAATAATTGCGTCGGTCTGCAGCCGTTTTCATCGCGCCCAGATGCAGACGCAGACGCAATTCACCGCCATCAATGACAGATCTGTCACCAAAAACTATTCAACTCCCGGACGTCCGGCCCACCCCGCCTCTACCTCCCGCTCCGCCGCGGCTTAACGCAATTCCCTCCATTCGCAGGCGGCGAGGGAGGCTGCCCTGCCATCGACAGCGCATCGACTACGGCGGCCGCGACGGCGGCGGGGCAGATTCTCATCGCGCAAGCAACAAGTTGGCGCGGCCTTTGCGTGAGGCGACTCTGAAGATTCGGCGCTAAGCGTGGGGTTCATTAACTTACATCATTAACGAAATCCAAAAGGGCTTCGTTCTGAATGTTTCGCAACGTCGCATCGGGTTCCATCGAGCCTAATTTTCTTGTAAATGAGAGAACGCGGCCGCTGGAATACGAGGCGAATTTTCCGCTCGTCCGCTTGTGTATGTCCGGTGCTTCGCGTGAGCGGGGGAGGGTTTTAAAACCTCCTGTGTGTTCTTTTCAATAATACAATGCGGAAGCTACCAGCTCGCTGAGGGGACGCTGAGGGGAGTAAATCTGCCAGTTGGATGTTGCTTCGTCGAGTGGTGCGGCTGCGCACGAAAAACGGGTCTAGCAGGGAAGGGAGATGGAGTTAATGTTACTTTATTTGCTGTATAAACACCCACGCCAGACACCGACTGGCCAGATTCTTCCACATGAAAATAGTTTGTTGCTGTTATTACAATCTAAAAGATAGGTCAGAAAGGTGTTCTAAAATTTATTTTATTTATTCATTTTCATTAAAAATAGCAAAATCTGTATGTAGGGTATGGGGGAATAGCATAATCTGCGCAAGTTTCCTTGAGCTTCAAAATCCATATCCCACCCTTTTACTATACAACCCTCTTCCGAAACGGCAATCCAGAAACAACGCTTTACTGCATTCACAGTACGATGTTCATGGTGTCTTACTCACATGACGTCTTAAAAATGTAGAGAAGGTATTGTAATGTCACGGAGGAAAGCAGCGATTTTTCGACAGAAAATGTGTATTGTGGATTCCTAAAATCTAAAAAGTGGATGCATATTGTTCCTATGTAGTAAAGTACTTGCTCTAACACGTTGCGTTTTTTTCTTTTTTTCATTTTTTCGTTCTTCTTTTTCAATTAGTCTAAAAACAAACTTAATTCTAAAACTAACTACTCATGGTAAGGGACCTCATGAAGTGCCTTACTCTCCAACTCGATCTGTATGTTCACAAAAGCTTGAATTGTGAACCTGTTTTTAATTCTTGTAGGGGAATCTGGGATTTGAGCGAGGTTCAAATGTTATTGGTGGTCGTTTTCGTTGACGTATGAGTAGAATTTGCTGGAGATCTTGGTGATTTATTGAATTATGTATGGGATATTTAATTCTTTGTGCAACTGGATATTTGAAACGAACCATGTGGATTAAGTACTTATTCTGAGGTATTTATTTTCAACGATTTGGATTTTGTTTAAATTGATTCTGTAGGCATTTAAGCAGATGCGCCACGCATAGGTCATAATAGGTCGGATAAAATGTTTGTGTAGGGCTATTGTATTGTTTAAAGAGATTTTACTTTTGTAATTAATGAGTGGCTTTAGTTGGAGGATCTTTATATTTTCTTGATGCGTTTTTGCATTTATATGCTCTTTCCATTATAGCTTCGTATCAAGATATAGTCCTAGATAGTTCATGTTTTGATTGGGTATCGTCCAAGGAATTAGTGAATTATTGATTTGGAGGGGAGAACTATGAAAATTTTTCTGAATGTAAAGATTTTTGCATTAGATTTTTCGGCATTGACATTGTTTCTATTTTATGGACCATTAATCACTTTTCTCAAGGTACCTTTGTATCTTATTTATTATAATGTAGCATGAATACCTAGGCCCGTATATAATGATGTCGGCCGCGAACTACCCGATGTTGTTCCTGGGACTTTGTGGTCTTTGAGCGTACTCGGGCTGAAGCTCTCACATCACGCAGAATGGCAAGGTAGTTTAGATGTTTATGTGAATTAGAATGATATTGGTACGTATGAACTGAATGTATCTCAATACTGGTCGGGTGAGCAATAATATTATATAAAATTGTAATTGACCATTGTACAGATGTATGGCTAGAGCTTTTAAAATATGAAGAATGTGGATTCTAAATGTTGAATAGTTTCCACTTTACAAGTTTTACAAGTGCCTGAAGATGGAGTGAATCAAACTCCGAAACGTTGTGAATAAACAAAAGGTAAGATGTGTATTCAATAGCATGTATTCGAAGAAACCAAATTAGATGTCTATAATCGTTAATGAAACTACATGTACCAATTAACTCAAGTGTATGAGAAGACAACTTTGAAACATTTGTCTCATTTCTCGTAAGCAGCCTAGGTAATAATAATAATAATAATAATAATAATAATAATAATAATAATAATAATAATAATAATAATAATAATAATAATAATAATAATAATAATGACGAAGAGACGCAGATGGAGGAGGAGGAGACAGAAGACGGAAATGAAGAGTGAGAATATCTTGTTGAACCGTTCTGCTCTTGAGGCAATAGAAGAGGGCGCACCCAAGCCTCCGAGACGCTCCAAGCGCTGCGAGGGAGGCGGCAGCCGTTGGCCATTCCGCTCCCCGCGCCCAAATGCAGATGGTTGCCCAGATTGCATTAAGCGGTGGGACGACGCCAGAGAGGGGCGCAGCAGGTATTATTTTCCATGGACGTTTTAGTCTACATCCAATAGGTTTTACCGCTAGCCCTACGGCGCCAGTGTTTGCAACCTGCAATAATTGCCAAAGGGAGTCGCAGTCTGCGTGTGAGCGGGATAAAACGATATTTATATTCATGTATGTGGTCGATATAGGTTCTATCAACTCAATATGTGAAGTGAAATGACAATACAAAACTTGGTTAATCGTCAGACATAAAACAGATGGTTTTAAATGATATGGAACAAGGAGATTTAACTGAGGCTACGTTCTCCTGTTTCGTTCGTAAAGGTAATGCAACAGCCCACTTGAAAGACCGCAGACCGCTTCAAAATCATTGTATAAAAATTTCCGTTACATTTATGTAGACGTATGTTGAGTGATCTGACACGTAATTCACAGAATGTAGGAAAACTCATTGGAAAGAGTAGACGAATTAAACAGGCATATACAGTAAACAATATTTATATTGATGAAACTCATTAGTACGTGGGATAACCACATTACTTAATAAGTATTACAACAATATTCCACATCTATAAGGAGGTTACAAAAATAAAGGTGACTAATAAAAAGTCATTCACTGCTTTGCATTCCTCAAGCGAATGAACTCGGGTAACAATTATATCCTAAACTAGTTGATTTACCCTGCGTTACCCGTGTGTCTATTAATCACTACTGAGATGATTTTTATGTCATAAGAAATCTTGAAATACGCTTTTAATAATTTGCATTTACAACCTAGAAATTCTAAAATATGCCCTTTAACATGCATTTAAAATTAACAATATTTCATTTACTATATAAACCTTCCTTGATAAAATTCTGGAGAAGCATACTTGAAATGAAATAATTTTGTGTAAACATAATTAAACCTAAATTACTTCGCGGGAGAAATAATTAAAGAAAATTGCACCTTAGTGAAATACATTGTCTGTCTACTTTCATTTTTTCCGTCTGTTTAAAAAAAATATGATATCCAGATATCAATATCCTTCATTTGCACATTATGTTGTCAACTACACAAAAGAAAATCCCTCAATGTGTGACAAGCTCTTTGCAATCAATGAACTCTCCCCAAAAATAGGTTTTATGAAAGCATGAATCGTTTTAGAGATAAGTCTCTATTTTAACGTAATATTAGATTAGATTAGATTAGATTTATTAATAATTCTGCAATTAAGGTTGAGAACTGGGTGGCAGAATACACTAACTTAACATTACTGAACTTAATAACTTTACAAAGTCTACAAACTTTACAAGTTAACGTGAACATTTCACCAGGCAATGTTTCATAGCACACCACATCACTGCACAGCGAAACCCCGAGCGGAAATATCTTTCTTAAACAGTCGTTTCCCTCAGTTTCACGTCACTGCACTGCACATAATTAATAATAATAATAATTATAATAACAATAATAACATTAATAATAATAATAATAATAATAATAATAATAATAATAATAATAATAATAATAATAATAATAATAATAATAATAATAATAATAATAATAATAATAATAATAATAATAATAATAATAATAATAATAATAATAATAATAATAATACTTAATTACATAAGCCGATCAGATGGCCGAGATCGCTAAGGCAGTAGTGCCGGAGTGGTCTCGGACCAGAAGATCGCGGGTTCGAGTCCCGCCTCGGGCATGGGTGTATTTGTGTGTGTTTGTATAAGTGTGTCGTCCTTTCACCCCTCATTATCATCATCATTTCATCTTTCATACCCCCAGGACTAACAACCCTGGGGGATAAAAATCGGATCCAGCTTAATGCTGGTCCCCCCAAAGAAGTGTTCGCAAGCACCTGCCACCGTGATATTAAATGAAAAACTGAGCCACGGTAATTGCCGGTTGCTTGCCCTGCGTGGTCCTAAGTTGGCCGAAACGATAATAATAATAATAATAATAATAATAATAATAATAATAATAATAATAATACTTAATTACATAGAAGACATAGTTACTTACACTGAAATTTATTAAATATATTTATAACACACATATAAACATTCAGGAAACTAATTTATTTTTAAATTTGCTCAGGTTTTTGAGGAAAGGGGTCGAAGACTGTCACAGGCAAACTGTTCCAGTCCATAGTTCGATTCGCGAATGAATATTTCCCAACGTCCGTTTTCTGAATTCTTGTCTGAATTTTGTGCATGTGATCAGCTCTGCCGAAATATGTAGGTTTCCCTAATCGACTTTGAATTTCTTTCCACGTTCGAAGGCCTCTGTACGCTTTATACCTTGCATAGAGACGTGACTTTCATCTCCTCCTTTCGAGTGACTCCCATACCCCTTTATTCTTGGAACCCCTGAAAGTAAATTTTGATGCTCTATGCTGGACCTTTTCTAGATTTCTTTGCTGCAAAATTCTGTATGGGTCCCAACATACCGCGCCATATTCTAATATAGGTCGCACTAATGACATATATGCAAGTTCTTTCGCTCTCACTGTAGTGTTTTTCAGTATCCACATAACAAAATGTTAAGATTGCCAGGCTTTCCCTACAACGAAATTGACTTGATTTTTCCAGCTCAATTTACTGTCTAGCTGTATTCCTAAGTATTTGCAAGACGTGACTCGAGGTATAACATTATTGTTCAGTTTGTACGCAGATTCATTGTAACTTCGACCCCTACCAAACGCCCAATATGATTCTATAATTATTCCTGCTACATCCTGCTACAATGATACGTTTATTGTTTAACTTAGAATAGAAAATACGAATATCATTTTCATGAACCCTGACACACGCCAACGCGTGGCAGTGTCTCTGCCTAGTGACTACAATAAAAAAGAGACGCTCAGACCCTCTTCATCTGCATTTTGTCAACGAATCTTTTCACTTTTTATCGCAAATGGAGAGAAGAAAGAAATAGCGCTGTTAGACTAAATTAATTATTTATAAAAAATGTGTTGATACGTATTCTTTTAGGAGGGGCGAGTGTCCTCCCCTTCACATGAGCATTGTTGGCAATCCTGGAGCCGACCGCCCGGGTTCCGCCCCTGGCGACGTCACCCGGCAACGGGCGTAGCTCCTCTAATACTAGAAGTCCATAAGGAAGAGTTACAATTACATCCATTCATATATTTAGGAAGAATTATTGCATCCGGCATATCTATAGAATTTTATGATAAATGTAGCACGAGATTCATGAATGCAAAAATAAACTTGACAAGTTAGAATAAAGAAAATTATTTAAAGGATGATATTGTACAAAAACAAAATTTTGTTGTCGTAGCATTACAATATCTTGTTGATATACCTCCAAATTTTAAAATGTCTGATTTTTCCATCTATGAATTATGCGTTTGACCAAATCCTAACCATTTTACATGTATTTTATTTCCTTTCGTTTTTAAAACTTTATCTATTAAATAGATATCTGAATATTTCGTTAATAATTCGTATTCAAGAAACGAACCTTGAATATTTTTAAGATGATATACAATAGAATTGGAATGAATGATATTTTTAATATTTCAAATTTTAAATAATTCCATAGAATATTATTTAATATTTACAATTTTAAATATTTCCATAGAATAATTACCAGTATATGTTTTATTAAAGATTATAATTTAAATGCCCAATAATTATCATTAGTAGCATCAGTATTTAATCATAAAATACCCAATCGGGTCGAAAAATACCCAATCGCTTCATAAAATACCCAATCGGGTTGAAAAATACCCAATCGGGTCGAAAAATACCCAATGGGGTCGAAAAAAACCCAATCGATACAAAAATACCCAATCGGGTAGAAAAAAATCGAATCGAGTCGAAAAATACCTAACCGGGTCGAAAAATACCGAATCGGGTCGAAAAATACCGAATCGGGGCGAAAAAACCGAATCGGGGCGAAAAATCCGAATCGGGTCGAAAAAGAACCGAATCGGGTAGAATAATACCCAATCGGGTCGAAAATACCAAATCGGGCCAAAAAAATATCGAATCGGGCCGAAAAATATCGAATCGGGCCGGAAAATATCGAATCGGGCCGAAAAATATCGAATCGGGCCGAAAAATATCGAATCGGGCCGAAAAATATCCAATCGGGCCGCAAAATATCGAATCCGGCCGAAAAATACCGAATCGGGCCTAAAAATAACGAATCGGGACGAAAAATATCGAATCGAACCTAATAATATCGAATTGGGCCGAGAAATATCGAATCGGGCCGAAAACTATCGAATCCGGCCTAATAATATCGAATCGGGCTTAATAATATCGAATCGGACCTAATAATATCGAATCGGGCCGAAAAATATCGAATCGGACCGAAAAATATCAAATCGGGCCGAAAAATATCGAATCGGGCCGAAAAAGATCGAATCGGGCCGAAAAGGATCGAATCGGGCCAAAAAATATCGAAAAGGGCCGAAAAATATCGAATCGGGCCGAAAAATATGGAATCAGGCCGAAAAATATCCAATCGGGCCGAAAAATATCGAAACCGGCCGAAAAATTCAAATCAGGCCCAAAAACTTCGAATCGGGCCGGAAAACATCGAATCGGGCCGAAAACATCGAATTGGGCCGAAAAACATCGAATCGGGCCGAAAAACATCAAATCGGGCCGAAAAACATCGAATCGGGCCGAAAAACATCGAATCGGGCAGAAAAACATCGAATCGGGGTGAAAAACATCGAATCGGGCCGAAAAACATCGAATCGGGCCGAAAAACATCGAATCGGGTCGAAAAATACCGAATCGGATCGAAAATACCAAATCGGGTTGAAAAATACCCAATCGGGTCGAAAAATACCGAATCGGGACGAAGATACCGAATCGGGGCGAAAAATACCCAATCGGGTCGAAAAATTCCCAATCGGGTTGAAAAATACCCAATCAGGTCGAAAAATACACAATCGGGTCGAAAAATACCCAATCGGGTCGAAAAATACCCAGTCGAGTGGAAAAATACCCAATAGGGTAAAAAAATACCCAATAGGGTTGAAAAATACCCAATCGGGTCGAAAAATACCCAATCGGGTCGAAAAATTCCCAGTCGGATCAAAAAATACCCAATCGGGTCGAAAAATACCCAATCGGGTCGAAAAATACCCAATCGGTTCAAAAATTACCCAATCGGGTTAAAAATACCCAATCAGGTCGAAAACAACCAATCGGGTCGAAAAACACACAATCGGGTCGAAAAATACCTAATCGGGTCGAAAAATACCCAATCGGGTCGAAAAATACCCAATCGGGTCGAAAAATACCCAATCGGTTCAGAAATTACCCAATCAGGTTAAAAAATACCCAATCAGGTCGAAAAATACCCAATCGGGTCGAAAAACACCCAATCAGGTCGAAAAATACCCAGTCGGATGAAAAAATACCCAATCGGGTCGAAAAATACCGAATCGGGTCCAAAATACCGAATCGGGCCGAAAAATACCCAATCTAATCTAAAAATACCCAGTCGGAAAGAAAAAAACCAATCGGGTCGAAAAACACACAATCGGATCGGAAAATACCCGATCGGGTCGAAAAATAACCAGTCGCGTCCAAAAATACCCAATCGGGTCGAAAAATACCCAATCGGGTCGAAAAATACCCATGGGAATCGAAAAATACCCAAACGGGTTAAAAAATACCCAATCGGGTCGAAAAATACCCAATCGGGTCAAAAAATACCCAATCGGGCCGAAAAATACCGAATCGGGCCGAAAAATACCGAATCAGGCCGATAAATACCGAATCGGGCCGAAAAATACCGAATCGGGCCGAAAAATATCAAATCAGGCAAAAAAGTATCGAATCGGGAATATCGAATCGGGCCGAAAAATATCGAATCGTGCCAAAAAATATCGAATCCGGCCTAATAATAACGAATCGGACCTAATAATATCGAATCGGGCCAAAAAATATCGGATCGGGCCGAATAATTTCGAATCGGGAAAAAAAATATCGAATCGGACCGAAAAATATCAAATCGGGCCGAAAAATATCGAATCGAACCAAAAAATATCGCATTCGGCCGGAAAATATCGAATCGGGCAAACATATCGAATCGGGCCGAAAAATATCGAATCGGGCCAAAAATATCGAATTGGGCCGAAAATATCGAATCGGGCCAAAAATATCGAATCAGGCCGAAAAATACCCAATCGGCTCGAAAAATACCCAATCGGTTCGAAAAATACCCAATCGAACCGAAAAAATATCGAATCGGTCCGAAAAAATATGGAATCGATCCGAAAAATATCGAATCGGTCCGAAAAATATCGAATCGGTCCGAAAAATATCGAATAGGGCCGAAAAACATCGAATCGGGCCGCAAAACATCGAATCGGGCCGCAAAACATCGAATCGGGCCGCAAAACATCGAATCGGGCCGAAAAACATCGAATCGGGCAGAAAAATATTGAATCGGGGTGAAAAACATAGAATCGGGTCGAAAAACATCGAATCGGGTCAAAAAAACGAATCGGGTCGAAAAATACCCAATCGGGTCGAAAAATACCCAATCGGGTCGAAAAATACCCAATCGGGTCGAAAAATACCCAATCGGGTCGAAAATTACCCAATCGGGTCATAAAATACCCAATCGGGTCGAAAAATACCCAATCGGTTCGAAAAATACCCATTCGGGACGAAAAATATCGAATCGGGCCAAAAAAATATCGGATCGGACCAAAAAATATCGAATCGGGCCGAAAAATTTCGAATCGGGCCGAAAAATATCGAAATTGGGCCAAAAAATATCGAATCGGGCCGAAAAATATCGAATCGGGCCGAAAAATATCAAATCGGGCCGAAAAATACCCAATCGAATCTAAAAATACCCAGTCGGATCGAAAAATCGGGTCGAAAAACACACAATCGTATCGAAAAATACCGATCGGGTCGAAAAATACCCAGTCGGGTCCAAAAATACCCAATAGGATCGAAAAATACCCAATCGGGTCGAAAAATACCCGATCGGGTCGAAAAATACCAATCAGGTCGAAAAATACCAATCGGATCAAATAATACCCAATCGGGGCGAAAAATACCCAACCGGGTCCAAAAATACCCCGTCGGGTCCAAAAATACCCAGTCGGGGTCCAAAAATACCCAATCGGGTCGAAAAATACCGAATCGGGTCGGAAAAATACCCAATCGGGTCGAAAAACACCCAATCGGGTCGAAAAATACCCAATCGGGTCAAAAAAATACTGAATCGGGTCCAAAATAACGAATCGGATCGAAAAAATACCCAATCGGTTCGAAAGAAACCCAATCGGATCGAAAAATACCCCATCGGATCGAAAAATACCCCGATCGGGTCGAAAAATACCCAATCAGATCGAAAAATACCCGATCAGGTCGACAAATACCCGATCGGGTCGAAAAATACCCGATCCGGTCGAAAAATACCAATCAGGTCGAAAAATACCAATGGGATCAAAAATTACCCAATCGGGTAAAAAAAAGACCCAATCGGGTCGAAAAATACCCAATCGGGTCGAAAAAATACCCAATCGGGTCGAAAAATACCCAATCGGGTCGAAAAATACCCAATCGGTTCAAAAATTACCCCAATCGGGTTGAAAAATACCCAATCAGGTCAAAAAATACCGAATCGGGTCGAAAAACACCCAATCGGGACGAAAAATACCATATCTGGTCGATCAGCCAGTCGGATGAAAAAATACCATATCGGGTCGAAAAATACCGAATCGGGTCCAAAATACCGAATCGGGTCGAAAAATACCCAATCGAATCTAAATATACCCAATCGGATCGAAAAAACCCAATCGGGTCGAAAAACACCCAATCGGATCGAAAAATACCCGATCGGGTCGAAAAATACCCAGTCGGGTCCAAAAATACCCAATCGGATCGAAAAATACCCAATAGGGTCGAAAAATACCCGATCGCGTCGAAAAATACCAATCAGGTCGAAAAATACCAATCGGATCAAATAATACCCCAATCGGGGCGAAAAACACCCAACCGGGTCCAAAAACACCCCCTCGGGTCCAAAAATACCCAGTCGGGTCCAAAAATACCCAATCGGGCCGAAAAAAAAACCGAATCGGGTCGAAAAAATACCCAATCAGGTCGAAAAATACCCAATCGGGTCAAAAAATACCCAATCGGGCCAAAAATACCGAATCGGGCCGAAAAAATACCGAATCAGGCCGATAAATACCGAATCGGGCCGAAAAATACCGAATCGGGCCGAAAAATATCAAATCGGGCAGAAAAGTATCGAATCAAGTATATCGAATCGCGCCGAAAAATATCGAATCGGGCCAAAAAATATCGAATCTGGCCTAATAATATCGAATCGGACCTAATAATATCGAATCGGACCGAAAAATATCAAATCGGGCCGAAAAATATCGAATCGAACCAAAAAATATCGCATTCGGCCGGAAAATATCGAATCGGGCAGAACATACTCGAATCGGCATCGAAAAAT